>OY728130.1:1292011994-1293261994 GCA_963277665.1 Viscum album | reverse complement strand
TAGGGTCTGATATATGGTTGAGTACAACATACCCTCCAAAGAAAGGTATACAGTCTAAGTGGACAACTCACATACAGGTGGATATTCCAAAGGCTTATACCCTTGACATATGAAGATCTTGGGATGATAACCTAGTATTGGTTTAGTTCATGTACTATAATAGTTTCCCATATTTTCTTCATATGGAACCTTATGAGGCTCTCTATGGTAGGACATGACATTCAATACTCTATCATCATGTTGCAAATGAAGTAGTAGTTTTGGGGACTTGTATTATACATGAGACCATTATGAGGGTTTAATTAATTCATAATAGGATAACCACAACTTAGAGAAGATATATTTTATGTGCTAACCACAAAAGGATACCTTTGGATTTTGATTTAGGTGGTAATGTTTTATAAGAGAAACTCCTTGTTTATGCCACTAACATTTTATGAATCAGTGGATGTTAGAATCATGGTATTTTGGACCTACTGAGATCATAGGTCATGTTTCATCTATGGTGTGCCATATAGATCTCTCTTATCTCTATCAAGGTATCCATGATGTATTTCTTATGTCTCACCATTGGAGTTACTTTTCTGATCTTATGTATGGAATATATTATAAGGAATTTGAGATATATCTTGTGTAATCATAAGTGGAGAACATTGGGTAGATGATATATTAGATAGAGAATGTACTTATTGGGAATAATATATTGTCGGACATAATTCTATAGAATCATAGTAGGATCTAGGAGGTATCATATGTGAGAGGATGATGTTTGGACTCAATTATCTATTTTTTTTAATAACCATTGTTGTTATTTTTCAGGGCTGAGAAATAATAGGAGGAGGATAACTGTGACATCCATGATTTGATTTAATTTATTATAATATATTTTTTAAAATTTTCTTCTCTCATTGAGTTCCTATCTATTTTGAGAAGTTTAGATATATATGGACCCATGAATTGGTCATTAAAAACATGAGGAATGGATTAGTATTGTGGTTTGTGAACAAAGTCATTGGGTATCTCGTCGAATAAAAGTGATAGATATTTGGATTCATTTTGTCTTATAGGGACCATCAGACCCCACTGACCAGCATGTGGTGCCACCAACTGGCTAGTATAGCCCTTTGGGTAGCCAGTGTTCCCCGTACAGTGGTGAAACAAATGAACAAAATGGTTTCATAATTCCACATATTTTTTAATCATGTTAACACCCAATTATTAAAATGGAATCCAATTTTGAATTTATGGTCTCCTCTATTCAAATTTTACTCTCCCATTGTTATACTTTTTCCTCAGCAACCTTCGATGGATCCTTTGAATCCAATTACAATTAGTTTCCTCTAGATCTCGGAAAAATCGTTATTCCACCTTGTTAGATGAAAATTTATCTATGATGGATATGTTGTTTCTATAGTGATCTAATTATTATTTCTCCCTTTTTTCATAGATCGATGGAATATCTTGGAAGTTGACATAATATGTGGATAAAATTGATATATACCATTGATAAAGAATATTATATGAGTTATTATTTTTAAATCATATTCATATACTACTTATTGATGAATTTTTAATGATATATACTTATTCCATTGAATATTATAAAGTAGATTATGTCTGGATTCAACATTTCAATGATAACCCCTTATGGCCATAGTTAGAATTCTCAATTATGGTGGATGTTTTCAGGTATGTTTCTATTGAATTTTTGTTTTGAGACATTATCATTCTTGAATATAATATTATATCCATTTTCCATTTTTAATTAGAGATAGATTTATGATCATTTTTTGGAATAAGTCCCTCATCTATAATTGGAAATTAATTCATGATTTATTCTTTAATCAATGCTGAATCAGGTGAATTGGAGACACCTCTATCAATATACATCAAAATAGAATCTTTTAAAGGACATATTATGTTATGTGATTGAATAATGAACTTCTTGAAAATAAATTTTCTATAGTCATAATTAAAATCCTCTTTCTTATTGAACTTGAATCGAAATAGACATCCTTGAAGCATCAGTCTATTTTATATAGATGTGAGATGTTTTTGGTCTTTAATCATTTGATGAAAATTGGATTTAATCATACAAAATCATATGGATAAAAATTCATTATCTTTTGGGGATATTCAATACAAATTTATCAATGGTGTGATTCTTGGGTTATCATTTTTCATTACTATACTTGATTTAGATCACATGTCAGTTTTCTTGTTACTCGTGATACCCATTTACGATTCCTAATTCCATGACTATTGTTAGAGTATCTTATTAAAATTATTAATTATGATCACATGTTTTTATATAATGACACTATATTATCATGATGATATTTAATGATTTTCTTATCAGTCACTACCATTTTATGTGTTATCATTCATTTGGATTTTGCATTCTTCGTATTTAGGATAGGCAACTTTCCTGATATGTTACCCCTTAGAGGGAGATCAATTGTGGCGTGCAATGAAAATTAAAATGAGGCATACAGTCCGTAAGTTCATTATATACTTATGATCATTATGGGACATGATTCCATAAGGATACTAAGGAATTTGGTGGAACTAGATGCCTTGCAGATACCGAGTAGCATATCCATATTATGCCTTGAAGATGTCGAGTGACTTGTTCAATCCTTATGGATATTCCTTGATCATTTATGATGTCACAATAATCCATATAGGATGAATCCAAAGTAGTTATGGTTGAGGATCATGGTTTATTTTTTATCACACATGTATTCAATATGTTATTGTTAGGTTTTCATATTTATATTTTTGTTTAATGACATACACCAATTATACATGTGCACAGTTAGATAATGATGAGTTGGTGATTTTCTATTATATTTTATTAAACACATCCTATATGATCATTTTTATGTCTGTTCAAACAATATATGTAAAGATCCAAGTAATGTAATTTTCCCCATGAAAATTTGTTGAGATAAGGAGATTTTAGTTAGTAGTGGTACTTTGATAGACTCCATTTTTCCTATAGTTTTTATTTATTATTAATTCTTCACATACATTATTTTTTCTAGAATGTTTGGGATCTTGTTATATATTTTTAAAACATGTGTTACTTTTAAAATTATATTTCATAATCATTTTAACTCTACATTATTATATGTTTAGTTGTTATTATTTGTGGAAAGACTTGATGCTTAGGATATAGTCACCCTACTAATGGTGTTTGGACCTTCTCTGCTAGTTGGTATTCCTCTGGCACATGGGGAGGAATGGATGAGTTCATGTGACTATAAGTCCTAGAATTGGTGGTTTAGGTAGGGGTTCTACAATGAAGAAGTTATTGAAAGTTTATTTTTGTCTCCATTAATATTAACAAATATAATCCTTGGCATGTTTTCAGAAAAGATCAAATTATAAAAAATTTAATTCCATTTAATTCTATACAACCCATTCAATAATTAAAATATCACTGGAAGTTAATGTTCTTAAGTATGGAGTATCATACCCGTGTGTAACGGTTTCAATTTTACATGGATATTCAAATGGATTATTTCGAATATATTTAGAATATTGTTTAAGGATATGTAATTAAATATTAAATATTATACTGTTTTAACTAGAATTCACATTTAATGACCTTTTTAGTTTAAATTTTTAGATAATTTGTAAAAACTCATAAAAATTTAACCATACAAAAAAAGGACTCTCATACTAAGTGTCAGTTTTTTACAAAGATTAAATCCTTTTAAAATAATACATTATTTGTTTTCAAGGAAAATGTTGAATAATTTCATCATCATATATTTTTTTCTAGACAATATTAAGACATATGGGAAAATTTTCTAAATTTGGTATGATAAAAAAATCACGGTAAGGGATATAAAAAAAGGAAACCATTATCTTAGTAAAAACATAAAACACACTATAACATTTATCTATATTATTAATGTTCATTGATTATACTAAAAAACATTTCACATGAAAAAAAACAAATTTCCCTCAAAGAGAATCATTAAAATCCATAGTATTAAATAAAAAACTCCTTTAGGTGAATTAGAAAATCATATATATAAAAGTATTTAAAAAAAGTCCAATTCGAATAACCACTTATCTAACATAAAATTAAGTTATTACAAGATTACTCCGCACTATCTGCCCCACCCCATATTAAGCTATAATTACATCTCCCATGATAATCTGGGCCACCCCATGTTAATTTGTAATGGATTTTCCTAGCACAATCTGGGCTACCCCATGTTAAGCTATAATTGGTACTCATGATGTATTATTGGCCACACTATGTATAAGATAAATTAGGCATGCCATATTTATATAATTAGCAAGTAAAAAATATTAATAAAATGATTTCATCATAAAACACTTATAAAACCTATTTTAATCCCATCTAGAAAACACTATCTTGTAAAAATACAATTGACATTTAAGAACCCATTTTCAATACAAGTTGAAATTTTTCATTGAAAATGAATTTTCAATAAAAAATACCTAAAATGATAAATATTTTTTTAATTTATAGAATCATTAAGTCTTAAACAGGATGATTAAAATAAAATAATATCCCCAATGGTAGAAAATTCTTCATCATTGTATATAGTTAGAATAAAACTTTATTTTTGTCCTTTGACAGAATGTTCCTTAAAAATATTCATTTTTAAAAACCACTGAATGAAATAAAAAAAAAAATTTATAAGACCTTTATATACATATGTATAATTATTTCAAATAAAATCATGAATATTTACAGTGATATAATGATTTGATAATTAAATCTTTTTAATTGAAAACTGTACCACACCACTTTGCTCATTTAAATCATATTCATCCTAAATGAGTAAATTTAGATAAAAATTTAAAACTGATTATAGAAAAAATATTGATATAAAATGTCAGAATAACTTTATATATATCTTATAAATTAATAAAGATCTATAAAATCAGGAAATAGATCAATGAAAGGATATCGAGATGAAATCCCTTAACTTGAGTCTGACTCATCACACATATTTTTTTATCTTATTGAATAATAAACAAATGTTAATTATTTAATTGATTTTGAACCATTTTATATTTTATTATTCCTTTATATCAATTTTTATAATTCTTAACACTTTGTAACGCTTAGATCCCAGTTACCTAGAGTCGGTGCATTATTTTAATACATTGGAATGATTACAAGGAATCAAGTCACGAAGGACCGATCAGTTTAGCAGTCTTGGAAAATAGATTATAGACATGAATGTTACATTACACTTCATTACATAAAAAACAAAAATAAATAATCCTTCACGAATGCCATTATTCCCTTCGATTAACCCTACATATCAATCACAATACACTTCTTGGAATCTTGGAAAAAATAAAACATAGAAAGGGGTGAGATCAGATGCTCAGTAAGGATAAAAATATATCAAAAACATTAATAAATAATCATAAACATTTAAGGCAATGCATAACTAAAAAAAGATTTTAAAACATAAACATCAGCATAATATGGAAAAAATAAAATGATTTAATTCCATTTACTTATTCCCATGGATATTCTACTAGTCCAATAATCACATGCAATATCACTAACCACTTTTATAATGATGGAATGCATAATGCAGAACTTTAATTTCTTTGTCAAGGACTCGTCCCAAGACCTAAGAGATAACGGTAACTGGAACCCAACCCGGAGAGCCTCTGTAACCGGAATCCAACCTGGAGTCCCTCTAATAACCGGACACCAACCCGGAGTGCCTATAATAACCTGACACCAACCCAGAGTTCCTCTAATAACTAGAAACCAACCCTGAGTGCCTCTAATAACTAGACACTAACACGGAGTGCCTCTAAAAACCCGACACCAACCTAAAGTGCCTCTAATAACCGGACACCAACCCGGAGTTCCTTTAATAACCAGACACCAACCCGGAGGGCTTACTTTTACCAGTCCCCAACCCGAAACATACTAGTCCAACACATTCATCTTAAGAAGAGGATTAAATTTAACATAAACATTCATATTAAAACTAGCATACAAAAGGCCAAAACATTAATCAAAAGACATTAATGGCATAAAAATGACTCATACATAGTCAAACATATCACAAACCTTAAATACCATATGGAATATTTGTATCATAATAAATCAACTTCAAACAAGTGTGAAATTTATCAAAGGATGTTTACATAAATGACATCAAAACTATTTGAGAGAAATATATCATTTTTCATGAAAACAATTAAAAGTCACACAATTTGGAAAATAAGTCATTTAATGACATTTTTGAATCAGAGTGTCTCATAATACTTTGAAACTTTTGAAAGGAATTAAAATTTTAAAAACATTCATGTCCATATAAATAAATCCTTAAAAACCATTTTGAATACATGGACATTAATGAGAAAGATTTAGAAGAATAAATATCTAAAACATTTGAAAAGATGTTTTAGTAAGAAGTACCTTAATAGAATCCCTTTGAAAACTCTTTAATATAACATGGACATGGATAATTAATATGTCCCAGTAGATACTTACATAAAAAAAACCTCGGACAATAAAGAGATTATGAAATTAACCCTTTCCAATTTTGTAACTTACGAAATATACACCCCATGAAAGAGGTATCATACAATGAATATGTAAATACACATAAATTAATCTATATTACATAAATAATACAATTATGGTCAGTACATACACCACTCAAAAGGTAATAGTGGCAATATGGCATTAATCTCACGAGAATAAGGACTGAGATGAAAACCCCTTACCTTGCACTTTCCTTAAGTCGAGGGTACATTTAGCCTCTTGTATGAAGACAATAGTATGTTATTAAATTATACCAGAACCAAAATAATATTTTTGATATCATACATTATTCATTTATTACTTTATACTACCCATTTAATAATAATTTCCATGTTATATTAATATTTCGGGTAATAATCGCTTTCTTTATCCTATGTGTTTTAACTTGTTACTCTTGATTGTATCACATAGATCATGATTTAAATACTTCCAGAATATAAAACATGATTTATTTATCATATATATTTAGAATATATAAATTTATAATAGACTAATATATGAATTAGAAAACACCGCTTATGGAGACAGTAGTCCGTACGTACGCATAAACGATGTTTCTGTTTTTACATAGTATGGAACAGAAGTAAGTGAATAAGATATATGTAAGTACATAAATACTTATAAATATAAATATATATATCCAGTAGAATTATTATTTCATATATTACATACTTATTAGTAATATATATTTTTATAATCGTCGATGAATGGTGAACTTGGAAATGAATCTCATCGCGTCGTGGAGACGGTAATCCGTACATACGCACGAGCGAAAATATCATTCTTTTGATATTAATATAATATATAATTGGATGATATATAATATATAATGAATTATTATCATGTTATATTTATTATTTATATCAAATACATATCATTGTTTTACCCATCCAAATAATAATGTATTGAATAACAATTACACCACGACATGGAGACGGTAAGCCGTACGTACGAACGTATGGTGACATGTCATTCAAAGGGTTGGTGGAATAATGAATTTGGTTGAACCATAATTATAATAACATCACAGTATATAGAATATATTGGATTTATTATTTTATAATGGAAACAAAAAAGAAAAAGGATGTGGAAGAAGAATGGAACTTGAATGAGGGTGGTGAAATCATTACCTCTTCTTCGGGTTCTTAGTTTTGATTCGATTAAAAGGGATCCTTAGGATGTATTTGAGATCAGACTAAGGCCTCTAGGTTGATGTGAGGGAATATTAGAGATTATTTGGCAGGGTTTGGCCAAGCCAAAATTCTTTTAATGTGTGAATTAGTGAGAAGGGGGACTGCCCTTTTATAAGAGGGGTGAGGGGACCTTTGGAAAAGATAGAAATATTATTTTATAATAAACTCATATTTGGTTTCTAATTGCTCTAAAGTGGATTATTAAATGTATAAGGTGGGTATGGGTCTAAATACATTCAACCAATAGAATTTATACATGTTTAGGTCATTATATTAACCTTATATTTTAGTTTTAACTCTTATTTAATTAGTTTAACATTTACCATGTCACTTTGTATTTTTATATTATATAGTTAATAAACATAGAGTACACTTCCAAGAGACCCCCAAGTGGTCTATTAATGATACAAAAATCATGATATAAGTCCTTTGGCTGAATCATATATTTTTAGGAATAGAATACCGGTTTATAATATAATATGTTTTTTAAAAACTAATTTATGTCAATTTTGATACTATTCAATAATTGATTTCTGATAAAGTCGTAACAAATTTATTAATTCTAAACATATTCATTTAAGAGATCCTATAATGTCATATTAACCAATAAAATTCATGTATGTAATCAAAACTTTCAAATTATATTTATTTTAACATTTATAATACCAATTATTTGATTCTTTCATTAAAAAGGACAATACTGCATCATTATTGTGTCATAAATAATATTAATTAAGAAATGTCTAAAAATTATAAATAAAATACCATTATGTAGGATATATTTTTATCATTCTAATTAATATTTATAGTCGAATATCCAACATATATAACCCTATGTAAATTTGTTTTATAAGATATATGATTATGTAAATTTTGTATTTATTTTAACTTAATTAATATAATATGTCCTTATCACTTACAAGTGGATCCATGGGGTCCCAAAATCGACCATAAGATTCCCATGGTTGGAAATGTATCATCCAATAAGGTTAAGACACGTTTTAGGGTAATTTATTATTATTATAATATTATTTTTTTACCCTTATTTACCGGATTTACCCTTTAACCATGGTTAATAAAATATTTACCGAATTAATTATTCAAAATGTCTAAAAATAAACGTTAACTATTTACACATTTTTTACATCCTGATTCCAAATATGGAATGCATTTTTCTAAATTCAAAACACATAATTGGTATATATTAATTTAAAATTAATTCCTGTTGTCAAAATAAAAAGCGTGTTTTTAAGAAATAATAACTATCAAAATATTGACACTTGTTTATGTCTGGTTTAATTGTGAAATTATGTCCCATGACCAACATTGTTTTAAATGGTAAAAATATATTCTAAATATACTTTAAAACCAGTCAAATTCATAATTTATCACAATTAAAAATTTTGACTAAAAAAGATGTTTTAAATTAAAATTTACTAATTTTAACTATTCATCAAAATATAAAAGTTTTCTGAAAATTACCAAAATTTCACCCTAGGATAAATTAGATATGTTGAATCCAAAAATAATGTCCATTTTGAGAGATAAAATTTAAAAAAATTTCAAAAAGTGGGTATTACTACTCAAAATGGCTAGTTTGATTGGTTGTGGCGTGTGTTAGAACTCGAAGTTGCTTACAACACACTTAATAATATTTTTCAAGGAGAAGTGTACCGTGGAAGCTTGGGGTGTTACATTATCCCCTCATTTAATAAATTGCATCCTCTCAATTTATTATTGGTACTGGAAACATGGGGTTTACATTTCAAAATATCTTAGTTGAAATCCCACATTGAAAAATTGATTAATGAGTCCTCTATTTAAAATAAAGAGTGGTAAATATGAAGGTTACCGAAAATAACACATAATAGGGTTCCATGTAGAAAATATGGATATGGAAGAGAAATATAACCATCAATATTTGATGGAGAGTGGTAGACAACATGGCTATGAAAAGGATAATAATCCCAAAGCCATAAATTTGTGATGATCTAAGGTACCATCTAGGAAAACATTTTTGTTCTATGTTTCCTTTCGTAATGTTGAGGAATTTATTTATGAGATTGGATAAGATTATAAGGAGATATACATACTTTATAATTAAAGTTTTATCCATTAATAAATTTCTACCACAAACTCATATTTCACTACAAAACATTATAAAACTCAAAAAAACTCTATTTATCCTAATCTTATAGGATTCCAAATATAATTAATGTATAATTCACATATTGGACCCTTAAAAAAATACATTATACAATACAGGGACTTCACCTAGTCCAGTGGAAGGCGATAAATCCCAATCGTAATATGGTTGTGGTTTCAATTCGCACAGCTTTGTCCGACACGACATGTTGTGAAATGGTCTGCATGTTTTCCTTTTATAAAAATCCAAAAATAACCATTGAAACATAATTCAATCCAACCTTTAGACATATCCAAAATACTACTATCCAAACTCACAGCCTAAAATTTATAAGAAAGTTAATCACAATTAAGATCTTTTTTTCAATGTAATAACATATGAACACCTTCACCATGTATTATTTTAAAACATGATAACATAATGAATTACCATAAAAACTTATTTATTACATTCATGCTCCCTTATTCATTATAGAATACTGGATACTCTTTCTATAAAAAATGTTGTAAACTCAAACGATGAAAAATCATTAATCAGTTTCAAGGTATTCAATAATATCCAATATAATTTACCAAAATCAACCACATCTTATTCCAAAATCAGTTCCTCAACATTAGGACCATATTAAGGATTATCTTTCCTTCAACCATGTAATTTTCAAAAAGTTTGACTCGCTTTATAGTAACTTTTATTAGTACCATAAATTCTCAAATCCTCAATGAAATAGTACTTCAGTAATATCCTTATTTATTTCCAGTACATTATTGATACAATACTTTAATGAAATAATTCAAAAACAAAATAAGAACACAATTAATTCATATTCATCTGTGGTAGTATCACAACTTGATTATTATCTAATAGAATCATTTGTGGCATAGTCTGAGGACTGGGAAATTGGTTCACGTAGTGTCCAAACTCCTTGAAGATGAAGCATTGTACATTTGAAACTGTTATCTTACATTTTCAGTCACATACTTGGTGTCCTTTTTCTCCACACTTATAACACAATACCATTCCCTTCAAGCATTTTCCAAGGTGATTCTTTCCACAGTTATCACATATGAAAAAGTCCTTCTTTACCTTCTTCCCTTTATCTGTCCTTCTCTCTACCATCATTTTCTTCTCGGGCCTCCCTTCAAATCCATAGGACTCCGAGAATTCTGTACTTATCTTATTAACCCATGATACTATTTCTTCAGATGATGATAATACGTGGGAGACTATTTCCCTTCTAAATTACTGCATAGGACTATGAAAGATATTATCTTTCTTAATCTTTGGATCATGTGTATTGTTGGAGTTCTCTCATTCCTTCTACTGGGTGCCATTTCTAAACAATGACATACACTAGATTAGTTTATGAATAGAAATACCTAATCCCGAACTTTTAAAACACTTGACATAAATTAAACAGTTTATGGATATAATCCATAATCATAAAAATGTTTTATTTGAGTAAGTATATACTCATAATCCCTTCATAATGGTTTTTAATAAAAATGAGAATTATCCTAAGCATATCCCCCAGGAGTGTCGTAACCATGAGTGCAACAAGGCCCATTGTCGTGCACCATTTCCCGTTTAAGTCTAGCTCAAAGTGGTATTTTCAGGTTATACCCCTAGGTACATATGTGCCTGAGCCGCCTCTACCTACTCGTATCCAGACATGGATGTATTTCCCTGGAAAACTCACAAAATCCCTACATTACCAAAATTCTAGGAAGTTCTTCAATACTAATCCTCAAAGTCTATCTTATGGTAATGTGCTTTAATCAGAGTTTATATATATCTAGTTTCCAAGGTTATTACTAAACATCCTCCGATACCAACTGTAACACCCTGACCCCAGTTATCCAGAGTTGGTGCATTATTTTAATACATTGGCATGATTACAATGAATCACGTCCCGAAGGACCGATCAGTTTAACAGTCTTGAAAAATATATTACATACATGAATGTTACATTACACTCAATTACATAAAAAAAAATATAAATAATCCTTCACGAACACCATTATTCCCTTTTCTTAACCCTGCATATCAATCGCAACACACTTCTTGGAATCCTGGGAAAAATAAAACATATAAAGGGGTGAGATCAGATGCTCCGTAAGGATAACAATACATCAGAAACATTAATAAATAAGCATAAACATTTAATGCAATTTATAACTAAAACAAAATCCTTTTAAACATGAACTTCATCATAATATGGAAAAATAAAATGAAGTAATCCCATTTACTAAATCACATGGATATTATACTAGTCAAATAATCACATCCAATATCACTAACCAGTTTCATAATGATGGAATTCATAATACTGAACTTTAATTTCTGTGTCAAGGCCTCGTGCCAAGACCTAAGGGATAACTGTAACTAAAACCCATCCTAGAGAGCCTCTGTAATCGGAATCCAACTCAGAGTGCCTCTAATGACCGGACACCAACCCGGAGTGCCTCTAATAACCAGACACCAACCCGGAGTGCCTCTATTAACCAAACACCAACCCGGAGTGCATCTAATAACCGGTCACCAACCCGAAGAGCCTCTAATAACCGGACAGTAACCCAGATTGCTTCTAATAACCGGACACCAATACGGAGTGCCTCTAATAACCGGACACCAACCCGGAGGGCTTACTTTTACCGGTCCCCAACCCGAAACATTTTAGTCCAGCACATTCATCTTAAGAAAAGAAGGAAATTTAACATAAACATTTGTATAAAAACTAGCACATGGAAGGCCAAAACATTAATCATAATCCATTAATGGCATAAAAATTACTCATCTATAGTCAAAAATATCACAAAACCTTGAATACCATATGGAATATTTGTATCATAATAAATAAACTTCATACAAGTGTAAAATTTATCAAAGGATGTTTACATAGATGAAATCAAAACTATTTGAGAGAAATGTGACTTTTTTCATGAAAAAATCTAAAAGTCACACAATTTGGAAAAGAATAAATTTACAGAAATTCGTGAATCAAAGTGTCTCATACCACTTTGAAACTTTTGAATGGAATTAGCATTTTAAAAACATTCATGTCCATATAAATAAATCCTTAAAACCCATTTTGAAGACATAGACATTAAGGAGAATGATTAAGAAGAATAAATATTGAAAACATTTTAAATGATGTTTCAGTAAAAAGTCCCTGAAAAGAAACCATTTGAAAACTCTATAATATAACATGTACATGGATAATTAATATTTCCCAGTATATACTTACCTAAAAACAACCTCGGATAATAAAGAGATTGTGAAATTCACCCTTACCAATTTGGAAACTTATGAAACATACACCCCATGAAATCGGTATCATACAATGAATATGTAAATACACATAAATTAAAGTTTATTATATAAATAATACAATTATGGTCCACACATAAACCACAAAAAAGGTAATGGTGGCAATATGGCATGAATCTCATGGGAATAAAGAGTGAGATGAAAACCCCTTACCTTGCACTTTCATTTAGTTGAGGGTACATTTAGCCTCCTGTATGAAGACTATAGTATGTTATTAAATTATACCAGAACCATATTAATATTTATGATATCATACATTATTCATTTATGATTTATACTATCCATTTAATAATAATTTCCATGTTATATTAATATTTCGGGTAATAATCGCTTTCTTTATCGTACGTATTTTAACTTGTACTCTTGATTGTATCACATAGATCATGATCTAAATACATCCAGAATACAAAACATGATTTATTTATCATATATATTTCGAATATAAAAATTTATAATATACGTATATATGAAATGGAAAACACCGCTTATGGAGATGGTAGTTTGTACGTACTCATAAACGTTGTTCCAGTTTTTACATAGTATTGAACGGAAGTAAGTGAATAAGATATATGTAAGTACATAAATAATTATATATATAAATATATATATCTCCAATATCATTATTATTTAATTTATTACATACTTATTAGTAATATAAATTTTTATAATCGTCGATGAATGGTGAACTTGGAAATGAATCTCATCGCGTCGTGGAGATGGTAATCCGTACATACGAACGAGCGAAAATATCATTATTTTGATATTAATATAATATATAATTTGATGATATATAATATATATAGAATTATCATCATGTTATATTCATTATTTACATCAAATAGACTTCATTATTACACCCATCCAAAAACTAATGTATTGAATAACAATTACACCATGACGTGGAGACGGTAAGCCATACGTACGCACTTATGGTGACATGTCATTCAAATGGTGGATGGAATAATGAATTTGGTTGTACCATAATTATAATAACATCAAATTATATATAATATAATGGATTAATTATTTTATAATGGAAACAAGAAAGAAAATGGAAGTGGAAGAAGAAAGAAACTTGAAAGAGGGTGGTGAAATCATTACCTCTTTTTCGGGTTCCTCCTTTTGATTTGATCAAAAGGGATCCTTAGGTTTTCATTCTGATCAAACTAAGGCCTCAAGGTTGAATTGAGGTAAGTTTAGAGAGTATTTGGGAAGGGGTTGGCCGAGATAAAAGGCTTTGAATGTGTGAATTAGTGAGAAGGGTGAGTTCCCTCTTATAAGAGGGGTGAGGGGCACCTTTGGAAAGCTAGAAATATTATTTTATAATAAATTCATATTCGATTTATAATGGCTCAAAAGAGGATTATTAAAAGTCTATGGTGGGGATGGTTCGAAATAATTTCAACCAATTGAATTTAGACAGGTTTGGGTCATTATATTAACTTTATCTTTCATTTTTAACTCTAAGTTATTTAGTTTAACATTACCATGTCACTTTGTATTTTTATATTATATAGTTAATAAACATACTATATACATCCAAGAGACCCAGAAAGTGGTCCATTAATGATACAAATATCATGATATACGTCATTTGGCCGAACCATATATTTTTAGGAATAGAATATCAATTAATAATATAATATATGTTTTAAAAACTCATTTATGTCAATTTTGACACTATTCAATAATTTTTTTAAGTGTTAAGAACTTTATTAATTCTAAAAAAATTAATTTCAAATATCCTATAATTTCATATTAACCAATAAAATTAATGGATGTCATCAAAACTTTCTAATTAAAATTATTTTAACATTTATAATACCAATTATTTGATTCTTTCATTAATAAGGAAAATAATGCATCTTTATTGTGTCAAAAATAATAATAAATATTAAATGTCTAAAAATTATAAATAAAATACCATTATTTATGAAATCTTTATATATTTATAATTAATATTTATAGTCGAAAATACAACATATATAACCCTATGTAAATTTTTTTTTTCTATATGATATATGCTTTTGTCATTTTCGTTTTTATTTGAACTTAATTAATATAAAGTGTCCTTATCACTTACAAGAGGATCCATGGGGTCCCAAAATGGACTCAAAGATGCCCATGATCATAGATGTATCAAAAAATAAGGTTAAGACTTGTTTTAGTGTAATTTATTATTGTTATAATATTATTGTTTTACCCTTATTTACCAGATTTACCCTTTAACCATTGTAAATAAAATATTTACCGAAGTAATTATTCAAAATGTCAAAAAAATAAAAGTTACCTATTTACACAATTTGGAAATCCTGATTTGAAATATGTAATCCATTTTTAAATATTCAAAACAAAGAAGTGGCAGTAATTAATTTAAAATTAATTCCCGCTGTCAAAACAATAAGGGTGTTTTTTAGAAATAATAACTATCAAAAGATTGACACTTGTTTATGTCCTGTTTAATTGTGAAATTATGTTCCATGATTAAAATTCTATTAAATGGTAAAACTATATTCTAAATACACTTTAAAACCACTAAAATTCAAAATTTATCACTATTAATTATTTTTATTAAAAATTTTGTTTTTAATTAATAATTAGTAATTTTCACTATTCATCAAAATATAAAAGATATCCAAAAGTACCATAATTTCACCCTAGGATAAATTCGATATTTCGAATGCAAAAATAAAGTCTATTTTGAGAGATAAAATTTATAAAATTTCAAAAAGTGGGTATTACTATTCGTAATGGCTAGTTTGATTGGTTGTTGTGTGTGTTAGAACTCAAAGTTGCATACAACACATGCTACAATATTTTTCAAAGAGAAGTGTATTGTGGAAGCTATGGGTGTTACACACATACTGAATTATTTAGGTTTACATCAGATGTTTTGACGATATTCGGTACATGAGTCCAAAATGACATTGGGAAGTCATATATGGTAATAGAGTTCAATAATGCATCAAAAAAAGAATAATATTGATTATATAATACTAGTTATTATAAATCAATCATAATGTTAAATACATTCATTAAATATGGATATGAATAATGAACTGTGTTAAAATCATGGAGACGGTAAGGTACACTTATGCATGAGTAACAATTTCATTTTTTCAATAATAATTATGGAAATAATGTAAGTATTATTTTGTCATTATATAAACATAATAAAAACAATAATATCATATTTATAATTAAAATAAAATTATATATATTATTTACATGATGAGGTGATTAAAAACGACTCACACCACTTCATGGGGGTGATAGTTCACCCGTACGCAGAAACGATGTTTTCATTTTTTTGTTCTTGGAAATTAAAAAACTTTATTGATTTATTATTATATAATAATTATAAATATGTAATTAATATAATATATAATCATTAAATACATCATCATAAGTTGTATTGAGAGACAATTAATGGAAAATTAATTATATCGGTTCATGGATGTGATAGTTCGTATGTACGCACAAATGATTAATTTGTTTCCCATTTGATGGTAGTGGAGATAGATATGGGTAATGAAGTTAAAATAAAAAAATATAAATATATTTAGGATAATTGAGTTATTATTTCACAATGGTTTAAAAATATTTTATGGATGTTTAAAAAGTATTGAAAAAATAAATTCTTAATTAAAATTGATTCGTCTTCTCTGGATGAACTCATTTGATTAACACATTAACATCTCTAAGGATGGTGAATTGCCTAAAACAATCCCTCTAAAATGTAGGGAGGGATTATAGGAAGGTATTTGGGTATATATTTTTAAAAATAAATAGGTGTTTTTGTGTGAGGAAAAGAGAATAATGGGTGACCATTTATAGGAGAGGGGAGGGGAACTAATGGAATTCATCAAATTATTAAATTAATATAAATTACTTTTATATTACAGGTCATTGAAAACGTATTAATTAATAATATATTATGTTTTTGTGTAGAATGTCATTAATCCTATGAAAATTATATAATTTTTTAATATTTTTTATCCCTATATTATTTTAACCCTTATTTGACCATTTTAATCAATTCCATGATATCATGTAGTTTACACATTGAGGGTAAATATAATTACTATAAAATTCAAACAGACCAATAAATGACCCATTTAAAAAATTTAAATACTTATCCCAATTAATTGAATGAATTTAATATTTTTATGACATTTATATCATTTAATATATATATATTATTTATTTTAAAATATCATTAATGTCAAATTTGTCACTATATATTTATTTGTATTTTTTAAAATATACTAAAAATTTAATTTCTTTAAAAAAACTCTATTAACTCCTCATAACATGTAAAATTCATCCGTAAATTTCTTTTATGGATAAAATTATATTCAATTATATTTATTTTATTAATTTTAATTTCATTTATTTGAATCTTTCATTAATTAAGGAAATTTTGTATCATCATTGTGTAACAAATTAATTAATTTATTTCAGTCCTAAAAATTATTAATAAATTAAAATGATGTGGGTAACCATTAGATATTTTTCTATAATATTTATAGTCTAAAATAGCCAATATATAACCCCATATTAAAAATATTGGACCTGTAAATAACAATAGTGTGACCAAGTTTCTTTTCTTTAAAGTATTATAATAAAAATTTCATATTCTCACATAATTGGTTTAAAAAGTATATAATGTAATACCAATTGTAAATTTACTCAAATAAATCAAAAAAAATTTAAATTATAACATGTTTTTGGGCAATTTTATATTAGTTAAATAATATCTGAATCTCAAATTAAATGATTTGCCTATAAACTGTGGTGATAATAAATATTACTAATGTTACTAATAATAATGTATAGAAATAAAATAAATCTATTTATTTAAATTATACATTTTTTTGAAAAATATTTAATCCATTTTTCAAAATTCCAAACAAATAATTGTTTGGAATTAATTAAAACATAATCTCGTTAAAAAAATGGAAAAATTGGGTTTCAGAGTGAAAAATGGTCAAAAGGCCAAAATGTTTTTATATTAAATTTCTTTATGAAATTGTTTCCAATGATATAAATATGATTAAACAATAAAAAATTCTCTAATTATAATTTAAAACCATTCAAAAAATTAATTTATCATAATAAATAATTTTGATGGAAAAATTGTTTTCAGTAAAGATGCATTATTTTTTTCACTATCCATAAAGTCATGATACTTATCAAAAAATTCATAAATTTAAACCAAAGTAAATTTTGATACTATTATTTTAAATAATATGTTTATTTTTTAAAATATAACTTATAAAATTGTAAAAAATATTTTTTATACATTTTTGTCATCAAATTGACGTAAAAATCCCTTTATTAAAAAAATAATTATTTTATCCATAGAATTGGATTTGTTATTATACCATCTATAAGAAATAAACAAAATTTTTGTTTGAAAATTATATTTAATATTATATTTATATATGTATATTTCATTAATTTAATCCAAAAAGGGTGAATCTTTATTTGGTATTAAACACTCTTGTGGGCATTTAAATAGTTTTTTTTTCAGAAAAATAAATCCTTTTATTTTAAAAATATGATTAAATTCATTTATAAATAATTTTTAAAAGGATTATATGTACATGTGTAAATCATATTTTCATAATTTAGTTACCCATGTTCATTCATTCCACTCTAATGTCCATGTCTATAACATTAACATTTAAAATGTAATACTAACTTGTTCATTTAAACTCAATTTGATGTTCCATGTATGCTATCTGACATAAAATTTCCATATAAAAACATGGGATATTACAATTTACACCCCCTGGAAATAAATTTCTTCCTGTCAATTTGAAATCAGAATAGAAACTAGGGTTTTTACTTTTCAATACATCTTTAATCAAATCACTCATTTGAAAATAAGTCAATGAAACTTCCACATTAAAATAAAGAAAGGAAAGTAAGAAGCTAACCCTAGATAACACATACTAGAGTTAAATGTAGAAAAACATAGAGATTGATGTGAAACCAAATAATCATGTTCTGATAGAGTGTGATAGATAACATGGTCATGATAGAGGAAATGGTCACAAATCTATAAATAATTGATGAGTTCAAAGGTCATTGAATTCATAGTAAGAAAAGTAAAATGTTATTGATTTTTCTAAGATGATTATAATTTAGTTGAAGAATAAATTTACATCCTAGACTAAAAATTTAAATATATATATTTACATTAAAATTTTAGTTCCATATATTAATCAATTTCAACCAAAAACTCATCTTTTTCTCCAAGCGATTAGTATTTATGATTAATTTTTCATACCTAATGATTTAGAATAAACTTATAGAGAATAAAATAATACAAAAAAAATATTAAATTTACATTCATCATAACTTTATACATTAATGAAAACCAAAACATTTTGGACAAGATAAGATAATTCATAAAAAATAATAAACTGTTTATAATGAAAACATACCTTAATCTCCAAAATTTAACAATTATATACAATATTCAATATAAGACACATTATATATAAAAAAATTCCTCAAGAAAATTCCAAATAATATTGATACAGAAAATCTATATGGATTGATCACACAGTCTTCCGTGATAAATTTTAATAATTATCTCCAAATTACACCAATTACTCTTCAAATCTCAAACGAAAAATAATCTACATAAATCACATAATCTTCATTATATTCTAATTATTTTCCTAAATAACCCTGAATAAAAATGAAATAATATTTTTATATAAATGATTATTCTCCCTTATTTGATCTAAAAAAACCCCATAATATGTTTTTAAATCAATCATATAATGTTCCCCAAATAGTGAGCATCTTCTGAAATAACATTCATCTCTTAATCACAAAATAACATTCCCATCCCATTCTTATCTACTTTATAAAATATAGGTTACCAAAATAATGTTATTATTCATCGATAAAATCATTTAACAGAAAATAAAATCTCATATAAACATGGACTTCCCATAGTCCAGTGGTTGTTGATGCACCATTGTCTCCCTTTGGTTGTGGGATAGATTCTCATGGCCTTGTCATATGCAATGGTATGTCACCCATACTTCGGGTTTTTATTTTTCTAAAACTATATATTTATTATTACATTCATAAAATATAATAATTTCCTCAATAATTACTATACTGTAATGCCCCGACCCCAGTTACCTAGAGTCGGTGCATTATTTTATAACATTGGCATGATCACGAGAAAGATCAAGTCTCGAAAGACCGATTAGTTTAGTATCCTTGTAATAACTAGATACATCCATAAATGTTTACATTACATCATAAAAAAAACATCTTGTCTTCATATCCCCTCATACTATCCCTGATGGTCATTCATAAATTACTTCTTCATAATCCTGGGAAAAATAAAACATTGAAAGGGGTGAGATCAGATGCTCAGTAAGGATAACATTATAGCAGAAGCTTTCATAGATAAGCATAAACACTTAAGGCAGTTTATAACTAAAACAAAAGCCTTTTAAACTTGAACTTCAGCATAAAATGGCAAAGATAAAATAAAATAATGCCATTTACTTACTCACATGGATATTCTACTAGTCGAACAATCCCATGCATTATCAATAACCACTCTCATAATGATTGAATGCATAATGCCAGACTATCATAACCACATAGCCAAGGCCTCGTGCCAAGACTACAAATACAATTTTTCCAAGGCCTTGTGCCAAGACACTAGTTTGTCTCATGAGACCTACCGATGCATCGAGGAGCTATTGCGGGCTCCACCCGTCACTTATTAAGTCCAATGAATTCCTCATAAGAACAGGTTTAAACATAACATAAACATTCGTATTAAAACTATCATACGAAATGTCAATACTTTTACCACAAACCATGAATGGTATAAAAATAGCACATCTACAGTCAAACATAACTCATTCGATACAATATGGAAGATTGTATTGTATCACATTAACCTCAATCAAGAATAATGAAGTATGTTGACATAGATGAAAATAATCATCAAAACTATTTGAGAGAAATATCCCCCTTTTCTTGAAAACATTTAAAAGTCACACTATTTTTCAAGAAGCCATTTAAAAATATATTTTTCAATCAAAGTGTCCCATTCCACTTTGAAACTTTTAAAAGGAGTTTTAATTTTAATACTTTAATGTCCATATAAATAAATCCTTAAAACCATTTTTTTAAATATGGACATTAATGAGAAAGATTTAGAAGAATAGGTCTTTAAAACATTTAAAAATGGTATTTTAGTTAGAGATTCAAACCAAAAGAGCGAAACTTGAATAAAAATAATTGAGGTAATCAAAAAATTGTAATATCATGAGAATAAAGGAATTCATGATATAATATGTCAAAGTACATTATATACACCATATAAAAGTGATTTGGTGTATAACAATGAAGAAGTCTCAATGGAATGTAAATTGAGATGAAATCTCTCATAAAGGCCGTATCCTTAGGTTAAGGATAAATCAACGACATAATTATGTGTGAAAAATATAAATAAACTCAATATTATTGGATATTTAGTGTAAATCAATCAGATTACATTCACACATATTCTTGTAAAAACAACACCAATGAATTGGATATTTAACTCAATAAATGGAGATTGAGTTAAAATTACTCTTATCAAGTTCATACCGATCACTTGAGAATTTATCAATGGAGTGATTATGTGTATCAATAGTATATCCACATAAAGGGGAGTGGAAAATATGACATAAGAAAATGAATACTAATTCCACACATAATCTTGGAGTAAAATAATCAATGAAGTATGCGTAAAGCGGAATGAGTGGAAATTGAAATATCAAATTCCCTTATCAATTTGGTAACTTACGAAACACACACCCATGAAAGAAGGATCATACAATGATGATGTAAATATCCATAAATTATTGTATATTACACAATGAATACAATCATGGGCAGTACACACACCACATGCAATAAAGAAGTGGTGAATAATGGAAATCGCACGAAATTAAAAGTGAGGTTAGAAACCCCTTACTTTGTAATTTTTCCTTGGTTGACGGTAGTTTTACATCCTGTATAATGCTGAAATAATTGTTATTGAATTATAAAAGAATCATTTACTTTAATATGATATCATATATGATCTTTTAACATTGATTTGTTAATAATATCTTAGAATTATCGTCATTTCGGGTGTTAACGAGTTCATTTTACTTTATATTCTTTGTTATGTGAGCCATATTTGTTATTAATGGGATTTATATTAATCATATACATAATTATATCAAGTCCTTAGATACAATTTTTAAATCATCAAATTATAATTATACTTTAATGGATATGATGGAGAATGAATCTCATCGCGTTCGTGGAGACGGTAGTCCGTACATACGCACGAGCGACAATATCATTTTTTTGATATTAAAATAATATATAATTGGATGTTATATCAAATATAAAAAATAATTAGCATGTTATATTTAGTATTAAATGAGTTAAACATCATTATTACACCAATCCAAATAATAATATATTGAATAACAATTACACCACGACGTGGAGACGGTAAGCCGTACGTACGCACGTATGGTGACATGTTATTCAAAGGATGGATAGAATACTGAATATGGTTGTACCATATTTATAATAAAATCACAGTATATATATGATACTGGAGTTATTATTTTATAATGGTAATAACAAAGAAAGAGGAAGTGGATGAAGAAAGGAACTTGAATAGGGGTGGTGAAAACATTACCTCTTCTTCGGGTTCTTCCTTTTGATTTGATCAAAAGGGCTCCTTTGGTTGGATTTCTGATCAAACTAAGGCCTCTAGGTTGTATTGAGGGAAGTTGAGATAGTATTTGGTAAGGGGTTGGCCGAACCAAATGGCTTTGAAGGTGTGAAGAAATGAGAAGGAGGGGTGCCCTTTTATAAGAGGGGTGAGGGGCACCTTTGGAAAAGCTAGAAATATTAATTTATAATAAATTCATATTCAGTTTATAATAGCTACAAAGTTTATTATTTAAATTTTAAGGTGGGGAGGGGTCTAAAAAAACTCAACCAATAGAATTTAGATAGGTTTGGGTCATTATATTAACCTTATCTTTAAGTATTAACTCTTAGTTAATTAGTTTCACTTTTACAATGTCTCTTTGTATTTTTATATTATATGGTTAATAAACTTACTATATAAATCCAAGAGACCCCCAAGTGGTCCATTAATGATTAAACTATCATGATATAAGTCTCTTGTCCAAACCTTAGATTTTTAGGAATTTAATATCAATTAATAATATAATATTTGTTTTAAGAACTCTTTTATGTCAATTTTGACACTATTCAATAGTTGACTTCTGTGAAACTCATAAAAGATTTATTACTTCTAAAAAAGTCAATTAAATCAATACTAATATATCATATTATCCTAGAAAATTATTTTAATTCATTAAAAGTTTCATATTATATTTATTTGGGTATTTATAATATCAATTATTTTAATTTTTCACTATTAAAGTAATTAATTCATCATCCTTGTGTCATAAATATATTAACTTATTTAACGTCTAAAAATTATAAATAAAATACCATTATTTAGGAAATCTTTTTATCTTTCAAATTAATTTTTATAATCTAAAATCCAACATACATAACCCTATGTAACAATTGTTTTGTTAAAAGATATATGCTTGTTTCATTTTTGTATTTATTTTAACTTAATTAAAATAAAGTGTCATTATCACTTACAAGTGGATCCATGGGGTCCCAAAATCGGCCCAAAGATGCCCATGGTCGACCATGTATCAACCAATAAGGTTAAGACACGTTTTAGGTTAATTTAGTATTATTATAATATTATTTTTTAACCCTTGTTTACCGTATTTACCCTTTAACCATGGTAAATAAAATATTTACCGAAGTAATTATCCAAAATGTTTAAAAATAAAAGTTACCTATTTACAAAATTTGAACATCCTGATTCCAAATATGGAATCCATTTTTCCAAATTCAAAACACAGAACTGGCAGATACTAATTTAAAATTAATTCACGTTGTTAAAACAAAAAGCGTGTTTTTTAGAGATAATAACTATCAAAAGATTGTCACTTGTTTATGTCTGGTTTAAATGTGAAATTATGTTCAATGACCCACATTGTATTACATGGTAAAAATATATTCTAAATATACTTTAAAACCACTCAAATTCATAATTTATCACTATTAATTATTTTGATTAAAAAAGTTGTTTTTAATTAAAATTTAGTAATTTTCACTATTCATCAAAATATGAAAGTTATCCGAAAAGTACCAAAATTTCACCCTAGGGTAATTTCGATATTCCAAAACCAAAAATGAAGTCCATTTTGAGAAATAGAATTTATAAAATTTCAAAAAGTAGGTATTACTATTCATAACGACTAGTTTGATTGGTTATGGTGTGTTAAAATCTCGAAGTTGCGTACAATGCACGCCATTGCATTATTCGAAAGGAAACATACCGAGGAAGCTTGGGGTGTTACATTCTCCCCTCCATCAATAAATTGCGTCCACACAATTTTTTAAATTGTGCTTGGTAATATAATGGAATGTCCCACATCGGAAAAAGAGTCAATAAAACTATCACTTTAAAAGAAAGAAAGAGAGGTATATGGGTCATCCAAGATAACCCATACTCGGATTCCATGTAGGAAAACATGGATATGGATGATAAACTAAGTGTCAAGTTCTGATGGAGAGGGATAGAAATCATGATCAGGAGAAAGTTAACAATAAGAAAACCAAAAACATGTGTTGGGACAAACGACCATTAGTCTCCTAGTAGGAAAGTAAACAGACAACATTTTTTTTGTTTTAAGTTACATTACATAAGGACGAGGAATTCATTTATGATATTGACTAAGAACATTAAGAGATATACTTACTTTTTAAGTAGAGATTCATTCTTTAATAAATTTCCACCACTAACTCAATTTTTTTTAAACGATGAGTATTCAAGAAGACTTGGTCACACTGGAAGTGCTAGAATAAACTTTTATAGAATCACATGATCCATGCAGGATAAACTATATATTTACATTTTCTTTGAAGATTAATCAAAACCAAAATGGTTAGTGAATGATCTAATTATCCCCCAAAAGGATATTCCTTGAGATAAATATACACTAATATTAATTTCTAAAATTAAACCAACAATACCCCAAAGTTAAATAAATACCATTCAATAATCAATTGTCCTTAAAATCCTTCAATATAATCCAAACTAATATTGAAACCCAAAACATAGAATAATTTGATTATGTAGTCTCTCATGTTAAATTTTATCTCCAAATGACATCAAATACTCTTAAAGTCACATACATAAAAGTAAATAACATCATCACATATTCTCTGTTATAGGTTAATCATTTCCATAAATAACCCAAATCACTACAAATCCACAATAAAAACGTAGATAAGAATACACCATTACTCTACAAATGAAACCCCATTGTATTCTATTTTCCTTGGGCATATAGTGTTCCCAATAAAGCGAACATCTTCCAAAATAACATTTATCACTTAATCACCAAATCTTTTTTCTATACAAAGGGTATTCATTTGATAAGACATAAGAACCCAAATAAACTTATTATTGATCAATAAAATCATTTAACTAAACAAATAGTCACACTAACCAGGGACTTCACGTAGTCCAGTGGTAGGCGATAAATCCCAATCGCACTTTGGTTGTGAGTTCGATTCCCACAGCTTTGTCCGACACGACGGGTTGTCAAACGGTCTACGTGTTGTCCTTTTTCAAAAACTATATTTTATAATATTACCAAAATGAGATAAATTCCTCAAAATAACATAATTTAACCACAAATGTTATATCATAACTCGCATTTTCATCCCAAATTATAATAACTTATAATTTTCTCAAACCCCAATGATCATATAAAACCAAATGGTTATTTATACCTATATCCACAAGAGAAGAGACAATTATTCCTCAAATATAATTCTCACATGGAAAACTGCGGGGTTACAAATACAAGAGAAAATTATTCCAAAGTAAACCCATCAACAAGGAGTGCTAATACTTTTTAAATTTTTCTCCCACCATTTATTTCCACATAGCTTCTTCTTTGACCAAGAAAATATCCTATAGAATAGGACATTCACTCGGGTAATGGCCAGGTCCCCTACATTTACGGCAAATGACTGTAAATGGACTCTTGGGACCATTTTTATCTTCTTCCATAGCACTCTTCATTTTTCTTCGGCAATTCTTTACTTTATGTCCTTCCTTACCGCACGTAAAACATTTCGTTGTCCCATTGAGACACTTTCCTGGGTGTCTCCTTCCACATTTCCTGCATGATGAAAATTGAGGGTTCTTTTCTTCATGGTCTCCATTGCCCGAGCTCTTATCATTTATCACCTTTCTCTTCCTTGTTGAGTCTGAGAGTTGGTTAATATATATGTTGTTGATCATATTTTTGGAAAACTGATTTGACATAAAGACGATATCTTTTACGCCTATAAACATTCCATTTTGTTTCTCATTGCCACCACCGTTCCCACCTTGTACATCATTCTCAAAGTCACTATGACTTCCTTGGAATCCAGCCATTGACTAAAACCAGAAAGCATTGTGTGAGTAACAGTAGTCGTAAAATCATTTAGAGATTAAAATGTCACCATATTGTCAATTTGAAACATATTAGGATTAACCAAGTTCATTTACTCTCATCTTATATATATATTACTTAAATCGGTTTGTAAAGAAAATGTAAATTATCCTAAGCATATCCCCCGGGAGTGTCGTAACCAAGAGTGCAGCAACGCCCGTTATCGTGCACCAGTTCCCGTTCGAGTCTAGCTCAAAGCGCTGTTTTCGTGTTTTACCCCTAGGTACATCTGTGCCAGAGCCGCCTCTACCTGCTTGTATCCAGACAGGGATGTATTGCTCGGAAAACTCACAAAATCTCTACAAAACCAAAATTATAGGAAGTTCTTTTATACTAATCCTCAAAGTTCATCTTAGGTCTACGTGCTCTAATCAGAGTTTATCTAAATCTAGCTTCCAAGGATTGTACTAAACTTCCTCTAATACCAACTGTAATGCCCCGACCCCAGTTACCTAGAGTCGGTGCATTATTACATAACATTTTCATGATCACAATAAAGATCAAGTCTCGAAAGAGCGATTAGTTTAGTAGCCTTGGAATAACTAGATACATCCATAAATTTTTACATTACATCATAAAAAAACATCTTGTCTTCATATCCCCTCATACTATCCCTGAAGGTCATTCATAAATTACTTCTTCATAATCATGGGAAAAATAAAACATTGAAATGGGTGAGCTCAGATGCTCAGTAAGGATAACATTATAGCAGAAGCTTTCATAGATAAGCATAAACACTTAAGGCAGTTTATAACTAAAACAAAAGCCTTTTAAACTTGAACTTCAGCATAAAATGGAAAAGATAAAATAAAATAATTCCATTTACTTACTCACATGGATATTCTACTAGTCGAACAAACCCATGCATTATCAATAACCACTTTCATAATGATGGAATGCATAATGCTAGACTATCATAACCACGTAGCCAAGGACTCGTGCCAAGACTACAAATAAGATTTTTCCAAGGACTTGTGCCAAGACACTAGTTTGTATCATGAGACCTGCCGATGCATCGAGGAGATATAGCGGGCTCCACCCGTCACTTATTAAGTCCAATGCATTCCTCATATGAACATGTTTAAACATAACATAAACATTCTTATTAAAACTAGTATATGAAATGTCAATACTTTTACCACAAACCATGAATGGTATAAAAATAGCACATCCACAGTCAAACATAACTCATTCGATACAATATGGAAGATTTTATTGCATCACATTAACCTCAAACAAGAATAATGAAGGATGTTGACATAGATGAAAATAATCATCAATTCAATTTGAGAGAAATATCCCCCTTTTCTTGAAAACATTTAAAAGTCACACTATTTTTCAATAAGCCATTTAAAAATAGATTTTTCATTCAAAGTGTCTCATACCACTTTGAAACTTTTAAAAGTAGTTTTAATTTTAAAACCTTAATGTCCATATAAATAAATACTTAAAACCATTTTTTAAAACATGGACATTAATGAGAAAGATTTAGAAGAATAGGTCTTTAAAATATTTAAAAATGGTATTTTAGTTAAAGATTCAAACCAAAAGAGGGACACCTGAATAAAAATAATTGAGGTAATCAAAACATTGTAATATCATGAGAATAAAGGAATTCATGATATACTATGTCAATGTACATTATATACACCATATAAAAGTCATTTGGTGTATAACAACGAAGAAGTCTCAATGGAATGTAAATTGAGATGAAATCTCTCATAAAGGCCGTATCCTTAGGTTAAGGATAAATCAACGACATAATTATGTGTGAAAAATATAAATACACTCAATATGATTGTATATTTAGTGTAAATCAATAAGATGACATTCACACATATTCTTGTAAAAACAACACCAATGAATTGGATATTTAACTCAACAAATGGAGATTGAGATAAAATTACTCTTATCAAGTTCATACCGATCACTTGAGAATTTATCAATGGAGTGATTATGTGTATCAATAGTATATCCACATAAAGGGGCGTGGAAAATAAGACATAAGAAAATGAATAGTAATTCCACACATAATCTTGGAGTAAAATAATCAATGAATTATGCGTAAAGCCGAATGAGTGGAAATTGAAATATCAAATTCCCTTATCAATTTGGTAACTTACGAAACACACACACATGAAAGAAGGATCATAAAATGATGATTTAAATATCCATAAATTATAGTATATTACACAATGAATACAATCATGGGCAGTACACACACCACATGCAATAAAGAAGTGGTGAATAATGGAAATCGCACGAAATTAAAAGTGAGATTAGAAACCCCTTACATTGTACTTTTTCCTTGGTTGACGGTAGGATTACCTCCTGTATAATGGTGAAATAATTGTTATTGAATTATAAAAGAATCATTTACTTTAATATGATATCATATATGATCTTTTAACATTGATTTGTTAATAATATCTTAAAATTATCGTCAATTCGGGTGTTAACGGGTTCATTTTACTTTATATTCTTTGTTATGTGAGCCGTATTCATTATTAATGGGATGTATATTATTCGTATACATAATGATATCAGGTCCTTAGATACTATTTTTAAATCATCAAATTATAATTATACTTGAATGGATATGATGGATAATGAATCTCATCGCATTCGTGGAGACGGTAGTCCGTACATACGCACGAGCGACAATATCATTCTTTTGATATTAAAATAATATATAATTGGATGTTATATCATATATAAAGAATCATTATCATGTTATATTTAGTATTACAGGAGTTACACATCATTATTACACCCATCCAAATAATAATATATTGAATAACAATTACACCATGACGTGGAGACGGTAAGCCGTACGTACGCACGTATGGTGACATATTATTCAAAGGATGGATAGAATACTGAATATGGTTGTACCATATTTATAATAACATCACAGTATATATATGATAGTGGAGTTATTATTTTATAATGGTAATAACAAATAAAGAGGAAGTGGAAGACGAAAGGAACTTGAATATGGGTGGTGAAAACATTACCTTTTCTTCGGGTTCTTCCTTTTGATTTGATCAAAAGGGCACCTTAGGTTGGCTTTCTGATCAAACTAAGGCCTCTAGGTTGTAGTGAGGGAAGTTTAGATAGTATTTGGGCAAGGGTTGGCCGAACCAAAAGGCTTTGAAGGTGTGAAGAAATGAGAAGGAGGAGTGCCCTTTTATAAGAGGGGTGAGGGGCACCTTTAGAAAAGCTAGAAATATTAATTTATAATAAATTCATATTCGGTTTATAATGGAACCAAAGTTTAATATTTAAATGTTAAGGTGGGGATGGGTCGAAAGAAACTCAACCAATAGAATTAAACAGGTTTGGGTCATTATATTAACCTTATCTTTATGTATTAACTCTTAGTTAATTAGTTTCACTTTTAAAATGTCTCTTTGTATTTTAATATTATATGGTTAATAAACTTACTATATAAATCCAAGCGACCCGCAAGTGGTCCATTAATGATGAAACTATCATGATATATGTCTCTTGGTCGAACCTTAGATTTTTAGGAATTTAATATCAATTAATAATATAATATTTGTTTTAAGAACTCTTTTATGTCAATTTTGACACTATTCAATAGTTGATTTTTGTGAAACTCATAACAGATTTCTTACTTCGAAAAAAGTCCATTAAATCAATACTAATATATCATATTATCCTAGAAAATTATTTTAATTCATTAAAAGATTTATATTATATTTATTTGGGTATTTATAATATCAATTATTTTAATTTTTCAATATTAATGTAATTAATTCATCATCATTGTGTCATAATTAAATTAAATTATTTAATGTCTAAAAATTATAAATAAAATACCATTATGTAGGAAAGCGATTTATATTTCTAATTATTATTTATAATCTAAAATCCAACATATAAAACCCTATGTAACAATTGTTTTGTTAAAAGATATATTCTTGTGTCATTTTTGTATTTATTTTAACTTAATTAAAATAAAGTGTCATTATCACTTACAAGTGGATCCATGGGGTCCCAAAATCGACCCAAAGATGCCCATGGTCGACCATGTATCAACCAATAGGGTTAAGACACGTTTTAGGGTAATTTATTATTATTATAATATTATTTTTTAACCCTTGTTTACCGGATTTACCCTTTAACCATGGTAAATATAATATTTACCGAAGTAATTATCCAAAATGTTTAAAAATAAACGTTACTTATTTACACAATTTTAACATCCTGATTCAAAATATGGAATCCATTTTTCCAAATTTAAAACACAAAAGTGGCAGAAATTAATTTAAAATTATTTCCCGTTGTTGAAACAAAAAGCGTGTTTTTTAGAGATAATAACAATCAAAAGATTGTCACTTGTTTATGTTTGGTTTAAATGTGAAATTATGTTCAATGACCCACATTGTATTAAATGGTAAAAATATATTATAAATATACTTTAAAACCACTCATATTCATAATTTATCATTATTAATTATTTTTATTAAAAATGTTGTTTTTAATTAAATTTTTTTAATTTTCACAATTCATCAAAATATGAAAGTTATCTGAAAAGTACCAAAATATCACCCTAGTCTAATTTCGATATTCCGAAACCAAAAATGAAGTCCATTATGAGAAATAGAATTTATAAAATTTCAAAAAGTAGGTATTACTATTCATAACGGCTAGTTTGATTGGTTATGCTGTGTTAAAATGTCGAAGTTGCGTACAATGCACGCCATTGAATTATTCGAAAGGAAACATACCGAGGAAGCTTGGGGTGTTACATATACCATGTTTTAACCCCCATTTTATCTCATACCATCCATTTATAATCCCAATAAGTAATAACCAATAATTACCTAAGAATAAATATCTCCAAAAAATACTATAAATCCCCTTAAAATTTCATATCATATATCCTAAAAAGGGTTTCTAGGAAATTAAACTTATGATAAAACTTAAAATTATAATCCCATGGTTATATCCCTAACTCATATGAAAACATTTGAATCTCCATAGATTCCTAATCCATTATTTTGATACTTTCTGTAATGAACTGACAATAAACATTACATATTCTTGTATTTTTATACTAGAAATCACATTTGATGATCTTCCCATTTTAGAGTTTTAGATAAAATAGAAAAAATATTATAATGTAACCCATACATTATAACTGGACACACATACTATGTACTTATTTTCCCACCAAAGGAAAAACTTTAAAAAATTTATTTATTTTCAAGAAAAATATTTAATACTTACATCATTATATCTTCTCATTTACAAGACAATATTATAAACAATGATAATAATTTGAAAACATTTTATTAGAATGAAATGATCAGCATGAGATATAAAAATAAATGAAATAGTTAATTCAGTAAAAATATGAAAACTCATATAATGTTTACCTTCATCTTCTATGATCATTGAGTATGTGAAATAATTTTTTTACATGAAAAAAATTCACATTTTTCTAAATGATAATCAGTAATCCCCTATTAAATTATTCAAACATTCTTTAGGTTACTTTACGAATCATATACATAGAATCCATTAAAAACAATTTAAATTGGATTTACCATATAGAGGACCTCTAATTAAGATACTACATATTTACCTGATGTTATCTTGGACACCCTAACGTAATCTATAATTGGATTTCCCGATGATATCGAGGCCACCCATGTTCAGCTATAAAAGGATTTTACAACACTATTTGGGCCACTATATGATATGGTATAATGTGCTTTCCAGTCGCTATATGGGCATCCCAATGTATAAAATATATCTGTATCACCTATTTCCTATACTTCTTTAGTACCATATCCTAATAAATATATTTAATTATATAACCCCTCGATAAAAGGTAGTAATCCCATATTAAAAACACATTTATATAACAAATTAAATTTCATTTAATAACCAATTTTCAATATGAAAACACCGTTTTCATTGAACACCGATTTTCATTAAAAAAATACCCAATGTGATAAAGGTATTTTTCATTTGAGGAAAAATTAAATCTTACAATGTAGGATTTAAATAATGTAATGGCCACAGATACTGAAAATTCATTGTCACTGTATATTATAAGTGTAGAACAATATTTTTTTCATTTGTCCAAAAGTTCTCTAAAAATATTTCTTTTTGAAAACCATTTAATGAAATTAAAAATAGACATAAAAATTTATTTATAATCCTTTTTTATCCTACAAATAAATATTGAAATTAAAATGAAGAATATTGATATTTATAAAAGGATTGGATAATTAAATATTTGAACATTCAAGGAGTCTCAAACACCTTTTAAAATTTAAATCATAATTTCAAGGAATGAATATATTAAAAAAATATCCTTTTTATATATGAAATATGGTTATTAAATGTCATATTAGTTGTATATACCCATTATAAAATAATAAATTTCCGTAGAATCATGAAATGACTCAATGAAAGGAGATTTAAACAAAATCCTTTAACTTGAATCTGAATCACTGGATACATTCTTTAACTTCTTTAGTAACAAACTTTGGTTAATTATTTACTTCATTTAGAACCTTATAAAATTTTATTATTCCATTTATATAACTTTATGTCATGTTCTATCAAATAATTAATTATTTAAGTTTACATCAGTTGTTTGGACGATATTCAGTTTATGAGTAAAAAATGGTATTATTGAGTAAAATATGGTAAAAGTGGCCATAATTCCATAATATTTTAAATAATTATAATGAAGTAGTATTAATTATTAAAAATAAATCATAATTTTAGACCCATTCATTAAATATGGATGTAAAAAATGAAATGTATTACAACTATGGAGATGGTAATTCATACATACACATAAGAAACATTGTCATTTTTCAATGATCATTAAGGAAATAAGGTAAGTATTATTTTACCCCTAAATAATTAAAATAATATAATTAATATCATCTTAATAATTTAAATATTAAAATATTTTTTTTTCCTGAGATGTGGTGATTAAAAATGATTTACCTCTCTTCTTGGAGGTGATAGATCACACGTACGTGTGAACACCATTATTATTTTTATGTTCCTAGAAAATAGTAACGTAATTGGTATTTTATTATATTATAATGAAAAATATGTAATTAAAATAATATATAAATATATATTCCATAATTATAACTATTCTTCATAGAAATTTATAGAAAACAAATTATATTTGTTTGTGGAGGATATAGTTCACATGTACATACAATCAATTAATTTGATTTGGATTTTATGAACGTTGATATCGATTTATGGGATGATATTATCATAATAAAATATAAATATATTTTTTACTAAATTTATTATTTCTTCATGGTTGAATAATATTTTAGTGATGTGGTAAAAAAATAAAATTGAAATACTTAATTAATAACAAAACCTCTTATTCAAATGATCTCCATTGGTTGAAAACATAACACATCTAAAGAGGGTGGTCTACCGAAAATACAACCTCTATAATATCATTAGGGATTCTAGAAATATATTTTGGAAGATATTGGCCAAATAAATAGGTTTTTAGAGTGAGGAAAAGAGAATAACTGGTGACCTTTCAGAGCAGATGGAAGGGGAACTCTTGGAATTTTCCATATTATGAAATTAATAAAAAATGCTTTATTTTCGAAATGTTTTCAAACTAATTTATTTAGAATATATCATGATTTTGGTTCAAATAAACTTCATTAAATAATAATTTTATGTGTTTTGGATATTTATTAACAATTATCGTTTTGTTTTAAACCATATATATAATTTTTAATTCTTGCCATGATATCATGTAATTTACTATTTGAGGGTTATTATAATTACTATAAAATTTAAAATAATAATAAATGATTAATTTATGAAATTTTAAGACTTATCCCAATTAGTTTTACTAAATAAATATTTTTATAAATTTTATAATATTTATTAAAATATTATTTATTTTAAAATACCCTTAATTTTAATTTTAACACTATTCCTTATTTGACATCATAAAAATACCATATATTCAATATATATTAGTCAAAACTATATTAACTAATACATAAAATATAAAATTAATCTATAGAATTCATGGATGGAATCAATTATATCAAATTATATTTATTTTAATATTTTTTATATCATTTGTTTGATTATTTATTTGATTAAGTAGTTACTACCTCATCATTGTGTCACCATTTAATGTAATCATTTCTTTGATTAAATTTATTTAATAATTACACAGATGTAATAAAATATTTTTTCTTCATAAATAATTTTTATATTTTAAAATACCCATTATATAATCCCATATTAAAAATATTTTACTTGTTTAATGTAAGAGTGGTAGAAATTGAATTTTTATTGAATATAATAATATATATTCCATACTCACACCCACGTGGTTTCCAAATGATTTAAATCAGAACCAAATATCTTTTTGGATTAAATTATGTGATGAAATTAAATTATGACATGTTTTATGGTAATGTATTATTAGTTATAATATTATCATTACCTTTAATTACCCGATTTACCCTTAACCAGATTAATATAAAATATTAATAAAGTTGCTATTAAAAATGTGTAGAAATAAAAGGGAACTATTTACGTTATTTGAACCCTTTATTCCAAATATGGGATCCATTTTTAAAAAATCAAAATAAATAATTAGCGGAAATTTAGTAAAAATTAATCATGTTGACATAACAGAAAAATATATTTTAAAAGTAAAAATGTTAAATAGTTCGTTGGGTTTTTATCCAATTTCAATGTGAAATTTATTAAAATAACCTAAATTTGAATAAATTATAAAAATAGGATCTTATTGAACTTTAAAACTATTTAAAAATATATTTTAATAGTACAAATATATTTTCTGAAAATATAGTTTTCAATAAAAATGCATTATTTTTTTACTATTAATCAAAACATGCAAATTTTGAACAAAAAAACAAGAAATTCAACCATAGTAAATTTTGATAAAATTACATCAAATCAGATGTTTATATTCTTTAATCATAACTTATAAAATATTCAAAAACTATATTTAATATACGTTCTCTATTAAAGGGTGGTAAAAGATTATTTTTATAAAAAGACGTCTTTTAGGCTTGAAATTGTAGTTGTTCCTATACCATGTCTAAAAATAGTAATATATATGCTAATTTTTTTGAATATATATATAGATATGTCATTAAAATAATCCCACAAGCGTGATTTTTAATTTATTTGTATTTAACATACTTATGTGGATTTAAATAGAATTTCATAAAATAATTTATTTTATTTCAAAAAGGGTTTAAAATTATTTTATAATTAGTTGGTTCGAGATTTATATATACAAGTATAAAAAATATTTTTATAATTATTTTAACTATATTCATACCCTCCATTCTAACATCTAGGTTATTACGGTAACATTTAAAAAACAATATTTATTTTTTATGTCTGAAAAATGTGGCTTATCATGTATTATAATGGAAATAGAATTTCCATTTAAAAACATAGAATGTTATATAAGATCCTCAATATCAACTTATGGAATTTTTTAATTAAGTTTTAGTTTAATATCTTTATTTTTGTGAAATATTTTTCCCCAAATCTTTATGAAGGCTCGAGGGTGTTCTGGGGGTTAAGTACATGAAAAACGGGAAAAAGGAGTTTTCTAGGCAAGTCTCACAATCTGCACACGGCTAGTCATGACTGTGCAAACAGCCCAGGTAAACCATGAAGAAAAATAACTTTCGGACAATTTTCCTTATATGGTTTGTGCTGTAGGATCGAAATTATGATGTAGATGCTCAATTTACAAGAAGGGGGGGTGAATTGTATACTTTAAAAAATTCCTTTAGAACCTTTAAAGTTAGTTACGAATAACTATGTTTTCCTTAAACAAAGGAAAGGGCTATGTTTAACAAAGTTAAACTAAGAAAATTTACAACACCTCTAACACCGAATGCAAACTTGGAAAGAGATTCCGAAAGTAGGTTCCGGAAATATGGTTCCAGAAATTGAAACTTAACAAAAGTTACAATATGAGATTCTACCTTAAAGCGTATAGAATCTAAATGAAACAGAGTAAAAGTAAGGAAGTATAAGAAAGTTATACTTTCCTTATAATACAAAATGCAACGTAAATAAACATGTAGTAAAACTACAAGTAACAAGATATAAGTCTTTTAACCCAAAGAGAAGGGTATCCAACAACCTTGGATAAAGGTCCCTTGATTTATACTTTCAAGAAAGTTTGTCTTACCCACACCAGGGTAAGCCATCGATACGAAGATCGGAGTGTCTCTGTCTTGCTATCCCCGCAAGCCCTCAACTTCAAGGTAGTTGGAAACCTCTGTCTTCCTCAGCAAGGAATCCCTCGAACTTCAAGGTAGTCGGAACCTCTCTCTTCCTATCCCCGAAAGTCCTCGAATGTAATAAACAACATTTGGAGTCGCACAAAGCTTTGAGAGTTAATAAGAGCCTCTCTCTCTAGAAATCACTTCAAGCATGTAATCACATGAGTCGAATATCAGTCAGCCTTTCAGCACCGAGCTCATTCAAATGAGCTCTTATTTATAGGTAAGGTCAGCCTCCTTCCCAACGGTCATATCTTCCTTCAAAATCGGAGGGACATGTATACGTTTCACTTAGCCAACGGTTAGTTTAAAACAGAATGGACGACATCGTTTTATAACAAAACAAGTGTAACAGAATGTACAACATCGTTTTAATTCTAACTTAAAAGTCCGGAATGAAAGCTTCAGAGTGAAGTTTCGGAGTGTAAGGAAAATAATTAAGAGTAGTCAAAATATAAAGGCATAAGCAAAATGAAAGTTCGGAGTCTAAACAAAATAATTTTCAGAGTCTGAATAAATTCAGAGTGTATAAAACAAATATGATCAGATTCTGTTTAATAGGTGAATTCGGAATGAGAATTCGGAATGAGAATTCGTCATCAGAATTCGTAATGAGAATTCATTATCAGAATTCGTAATGAGAATTCATCATCAGAATTCATAATGAGAATTCATCATCAGAATTCATAATGAGAATTCCTCATCAGAATTCGTAATGAGAATTTATTATTAGAATTCGTAATGAGAATTCATCATCAGAATTCGTAATGAGAATTTATCATCAGAATTCGGAATGAGAATTCGTCGTCAGAATTCGTAATGAGAATTCCTCATCAGAATTCGTAATGAGAATTCCTCATCAGAATTCTTAAAAGGTATTCGTTGTCGAACTTCATAAGGATTCGTATCCTGAATCTGGAGTAAAACTGTATCTGGAATTCGGAATGAAACTTTATCACAGTTCTCATTCATGGATTTAAGAGTGAAACATTATCACAGTTCTTATCCAGAATTCGGATCCTAAAACAGAATACCTCATATCAATGTTTCATGCAATTCCGAGAAAGTATAAATGAATCTGAATCTTATACTTAAGAAAAATATGAATGAAAATATGATAAGGATAATTTTTCTTAAAAAAGTGATTTTCCTTATAAAATAAATTTTCCATATAAAATAAATTTTCCTTATAAAATCAATTTTCCTTATAAAATATATTTTCTTAAAGATAAGGTGTTTGTGATTTTCAAAACAAGAAGGAATGTAAAAGTCATAAGGAAAACCTTATTGACTCAATAATCTCCCCCTTTTTGGAAAGCACAAACATCCCTGAAAAAGAAATTCTAGGAAGAAAAAAACATTAAGGCTTATCTCCCTTTGCTTTAAGGATATTGATGAATACGACTAACTCCCCCTTAGGCTTTTAAACTCTAAAGATCGTATTCTAGATTTCCAGAATGAAATTTCATTACAAATAAGATGGTCTTCTTTAATGAAAAACTCCCCCTTAGATAAGCTCTTATTAAAGTTATTTTTTCCTTAAGGATATTTTTCTTCTCCCCCTTTGTGATTTTCAAAAAGAATTCGAGAGAATGAAAAGTATAACAAAGTACCTGAAAAAATCAGTAATAACAACAAAAGAAACGACAAGCACAATTTTCATTAAGTTTGAAATCTTGGCAACAATGAAAAATAAGATACAAAAAAAAGATTGGATTTAGCTATTTCGGATATTTTTTCTTCGAAATGAGCCCCTTAAGAATAGTCTTGATCTTCTTCAGGTCATTATGATCTTCTTCAGCTTGCTTCTCTAAGACCACTATTCTTGCAGATTGAGCTTCAATCTTTTCTTCTTGGGATTTCATCTTTTCTTCCTGAGCCTTAAACTTTTCTTCCTAAGCCTTCAACTTCTGTTCAAACTCGATCCGATGATCCCTTTCAAACTTCCAGTTTTGAGAAACGGAATTCAGTTTCCCATTCAGATCTCTAACTTCTTGAATACGTAATTTCTTTTCATTTGTCAGCTTTTCTTCAAAGAAAGAAGTCAGCTCATTTATCTTCATGTCCTCAGTCTCAAAAGCATCTTTAACATTGTCTTGAAATTCATCGAATAACCTCATCTCTTCTACAGTCTTCTTCGACCAGTTTGTCATCCTCTTGCAAGATTTTATATGGGATTCGTAGCCAACAAAGAACGTTTTGAACTGAGCCTCTATTTCAATACACTTGTCCATAACCATAGATACGGAGTCTGATTTCTGATTTAAATCATGTTGGAGCATCTTAAATCTTGAGTCAATACTTGAGAAGGTCGGAATGGTTCCCACCAACTTCTTTAAAGACTGGACAACAAAGTCATGCCCCACCGATGATGACTCCGAATCCAAAACATTGCTTGGAGAATTTTCTTCCTCAATAAGGTCAATATTTCTTTTTGAAGAACTACCAACTTCCTTTCTCTTTACCACCACTGAACTCAAAGTATCCGCAAGAATTTTCTTTCCCTTGTCTCTTTTCGGAATCGATTCTTGATCTGGAGTTTTCTGCTTGCTAGTAGATACTTGAAAAATATCATCAACAACATTTGGAACAACATCTTCCTCATCCTTATCCTTCTCTGGGGTTACTAACTTAGAGGATTCAGCCTCTGAAGTTCGGAGTGATAGGTGTTCCGAAGGCGACCCCTTATAATCATCTAATTCTTTTAATAAATCTCTTGTTTCACCACTTCCTTCAGCAACTACTTCTTCCTCTTCCACTTGTTGAATCTACTCGAGTTGCTCAACATGTTCAGCTGTAATCCCTTCCGGAAAATCAAGGTTTCTTTCTGGAGTCTCAGGTAGAGATTCTAAGGAGAAAGATCTCGGAACTGGAATGCTTCCGGATACTATTTCATTAGATTTTAACAAAGTTTGGACTGCCTCAGCTTCTGACATCTACTTCTTGAGCTTCTTTTCCTTTACTTGTTTTTCAAGCTCATTAGTAGCTCTCTCCTTCAAGGCCTTATCCTCCACAGGGTCCAATCCGAACTGCGGATCCCCTTCTTTCCTTTTCTCTTTATCAGCTCTCCACTTCGCAACAACCTCATCAGAATAGTCGTTCTTCTTCTTTGGTTTGGGAGGTTCGTTTTGAACTTCCTTAGATTTAGGATCCTGTACTTCAGCTGCAACTTCTTCCAACTTTATTTTCTTTACTGGCTTAGAAGATTCCGGTTCAGCATCCTTCGGATCCGCTTCTTCTTGATTAGGTAAATCGAAGAACTCACCAATTTCCTTGTTTAAAGACACATCCATCCTCTTAAGGGTATCATCACTGACCAACAATATTTTTCAAACCCTTGGCTTAGATATGCAAGCTTCCTTGAAAGACTCAAGGCACCGAACTATCAACTTTGATAAATTTCTGGGTACATTACAATCTGGGCTCTGAGATTTCCTTTCTTAAGATTCTAAATGGTTATAAGAATGTGCCTCATGAAGTTAAACTTCCTTAGATTTATCAGGAAATCTAAGATATAGATCTCACTCTTATTCAGGCTGTCTTTATCACCTTTCCTCGGTACGATAAGGCCTTGTACCCACAAATCTAGAATCTGGAAATTTGTAGGCAAACTAGCAATCTTAGGAGCTTTGTCATTTGAGAGTCCGATAGTTTTCAAGGCCTTTTCCTTGTCGAAGCTACCCTTAGAATCTGGAAACACATGAGATATGAACTCTGCATCTCATTCATAGGTCATCCCTACCAAGATTGCTGCCTTGGTATAAGAAAGCTTATAAGTCTTTCCATAAGACTTAAAAGAAAATTTCTCTCTATTATCTTCCTTAAAGAAGGAAACTGTTTCATAGAACTCAACAAGTAACTCCGAAAAAAACATCGTCTTGATTCCCCGGTTTGGAAACAGCAATATCTTCCCAGCCATTTAACTTAATGTTCTTCAAAATAAGAGAATCATAGTTGTTGAAGAAATCCGGATGGATTAGCCTTTCTCTATAAACTAACCATTGTGAAATAGGTTTAGAGGATGACATTTCTTGAGAAGCTAACTCGACAGACATTCGGATCTGATGACCTCTGAGAAGTTTGGAACATAGAAATCTGAAGTTCGAAACGGCCTTAAAATAGAGAGGCAGAGCTTCGGGACGCTGGAGCTTGAAATCGATGTTGGACAAGTATTTGGGTCCCCTTTATATAGGCAATGTAACGACGGTTCATCTTCCTTGGTTGATCGAATGATTGTGATAAGCTGAGATCAGATCTAACGGTTGAAAACGAATTCTCAAGAAAACTTGAATCCGATCTTTTTGAGGTTTTTTATTAAAACAAAGAATTAAGAAAAACTATAATCCGAAAACAAAATACCAGAAAATGCCAGCAAGTAAAATATAAATACGAAAACATGAGTAAGGTAATAATACCTTTCGGATTGGCTTAGGAGGATTATTCGTAATGGGTAATATAAAAAATACTACGAAAAAATCTTTGTTATGAAAAGACAATGTTTGCAAAAACTTTACTACGAAAAACAAACTCAGTACGGAAAAAATCATTACAAGAATTTTAGGGGAAAAACTTATTATGAGATATTTAGTACGAAAGTTCTGTTATGAAAATACCAGTACGAAAACACTTCCATTCCAGAAGTATTCTGTACAAAAAATGTCCATTCTGTAAAATTGTAGTTCCAAAAATTCCATTCCGGAAATCTTCATTCCGAAAAGTTTGAAAACAAACTTTGAAAAGACTTTGTTATTCTATCAAACAAATGTACTCCTCCTATGAAAAAGAGTTTATTACTGTAAGGATAATTTTTAACATAAAGTTAATTAAGAATGATTACCTTATGGTTATCATTCCTAACTTCTGTTTAATATATTCAAATCTATCAGAAGGCAAAGATTTTGTGAAAATATCAGCAAGTTGATCTTGTGTTCCGATAAATTGAAGATTAATATCTCCTTTATGTGTGTGATCCCTAAGAAAGTGATGTCTAATATCTATGTGTTTTTCATGGGAGTGATGTGCAGGGTTCTTACTGAGGGCAATGGAACTTGTGTTATCACATAAAATGTGAGTTTTAGTTAAACTCAAGCCCTAGTCAGTGAGTGTGTGTTGCATCCACAACACTTGAGCACAACAACTTACAGCTGCTACATATTCAGCTTCAGCAGTGGAGAGTGCTACAGAATGTTGCTTCTTACAGGACTAAGAAACTAATGAATCTCCTAAGAAATGACAAGTTCCGGATGTACTTTTTTTATCCATTCTACATCCACCAAAGTCAGCATCAGAAAATCTTTTATGGATAAAATCATTTCTAGAAGTATAAAATAATATAGATCCATGGTTCCCTTAAGGTAGAGAAAAATTCTTTTTACTACCTTTATTTGAGATTCCTTAGGATTGGATTGATATCTTGCACATAAGCATACTGAAAACATTAAGTCTGGTCGAATAGCTGTTAAGTATAGTAGACTTCCTATCATACCTCTAAAAGATGTTTGATTTACTGGTTTCCCAGCTTCATCAAGGTCTAAAGAGTTTGAGGTACCAATGGGAGTACTAATACTTTTAGTGTTGTCATAACCATACTTTTTAAGAAGATCTTTAATATAATTATGTTGAGATATGTAGGTTCCTTCTGGTTTTTGAGAAATTTGAGAACCAAGGAAAAATGGTAACTCACCCATCATACTCATTTCAAACTCAGATTTCATTAGACATACAAAAGAGTCGGTCAAAGATTGGTGAGTTGAACCAAATATGATGTCATCAACATAAATTTGAACAATCAAAACATTTTTTTTTATCTTTAATTATAAAAAGGGTTGGATCTGCATTTCCCTTAACATGGTTATTTTGAAGCAATAATACAGTGAGTCTATCATACCATGCTCATGGGCCTTGTTTAAGGCCATATAGTTCTTTGGTAATTCTAAAAACATAATCAGGATGTTTTGTATCTTCAAAGCCAGGAGGTTGTTCAACAAAGACTTCCTCTTGAACATAACCACTAAGAAAAGAACATTTCACATCCATTTGGAAATGTTTGAAATTAAAGAATGATGCAAATGCAAGTAGAATACGGATAGATTCAAGTCTAGCTGCTGGAGCATGGGTTTCTTCATAGTCTATTCCCTCTTGCTGATTATAGCCTTTAGCAACAAGTCTAGATTTATTTCATACTATGACTCCATTTTCATCACTTTTATTTATGAAAACCCATTTTACTCCAATAACAGAAGTTTCCTTAGGTCTTTCAACCAAGGTCCAGACTTTATTCTTTTCGAATTCATTTAGTTCATCTTGCATGGCTTTGATCCAATCATCATCACCTAAAGCTTCATCAGTGCTTTTAGGTTCTAATTGGGAAAGAAATGCTAGATGTTCTACTTCATTTCTTAAGGAACATATAGTCCTTACAGGTTGATTTACATCACCAATGATACTATCACTAGGATGATTCTTAAGGATCGCCTGATTTGGGTTTTGAAAAGCCTGTTCATCAACATAGGGTAGAAAGTCTTCTGGGGTAAATGTTTTAGGAATATCTTCTTGAACATTATCCTTATCTGAAGGTTCTTATATCAATGGTTGATAATCAGTTTTTGAAAACACATCTGAGGATATAGGCTGAGGTGTTTTAAAAACAAAAGGATCTGACTCATCAAATTTTACATGTACTGTTTCTTCAATAGTACAAGTGTTTTTATTAAAAACTCTGTAAGTCTTAGATGTTGTGGAATAACGTAATAAAATTCCTTCATCAGATTTTGGTGCGAATTTATGTAATTTATCTTTAGTATTAAGAATGAATACTTTGCAACCAAAAACCATGAAGTAGGATAGTCTTGGTTTTATACAATTCCATAACTCATAAGGAGTTTTATTAAGAAAGGGTCTAATCAAAACTCTATTTATAGTATAAAAAGCAGTAATTACAGCATCAGCCCAGAAATTTCTAGCAATAGAATATTCACTCAACATAGTTCTAGTTGTCTCTTGAAGAATTCTATTTCTTCTTTCAACTACACCATTCTGTTGAGGAGTTCTAGGTGTTGAGAAATTGTGAGTAATACCTTTTCTACTAAAAAAAGTTTCAAAATCAGAATTTTGAAATTCACCTCCATGATCACTATGAATAGTTTTCAATGGAAGGGTTTTCTCATTTTTAACTTGAGCTCTAAAACATTTGAAATAAGAAAAAGCTTTAGATTTCATTGTTATAAAATAAACCCAAGTAAATCTAGTGTAATCATTAACTAGAACAAACACATAGTATTTGCCTCCAATACTTCCAGTTTGTGTTGGACCAAAAAGATCCATATGAACTAACTGTAATGCATCAGTTGTTGAGTCTTCACCGATTGATTTAAAACTAGATTTATGTTTCTTACCATATTTACAAGGATCACAAACTTTAGAAGAATCAAATCTATGCTCCGGTAGATCCTTAACTAGTTTCTTCTTAGAGAGTTTACATAAGTTCCGAAGGTTACAGTGACCTAGTATTCTATGCCATAACCAGGAATGATCTTCTATTGCACTTAGGAAAGGTAAATCTTGACTCATGAGGTCTTCTAGGTTCAAAGTGTAGGCATTCTCATGCCTATTGGCTGAGAGAATAAATTCTTCCTTGGAATTGTGAACTAAACACTTATCATTCCTAAAATTCACAAGGTAAACTTCATCACATAACTGACTTATGCTAATGAGGTTGTGCTTCAGACCCTTAACAAACAGAACATTTGAAATCAAGGTTTTACCAAGAAGAACAATATTACCAATACCAATAATCTCACCCTTAGCATTATCTCCTAAAGTTACCTTTCCTCCTTTCGTTTTGATAATCTTTTCAAAATAGCTTTTGTTACCAGTCATGTTCCGGGAACATCCACTATCCATGTACCATGTATTGTTGCTGGTACTCACATTATTTTCCTGAAATCAAGAAGAAAATTAGACTTTCAGAATCCAAATTTGTTTGGATCCGAGATTTCTAGATAACAAAATTTTAGGTACTCACATTTTCATAGAAAAGTAAGCTTTGTGAAATCCTAAATATTGAGTTTTGTTTAAGGAACAATCCCTTGCCCAATGACCACCACATTGACACTTGGTACAAAATGGGGCACTTTGAGGAACAAAATAATTGTTACTGAAAATTGTTTTTGCATGGGTATAACCAAATCCGGATTTATTTCTTAAAGGTCGTATTTGGGAATACATTTTATCAAAATTTTCCGTACCATGGGTAAAGTTTGATAAACACTTCTTTAAGGAAATAATTTTGGACTTGAGTTTTACAACCAAGTTTTTATCCTCAAAATCATTAGTTTTAGAACTAGAGCTAGGCTCAAAAACATTTTTATTAGAAATTAATTTTTCTAATTCGTTAGAAAGTTTGTTCTTCTCAAAACTTACTTCCTCAAGAAATTTTGAAATACTTTCAAAATCAGCATTTTTCTTATCAAGATCTTTAGAAAGATCTGATATCTCTTTCGTAAGAATAGAATTTCTAGAGTTTTCCTTATCAAGTTTCTTATTGAGTTTGGAATTCTCAATTTCAAGAAGTTCAGCAAACCTAGAGACTTCTTCATAAGTAGGTAAAGTATTTTCCTCATCAGAAGATGATTCTTCATCAGAAGAGTTATAATACTTACTATCATTGGAATTTAAAGAAACATTGGTCAATGATTCAGCATTTCCTACCTTAGCCATAAAACAATGATTATCAATAGGTAATCTGGCTATAAGACCAAGATTCTTCTGTCCTGAAGATTCATAATCAGAAGATTCATCTGAAGAGTCACCACCACTGGTACTCCAGATGTCATTAGCTTTCAGAACATTCTTAGCTTTGGCTTTATAATATTTCTTTCTGTTCCTATCTGAATGTCTTTCCTTCTTTTCTTTCTTTTTGAGAAAAGGGAAATCTAGTCTAATATGTCCAGCTCTCTTGAATTCATAACAAGTAACTTCTCCATCTTTCTTATCTTTCATGTCCTTTTTCTTATACTTAGATTGGAAATTTCTCTGGCCAGCTATCTTGTTCATCCTTCGAGAAAGATTTGCTAGTTCATTTTTTGAGACTTCACTCTCACTAGATCCGGACTGGAAAATAACTTCCTTAGACTTGGATCTGGTTACTCTCTCAGGAGTCTTAGCTTTCATATGATTTGATGTAGTGGTAAAAGTAACAGTACCATTTCCATTCTTCTTTTTGATGTTGTCAGTATCTCCCATCATTCTGGTTTCGTGTTGGAGAAGAGTTCCAAATAACTCCTCAAGAGAAATCTGAGTCACTTTCCTGTTCCCATCTATAGAAGTTCTTTTGGATTCCCACTCATTAGGCATGATATCAATTATCTTATCCAAAATAGCTTCATCATCTAAACCTTTCTCTCCCATAGGCTATAGGTTGTTGACGATAATCATAAATCTCTGTTGAACATTACAGATTGGTTCACCATAAGGAAAATTGAAGCCATGATATTCAGCTCTAAGCATGGCTCTTCTAGTCTCAATCACTTTAGCAGTCCCAAAGTGTGTAACTTCTAACTTCTTCCAGATATAGTTATCTACTTCACAAGAAGAAATTTAGCTATATATATTTCTTTTCATTGAAAACAGTAAAGTATTGCGTACCTTATAGTTGAGTTGATATTCTTGCTTTTCCTGGTTAGTGAAAGTTCTAACTTCCTTGTCAGGAATTTTATAATCACCAGTAAGCATAACAAAGTCATCCACTCCAGTATTGATAACAAAAGTCTTCATTCGATCTCTCTAGTACTCATAGTCATTACCATCAAAGATTTGTGGTCTTTTAAGATTTAGATTATCAATTGAACCAACATTGACTCATGCCATACCAAAAATAACCTTCTACACACAAACTTGTTAGTAGAAAATATTCGTAATAACAAAGTTCGGAATGGAAAAGTTCGGAATGGAAAAGTGAGCAGGAAAAACATATATGTGAGTACAAGTATTTCAGAGACCTCCTCTGATACCAATTGTAGGATCGAAATAATGATTTAGATTCTTAATTTACAAGAGGGGGGGGGGTGAATTATATACTTTAAAAAATTCCTTTAGAACCTTTAAAGTTAGTTACGAATAACTATGTTTTCCTTAAACAAAGGAAATAGATATGTTTAACAATGTTAAACTAAGCAATTTCACAACACCTCTAACACCGAATGCAAACTTGGAAATAGATTCCAAAAGTAGGTTCCAGAAATATGGTTTCGGAAATTGAAACTTAACAAAAGTTACAATATGAGATTCTACCTTAAAGCGTATAGAATCTAAATGAAACAGAGTAAAAGTAAGGAAGTATAAAAAAGTTATACATTCCGTATAATACAAAATGCAGCGGAAATAAACAAGTAGTAAAACTACAAGTAACAAGATATAAGTCTTTTAACCCAAAGAGAAGGGTATCCAACAACCTTGGATAAAGGTACCATGATTTATACTTTCAAAAAAGTTTGTCTTACCCACACCAGGGTAAGCCCTCGATACGAAGATCGGAGTGTCTCTATCTTGCTATCCCCACAAGACCTCAACTTCATGGTAGTTGGCAACCTCTGTCTTCCTCAGCAAGGAAGCCCTCGAACATAAAGGTAGTCGGCACCTCTATCTTCCTATCTCCGGAAGTCCTCGAATGTAATCACCAACATTCGGAGTCGCACGAAGTTTTGAGAGTTAATAAGAGCCTCTCTCTCTAGAAATCACTTTAAGCATGTAATCACATGAGTCGAAGATCAGTCAGCCTTTCAGCACCGAGCTATTTCAAATGAGCTCCTATTTATAGGTAAGGTCGGCCTCCTTCCCAATGGTCATATCTTCCTTAAAAATCGTAGGGACCTGTACACGTTTCACTTAGCCAACAGTTAGTTTAAAACAGAATGGACGACATCGTATTATAACAAAACAAGTGTAACAGAATGTACAACATCGTTTTAATTCTAACTTAAAAGTCTGGAATGAAAGCATCAGAGTGAAGGTTCGTAGTGTAATGAAAATAATTAAGAGTAGTCAAAATATGAAGGCATAAGCAAAATGAAATTTCGGAGTCTAACCAAAATAAATTTCGGAGTCTGAATAAATTCAGAGTGTATAAAACAAAGACGATCAGATTCTATTTAATAGGTGAATTCGGAATGAGAATTCGTCATCAGAATTTGTAATGAGAATTCATCATCAAAATTCGTAATGAGAATTCATCATCAGAATTCGTAATGAGAATTCATCATCAGAATTCATAATGAGAATTCCTCATCAGAATTCGTAATGAGAATTTATCATCAGAATTCGTAATGAGAATTCATCATCAGAATTCGTAATGAGAATTCATCATCAGAATTCGGAATGATAATTCGTCATCAGAATTCGTAATGAGAATTCCTCATCAGAATTCGTAATGAGAATTCCTCATCAGAATTATTAAGATGAATTCGTTGTCGAACTTCATAAGGATTCGTATTCTGAATCTGGAGTAAAACTGTATCCGGAATTCGGAATGAAACTATATCACAGTTCTCATTCTGGATTTCAGAGTGAAACTTTATCACAGTTCTTATCCAGAATTCGGATCCTAAAACAGAATACTTCATATCAAAGTTTCAAGAAATTCCGAGAATGTAGAAATGAATCCGAATCTTATACTTAAGAAAAATATGAATGAAAATATGATAAGGATAATTTTTCTTACAAAAGCGATTTTCCTTATAAAAGAAATTTTCCTTATAAAAGAAATTTTCCTTATAAAATCAATTTTCCTTATAAAAGCAATTTTCTTAAAGATAATGTGTTTGTGATTTTCAAAACAAGAAGGACTGTAAAAGTCATAAGGAAAACCTTATTGACTCAACATGTGCATGGATTAGAAAAGTGTGTGGGTAAACCATGTGAGGGGGCTATTTTGGACACTAGCATCCACACAGTTTTCCCACGGTTTGGAAATCTGTGGGAAACCATGCAGCCTAGAAGATTTTAATTTTTTTTAAAAATATCATTATAAGGTTATAATACCAAACTTGGGATTTTCTTATTTCTTCCTCCCTTAGAACCTAGGAATAAACCAATGCTCCCAAGATATTCCAAAGAACGAGATCCCTTATCATATGGTTTTTTGTAGTGCTGTCAGTTGCAAATTGATAATCCTGGTAAGGCTAAGACCCTATTTTCTTATTTTTTATGATTTGGGTTGGTATCTACCTCTTATACTCTTTTTAATCTCTCATTCACATCTTTTTCAATGAGGTTTAGGTTAAGTCTTAAAAGGATGATTAAATTAGGATCTAAGACTTCGATTGATAGTGTGTTCACAAACATATTGAAGGCAGGTGGTCTATAAGTTGTATCCCTTTGATTTCAAGTGCATTTTTTCATATAAGGTTATTTTATTTGTTTTCCATTATTTGTTTCTCGGTTTCTATTGATTTATTTGGATATAGTGTGCGTCCAAATGGTTAATATTGCTCATCGTGATTCCCGTGGGATGCATGAAGTATGGCCAAAAGAGATTACGGCCACCCATGGGGTGTGAAGATTTTCCTTGGATGTTGAGATTAGCTAAGTAAGTTTAAGGAATTTGTGAAAGAACGTAGAGCATGGATGAGAATGCTAATATGATTTAAGGATGATCAATTGGGGTTTTAGTAATACAAATAGTTTGAGTAATGGCCTTATAGGATTTTTGGTTGGAATGAAAAATGGTTAACTGGAGTAATGGGGAAATTATTGGGGATAATATTATTACATGAATATTCTTAGCAATACAGGCTTGGGAAATGCGGAATGGGGCTAAAGGGATAAGTAATATAAATGATGAATGTGTTAATAAATTGAGGAAAAATGATTTTTTTTCTATTTTTTGATCTTTTTCTGTTGTGTAAATGATATTGTAAATGATTGTTGTGATATGGTTAATTATGGTGAATGATAAATAATCATGTTCAAATGGATACATAGTGTGCGGTATAGAATAGAGGTTCTACAACCACAAATCGAGTTCGAACGAGGATCTAGCTCCACCCCTAAATGCACAGGTTAGGGAAAGTGACAAAGTACCATTCCCCAAACGGTTTCATTCCACCCAGACTAAGGCTTGTTGGTGAAGATTATGATGATGTTATAATGTGGTGAATACTGAGATTGGACTTGAATTTTATTCCCATGTGATTGAAAAATTTGAACATGCATAATTCATTGAACATGTGAAAAGGGAAAATTAAACCATTAAATGTCTATGTAGTGAACCTGGATTCAATGGTAGTATACATTAAATGAGAATGGAATAGAATGGCCAATTGAAATGTTTACCTTTTTTTCTACTATTATAATTTTCATGCAATATCTACTTTTTCTTGATATTCTGTGTACACCGTTGGTGGTGGCCTACTGAGTTATACTCACAAACTGTTCTGGTCACCATTGGGCACATGAGAAGATTTCATGCTTGTAGGTCAGGATAATGGTAAGGGCCCTATACTGGGGATTTGAGATGGACATGGTGCATGTATGGGTGAGGATCCAGAATTGGAGACCAAACCATTTTGGGAATTCTTCTAGTTGGCATCCTTTTGGGGTTTCTTCATGTGGAGCAGTAGCACATAATGGAATATTTAATATTGTATATGGTTGAACCTGGTTTTGGAAATTGATTATTTATGAATGGTATTGATTGATTGATATTGTTTCCATTATATAAATCATTATCTGTTGTGTATTACTCTGGAAATGAGGGTAGAGTCTCCCCGCGTGACCTATTAGACCCTAACATCAAGTCGGAAACCTCTGGCGTACGTGTAGGCACACTTTATGTAATGTGGTGACCCATCTCGGGGTACCAGATTAGTGTCTCCTAGGTCGAGGACATTACAAAGTGGTATATAAGGAATTTTTTAACATTGTTAAAATTAAGGGATGGTAGGAAAAAGGTTAGGTGTATGTCGGGCCTTGGTTAGGAGCTCATTATTGGGAGTAGCTATCCCATGAATAGGTGAAAATAGAAGTCACCCTGGAAGGGGATAATTGTTCTTGTTGTGCGTTGTCATATTTGATTATATTTCACTATGTGGTTATTTACTTGTTGTTTGATTTGATAGTTTTCTGATATTTCTCTCGTGGATGGAAGGTTACAATGTTGTGCATTAATTCATCATTCTAGGAACCTATTTATATAAGTGGAATTCATCAAGATAAACACAAACATTAGATGGTTTTTTGGGATATAAATGTTTGGATGCATATGTTTTATTAAAATTAAGGAAAAATTGTTCCTACTGAGATGGTATAAACGGGTAAAAATGGAAGTGAGAATGTAAAGTAGTAATTAGAAAATGGTTTTTACTAATGAATTGAAAGTGAATTAATGTGTCGTAATAGTAAATTGGGTTATGGAATGGTTTTGGATGGGTTTAAAATATAAGGCTTGTGCTCATGTTAATTAGGTACATGTTTTAGTCATAACCTTAGGAGAGATGGCCAAAAGACGTTTTATGGTTGCTAGTGGCCTTGTTTGGGTAGTGTATGTAAATTGGTTTTGTTATGGAAAGTGATGAGTCTACATATATTGATCTTTCCCTTCGTAAAAGTGTAATAATTGTGTTCTAAAGAGCATGTTTTTAATTGTATTGAAATTCCTCCTCGAAGATGTGCACCGTTTGGGTGACATGATGGTGTTTCCAAGAATAATTCTCTAGTAGTGGATTAGGAGAACATGGTGATCCATGAAAATAGAGAATAATAGTTCCATGAAATCATCTCTCATTTTATATAGATGATGAAACGAGACCGTGGTTGGGTTGCACAGTGTATTTTTGAGATGACCAGGTAGTTTCAACTACAACACCCTCTGACCTTTACCCAAGAGGGTGGGCCAGAAGCTGTTGAGTTCTAGGTAGAGTCCATCCAATCTATTAATGACCATCTAGAGACTCCTCTAGAGAAGCAAGTCATGTTGACAACCTACATGCTGAGAGGTTAAGTAAAACCTTGGTAGGACATTATGGTCCAAAGAGAGTAAGTCGAGGGAATGTTAAGGAAGGATTTTCAATAAATGTTTCTTGAGAAATTATCTCCAGAAACCTTGATGAAGGTGAAGGCCATGGTTTTCATGAGTTTGTCTTAGGGGACAATTTCCGTGATGCACTATGCTATTAGTTTCACCGATTTTAGTTTCTTCTTTCGGTCATTTACTAGATATGGAGAAGTCGTGGGAAAACACTTCAAAGACAGGATGAGACACAAGATTCGTTCTCAGGTGAATATCTTTCATCTCGAAAGGATTAATGAAGTGGTGGACTGAGCCCTTATCTCATAGTGGAAACTAAAGGGTGCTTTAGGTAGTGAACATGTTATGCCAACTGGGCGAGGAAGTGGTGCGGGTTTTGATACACGGAAGCACAATTTTTGGAATATTTAAACAAAGGGGAAGCACACAGAGAAATCAAAATAGGGGGTCCACTTCTCAGGGTGGAGACAAGGTCCTCTTCTATCAGTGTGGAAGGTCAGAGAATAAGTGTGAACAGTGTCCCCGCCCACCGATTGAGTTTCAAGCCTATAGTATGTCAGGCCACATGCATAGGTTCTTCAGTATCTCATGATAGTTAGGGAATGAAGGAGGACATAGGTAGATGTCAAGAATAGGTAGGTTTACGTTTACTCCATATCAGGCATGTAATTGTAGCTCTATGATTCATACTGGTAGGGGCGGTGGACATTGAACATTGGGGTGAGATCATCCTTACCAACAGAGCAGTGCATTGTATAGGACTCCAGATGGGGCCCAATGTAAAGGGGAATGTCATCTCCTTGTAGTTCTTGCTGCACATGATGGTGTCAGGGCATGTCCTTCATTTATTCAAGGTATTATTCTTGTAGCTTCCACACATTCTTGTTATTTATTTGATATAGTTGCTAAACATTCCTTTATTTATACTCAGTTTTTATTTTGTTCTGGCTTAACCATTGAGATTATATGTGGGGTAATGTCACTTAAAACTCCACTTGGGGTACGAGTTGAGGAAATTAGGTAGTGTAGGGGTTATGCTCTAGAGATTGGTGGGTATCATTCTCTGTGCAATTTTATTTTCCATAAAATGTCCAGGTTTGAACTAATATTGAGGAAGGAGTGAATGGTGTTATATCAAGCCCATATATACACACAATAATGTAGGATAATGATTACATCTCTCGATGAGATAAATTATGTCCTTCTAGGAGAGTGGGATATACGAGTGGGCCACATAGGGCAACTATTCATATAGTTGGGATAACTCACAACAAAAGTAGCATGCCTTATGTTGGATGATAGAGAGAATATTCATCTCGTATTCCATTTTTTCATGGACCAATTTCAGGATATGTATCCTGAGAATTTCTCAAGGTTACCACCAAAAAATATGTTGAGTATATGATCGAATTGTTGCTAGGAGTAGAGCCTATTTCCATTACACCCTATCAAATTAAATTATAAGTGATCCACGAATTGAAGGTTTAGTTAGAGGAATTGGATCATAAAGGGTTTATACATCCTAGTACATCACCATGGGGTTCTCAGATTTTGTTTTCAAAGAAGGTTCATGGATCACTAAGGCTATGTGTCGATTATAGGAAACTGAACTATATGACAATTATGTACTGATACCCTCTTCCTAGAATTGATGACCTGTTTGATCAGATCAGAGGTGCCTTAGTGTTTTCCAATATCGATCTGATATAGTCCTACCATCAGTTAAGGGTAAGACCTTCTGATATAACCCAGATAGATTTCTAAAGGAGGTAGGTACTGTATGAATTTCCAGTGATGCCTTTTGGACTAACCAATGTACTGACAGTGTTCATGGACATGATGAACTGAATGTTTGACCCTTAGTAAGATTAGTTTTTAGTTGTATACATGATGAAATCTTGGGGTACTCAATAACTCATGACAATCATGCCAAATATCATGACATCGTCTTGAGTTCACTAAGATAGTGTAGTCATTATACGAAGCTATCAAAATGTTATTATTTTATTGATGAGGTGCAATTTCGAGGAAATATCATTTCTATGTCAGGCATGTCGGTGGATCTAGAAAAGGTGCAGGTATTGGTGTATTGGGACCATCCAAAGAACATCTATGATATTCAGAGTTTTCTGGGCTAGGCTGATTATTACCAAATGTTTATTATAGATTTATTTTATTTGGAAGTTCTGCTCACCTGCCTAACCATGATGGAAATTTTACTTGATTGATTAGAGTCTTGTGAGGATTATTTTGAGGAGCTGAAGAAGTGGTTTAACATCACAAATTTTTTTATCTAACCCAAAATGGGTAAAAAGTACGCTTGTTCTATGATGTGTCTGGTGTTGGAATTGGGGAAGTGATGATATAGGATGATTGGGTTATAGCTTATGGCTCGAGTTCGTTGATACCACATGAATGAAATTATCCTACTCATAACCATGATCAATCTAATGTGGTCCATCCTTTAATGTGCTGGATGCATTACATCTTATGAGATCCCTTTACATTGTTTACCGAATATAAATTTCTCAAATACATCTTTTCTCAGTGGGATTTTGAATCTTCAATAGTAATGGTGGATTGCGTATCTACAATGTTTTGATTTTGAGTTGATGTACACACTAGGTAAAGAGAATAGAATCATTGATGCTCTATGCCGGAATACTTGGAATCAGGTTGTTCATGATTCCATTTTAGAATGGGTGATGATGGCCCTGTTTGCTGAGATGCATTTAGATGTACAATATGGGCACAAACAGATAACACTTGCATCTATAAAAGTTGAGTCTGCACATTTGAGTCGAGTTAAAGGGAGAAAGCTGGTAGACCAGGATTTTTTTGGCTATGAAGGATTTTCATAAAGGTGGGGAGTCACTTTCTGGTTGGAATTTTAGTGCTGATGGGGTTTCTTATGTTCATGGTCATGTTGGGGTGCTGACAGATGTATGAGAGGAGTTGATGCGCGAGTTTCACGCCTCAAAATTGGTAGTAAATCCTATTTGAATAAGTTGTACCATGATATTCGTAGAATGTTTTGGTGGCTGGGATTGATGAAATAATTTGTGAGTTATTTGGCATGATTCCTCACATATCACCTAGTAAAGGCTAAACATCAGCATCCAAGTGGGTTGTTGCAGTCATTTCCAATTCCAAAGTGGATGTGGAATGATGTCATGATGGAATTTGTTGTGGGTATTCGGAGGACTCCTCAGAAGAATGATTCAATTTGGGTTGTGGTAGATCTACTGACCAAAGTGGTTCATTTCATGATGATTTAGGAAGCCTATCAAGTCGACTAGTTGGGGGAATTGAACTATTGACCAATATTATGGTTTTATGGTGTACCATGGATCATATTTTAGGATCATGATCCATGTTTCACCACATGCTTCTGGATGGGAATACATAAGGAACATGGAACCCAGTTGTTTTTGTGTAAGGCTTATCTGCCATAGACTGATAGGTAGTTAGAGTGTGCAATTCTTGTATTAGAATACACGTTGATAGCATGTGTTCTAGATTTCGGTGGTTCATGGGAAAAGAATATGTCTCTTACTGATTTCTCCTAAAACAATAGTTTTCATGCTACATTTTAGATGGTATATCTTGAGGCACTTTATGGGAGGCCGTGTAAATCACCCCTGTGTTGGTTAGAGGCCAAAGAGTCTGAGTTGTTTGGACCGAGTCTTGTTCCAGAGGTGTCAGAGAAGGTTCGTTTGATTCAAAATCAAATGAAAAGTGCTTAGAGTTTCTATAATTAATATGCAAATCACTGACATAGACCTCTTCAATTTTATCGTGGGTTATAGTGGGATTATTTATGTGTCACCAAGGTTGGGTCACAGTAGAATTCTGAAGAATGGTATATTGGCACCTTGATATGAGGGGGAATTTGAGATTGAAGAGAGGGGAAGACTCATAGAATAATGATTTGATCTTCCATTGTGAAATGGTGGGATGCATGGTGTTTTTTAGGTTTCACAACTCCGATAGTATCACCCCAATTCATATCATGTGTTAAATGATGAAGATGTTGACACATCCTTTGAGGAGCACTCGGTTCGTATTGTGGATCATAGTGGGAATGTTTTGCGGGGTAAAGTTGATCCCTTGTATCGTGTGCTGTGGAAGCATGGAAACGGTCAAGAAGAAATGAGGGAGCGAGCATCGAATATGAGGGCCCAATGGGGGGACATCTTTATTTCCAAATCCAGATGAAGCTCGAAAAGAGCGGCTCAAGGACAAGTTTTTCTATGGTGGGGAGGATTTAAGATCAATGATTTCTCGATATGGTTTCCCTTACATGATATTTAGTTTTATATCATTATTTTGGTCAAATAAGTAATTTCCCATGTCTTTAGGAAGTATTAAGGATCATCTGGGGGTTTGGGAAATGAAAAAGGGTTAAATTGAGTTTTTAAGCAAGTTGCACAGTCTGCTCACGACAAGTCTGGACTGTGCGGACATCCCAGGTAAACCATGTAGAAGAAGGATTTTTTGATAGTGGCCTCTGCATGGTTTATTAAAAGTTTGGAAAACCGTGTTGGTAAACTGTGAGAGGGGGATATTTTTGGATTGGAGTATCTACACCTTTTGTGCACGATTTAGAAAACATTGAATGTAAAACGTGTGGCCCAGAAATATTTAAAAGGTTTCAAAAATTCAATTATTTGATTTTTATACCCAACTCTGGATTTCCTCCTTTATGCCTCTCATGGACCCTAGGAATGAATTAAATCTCCCATGAGATTCCATTGATCGATCTTCCTCATCTTAGGGTTGTTTGGAATTCCATCAGTTGTGTATTGAAGATCCAGGTAACGATAAACCCCCCCTAGATTCTTTTTTCTTGATTTGGGATGGTATCTCCCTCTAATATTCTACTAAGTCCCTCAAACCCATCATTTTCGGGGGTTTTTAGGATGATGATTCATGGGATAATTGAATCATGATCTAAGGCTTCGGTTGATAGTGCGTTCACCAACAGATTCAAGATAGGTCATCTACATGCAGTATCCCTTTGGTTTTATGTGGATTTATGCGAGTAGGGTTATGTTATTAATTTTCCATTTTTTTGTACTGGGTTTCTTTTGATTTATATGGAAATTTTGGGTGTCTAAATGGTTAATTGGACTCCTCATGATTCACACAGGATGCAAAGAGTATTGTAAAATTAGATTAGGGCCACCCATGGAGTGTGTCGACATTCTCTAGACATAGAGTTTAGCTAAGTAAGTCTAATGATGTTGTGTGAGAACATGGAGCTCATGATTTAACATGTTAATCTTCAAGAAGGATGTGAAATTGAGGTTTTATTAATACACATTGGTTGGGTAATGGACTATGTGGATGTTTGGTTGGCATGAAAAAGGGTTAACTACAATAATGGGAAAATTCATGGGGGTTAGCTTATTACATGAATATACATAGATATTTTGGAATGGGAAATGGGGAATGGAGCTAAACGGTTAAGTAATATAAATGTTGAATGTGTTCACAGATCGAGGAACAATTTAAATTTCTTTTTTTACATTGTTCTAATGTGTAAATGATATCAGTTGTTCTTGTTCTAATATACTTAATTGTGGTGAATTATAAATATGTATTTGAACATGGCATGGTAGTGTGGATTAACGAAATGAGTTTATACGCTTACGGGATGAGTTGCACCGATGATCTATCATCACCCCTGAATGAATGGGTTATGGAAGGAGACATAGTTGTATTCCCCTAAAATTTCATTCCACTTAGACTCAGGCATCAAGGTGAGGATTGTCATGTTGTTATAATGTCATTCCTAGTGAGATAGGACTTGTCTTTTCCCCATATGCATGAGAACATTGAACATTCCTAATTAATTGAACATGTGAAAAGGGTATATTAAACCCTGAAATGTTTAAGTAGTAAACCTTGATTCAATGGTAGTATACATTTAATGAGCATAGTTTAGAATGGCCAATTGAACTCTTTACCTTTATTTTACCATTATTATCATTTGAATGCACTGTCTACTTTTTCCGGATATTTTGAAAACACTATTGGTGGTGGCCTACTGAATTATACTCACACCCTGCTCGGGCCACCATTGTGTAACCGAGCAGATTTCATGCTTGCAGGCCAGGACAAGGGAAAGGGTCATATTCTAGATAGTTGAGTTGGACATGGGACTTGTATGGGTGAGGTCCCATACATGGATCCCATTACATTTTTAGGATTCAAGTATTTTTCTTCCTTTTGTTTTTTTGTTAACTTGGCACTATAGTATGACATGACATATTTAATATTTTATATTGTTGTACACACTTTTGAAAATTGATTATTTATGCATGATATCGATTTTTTTCCATAGTTTCTGTTATTTAAATTATTATATGATTTGGTTTACTTTGGTAATGAGGGTATAGTCTCCCCACATGACCTATTAGACCCCCACTCCTAGTCAGCAACCTCTTGCATACATAGAGGCGCGCATGAGGACATGTAGTGTCCTGGGTCAGGGCACCAGATTAGTGGCTCCCAGGTCAAGTGTAAAATACAAAGTAAGTAATGAATAATAGATATTTTTATCTATTTCTATTAATGAATTATATAGTGTTTTAGAGTCTTAAAATGAAAATAAATCAAATCTTAAGCATGGAATACACTAATATTTTTTAAAAGATTGTTTTTTTTCCTTTTGATGGAAAACCATTTTTAAATCTATATTTTGAAAATTTTATAATCTATATTTGTCAAAATAAACTTATTCTTTATAATTGGGACATCAAAATTTACCTTATGTGAATTTTTGGTATTTTTCTGACAATTTTTAGTTTTTAATAATTAGTAAAAAATACTGCATTTTACATCAAAACTGCTTTTTAATCTACTTTATTTATATGATTAGATTATCTTTTGAATTGGTTTTAAAGATAAATTAGAATATATTTTTACCATTTTATCCAATGGTGTTCATTAGGATTAATTTCACTTTGGAATTGGGCGAAAACTAATGCCAAACTTTTCGTAGATATTGTTTCAAAAAAACCCGCTATTTGTTTTGACAACGGGAATTTTTTTAAAATCAATTATTGCAATTTCTGTGTTTGGAATTTGGTAAAATGGATTAAATATTTGGAATCAGAAGATCCAAATTATGTAATCAAGACTCGTTTGTTTTTGGACATTATGAATAGTAACGGCGGTAATTATCTTTAATTATCTTGATTAATGAGTAATCAGGTAGTTAAGGATAATAAAATGATATCATAGTAAAACAAAAAGACCAAAACATGTGTCATAAGGCTACTGGTTGTCTCATGGCAGACCATGGGATGCCCTGTCCCAAACTTGGGGGCCCCATGGAATCACTTTTGTGAGAAAGTGACTTTTTATCTTTTTATTTTTAAAGAATGTTAAATTTGACAAAGAATGTATCACCTAAGTAAAATATTTTTAATTTTGACTACATAAATGATATTTTGGACTATAAATATTCATTATAAAGCTAAAAATATTTCCTACATCATGATAGTTTTTTTATAATTTTTAGACATTAAATGTAATAAATTATTTATGACATCATGATGATGCAGCGATTACCTCATTAATAAAGGATTTAAATAAAATGGAAATATAATGTAAAATCTAAGACCTCACATGTAAAAAACCTATTGTATGAGTTTATTTAGAACCCTTATCACCTGATCCTCTAAACACATCAATGTGGGACCATTAATATCCGAAATTCATTTTAAAATAAAGTAACATTTCTTTACTTTCCAAGAGTGCCCCTCCTCTCTTATAAAAGGCCCCCACCTCTACCTCCTTACCCACACTCCAAAAGCCTTTGGATCGGCCAACCCCTAACCATTTTGTCTCACCACATCCCTCTACTACTCCTTGAAGCCTCACATTGGGCAGAATTTTTCCCAAGGAAGCCTTTGAGCTCAAACCAAAGGGAGTTACCCGATTTTAAGGTAATGTCTTCACTTGAGTCCTTTTGTTTTATTTTGATTCTCCGACCCCCATAAACTATTTTTATTCATTTATTTTGTAAAAAATCCAGTATCTTCAATATACTAGGATGTTTTTATAAGAAGTATTCTAGATACACTTACACACACCTACATCTAATGGTTAAAAGACATACTGTTTCCGTGGATGGTGAATTTATGCCTCCCGAAACGATGATTGTTCAACATTCTTTTAACACCATCAAAGGTGGCCATCAAGATGTCAATATATTTATATATGATATATAATATTTTTATGTTTTCCTTAAGGTTATGTATTTTTCATTTTGGGCATACCTTTATGGTTTCCATTATGGGTAAACGCGATATATTCATTTAAGGAAGTGCGGACTACCGCCCCCTCAAAGTGATTTGATTCGTTAAATACCATATGTGGGATGTATAAAGGATGTAACTATGATATTATATATGATATTATACTGGAATTATAATATACCTTTATATCATTATGATTCCATTCTCTAAAATACGAAATAGGAATGAAAGTAGCGTTCATGCGTACGTACGACTTACCGTCTCCATGAACGGTGCATTTCATTTCACACCTCTATATGATTATGTAATATTATAAATGCATGTATATACTGGATATATATGATATATACATCATGATTATAATTTTGGATATAATGGATACATGAATAACTTGTAATTATAAAGGGTTTATTTTTGACTGAAGTACCAATGATCATTAAAACGACTGTTATTAACTTAAATAATTACATAGTGTTCATGAAATGGAAATAAGTGATATAAAAGGAATAATGAAAATGAAAAAGGTTCTTAAGCAAGTAGAAATTAAATAATGTTTATTATTCAGGATATTAAAGAACGATCGAGTCAAGTCGGACCCGAGGTATGGGACTTCACCTCAATCTCCTTTCATTGAGGCATATTTTGGTTTATACACAACCTTCTTTTATACGGTGTATAAACCACATTGAATTTTACGTTTATTAAAAAGGAATATTTTTTATACGAAGCATTTACTAAACAACAAAAGTGAATGTTTTTGTCGTACGTATGCGGCGACAATGACTTATCCGCTGCCGTGACCATTATTTGAGTTTCGGCTTCCTCTACAAGCTATACATTTTTTTTAAAAGAAAAATAAATACCATGTTTTACTTTTCTTTTATTTTGGTATTGAAAATGGTTTTCATAATGTTTTTATATCAATGCGTTGTATTGATATCTTATGATTGAAGTGTGGAAATGTTATGTTTCCTTTATGCATGTTTTATGTGATACAATTATGTTGAGGTTCTTGGGAATTATTAGGAAGACCGGTGGTTCGGTGATAAACTAAGGGAGGGTGAGCCCGATATAGCTCTCCAATGCATTGGGTAACGCGAAGGAGTGAAACGTTAAGGTTTCTCCGAAGAGATTTAGGGAATATACTGTGATGGGTATTCCAAACGTAACCAAGAGGGTTACTCCCTACCTAAGAATGTTATGAATGCCTCAAGTAACCTTTATGTCTTATGATTTCTATGATTTATTCATGATTTGATGAGGTATGTTGGAGTGCTTATGTTTTATGGGTATAGTATGATTTCATTCTTATGTATATATGTACGCATGTTTCCTTTCCAAATTTTTATATCCCTTATTGAGATTTTTATGCTAATCCCAAGTTTTTTTGAAATGTTTTCCACAGGTCAAGGGAAAGGTACATGATATGATGATAGTGTCAAGGATGTGTCAAGAAAGAATCCATGTTTTATTTTAAATATGTTTCCATTGATGGGAAAGAAGAATACTATCTTTATGTATCCACTTTGGTTATATGTGGAATGTAATGCAATTTTTATGATCTAATTCTCTAAAACTCTAAACCCGAAATGATCCTCAATGTGTAATCTTGTAATAACTCAAGATTAAGTAAGGTTTTAGGCTGGGGCCTTATAGTTGGTTTCAAAGGTCGGTTTAGATAACTTTAGAAGTTAGAATTCTATTAAATTGTTATCCAAAAATATTTTTTATGGTCAAATTTAAGTGATATAGTATTTGAGGATTTCCTTGTTGCTTAATCAAAGACATGTTTGTTCAGAATGGTTTTCCGCAGAGGAAACAGGGAAGCAGTGATAGGAAGACACACAGATGTAAATAACCTTCCAAATCAGCATCCTGAGATGGTCGGAACTGGAACTAAACAGTTTTTTGCAGTAATGGCGCAGTTGACTCAAGTGATAAATGGTGGTGGTATCCATGCATGAGATCAGCCAGATCAACCGCAGAGGAACATGTCAGTGGTGGAACATTTCATGAGGCAACATCCCCCATCATTCAGAGGATCATCTAACCCGATGCAAGCTGAAGGGTGGATTAAAGCACTGGAGAAGATATTCGATGTCATGGGGTGTTCAGACAATCAAAAGGTTAGTCTTGATATTTACCGTTTGGAGGGTGAAGCAGATCAGTGGTGGTCGATGGTTAAAAATATCAGGGACGCTGATGAGATTGATTCTCTCGACTGGGATGAATTCAAAGGTATGTTTCTTGAAAAGTATTTTCCTAAGGCTGTTCGACTTAGGATGGAAAAAAAATTCTTGGAAATTAGGCAAGAGGAAGACTTAGTGGCTACCAATGAAGAAAGGTTCACTCGATTGGCAGGGTATGCTCCAAATTTTATCCGAGACCTTGATAGTAAAATCAATCATTTTTACTCAGGATTAATGCCAAAATATCGAAGAGAATTAGCTTCTCGTGAGTTTAAAAGTTATGAAAATCTTGTTCGATGTTCTAAGAAGGTGGAAATGGAGTTTTCCGATGATCAAGTGTTCTATAAAAACCAGCAGAAGAAGAGACCAAGGTGGAAGGAGAAAGGGATGAATTGTTCAAAAAAAGTCTGATGGTAAGAAATCTAAGTTTCCAGTTTGTGATAAATGTGGCAAAAGGCATGCTGGAGAATGTCTTCTAAATTCTAGAAAGTGCTATCGATGTGGTAAGATGAGACATAAGGTTCGTGATTGCACTAAAAAAGATCAAGGTGAAGGTAAGACCAAATTTGATTTACAGTTAGTGAAATGTTTTAAGTGCAATGAGATGGGTCACTATGAAAACGAGTGTCCGAAAAAGAGAAAGAGTGATGGGAAGCAGTTAGACTACAAGCAGAAAGGGGTGATGGAATCCTTTGCAACTACTTCAGCAGATGTCGGGCCATCAAATGAAGTTGTATCAGGTATTTTGTTTGTTTTTTCAGATGATTCCAGAGTGTTTTTTGATTCGGGGTCCACACATTCTTTCATCTCTGAAACCTTTTCTAGTAAAATGGGAATACCATCTTAAGAAATGACTCTTGAAATTTTGGAAAAAACAAATGGGGGAAATGTTGAGGAAAAAAGAATTTATAAGAATATTCTTATCCTTATCTGTGGAAAGACCCTACTTGCAAACCTTATTGTTCTACCTCTAGTAGAGTTTGATTTTATCCTGGGTATGGATTGGATCTCTATTTACCATGATAAGATTGACTGTAAATCTAAAGAAGTTTCTTTTTAGAAAGACATTCAGTTTGTGTACAAGAATGAACCCTTACTGTTGATAACTTATCAAGAGGCCAATAAACTTGTAAAAGATGTAAATGAATGTTACCTTGCACACATCATTTAAAATAAAGTAACTGTTCGGATTAATGATGTGCCAGTGGTAAATGAGTATCCTGATGTTTTTTATGATGAGTTTCTTGGAATAATACCAAATCGGGAAGTTGAGTTTACCGTTGACTTAGTTCCTGATGCTAAGCCAATTTCAAAACCCCCTTATCAAATGGCTCAAATTGAACTTTTAGTGTTGAAGGAGAAATTGCATGATTTATTAGAGAAAGGTTTCATTCGACCTAGCACGTCACCATGGAGTGATCTTGTTTTATTTGTTAAAAAGAAATATGGTTCAATGAGACTTTGCATTGATTATAGATCCTTGAATAACATCACTGTTAAAAACAAATATCCTTTGCCTCATATCGATGATTTGATTGATCAGCTCCAGGGAGCTCAGTATTTTTCAAAGATTGACTTGAGATCGGGGTACCATTAGCTGAAGGTAAAAGAAGAAGATGTTCCGAAGACCACATTCCATACAAGATATGACCATTATTAATTTGTAGTAATGCCTTTTGGGCTATCCAATGCACCTTCCGTATTCATGGACTTAATGAATATAATTTTCCATGAGTTCTTGGATATGTTTGGTGTGGTCTTCATTGATGATATTTTGGTGTTTTCTAAACATAAAGAGAAGCATGAAATTCATTTAAGGGTTATCTTGCAAACCATAAAATAAAAGAAACTGTATGGAAAATTCTGCAAGTGTGAGTTTTGGTTGCAACAAATTTTTTTCCTTGGTCACATTGTTTCTAAAGATGGGATAACTGTTGATCCTGCAAACACAAAAGTTGTGGATGACTGGCCAAGAGCCAAAAATGTAACTGAGATTCGTATCTTCCTTGGTTTGGCAGGCTATTATCGAAGGTTTGTTAGAAATTTTTCACGGTTATCTAGTCCAATGACTAAGCTAACTTGGAAGGGTGTTAAGTTTATCTGTTCAAAAGAATGTGATGATTGTTTTCAGGAATTGAAAAAAAGATTGGTGAATGCTCCAGTTTTGGCACTACCTTCCAAGAATGGTGAGTTTGTTATATACAGTGATGCTTCATTGAAAGGACTTGGTTGTGTCCTAATGCAGAATGATCAGGTAATTTCTTATGCTTCATGACAGTTGAAAACTCATGAGGTAAATTACCCTACACATGATTTGGAATTAGCTGCTGTTGTTTTCACTTTAAAAATTTGGAGGAATCATTTGTATGGAGTAAAGTGTGAAATATATACTGATCACAAAAGTTTAAAGTATATATTCACTCATAAAGAGTTAAACATGAGACAGAGGAGATGGCTGGAATTAATCAAGGATTATGATTGTACAATTCATTACCATCCGGGAAAAGCAAATAAATTGGATTATGCTTTGAGTCGAAAAAGTAATTCTTCATTAGCAACGTTGCATTCGGAACATGATCCTTTGGTTAAGGATTTGATGAACTTTGGCATAGAAGTTTTTGGTGCAGGATGTTCTTCTATTTTGTTTCAGGTATCAGTGAGATCATCTCTATCATTTAGAATCAAGCAAGCACAGAAGCAAGATAGTGAGTTGCAGAAAAAGGTAGAGCTGGTTCAGAAAGATAAGTTTCCTAAATTCAACATTGATAATGATTGCGTTTTGAGATTTGGGAAGAGATTGTGTCTGCCTTGTGATTTACAGTTGAAGAGAGAGTTGTTATGTGAAGCTCATAGTTCTCCGTTTTCAGTTCATCCTAGCAGTACTAAGATGTACAGAGATCTGCGGGAGTATTACTAGTGGGATGGAATGAAATGAGATGTTTCTGATTTTACTGTGAAGTGTTTGACATGTCAACAGGTTAAAGCAGAGTGGGAGTTACAGAAAGGGATGCTTCAGCCTTTACCAGTTCCAGAGTGGAAATGGGAGAATATATCCATGGACTTTGTTGTGGGATTACCAAAGACATCTCGAGGTAATAATGCAATCTGGGTTATTGTTGATCGCTTGACTAAATCTTCTCATTTCTTTGCTATACGAGATACTTTTTCCATAGAACAACTTTCCTATTTGTATCTTAAAGAGATAGTCAGGTTACATGGAGTTCCCCTCTCCATTGTATCTGATCGTGATCCCGGGTTCACTTCTAACATTTGGAAAGGCCTTCAGAAGTCTTTGGGTACTGAATTAAATTTTAGTACATCTTTTCATCCTCAATCAGATGGGCAGTCAGAACGAACAATTCAGACCTTGGAGGATATGCTACGATCTTGTTCGATGGATTATCAGGGAAGTTGGGACCAACATCTTTATTTGGTTGAATTTTCATATAATAATAATTTTCATTCCAGTATACAGATGGAACCATTTGAGGTGTTATATGGGAAGCGGTGTCGAACTCCAGCTTTCTAGGATGAAGTGGGTGAAAGGAAGTTGATGGGACCAGAATTGGTAGACGAAATGGGAGAAAAAGTTCAGCTGATTCAGAAACACCTGAGAACAACTCAGAGTATGCAGAAGAGTTATGCAGACAACAGGAGGAAGGATCTCTCTTTTGAGGTAGGTGATCATGTTTTTCTCAAAGTCTCACCATGGAAAAGTGTGATGATATTTGGTAAGAAAGGAAAGCTGAGTCCAAGGTTCATTGGACCATATGAAATTATGGAGAGAGTTGGATCAGTTGCATATCGGGTGGCTTTACCTCCGAGTTTATCTCAGGTACACAATGTTTTTCACGTTTCTATGTTGAGAAAGTATATGCCAGATCCATCTCATGTTTTGAGTCCAGAGGTAGTTCAGCTGGAAGAGAACCTATCTTTTGAGGAACAACATGTCCAGATTCTTGACAACAGGGAGAAAGTGTTATGAAATAAGGTGATTAATCTGGTAAAGGTTTTGTGAAAAAACCACATGATGGAATATGCAACATGGGAATCTGAAAATGCAATGAGGGATAAGTACACCCATTTAGTCGATAAGTAAATAAATTGCGGGGACGAAATTTTCTAAAGGGGGGATGGATGTAACATCCCAAGTAGGTAATGAATAATAGATATTTTTATCTATGTCTATTAATGAATTAGATAGTTTTTTAGAGTCTTAAATGAAAATAAATCCAATCATAAGCATGGAATACACTAATATTTTTTAAAAGATTGTTTTACTGCCTTTTGATGGAAAGCCATTTTTAAATATATCTTTTGACAAATTTATAATCTATATTTGTCAAAATAAACTTATTCTTTATAATTGGGACATCAAAATTTACCTTGTGTGAATTTTTGGTATTTTTCTGACAATGTTCATGTTTTAATGAATAGTGAAAAATACTGCATTTTACATCAAAACTGCTTTTTAATATACTTTATTTATATGATTTGATTATATTTTGAATTGGTTTTAATGTTAAATTAGAATATATTTTTACCATTTAATAAAATGGTGGTCATTAGGATTAATTTCACTTTGGAATTGGGCATAAACTAATGTCAAACTTTTCATAGATATTGTTTCAAAAAAACCCGCTATTTGTTTTGACAATGAGAATTTTTTTAAATAAATTATTTCAATTTCTGTGTTAGGAATTTGGTAAAATGGATTACATATTTGGAATCAGAAGGTCCAAATTATGTAATCAATACTCTTTTGTTTTTTGGAAATTATGAATAGTAATGACGGTAATTATCTTTAATTATCTTGATTAATGAGTAATCGGGTAATTAAGGATAATAAAATGATATCATAGTAATAAAAAAAGACCACAAAATGTGTCCTAAGGCTACTGGTTGTCTCATGACCGACCATGGGATTCCTTGTGCGAAACTTGGGGGCCCCATGGAATCACTTTTGTGAGAAAGTGACTTTTTATCTTTTTATTTTTAAAGAATGTTAAATGTGACAAAGAATGTATCACCTAAGTAAAATATTTTTAATTTTGTCTAAATAAATGATCTTTTGGACTATAAATATTCATTAGAAATATAAAATGTTTTCCTACATCATGATATTTTTTTTATAATTTTTAGACATTAAATTTATTAAATTATTTATGACATCATGGGGATGTAGTGATTACCTCATTAATAAAGGATTTAAATAAAATGGAAAGATAATGTAAAATCTAAAACCTACACATGTCAAAAACCTATTGGATGAGTTGATTTCAATCCCTTATCACCTTATCCTCGAAATACATCAATGTGGGACCATTAATATCAGAAATTCATTTTAAAATAAAGTAACATTTCTTTACATTCCAAGAGTGCCCCTCCTCTCCTCTTATAAAAGGCCCCCACCTCTACCTCCTTACCCACACTCCCAAAGCCTTTGGCTCGGCCAAACCCTGACCATTTTGTCTCTCCACATCCCTCTATTACTCCTTGAAGACTCACTTTTGGAAGAAGTCTTTCAAATGATTCCTTTGATCTCAAACCAAAGGGAGTTACCCGATTTTAAGGTAATGTCTTAACTTGAGTCCTTTTGTTTTATTTTTCTTCTCCAACCCCCCTAAACTCTTTTTATTCATTTATTTTGTAACAAATCCAGTATCTTCAATATACTAGGATGTTGTTATAAGATGTATTCTAGCTACACTTACACGCACCTACATCTAATGGTTAAAGGGCATACTGTTTCTGTGGATGGTGAATTTATGCCTCCCGAAACGATGATTGTTCAACATTATTTTAACACCTTAAAAGGTGGCCATTAAGATGTAAGTATATTTATATATGATATATAATATGTTTATGTTTTACTTAAGCTTTTTTATTTTTCATTTTGGGCATACCTTTATGGATTCCATTATGGGTAATCGTGATATCTTCATTTAAGGAAGTGCGGACTACCGCCCCCTCAAAGTGATTTGATTCGTTAAATACCATATATGGGACGTATAAAGGATGGAACTATAATATTATAAATGATATTATAATGGAATTATAATATACCTTTATATCATTATGATTCCATTCTATAAAATACGAAATATAAATGAAAGTAGCGTTCATGCGTACGTACGGCTTACCGTCTCCATGAACGGTGCATTTCATTTCTTACCTCTAAATGATTATGTAATATTATAAATGCATGTATATACTGGATATATATGATATATACATCATGATTATAATTCTGGATATAATGGATACATGAACAACTTGTAATTATAAAGGGTTTATTTTTGACTCCAGTACCAATGATCGTTAAAACGACCGTTATTAACTTAAATAATTACATAGTGTTCATGACATGGAAATAAGTGATATAAAAGGAATAATTAACTTGAAAAAGGTTCATAAGCAAGTATAAATTAACCCAAGTTTATTATTCAGGACATTAAAGAACGATCGAGTCAAGGCGGACCCGAGGTATGGGACTTCGTCTCAATCTCCTTTCATTGAGGCATATTTTGTTTTATACACAAACTTTTTTTATACGGTGTATAAACCCCTTTGAATTTTAAGTTTATTCAAAAGGAATATTTTTTATATGAAGCGTTTACTAACCGAAAAAAGGGAATGTTTTTGTCGTACGTATGCGGCGACAATGACTTCTCTGCCGCCGTTACCATTATTTGATTTTCGGCTTCCTCTACAAGCCATAACTTTTTTTTAAAAGAAAAATAAATACCATGTTTTAATTTTCTTTTATTTTGGTATTGAAAATGGTTTTCATAATGTTTTTATATCAATGTGTTGCATTGATATCTTGTGATTGACAGGTGGAAATGTTATGTTTCCTTTATGCATGTTTTATGTGATACAATTATGTTGAGGTTCTTGGGCATTATTATAAAGACGGATGGTTCCGTGATAAAATAAGGGCGGGTGAGCCCTATATAGCTCTCCAATGCATTGGGTAACACGAAGGAGTGAAACGTTATGGTTTCTCCGAAGAGATTTAGGGAATATACTGTGATGGGTATTCCAAACGTAACCAAGAGGGTTACTCCCTATGTAAGAATGTTATGAATGCCTCAAGTTACCTTTTTGTCTTATGATTTCTATGAGTTATTCATGATTTGATTAGGTATGTTAAAGTTCTTATGTTTTATGGGTAAAGTATTATTTCATTCTTATGTATATATGTACCCATGTTTCCTTTCCATATTTTTATATCCCTTACTGAGCTTTTTATGCTCATCCCATGTTTTTTAGAAATGTTTTTGATAGGTCAAGGGAAAGGTACATGATATGATGATAGTGTCAAGGAAGTGTCAAGAAAGAATCCATGTTTTATTTTAAATATGTTTCCATTGATGGGAATGAAGAATAGTATCTTTATGTAACCACTTTGTTTATATGTGGTATGTAATGCAATTTTTATGATCTAATTCTCTAAAACTCTAAACCCGAAAAGATCCTCAATGTGTAATCTTGTAATAAATCAATATTAAGTAAGGTTTAAGGTGGGGGCCTTTTATCAAGGAAATTACATGTTACATATTTCATATTATTAAATCTAAATATTTACAATTTGCATAAAATTATCTTCATATTTCATCAAACTAAGTAAATATAAATCTAAAATTTCTCTAGCACTATATTTGTAATTTGATACCAACATATGGGTCATCTGTGAGTTTCATATGATGTGTAAGGTTAAACTATAATGATGGTATTGGTTTATTGAAAAGAAAGTGATTTTAGATGGTATGTATTAATTATATAATCTACACCTAGTTTATCTGGACATGTCAAAAGGTCACATGGAAAACAAATTATGTATATGTAACACCAATGATTTGATTAATGCATTAGGGTAATGCTACGATCCAGGTGGATACATAAGATTCCTTTAGACATCATAAAAAGGTAAATAATTAATTTAAAATTTGTAATGGAGTAATAACGTGGAGAAATATGTACAAATATGACCCTAGTAATGACACCATTTGTGTTTCTAAATTTTCTTTATTTTGAAAAAATTCGAAACAAATTATACATTTTCTTCTTTGTGTGATTAAATTTAAAAAAACTTATAATATCAATCATGATCTTAGATACTATTTGATTATGTTCATAAAATGAGAGCACAACATGGATAGTTTTTAATGGGTATTTTATTCATTATTGTAAAATTCTAAAGTGAAGGAAATTAAGGTTTTCGAATGGATTTCAACTAATTTCACCATGAGTGGTAGAGACCATGTCATGGAAAAATGGAGAATGTTGACCATATTGGGGTAAAGGAATGTTTCATGTAAGATGACTCCCAATTTATTATATTAGGACAAATTCCTAATGATGTATCTTCAATATGGTGATATGCAAGATATCATGAAATTTTTTTTACCATGGTGTGTTGACAATGTACCTATGTGGAATAACATGTTCAATCCACGTTGTATTCAAATATAAAAAAATTAACATGATCTCTCAACAGTGAAGGAAAATGATAAATAAATATTATATATAAGGACTAAATTGACATTTTCATTCAATTCTAAAAAGAATTATATTTGAAAAGGATTCTTATATATAATAATGAAGATAATTTCCAAAAAAAATCCTTAGTAAATATAGGAAAAATTAGGGGAGTTCTTCCTGATAGATGGAGGATCTCTAACCAAATATATTTCACAAAATTACCACATTTATTTATAAAATTTTCTATATATATGTGGTATTTTTAGAATTTAATCTGGAGATAAGAATCCCGGATATACTCATATTTTTTGGATTTCCTATACCAAGTCTTCAGATTTATTTAATTGAGATAATTGGTGATTTAAATGACATATTATCTAGGGAGGCCAAATAAGGGGGTGATTTTATAGGCTAGTTTTTATGTAAATTTTCATAACAAAATTATGGAAAATGTTAATGTTGGAATTTTTAGAATATAAGCAGAGGAGAGATAAATTTATGGAATGATCAGTTTTGGATGCCTGAGATATATTCTACAAGTCAAATAAATTACTAAATGAGTCAAAAACTCATCTAAAAGAATATGATATGTGTATTAATGAAATTAAAAGATAGATCCAGTTCCAATCCTATAAATTAAAAAAAAATTAATTATAAGTTACTACAGTGGAATACTAGAAGAAAATTCATTCCAATAAGTGTATGTATCAAGCCTATAAAATAAAAATTTATTTTATATGTTTAAAGAAAATTTTTGGAAGCCTACTGAAGTGATGCCACTAAATAAATACATTATATTGTTTGTGATTATAGATTAATCATTCCAATTATTGGATCTTACATCCTAAATTGGTGAATATATTCAATATATATACAAGATTTACAAGCTGTTAAATAAATTTTTCTATGTTCTTCTATGAGAATTAGTTCAATATTATACCCTTTAATTTTATTTCATTTAAAAAATAAAGACACAATTCATGTCTTAGAATGATCATGTGTTACTGGGGATGTAGTTTCCCAAAAAGAGATGAACCACATAAAAAATCTTGGTATTATTATTATGATTTTTTTGAGTTTGTATTTTCATCGATATTAACTAATAAAGAGATAATGTATAATAGAGATCCATTCACTAGACTAGGGAAGAGGTCAAACATGATTAAATGTTTGAATAAGTTTAAAATTATTCCAACATAGTTTGAGTTCCCTATGAATATTGGATTATCCCTTTGTTATATAATAAAATAACTCATTTGAATATCAATGATGATATATTGATAGAATATATTGGGTGAATGATAATCCAATTTCAAATGTTCAAATTTTAGGAGGATGAATTTCAAAGTATAGAAGTCCAGACTGTCACATTTGGGAATATGAAGATTTTGGTTCAAGAAAATGTGTGTAAGGACAATATTTTTAGAACTAGTATAAATTTTAGAAGATATATTTCTGGAATATAAGTTCATATTCTAATTCAAATGATTCTAAATGAATAGAAGAATATTACATAACAGTTGTAAAAGTATTATTCACAATAAATGGTTTTATTCATTCTATCATTATGCTATAATTATAAAATTACATTATCAAATATAAAGAAAAATTGAGAAGTTGTAACTATAAAAAAACTGATTTTATGGATAATACCATCCCACAATTCTCATAACAGTTTCTCACATTAGTGTAAAATCAATACATTGTAAATGGATCAAATACAACAAATTAATAGTTATCCACATCAGGGGAGAACCATTTAAAAACATTGTAACATTTATTTCACTTTTATTTATATTTCCTATGGGTGATGGTGATATATATTGTTTGATAGGATTTATATTATAATAAATCATTGAGGTAAATTTTATGGATTTTTTTAAAAATGTATGTTACATCGATTCATCCTCCCTTTTCAGTGTTACATAGTATTTATATGCAATTCTAGTTGTATTCAGGAAAATCTTGTTTTTCTCTAAGATATACTTTTATTGAAGTTAAAAACTACACATATGTATTAGAAAAAAATTAGATAAATACCATATTTTTATGGAAATAAATATCTTTGATGAAAGAATAGAACAATTCCCTATCTTGTTTAACTTAGTTTTGAAGTTTTTAATGATGCTAAATCATAATTTCACCCAATTGAGAAATATTATACTATGTATTATAATAATAATAGAATCATAATTATTGATGGAAGGGGGAAAACGAAATTATTATGTCCTTATCTAAAAATTAAAATTTTAATGTGACGGGGATTTAAATTAAAAATAAAATTTTGGATTAACTTGAGAATATTTTTGAATGGAATTTCATGATTTTTGAAGAAAAAGGAAAAATATTGTGGACAGACTTTACATGTGTTGAGGACACTATTGTTAAATTCCCCATAAGAATAAATAATATTTTAAGAAACATCATAGGTTTTTTGGATACATTGGAAGAATATAGCATTTTCCAAAAATTAATAAAAAACAACATTTATAGGATTACTTCTAACAATTTTTATTCATAATAATGGTATAACATATCGATTGATATGATTCATGATAAACTTGTTAACTTTTGATAAATAAGTCTCTAATCTTCATGAAGAAGATTAAGTATGTTATAGAATAAAAAGATACTAAAAATATTAATGTCAATGATATCTAAGATGAGTACTCTATGAAATAAAATGAGTATGAGAAAAAAGTTTAATATCAGAAGAGAATTATGTCTCATATCTCAATGCGCTTCAAAAAAGGTTAGGTTGTGTACAAATTTAATGCCCCACTAAAACTTATTATGTGAAATGGAAGGTTTGACCTTGATATTCATTTTCCACAAATAAAAGTTAGTGAGTAAGAGGATGAAAATCATGAATAAAATCCTTAGAGATGGAAGTACGGTAAAAAATATAAAAAGTTTTAGAAATCCCAATGAGAGAATTAGAGGGTTTAAAATATGGAAATAAATAAATATATTGGTTAAATTTGGATTTCTACTCCACATATAGTATCTAGTGTCTATAAAAACAATATAGACATTTAATATCATTATAGATCATTTTAAAATATTTGATGAAACACCATGAAATGAAGAGGATGAGGAAGTGGAATACCTTAAACATAAGTTAATAGGTGGAATGTATACCTATATTTAGAAAAATAATAAACATAATTACTAATTAAAGATAATTAAGAAATAGAGATAAAATTATAATCGAAAAAAATATAGCTTCTAAAAAAAGATCATGATTAGATTAATGAATAGAATAATATCAAGGTTATAATTAGAGAACAAGAAAAATTGATGAAATTTGAAAATAAATAGATATTGTAATAGAATAAGAGTTACATAAGAAAAAATCTAAGTGTTTTGAAAAAAAAAACATCATAGATTATGTCATAATGTTAAAAAAAGATATAGAATTTCATTCTGAATCATTTAAGCTACTGAGAATGTTATCCCAAAAATACAAGTAAAATACACTCTTTCTAAATTCAAAATTATTTATTTTTTAATAGTAGAGTATGATCTAAAAATTACATCAATTTTTGTAAGAAAAACCCCGAGAAAATATCCACTGGATCAAAGGAAAATGTTGATAACTTATAAATAAATACCTCTCCAAGATAAAATAACGAAATCAAATTTTTTGTAAAATAACCACATTCTTCTAAATAGAACGATTATTAATATTTTATATTAATTTTCAGAGGTTATTATTTTAAATGTATAGTTTATGGTAACAAGTACAATATGTTATAGTACATCATGTATTTTCCCTGGACTCAAAGAAGTAATGAACGAATTGGGATCAACACTTGAAGGTTGTAGAGAAATTATTAGAAGAAGAAAAAAATGAATAAAAGATTACCCAACCTATCAAATTAATGTTTTTTTATTATGTGGAAGAAATTAATATAAGATTTTACTAATGAGGTTATTATGCTAAATAATACATGAATACACTTACAAGACTGTTTCCTCACATAAATGTATATGATACTGTTTAAATAAAATCAAATGAAAAATCATATCTTTTTGTTGAAGTAGATATAAAATCCAGTAGGAAAAAATGCCATTAATTTATGATAATTATTGTTCCTTTCATATTATGAATGAATTAATGATATTTAAAAAAATTTATGGATATAATTATGTTGATGTTATTTTTGTAAATTAAAACTATTTCAAAATTATAGGAGTTGGATTATCTATGATTGAAGATAATTTTTTTAATATTAATGATTTTTATTCATTAAAGGTATTAAACAAAACCTAATGAGTGTATGCTAACATTCTGAAGAAAGGAATATAATTTTTTTCAAAAGAACTCTTGAATCATCATTTTCTTAAATTATATAAGAATTATCACTTAGGGAAACAAGTAATTTGAAATAGATCCCAAATGGGGGATCTTAGTATCAATTTTAATGTTTGTGTTAAAGATGAAAATAAGATAAATAATAAAATTATTTTTCCTTTAGTTAATGGATTTTAAAAAATATTTCTTTATAATATGTTCTCAGAGACTTAAAAAAACTAAATAAGGCATGATATATTATTTTTCCAATGTTTAATAATGGGAAGGAGGAAAAATTAATTCAAAAACGTGTATAAATTCAGTGAATTATTCCTCTTGAAATAATTTATTCTGATCTATATCGACCAATGGGACATCAATAAACTAGAGGTGATATTTACATTATACCATTAATTGATGATATATCAAGGAAGAATGAATTAATTTTCATAACATAAAATAATGAGGAAGTCTTGATTTTGGAATTTTTTATAACAAATTTAGAGAATGAGTTAAGTGTATATATCACGATGTTTAGAGTTTGTAATTGAAGGGATTTCACTTGAAAATATTTTGAAACATATATTTTTTCAGGGGATTAAAAATTCATACCTTGGTCCTAATACTCTTTAATGAATATTGTTTTATAAAAGAAAAACTAAATTATTCTCCAAATGATAAGAACTATACTTGTTAAATTAAAACTCAAAAAAATCATTTTGAGAGAATATATAAGTACAACAATGAATATTCATAATTTATGGTTGTGGATACATAAATTAAATAGTAATAAAAATTATATTTAGAACAAGAGTAAACCAACTATTATATACTTTAATGTTATTATAATTCCATTCTTAATGAAGAACACAAATTAAAATTTGGTAAAGGTTGATGATAAAACATAGGATTGTGTTTTCATGGGACACACATCCAATAGATGAGGATAAAAGTAATATATAAAAATTATATAATAACTGGTATATTTCAGTAATATGAGAATCAGTAAGAAATAACACATTCTAAAATAGTAAAAAATTGTAGATTGGGATAAATTAATAGAATATAGTATCAAAATTTATAATAAACGTATTGAAAATGATGGTGAAGAAGAATGAAATCATTATAACACTAATTCTGATCAATACATTTATGAGGAGTATATTATTGAAAGTAGAAAAATGATGTTTTATAATTTGAAAAAAAACATTTTGAAACATAAAATATTGTTGAAAATTTATAATCTTAAATAAAAACTAAATGAAACCAAATGTTTGAAAATAATGTAGCTCTTGTTTCACAAGTTAAATAACCATCAATGGTTAAGGAAATTGATAATTTATTAGATATAAATTATTTCATTCACGATCTACATTGAATTGATAATAATGATACTTGTTATCTTTTTCCTATGATATATTGAAATAATATTCTTATAACTAAGTGGGTGTTTTGAAATATACTCAATAAGAAATATAGTATTTGAAATAAAAATTGAATAGTATTTTTCAATGTTTATTCTTAAGTGGAAGGTGTATACTTTGAATAAATTTTTTCACCTATTGTAATATTTTAATCTATTTCATTTTTTCGCTATTGTAGCTCACATACTCAATAATTTTTTTCAAATGGATGTCATGTCTTCTTTTCAAAACTGAGTTCTCGAGAAAGATGTTTTTATTGAGGAACCAAATATATCTATATTTGATAATTATTGAACTATATTTTTGATATTGGTCTTAAATTTATATAAGTTCAATGGGAAAATAAATCCCACAAGATGAAGAATCATATTTTTTTAAAAAATATACCTTATGTAAATGCAATATTGATTGTAACGTATATGAGAAAATGATAAGAATATGTACTCTATCATTCAATTTATATTTTTTTGAAATAATTTTTTCAGTTAATAGAAATAAATCATGAAAGGTATTATTGAAAACAATATAGATGCACTTCAAGATTTCTTTTCCTTGAGATGCGGGTTTCTTTATGTGATTTAAATTTTATTAGAATGAAAAATATACCTTTTTAAATCCGAAGAAATATTCTATGGAATTTTAAAATAAATTTTAAATGTATGATTATAATAAAGTATCAACACCCATATTATTTAGTATGAAGATAAGAAAGGATGAAGCAACACATAGTGTGATAATCAAAATAACTTCTTGAATATGATTGTAAGAAATCGAATTTTCTAGATTTAATGATAATCCCCAAATATATAAATGAAACTTTTTGTTTTGGGATAATGTAAAAAATGATTAGATTATTTTACATGGAGGGATTCATTGACGTTTAATCATAATGAAATTTCAATGATATGAAATAAACATTGAAAGGATCTTTTTTTTCATGAAAGTAGTGTGATATGTTATTATGAAATATAAAACTCTGTTACATTGAGCATTTGATAAATTTGAGTATGTTTATGCTATAAATATATGCACATGGATTATTTTAATGAAAGTGTAGTAGAAATATATAATGCTGATATTTTAGAAACCATTGGGAATTACATGTGATAATCAATGTGAAATTGATCTCTCTCTGAATCCCATGAAACCCTCAAGATATTAACTTATTGAAATCAAGTATTGTTTTATAAAATATAATTTTTAATAAAAATATATGAGGTTTGATTATATTTCTATAAAATATCATATTTTTCGGGTGTTCAAGGAGTCTATGACAATAGAGAGGTTTAAAGAGTTAATACTGAAACATTATGTATTTTTATTTCACTCATACATAAGGATCATATGACGTACCACAAAATACAATGGTGTTATCATTTAGATGGAGGGACATTTTTACAGCAGTTATTCCTTATTTTTATTCCAATTATGGAGTTATTGTCAAAGGGGTAGAATAAATGATTTTATGGGGGAACATCAAAATCAAAGACCCATAATATCATATCATAAAGGGATAAAATTCAATAAATTTTATTTATTTATCTGGAAGTATAGTATCATGTAATTTCTATTTAAGAAAATTTCTATTTTTGTGTTTAATAATATGAGTTATTAGTGTTGAAAAGAAATTAAAAGGGAAATATTGAAAAAACCACGGGAATTTATTGATGTGTGGAAGTAATAATATATATTTTTTTAAATAATATACCTGAAACATTTTTAGCATAAATAAAATATTTGAGTTTATTTAAGAATTATAGTTCCATAATTTACATAAATAGATGATGAATTATGATTTTGAAGTATAGGAATTTCTGAAGGTTCCGAAAATTTGAAATCCTAAAAGGAAGTATAGAAGAATATTTTTTTCCCATAATGTGTTGCAGAGGTTAGTTTCCCAATGTTTAAAAGTTTAGAAGGGATATCATGGGATATTAAAATCTACGAATTAATACCAAATATTGGTTCATGAAGTTCCAAGATACATCAAAATTATAATTTAGAATAATAATTTCATGAGATGATTTTTTCTTTCTCATCATTTATTTTATATAATGATGATAACCATGGTTTAATCTGTGTTTAAAAATTAATATTGAACCAATAAATTGAATCATTGTGAGGATTCATGATATGTTTGAGATAACTAGAAGAGTAATTCCAAATCCATAAAGAATTTAAAGATATATTGTTAAAAATATATGGTTTTAGAAATGTGATTCTGGAAGATGAAACACCTAATAAATTCATGGATAACTAAACAGCTCTTCTAGAATTGAATGAATAATATATAATGCATCATATTCTTATATGTGAATCCTAAATTTTAAATGGAGGTGAGATTAGATTGATACAAATTACGTTGGAGTATATAAGATGAATAATAATTAGTTTAAAAATGATATATTTCATGGGGAAGTTGGAAAAATAGAGAAAGAACTATAATAAAAAGAAGAATATGTCCTACATCATAATAACATAAGGTTACAAAGGAGAAGAAATCGGTATACATAAAAAATGCATGAAGGAGATGTTGAAGAATGATGGTGTTGAGTTATTACCTAATATATATAAATATACTGAGTTTTAGGCAATTATTGAAGTTAAATTTTATTAGACGGGTAATGAATGTTACCTAATTATTGAATGAAATGTTGTCTTGACTAAGATATTTTTTTTGAAAGTATTAGATGGGAAGAATGGGCATTGGGTATGAAATAAATTCATGTTTTCATGTCATTCCACCATATTTTTTAGATTATGGTTTGGTATATGAAGGTAAACACATTCAAAGATAATTTCTGATATTTTTAGAGAATATATTGATATATTTACCTACTAATTGTAGATTTTCAATGTTATGGAGGAATAATTATAGAGTATTAATGTATGGATAGTGAAGGTTGAGAATCTTGAAATTGCGGTTCCTAATGTAGTGTGTAATTCTAACTTATATAGAATAATCATAAATTACAGATTTTTATGTTATTTCTAATATTAGTACATTCTATTTCAAAATATTATGGAATATTAGATGAATTTCAAATATTTTTTTTCTAAAGAAGCATCGAAACAATGTGATGATAGTCATTCCATTGTTATGTAATAATTGTAAACTAAAGGGATTCAATTTAATGAATAATTATAAGGATACAACTATTGGGAAAAAATGGGTTTAGGAATATATATTTCCCCAAGACATGTGTTAATTGATAATATTGTTGGAAAATCTATATATTGGACTTGATGCAGACACAAAGCGGTTATATTCCCCCTTACTAGGTGTGAACATTCGTTAAAATATATTATTTATTGTTTTATTTTTATTTTTGTTTCTTATGGGTCAGTGTGAGATATAAATTTTAAAAGGATCATGATCTAAAATATTAAATACATTAGTATCAATATGGAAATATTAAAATGAAATTGAAACTGATTCAACTGCCTTATAAATCATACATCTTATACCTGGTCATATCGAAGGAAGATAACCATGTTAATAATCTAGGGTTTATGAATCCACTATGGAGAAATTATTTAATTTTCACACTTAGATCACGATGATAATCAGATTCCATTTTACATTTTTTTAATCAAAATGAGAATTGGTCTTATTATATAATCAATATTAATCTTTATCTCTTTCATAGGTGTTAAACCAACTATTTCAATTTGAAAAAACTCCAATGTACAATCTCTCTATCACAAGAATCTCTCAAAATGATTTATCAATGATATATAAGGCTATAATTTACAATCATGATATGATAGTATATTATCCATAATGTCTCTACAAGATGAAGATATCACTACAATCTATATATAGAATCTAGTCACTACTAGGACTCATATCAGTGAATCTTTAAGGGTAAAAATACGTGTAACCCTGAATAAATGTTAGTCAATAAAGGGAAAAGATAACATCTTATGGACTAATATTTAGGAGTATAATATCTATTGTCATAATGCCATATCAAAGAGCCAAAAAATTATCTTTAGTCATATCCAAAAAGTTACGTCTCTTGTCATATTATTTTGATAGAATAAAAGGCATCTTTTCCCTATTCATGGAAAGGTCACGTTCTTCAGTGAGACTGTATGTAAAAAAATAATGGGTATACCCTATATCTATTTCCAAATATAGTAATGTAGAAAAATTGGTAATTGTAATTATTACAAAAAGTATATTTATTTCCCGCTATGCCATAACTACCTCTACTATGTAGAACATCCGATGGTCTACTTATCCTCCATCATACCTGACCAAACATTCAACGCATTATCCCCAATGTCTAGAAGAAGCCTATCTCTAACCACATAGGGAAAAGGGTGTGAAATTACCACTATATGGTTTTCCTACTTCTCCCATAAATCACTAACCTAGCCTTGGATAAACAATATATACCCTTTACTACCATTTAATGTTTCTCCCTATACAACTGATGTTTCCTCAGAGGTCCATTGACTAGAATATATTAATACTAACACTAATAAATGATATTATAATAATAGCCTAATAAAAAAACTATACATATCACCCTCTTATATACATGAAATATTTCCTAAAATACATATTATCATTCACTTATCTTCAATAAGATTAAAACATAAAATTATTTACTCTACCCTATTCAATTCAATGTCATCTATTGAAACAAGACGAGTTGAGTTTTTATTTTTATTTATTTAACTTACATCAATTATTACTTATATATTTCTTACTCCAATATCAGTACTATACACTAATTCCATCCAGTCATGTGTTTTGATAGTGGTAGGTAAATTCCTAAAGCCCATCTCTACCAGGTCAGATGAGTCATATATTTTGTTACCATTTCACTACCTAGATATAATTATTTCCAACCTATATATCATCAATAAATTTTTACATAAATCTATTACATAAAAACCCATCGTTACTCCAATTCAGTTTAACTAATTTTCATTGAATAAAAACAATGTCTATAGAGACACATAATTCAAGAAGGGTTGATCACATGGACAGTTTAAAACATGATGAACTCATTAGAACCATCATCCCACTCTCTAACCATTTTTGTGTGCATACGAAATATGAAATTCATTATACATATATTATAAAACAATGTATATGTAAATTAAAATATCATTTAAAATTATATAATATATACAATATGTATAATAGAAATAATATATATACATAGAAAACACACAATAATCATAGACACACACACACACACATTTTCACTTACTGACATATCATTAAGTGAACTCCCAAAACGTTCTTCATGTACATAATGGGATACTGACTAGCACTGATGTACCAAAAAATATAAACAAATAATTTCATCAATTAATACCATTATATTGTTATGTTTATATAAAATTGGGATCATTCATAATATAAAATACTCCAACTCATAAGGTATAAAATAGTAACCATATAGCACCCTATGTGAATCCCCCAATAAGAATCCTCATCTGGACAAATAGATGTGATAAATGAATAATAGTTTAGTAAGATTCTATGATATAAATAATCTTTGTATCCATAGATCTACTCTGACTTCCATGTTCATCATATAATTAGTTTTTAGTTAGAATAAACCATTGGAAAAATAATACCACTACATAAGCGGAGGTACTAAATATTACTATGTGTGGTAATCTAATGTAGTAGACTAATAGATGAACACATGAATAATAAATAGTGCATTTTTCAATTTAAAACTGATAAGTCCCTAGAATATAAGTTGTGTATTTTTAAACTAAATGAATTTTTATATGTCCCAATAATACTTTCATAAAATGTTATAGATTAAATTAAAAATTTGGGAATGTAGAAATATTATCACAGTCTAATATTTAGGAATACACAATAACACTCGCAATAAAAAAATTTCTCAAGTTCATCAATATACAAGATCTTGTCCTCATATATTGATTAGCTAGAAATAATATTTTTGGGATCATAAGATTATATGAACTCTACAATAGGGGTTAATTGATGTTTAAAACATAAAATAAAACAATAACCCTATCCCCGTTTTTATAAAGTTAAGACTCAAAAATAATTAGATAGTCAGAGAATTTTTATAAATATTAGAAGTCCCCTAATAATATTTTTTTATTAATCATGATCAAAGTTAGTTTTCTAAAAAGGTCTTATAAATATTTAGTAAAACATACATTATAATATAAATTTCACATCATAATAATAAAATTGTTAAAACAGGTTTTACTAAATTTTATAATAATGTAATGATGACTTACAATAATTATAAATGGAGTTTTTAACTTTTACCTTAAGATATAAAGATGTTATAAATCATGAATTCAGATATTCTAATGATTCAACATAACTATATGGTTTATCTTTCCTCACCGTGAAAGTCCTTGATATGAATACAGAAATAGATCTATCTTCTAAAACGTTAGTATCCCTCAATATGGTGATTATTATTAGATATATCATCCGTTACCCTGGAAATTCTTGATCAATGTGATCAATATCACCTAAATTCCTATACAAAAAATTGCATGATCTAATCCTCGATTAGAACAAATTAATAAAAGAATAAAATTTTAAAATGAAATTACAATTCCAAACTCAGAATCCATAGAAAAAACTCTCTAAATGATTATAAAGCATTCGAAATATATGTTCTGCTAGATTGATATTAAATGTGTTGAGTTGACCATTAATTATCTTCCCACTCCTCAAATTAAATCATATTTATAATAATCATTTCAATGGTCATATTTTCAAGAATCTCGAAGTAGGTTGCAACATACTCAGATGATATTCATTAGAAATCATTACAAAACAACTCCATCTGATGTCATTTTAGTATCACCATTAATAAGAAAATTACATTATATTCCTACTAGAAATATTAAAATTATCTTTAATTATAAACATGTTATTATGATAGAATAAAAAAGACTATATGATTTATTAAATCTTTCACACTCATATATAATAAATTATTACATTGATAGGATAAAAATTGGAATACCCATAGGTCAATTTTCACCACACTGATAGACTAAATATCTTCATACTGATATATAATATATACTCATAATGATAGACTAGTTATCTAAATATGATAGACTGAAACATACATAATCTGATGGATTGTACTTATATCACTCCCATAGATAGATTAGACCTATATCAATATGGTGGATTAGAATTTTACCAATCTGATGGATCATACTTTTATGTAATGTTTTTGTTCATTTAGAGAAGATGTTATTATATGTTTAGAAAAAAAATTCTACATAAGCATTCTAAAACATTGGAAATAGAATATGAGTAAAAACAATGTTTAATAATGCATTGTGATTTTCAAAGAAAATTATATAACTAGTTTAATGTAAAACTTTGACTCAACAACCTTTCTCTTTACTAAATAAAAAAAAAACAACACCTAAAGAGTAAAAATAATAACATTAAAACGCTTACAGTCCATTTAGTCATTTGGAAACATATATCTTATATACCCCTTACAAGAATCATTCTTTATTGTTTATCAAACTATATTATGAATAAATTCAATATATTTTTTTTGATTGAATAATACACCCCATTAATAGAATCTTCTTCCTAAAATACATCTTTCAAAACATCCCTAAATAGTTATCTGCAATTACTCCTCTCAAAACATCTCCCCTTTTATTATTTTAAAAAAATATTGTGGAAGAAATTAACAGAAATGTTAATACTAAAAATACTATCCAAAAGTTAATTTAGAAATAACATTCATAAATTAAATGTTTAAAAATTTTCAATAAAAAATATAAATGTAAGATGATTCACTTTATTTCCTTCAAAAAATAATTTCTGAATATTACAATGAAATTGGAGAGTTTAGGGAAGAAATTATATTGATTTTGGAGTTTCATCAACAAAAAAATCATATTCATGGAATCCTCCTATATTATCTATTCTTATTTTACATTTAAATAATTTCTATAAATTCCTATTTCCATTACATTGAACTCCACGAATTCTGCATCAATCATTCAAATTATTGTCTATGTAAATTTTTCTATGTATTTTCTTTTTTAAATTCATTTACTTATACATTCAATAATTGATTATCAAAACTCTCAACAATTAGCTTTTGAAAATTTTGAAATAGTAACAATTAATTTTTATACATGTTTTAAACCTCTACATCATTGGATTTTAAATAACAATTAAACTATTCTAAAGGTTCTGATTTGACATCAACTTCAAAAGATAACTTCTAAAAATAATCAAAATATTAAAATGTAGTTTTCTTAAACATATCTATTTTTTCATTTTGAATAATCATATCTCTATCTAGGTAATTTAGTCCATGGAAATTTTTTTCACTCTAATTCATTAATAAATTAATTTAGCATTGAAATATTTAAATTTTCCTCATTATTTAGAACTATCTCATCCAACTGATATAATAATTTTGAATTTTTTAATACTTGTATCCTCTTATGAATCTATTTACATTTGGAATCAATAGTTGGAAGAAAAAGAGTTTCACCTACTAACTGTATCAACAATTCATTGAAATTTATAAACCATGATTCCATTATCTGATCTGAATATGTGGACATTGAGTCTATTGAGTATGATAAGACATTGGACACATTCCTCCTTGATGTTCCTGTAAAAAAATCCATATTATCTTTTGGTTTTTGTTTAGTATGACCAAACTCTAAAACGTCCATAAAATCTATATTTTTATTAGAATATTCTCTTTCTGATACTCTAGTATGATATTATTAATCTAGAAATTCTTTTTTTGAAATATTATATTTTTCAGAGACCATTAGATAAGTATATTTCTTCATCTAGGTTTTTAACTTAGATGTTTGTTTAGAACTCTATTGCTCTTATTATTATTATTCTTCTTGTTTAGATTCATTCTTTATCTATAATGGAATTCATCCTTCCACAAAATTTTATTCATACTTATAAAAATATTATAATATTCATTTTCAAATTATTTTGATGAACTACTATATGATTTAACAACATATTTCATCTGTTTAGAAGATTTAGAGTCTTTTTTAGAGATTGAACATTATTTGCAGCATTTTAATTTTATTAAAAAACTAATCAATTAATCTTATTCATATTTTCTATATCTTTTTCCATCATCATTTATACTAAAAATGGCTTCAAATTTGATCATCTATAGTAATATTATAAATTCTTTTAGTATAATCCAAATCTGTAATATTAGATTCCAAATCCCCAGGCATGATCTCAATAATATTTTCATCTAAAGACCAATCTTCAAGATCATTATCACTAAGAGATTGTAAACTACTCCAAATATTCTTAAATCATTAATGTATTTTAGAAACAGTTTCTCTTGGTAAGAAACCAAAATCTTTATTTTCCACAAAAAGGACTGCTCTTCTAGTTTCAATAAATTTTGAACTACCAAAATGAGTTCTGTGTAATTTATTTAAAATAAAATTTACAACATTACAAGATAAAATATGAATATAAATTATTTAGTGATATACCATAATAGTGTATTAATCACAATATAATTAAACTGATTTTATTACTTTTCATTATTTTTAATAATAGTAATTTACTTATCAGGAATATTATTGTTACCAGTCAATGTAAAAAAATTATCAACTCCAGTGACTATAAAAAACATCCTCATCATATATCTCTAATACTAACAATCAGTACCCTAAAAAAATAGTGTTCTTTAAGGATTGGTATATTCCAGAGTAGTGAAATTCAAACTATCCATATTATAAAAATAATACTCCTTAAAAAATATATGTTTGTGTGATAATAGTTTATAAAAAATATAGAAACATTCCCTCAATAATAAATATAAAAACACAACGAGTAAATAAGTGATCCACGTTGATACAAAAATTTTGATTAAAATATTATACTATAGATAAAAGAGGTGGTGAATATTAGTTCAAAATTTTAATCTAATAAAAAATATAAAACCTATTATGTAAACAATATCATACTAAAAACTTTTCTGGTTCCATAGTAAATGTATCAAACTCAGAAGTCATCCATCAATACAAACATATTAATCAGGGTAATAGAAAGTATAATAAAACATACATTAAAAACATGTGGTCCTATAAGGAGTTCAATTGGGTTTTTAAAAAGATCATGTTGGGGTACATTTACTAGCAATTTTTTATCAGAAAGTTGAATCGATGGGTGAACTTGTTATGCACGGTTTTCCAAACTGTTTTCATATAATACATTTGTAGTTTCACTTATCAAGAAGCACCACATGGTTGGAAGACCTTTACTCCAAACCATGTGGCCAAACCATTTTTTATGGATCTTGGATATTGTGCGCTAAACGGTTGGTGCATGGTTAGCCAAACCGTGACTTAACCATGCACCTCATTAAAGGTGTTAAATGATAATTTTCACCTATAACCCTTTATTGGTTCCTCGTTTTCCACCTCTATTTGAACAACAGATCACTTGCATGCACCTAACACCTCTTCTTCCCCCTTTTGGTGGATCTCCCTCATTCAAGTTTCGAGACGAACACTTTTAGGTCTGTTGGAAGAATAACAGTAATTGTATATCTCTTCTTCAATATAATTTTTTTATCTTATCACTTTTGCAGTTATCTACTTAGAATCTAATTCAAAATATTTTTATGTTGTTTTTTCAAACATTTGATTCTCATTATTCCAGCTCAAATCAATCATTGATATTGGATGAGCAGACCACCCTAGGCATGATATTGGAGGTCTATATGATTTCCCCAAAAATTTGTTCCACTAGTTATGTATTTTAATTATGCCACTTTCCATAATTTACATGAATCCCTCACAAAATGTATATTAAATTAATATAATCCTTATACTTTGACATATATTTTACTTAGCCATGATGACTTGGTTGTAGGTCGCTGCCTCAAACTGAACCACCAATTTTAGTGAGTTTGATTAATGGTCATAAATGATCTATTTTTCTGGAGATTACGACACGCTTTAGATGTGTTCCCAAAATTTATTAGAACATTTTAAATTCCTATTATACCAAACAACATCCATAGGTTGGTTGAAACGACATTGTTAATTTGAATGATTGATGATGAATGGCTAAATGTTAAGGAATTAAATTTGACTACACCTATGTGATTAAGTGGAATAATTGACCATTAAAATTAATGAGTAAAAAGGTAAATAGAATTAATTGGATTAAAATAGAATTTGTGTATGAGATGTATCTAGATGAATCAGGTTGTGGAATGAGTGATTGTCATGGACATCTTTTTTTATAAATGATATTAATTAATTGCATGGTTTGACTTATATTCTAGCATGGACATTCCTAGGGTCCTCTTGGATACTTAAAAGGACACAGACTCTATATTAATTCTACACTTGTAGTAATGTGGCTAGATTAATAACATATATATTTTAAATTATAACTTATGATACTCATTAATGGAGTTACTTTTTATGTAGTCCATTTTATTAAGATACTCAGTCATGGAATCACTGGGCATGGAATCCCTTATAATTTGATACATGGTCATGGAAACATTAGGAATGTTGTCCCTTATATTATGATACTTTATTATAATGATCTAGGACGTTGAGTCCATTATACTATGATTCATTGGCATGGAATATCAATGAGTGAAATACTTTATTTTTATTAATTTGAGATCATTAGGCATGAAATCCCTTATTAATTATTGAAATGGTGTCCCTTATTGATCAGGTTATGATGTTTATTAATTAAGTTTGTGATTATTATTAATACTCATGGTCATGCATTCCCTAATGTTGAAAATCAGTCATGCCATACCTTATAATGATACCCTATCATAACATCCCTTATTGTGATATTTGGGTATGGAATCCCTTAACATAAATGTGAAAATCATTAAATGACCATTATATGGAAGCCCTAGAAATAATACACGGTTCCACACTGGCATATATAGATTTATGTATACATAAATACATGTATAATTATATATATAATGGAATTATCAAAGCCATTCCATCATATTCCAAAGTAGGTATGGTCATCTAGGTTTCCTTTAAAAACATCACAGACATGAATACATTTACATTTCCATAATTCCTTACATTTATTTTACTCGAATAATAATTTATTTTATATTAAAATATTAGATATGCAACATCCACCATTGGTGGTGTCCTTCAAGTTTTATCTCAAACACTGTTGGTTTTTTTGATGAGAACCCAAAAAAATATCTTCTGATTTATGGTTAGGACTATGGATTTTGTGATGTACTATTATTCATGTACATGGGATCTTAGGAGAACATGACTGATCTAGCACTCTAGATGCACATGAAAATATCATCTATAGATTTTTTTTCTCATTTCTTAAATTTTTATATGTACCGTATGCAATATTGTATGATTATTTTTCATTTTAACATTTTTATACATTTTTCATTATTCATAATTTATTGATTTGTATTTTTATCAATTTTTATTTCCTATACTGTTATTTCTTTCTCTTTTGATTATATTTTACACCACAATGATACTATGATCCTGATGGTATATTCTCCATGTCAATCCAATTGTAGACCTGCACTGTTATTCGACAGCCACATGAATATGGGGAGGCATGCTTGATGACTTGTGACTAATCAATTCATGGACCCGTTTTAGGGGAACCTGGGCCAGGATGACATAATGTGGTATCAAAGGTTTATTTTACTTTTTTGGGGATGGTAGAAAAGAGACTAGGAATTTTTCAACACTTGGTAAATAGATATTGTATGGATCTATCCAACATAGACAAGATGGAAGGACCATGTTTCCTAAGTTATGATGATTTATGTAGTTTTAATTATGGTTGATTATTATTTCAACTTGGTACACTATTGAACTTCGTCTAGTTATACATTTATTTATTAATGTGATTTCCATCTTAACTTGGTATAAAAATACATGAGTAGTATTCTTGATTCATTATAGGCACATATAGATTCACATGCCATTAATGTTCCATTCTATATAGATTACACTGTTCATTTCATGAGGCATGATGATTTGTATACATGATTTTTTAATTATTATAACATTATTAGTTCTACTCCATGTTTTTTTATTTATAATTTTTTATTATATTAAATTATTATTTGGTTTCCTTCATTCATGTTTGTCTTATATTATTATTTAGTATCATTCCATGATTTTTATCATTTTTATTGGTATTATTGTTTTGATTGCATGCCTTGTTATATTATGATAAAACTAGTGTCTTTTAAAGTGTCTTCATAAAAATAAATGGGTTTTCATATATATCTTGGTGGTGGGACCTTAATTAACCAATTGTGAAAAATTTTGTGCCTTGGACCATTGCATTCCTAGGATAAAAAATTTATGGTTGTGATTCAATTAGTGTGATCTAATATTTATGATGTTAACATGCCTTCATAAATTGGGATACTTACACAAATAATCTAGCCATTATATATAAAAGTCTTATATATTGAATTAGAAGATAAAAACTATGTTTTAGTTGCATGAATACTAATTGAAAAATAAAAAGGTATATATCGTTGTAATTTGGGAGTGATAATTCATGTAATAGAACCAAGATTCTTATATAGATGTTCTAAATTAATATTTTTATAATAAAATGGGTTCCATTTGGATGGTTGGTACCTATATTATTTTTGAAGGATGGCCTATAATACTAAATTCAAAAATTCGTAACTATAACCAAGTAGGTCGGTTGGGGCATGTTCTGTGTGAAGGAAACCCACTAATGGTGTATTTGATCATTAATGAAACAACTACTATATGGTTTCATTTATATGGACCAATGTTAGTATCATGAGACCCTTATAGGTCACCTAATAGTTTTATGACTTGATGATTATCACCATGGGGGTATACACAAGCGGTATGGGATGGTTATTTAATGTGTTTGCAACAACATATGTGGTGTTACATATAAATGAATAGAGGATTCTTATGTAACTGATCCCCTTTTTCTAAGGATAAAATATGGGATATGGTTCTCATACTATTGAAAATAAGGGTAGTTAGGTGGATCTAGATTACATCAATTTGAATAAAACATGAATAGGTCAATGATGATGTTTTTAAGGTAAACATATGGAAGATGTAGTTTTGGGAATATGTTTTCTTTTTTTTGGTATGCCACATTTTATGCTAATTTATAGACTGATGCGTGATAGGTGATCAGGTCCTTTTATTCATGACTTTCGGTGAGTTTTCTTTTATAAACCACTATGAGTGATGATTTGTCAAAAATGGATTTTATGGGTGGAACTGTTCCTGTGCCTAGCCCAATTGAGCAGTAACAGTTACATGATTAACTCTTTATTTTAAGGAAAAGAATTATGACAAGAGTGGTTGTTCGATAAATAATGGAATAGATAAGTGACATAATTTGATAACAATATACAAGTTATTTCTTGGGGTGTTAGAAACTAATGTTCTAAATAGAACTGGGAGTTTGGACTTGTTAACTAATGAATCACCGCAGCACGAGTAGGGTATCAGTCCAAGTGGAATGTGATAGTACACTAGCTATCAGTGATATGATACCTCACGTCAATTTCACACTATATCTCATTTAGAAATAGAACATTGGTTAATAGTTTAGAGTGAGAAAAGTAAAATATGTTTTAATGTACTAACACGTGCTAGCATGGTGACACTGTTCATGGGTAACATAAAAAGGATGTGACCAAGATGGGAGAGAAACTAGAAATAGATTTGGATACATGATATAGTTATATCATGAGAGAGGAATGTAATTCACAATATAGATATGTGGTTCTAGAGCTTAATCAATGAATATTTCCCTACTGGATATTAATGTGTCTTGTGAGAGCTATATATTTTTATCGATAACAACTTAGTTCTCTCTCATCTTAGACATAAGAATGCCCAATATATGGACATCATCCAGAGTATACTGAGAGGGAAGTCAATATGCACTAATATACTTGTCTATAAATTCACATTTAAATAAATAACTCGTTGGGAGTTTATCTCAAGAAGTGCTTTAAATGAAAGAAACTTGGTTCATGGTACACCAATGACTGTTTAAGGGTGGTGACCCTTGATGTGTTTCAATTTTTAGAAAAATTCCCTTGTAAATATTCTCTAAAAATTGGAATGATTCATGGGTGAAATTATGATTATTTATAAATAATGTGCATCTTTTGATCCATGTCATTGTTATTTCCATAAACGTATGTTGTATGGGCTACAGTTTCAGTTTCTAGATTCATTTTAGTGTGGAAAATTAGGCCCTTTGGGTGGGGATAAATATGCTAGTCACTAATGAATGACCCTCATGTTGGAGGGGATATGAAATATTATGTCTGGTAATTGGATTGTAGTTTTGGATCTTATTTACTAATTAATTAATGAAAGAATTAATGGATGTAATCCTCAATAAATTCCAGGTACATATTTATTATGAATTATGGTGTAGTCCAGATGTTAGCATTATACTCATACTGACTTATGATGATCCATTTATACTGGATATGGATAGTTTGAATGATAGTAATATAGAACACTGATATTTCTATTAGCATGTTTTGAGCCAATGGAATTCATTGAATGTCCGGTATATGCTTTACTGAGAATACTCAGAATAATCTCAGTGAATCTGGGGATAATGATATGGAATCTGTTTCTAGAGATGCATTGATCATAGGAGCTGATCGTTTTTTAGATAGTCGAATACAGGAATTTCATATTGAGTTCTTTAACATTAATGTATTTAGTTGGTCAGGTATCACATTAGTCGTGACATTAGGTTCAGATGAGTGAATCTTAATGGATCATTAATGGCTTTTAAAGGAAACTATGGTGTGACCATGTTGTGTTGGGTTGATTGGAATTTAGTCATTCTTTATTTTGAAAATACATGTTGGAATGTATTTAGAATACTAGGTGAAATTTAATATAATAAATTATTATGGTGTGAGTACCATGGATTGGAACTGGATTTTATAAATATAGAACTTTTGGTTGGGATCCCCATAGAGAGAATTTTAAAAAAGATGATGATGGGATCTTGTCTCCCATTTGACATGATTGAGTAAGATCTATCTTTAAGTTTCTATTTTGGATATATTTGCTGACGCATGTTTTGATTTCTTAGGTACCATTTTGTTAAATTAGTTTTTCGAGGTGATTTGGTCATTCATGCACAAAACATGTCTGTTAGAAATGAAAATCCTGAACCAATTAGTTCGGGTGTTATTTTCTTTTTTCCAAGGTCATCTTGATGATGATAAGTTTTAAGGTTTGGAGACAATAAGATCCTTCATTTTTGGGCCAAGAAATATTTGAAAATAAATTTGAAGTTTTCTTTTGGTGGATTTGTATAATATTATAGTGATCATTATAATGTAATTCTTAGAGTCAAAACAAATAAAAGTGTTCAATTGGGATGTTATTTTAGGATGGATATGTGTCTCAGATGTTTGGATGAGCTTCAAGATCTTTGGGCTCCAAAAACACCCTTTTAATGAGAAACTGATAGGGGTTCATGGTTAATTTAAATTGTGTATCCCCTATGAGAAACTGGTTTCCCATGTAAAGGGTGTCTCATGTTTTGTTAAACCTTGAATGGAGGGGTGCATGACCATGAGGTTTTCCGGTAAAATGATGTAGAGGTGGGTGCATAGGTTGTGCATGGTTTTCCATACTGTGTACCAAGCCCACATGGTTAGTTCCACCTACCAAGTATCACTATATGGTTGGCACACAATTAGACTATAATGCATGTAAAAACAATGTAGGTTATTGATCTTGTGAAATGTGAGCTGCACATTTAACTCATGGTTAGAAAAACTATACATCTCATTAAAAGGGAAAAAAATTTTATTCTCTCTAGTTAATTAAGGGTTCCCCATTCTTTTTCCCCACATATTTGACTATGATCTCCCATGTGCATGTCTACCTCCACATATTCTCCCATTTCGTGGATATCCCATGTTTGATATCTGAATATAACGTCATCAGGTGTGTTGGATGTGTTTTAGTAATTATATAACTACTAATTTCTATTATTTTAGTTTCTCTTCTTTCTTTTGGTGATATCTTCCTATGATATAATTCTATTAATTTTCAAGGTGTTTATCTTGTCATGTTATTTCTCTCATTAGTAATTAGATAAAATCACAATATTGGATGATTAAATCATCCTATGAATTAGGTAGGTAGTCTATATTCTTTTCCCTCAATTTTGAGTCATTTATAAATTATTTTCATTTTACGTCACATTGTACCTCTGAAACCTTCTTATTATAAGTTATAATTTATTCAATTTAATCCATATACCTTGACCATAATGTTACATAGCCACCATGACTTGATTAGAGTTCAATACCACATCCCAAACAACCACATTAGAATTTCTTTAATAATTTTTATAAAAATTATATTCCTCATTAGATTAAACTATACCTTAAGGGTGTTCCTTAACATTCATAGTGCATTATAAATGGATGTGATACCGAAATACATTCTATAGAAGATTGAATAAGAATTTTTAATTTGAATAATTATTGATGATTGACTAAATTATAATTTATTACACTAGGTTTCACATAATTTATTTTGTTAAATGTTTTGACCTTACAATTTATTAGTAAAAATATAAATTGTTTTTATGTAATTGAAAGATAATTTGGAAATGAGATGTATATTTATTAATCATGAAGAGATATAGGTTCATCTCATGGCCTTACTATTTGGTTAGAAGTTAAATAAATTAACTCCATGGTTTTACTTTTATTCTAACAAGGACCTTCCTATGGAATTCTTAGTTACATTGTAAGAATAATACCCATAAATTAATTTGACATTAGTAGTAATGTAGTATGTTTACAAATATAGAACATTTATATTGTTAGTTGTGATACATGAGCATGATATATCTAGGCATGAAATCCCTTATAATATGATACCCAATCCTGGAATATGTTGGACTGAAATCCCTAGTAATGGTGTCAGTTATATTATGATACTTAGCAATGGAATCCCCATGCATGGTGTCCCTTATACTATGATTCGTGAGAATAGAATCTCGGGGAATGGAATTCCTTATTATTATCCATCTATGATCATTGGGAACAGTGTACCTTATTAATATGGGCATGTTATCTCTCAATGGTCATGGGTATGGAGTCCCTTATTATTATACTAGATCTTGGAATCCTTTGTTATGATACTTGCACATATAATCCCTTATTTTTATATTCAGTCATGGATCCTCCTAACATAAATCTGAAACTCATTATTTTATCTTTATGTGGATTCTTGGACAATATTCCATGGGTCCAAACCTGAGAAAGTATATCTCTATATACAGACTTCCTTGTATAATTCAATATACTTGATGACATGTTCATAAGCATTCTGACTTTGGAAAAAGTAGGAATGGTCAGCCAAGTGTTCTTTAGGATCGTGAGATGACATTAGAAAATATACACTAAATTGTCGTAATTTTAATATACTATTAAACTAATTTATTTTATATTCATACACTAGATATGAGTTAAAAACCATTGGAAGTTCCATACATGGTATATATCACACCATTTTTTGGCTTTGAATTGGTACCCAAACAGATAATATCATTACATTAGGTTAGGATCATAGATCAAGTTGGGTTCTATTGTTTTTTAACTTGTAATATAATGATCATAGGATTGATACGACACTCAAGATGATCATAGGGATAGAATTTGAGTCTTTTTTTCCATATTTATTATTTTTTATGTATTGACTTCTATTTATTGTACATTTTAGTATATTAACACATGGTTCATTAATCATTATTTATTAATTTTGAGTATTATTATTTTATTCATTCATTAATTATATTCTTCTATTATTGTTTATACTTTATACAAATATAATACTCTAATCATGAGGGTATTGTCTCCAACTATAACACATATAGACCCTTGTTACTAGTTGGTGGGATTTTGTGTATGGGGATGCACTCTTGATTAAATTTGACTGATCATCTCAAGGAACCCTTTTAGTTGAACTTTGGCCGACATGTCACACAAGATCATTTAATAGATTTTATAAAATTTGAAGCCAGTATATGTATCCATATAAATCTAGTATGTTAGTAATAAGTTTATTCTCCAAATCATATAATCATTATGATGTGTAAAACTCAAAACAACATCCAACAAAAGTGAGAAAATACAAAAAAAAATCTCATATTTTTTTTTTAAATTTATACACCACAAATAGTGTTCTCTTATTACCAGATGGTCCAATATATTTCGTTATTGTTTTTATAATTAATCCCCCCATTCATTGTATTTTATTATATATCATAAATAGTATATATATGATTACTAGAAAAAACCATCAACTAAAATTCTATTTATCATCCATATCATTTACATCAATAAGAAAAATTCATCCAGTGAATCACTAAAATATCATTCAAATGAATTTATTATAATTATTTTATTAAAATTAATAAATCATTTGAGTCCACTATATCATTGTATAAGACCAATATGGTAAAATACTATGTTTTTATCCATAATGTAGTAATCATAGAAATTTGAAATGAACCTGAATTAATATCAATCTTGAAATAATTTATTAAAATAAATTTATTTATATTGAGATAGAAAAATATTCAAAAATAAAGTTAAATCACAATGGTTCGGTGGTGTCTCGAAGAGTTAAATGGAATTTATGGTAGGTAAAATAACCCTACTATGTTCCCCAACATGTATTGAAGTATTTTTTTAAAACATATGTGACACATGGATTTTCCCATGATCCTCGTCGCGGATATGTGGATTTTCTATAACATCATCCCCAAGCAGGTCATTTTCTATTTATCTAGTAAAGGATCGAATGGCCTCTAATTACATAGCTACGATCGATTTGGGTCACCACCCCATGCCGAGAAGTGGAAATTCTGGATTCTTTTTGATCAAAATGATTGAAAACCACTATTTTTAACAGATCACATTACTCAATATTTCGTGTATATAAGAACAATTTCATTTGATTGGATCAATTAAATTCCCCAATGAAGGGGTTTCGTGAGGCACATGTAACATATGTGTCCACAAAAGCAACTATGTGATATAATTGATCATACAATCTGTTTCCTTACATGTTTTACTATGTGGAATTATGAATCTTCCCCAATAATGTATTAAACAGAGGCCTCTCCACTATCCAATGGCATGTTGAGTGATTTTTGATCACTGATGCATGAAACTAAGTTTCCCATAGTCGTTGTCATTATCCAGCATGAATAATAGATTATAGTTGATATAAAGACTATAAATTATTTAAAAACTCACACAAAATATTTTTATAATCAGGTGTATTGTAGAAATGTTATTTTTATTTCATAACTAAATCAATATTGGGATTGAAATATAAAGAGAAGGGGAAAACATAGTAAATATCTTAATAACAAAATATTCAGTCCATTAAGTATATTATTTCCCAATTAAGCTCATTTGATTAATTTAAGAAATATCGATATAATTTTATATATGGATTTAATTATAATTTTATACTGGTTAATGTATACACAAATATTATAAATATATGAATAGTAACTTCATTATTCGATTTTAATAGATATACAGTCAAATTTTTTGGAAATTCATTTCATTAAAACTATCATGAAACAAGGATTAAGGTATATGTACCATTCATTATTAAGATAAAGTTTGATCCGATGAAACATATAGAAATGTTTTGACATGTAAAACTTCTCTTTATGTATGATAAACATTCTATTATTTGATTTTGGCCTTTCTAACTCTATTATTCATATCGTGATTAATAGAAATAAATACATAATTTTTTTTACATGAAATGTTGATTAAGATGTATATATTAAATTGTAATTTTGTGGTTTCAAATATCTAAACAAATGGAATTAAATTATAATTCATTTTATATTTAACTGAGATATTCCTCAATTTCTCCGTAGAAGTGCCATCACGGTCATCTTCCTCTCTAGAGAACAATGGAAATATGTTTTATGTAATTAAAAAAAAAAAATATTCTGGTATATATATATATATGTATTATGATAAAATACATTAAAATAATAATAGTAATATTCTAATTCGGACTATAATTAAAATTCTAAATTTTTTCCATATATTTGAAAATTATACAAAATCAATAAAAAATTAATTATTTAAATTTGAATATTTGATCAGTATTAAATTCTTAAATTTAAAGTGTTAATATTAACATTCAAACCTATTTATTGTAAATTATTTTACCCATGAATATTTCTCAAATACTATTATATTATTAAACCAAACACTCAATATAACCCCAATATATTATATTTACACACACAAGAATAGTCAAATATGTATATTTAACAATTATTATAAGTGTAAAAATATTATAAAATACACAGAAATAAATATATATCATGCTTATATATACATCTCTATGTGTGTGTACATGTGTCAATATATATATCGATATAATAAAAAATATATAAAATTGATATTCAAATAAATTAGTATAAAATATTTTTTTCAAATTGAAAAAAATTCAAATATTTCTATTGAAATTTTAAATAAAATTGATATTAAAATTATATTTAAAATATATTACAATATTTAATTATAATTATAATTTTTTTTATTTTAATTTTGTATAATTTTTCATTGGTTGTGTGTGATTAATTTATACATATAAATTTTTTAAATTTAGGCTTGTTTTTTGACCCTCTTCATAAGAACCCCATTCTATATTGAGTTACAATGACCTTCACATTCATTCAATTCACCATTAAAATTCTTTATTATGGCTTAATGTGAGTTAAATTTCATGTCATGGAGGTATCAGGGGTATTTGGGGCTTGTTCGGAGCCTAAACACTAATATTGGGGGTCAAACATGCCTTTCCCACTTTTAGTAGAAACCATGCAGGGAAAACTGCATGATTAGTATAAATCGTCAAAAGATGGAACGTGGGTTGAGACATGTTTTATGCATGGTAAGTCAACTCGTTCATGGTAACCCTGAGGTGTGCCTCTCTTTACATAATATGGCACACGGTTGGCGCACGATGTGATCAACCCTATGGCCAAACTGTGTGGCCCAAAATTTTGGGTGAAATTGTAATATTTAAATTTAAATTTATCTTATATCCTAATTATAATTTCAATTTCATCCATCATTGAAATATCCTCACCCATGGAAAGCTACCTTGGAATATAATCATGGATTTTTCATCATTCCTACATTCATACTACAAATCAAGAGTTATTCATCTTGTTGGATCCACACCGGTGAGTTCTCAATTAATATTGTCTTGTTTCTCATTCTTCTAGATATCATCTATTCTATTTAGGATCAAGCTCATATACCCATTTTTCAAGGTTTTAGTCCATTATCTATTTTTATCTTGATCTAATTCAAATGAGGAGATGATACAAGATGAGGACTCAACTACTAACGTACCATAGGTGATCTCATAATTATTCCTTAACGTTAGAGTGTATATATGACATTATTCCATGCACCTAATCATCAGAGATCCACCCCAGAAATATATTTTAATCGTTTTTTGAAATGACTGCGAATTGATTGAGTAATTAGTTAGCCCATTGATGAATTATTAAAGGCTGAGAACCTTGAATTGCAACAACCAATTTGATGCATTGTTTAATTTTTTGGAAAACCATAGGTATCTTTCAAATTTGAGTACCTTTTTGTTGTCTTATTTAGCACTTTCCATGGGATTTTAAATTGTGAATTGATTTATAAATTTAATTATGGTCTAAATTGATTAATGAACGGGGTTGGATTACAATCACCCAAGGATATTACCCTGAAATTTCTTTATCAATAATGTTTTTTCTTTTTGTAATGTATTTCTAAAAAGACATTATTAAGAGGGATTGTATTTTAAGCTTAGTCAATACATTGATCCACCTTCTGAGGCAAGGTCCATATGAAATATTCTTTATAATGACCATGAAATTGATATGTGATATTTTTGAAAGATTTTATATGCCCTGGTTGACACAAGGGTTCCTATACGAATGCCATGGACAAAATCTATAGGATACTTCCTTGCGTATGCCTATGTGACACTTCATGTTCTTATATAGAAATCCATGGATGGGGTAATGGGAAATTAGTATTATTGGCCTTAGTTACACCAGGAAACCTTATACATATTTCCAATGATGGGATCAGAGAGATTTTGATCATATAAGCAATTGGTGATAGTTGGGCTCCTTTAGCAGACCGCCAGGGATGGACTCAGTGAGAGGTGATTTTCTACCATACATTGAGAAAGATGTTCTTATGAGGATCTATATAGTTGGTATTATGAGGTGTTGGTTTATTTTAGTCCTAGAGAGATACTTGGATTCCCAATAAAGAGTTACAATGATGGGCTTTGGTTCATAAATGAATAATTCAAGAGATGATGTATACGACATGAGTTCCAAGACAAATCATGGGCTTGGATTTAGTCATTTTATAAAATATGATTGTATTCCTAGTTAGACATCCTTTTTATGTGTCCTTATGTGGGATTCTGGAAAAAATTCTAGGTCATAGGACTTAAATCTGAAAAATATACTAAATAATTAAATTAATTTGAATATATATTGAACCGGAACTAACTATTTATTCATACATTTTCTTGAAATGGCTGAAGCATGTGGCAGAGTATAGGTCTCTAGGGGAACCCAAACCACTTTAAGTTGTTTATATATAGTATTTCTATTATGCATTTTTTTGTACCTAATCATGATTATTTATATATATTCACTAAATATTTTACATTAGGCCTTTGGTTTTTTTCCTAATTGTATTTAATCTCATACCCTATTCTGGCTGCTTTTGGGTACCCAAACATATTATGTTGATGTAGGTATAGAAAAGGCAAAGTTCCCTACTATAGGATTCTAATTTCTACTAAGGATCAGGAGATAATTGGATCATGTTGAGTCTTGTGATTCCAACAGAGATAGTTTTGGTACTTTTTTGTATTTTTTTACATGTAATATATACCTTCCATGTATACCATTTTTGGATATTTTATAGATCCATGCATGGTATCATCATCATCTATATATGCAATCCCTTATGGTATTATTTATATATTTGTGACTTGTTTATTTAACATATGTTTAATTAATTTACTAATTCCACTAATTATCTCTTATTATATATCCACTATTATACACTCCTGTGATGATGGAATAGTCTCCCAAAAAAACCGTAATCCCTCACTCATGGTCAGCAACCTCTGGCAGTTTGGGAGATTCTCTTGTCCCCATGGGGTCAAATGGGTTTGAGAAACCATTACGTGGAATCAGGTACCAGGAATTTACAATGTGTTATTCGAGCATCTTTTACTGTTTTCATAACTAATTTTGGACAATATAATGGGATAGTAAGGAATGTGAATTTGGTAATAAGATGTGCATTGGCGTAGCAAACCAGCATACATAAAAAATAAAAACATCCTCAAATGAGAATAGCTCATTTCTGAATTTTTATTATTAAAAATGATTTGATTCCACCATTAGGAGATGTACTTTAATTGTCAAGTTATTATTGATATGATTGTGGGTTATATTTTTCTCAATGAGATGAGGGTATTCCATCTCATTTAGGAACTTCATAAGAATAACAGTCCATTCATTTTTCTATGCCATTTATGAGGAATTTCATTGGTGCATGATGTTGTGATAGGTACCATGGAGTACATACCTTCTATTATGATATAATATATTTTGTGAATTGAGAAACATGGTTGTTACATAGATTGATTTATTTACCATAATTAGTGTTTTTCAAATATGTATAGAATAGACACCCCAAGCCACCAATTGTGGTATGTTGAGTCATTGACCATGAGTCACATGGTCTGTAATGTGTTATGGTGTGGATTAGGTGGATGCTATATTTTGGTTCATGATGATTATGAGACCATATGGATCAGAATTCAGGGACCCCTTTGGTTGACCCATTTAAAATGAATTGTGATATAATGGAAATGAATGTGAAAATGAAATTGAATCTGTAATCTGTTTTAGTAGATTACATAACCCAGAATCGACCTTAGTTGTGGGTATTAGGAAGTATCTCATGCTTTTATATGACATGTACATCACCTAAAACTGACCCAAGGATTAGGTAGAGGGGTGCGTACTAATATAGGAAGGCTTATACATGTCCTATTTCAACATCTACATTTTCAGCAATGAACTATGACACTATTCTTGATCTCAGGATTGCTCTTGGAATGTGTGCAGGTATTCAACCATGATAACCTCTAGTCACACACCAAGAGGTTCTGGTGATCATGCTCTTGATGTAGCGGTCAATAGTATACTAGTAGATCCTCTAGTAGTTCTAGATGAGGTACTGGTGACTTTACTAGACATAGGTGTTGACGCATAGTTCCTTGAAGTCATCATGAATTCCATGCAGACTGTTTAGGGAGCACCCAGACCTACCCCGACAATGGAGGAGTTGACAGATGAATTCCGAAAAGAGCATGATCCCTTGTTATTGGGGTATTTCAGACCAAATGATGTGGAGTCTTGGATAGAGGCCATGCTATTTATCTTCAAACAACTATAGATGCATACCGAGATGGGGGTAATGATTCGTACATATATTTTTCGGGATTCCACCAAGATATAGTGGGATGCAATTTCTCATAAGGAACATCATTAGGATAAGGCTTGGTAGGATTTTCATAAATCCTTCTATGACTTCTTCAATACCAAGACATTGAGTGCCTATAGATACTTAGAGTTCATAAACTTGGAGTAGGGAATGTGATCAATTGGGGATTACATTACATGCTTTATAGAACTCCAATGATTTGTACCTATATTGATGGGTGATGAGTTATCAAAATCCACAAAATTCTAGGATGGTATGAGGTATGACATTCGATTGTAGGTGGATTTAATTTTCCTGAATACCCTTCGAGAATAGTGAATTAGTATGTTATTATGAATCGTAACCTGAGAGAGGTTAGTGGTGTGAGCTAGGGTTGGTAGGTATTGAGACATTTCACTACATTGAAAAGTATTACGAAGAATCGTATGGAAAATCCTCACTGAGAAATTATAATCCATAGAACATACTCAGGTAGCCAGGTGAGGTTCCACTAGTGTTGTAAACTGATATATACTTGACCTCACTACATGAGAGACCTACTCGAGTTCAGATCCAGGAGAAACATGCTCCACAAATGGTGATTTTCAAAAAACCAATCCTGCAACAAAAAGTGCGAGAGGGTATGCACTAAATCTGTGTGTTGATGTCAGGTCATTATCTTCTCATCATGCAAGGATATGGTGTAAAACTGGACAATATTGATGAAGAAATGGTAAATGTGATGGTAGTTATACCCCAGTTTTATAGAAATTAAAAATAGATTTTCTTATGGTAGTTAGGCTATCTCAAATGGCCCTAGATTTGGCCAAATATACACAATGAAACTAATACATGAGGAGAAGAATCCAAAACCTTTTACTACGAGAGATATAATTTTAGTGGCCTATAATTTTTCTTATATACTTTTTGATACATGGGATTATCATAGATATATTTTTGTTCTCAATATAAAGATCTAATGGGCTCAACATTTAGTGATTAATTGGATTAATGACATGTGATACTATTTGGATTATTAAAACAGACATTGTACATTAATGAAGGGAGTTTCCCCTACAAATTGGTGGTTCTCACATTTTATGCGACCTTTTTTTTCATTTATATGTCATGTTTCTACATCATTCTCATGATATACCGGTTAGTTCCATCTCATTATTTCTATGATTATTAACATCATGGTTTGACATTCACTTCACTAGAGGGTGATTATTTTATTAACGTGCTTTAATGGGATGTCATGGAGAGCCTAACTGGACCTAATCATCATGGTCTTGGTGGTATGATAGCCCATATTGTGAGTTTGTATTGGAATGAAATGGAACAAGTGAAGAATATTTCACTCCAGTGGTTTATTTTTTCAGATATGTTTTCATGGACATCATTTTTGGATTACCTCTAGTGATGAAGGTTGGGTTATCTATCGATCTATTTCATGGAGATGCACTAGTATCCATTCCTCTAAACAATATAGATACAATAGATATGTATGAACTCAAGAGGAATCTATAGTATTTATGGGAAAATGGTTTTATCTTACCCAGTTCATCTCTGTGGGGTTCTACAATCCTTTTTGAGATAAAAAAATGTGGATGGTACCCTAATTCTATATATGGATTACCATAAATTAAACCAAATAACAGTTAAAAACCGGTAACATATTCAATAGATAGATAATCTACTTGACCACCTATATAGAGTATGAGTTTTTATTAAAATTAATTTGACATATGGGTATTATCAGGTGCATGTTAGACCACCTGGATTACCTCACACAATGTTTAATAGCTGGTAAGGTCTATATAAATATTTGGTTATGTAGTTTTGTCACATGAATGTTCCATTAGTCATCATTGAACTAATTACCAAATATTCCATCCTTATCTAGATTCATTTTTCATGGTACCAATAGATGATATCTTGGTTTATTATCCTAATTGACACAACCATGTGAAAAATTATGCGGTCATATTTTATACAATGAGAGAAAATAAATTATATGTTAAGATCACAAAGTGCACTTCTGGACGGGTTAGATTTACTTCTTGGGTCACATTATCTTAGAGACTGAAGTATCTGTTGACCAAAGAAGATACCAGCTGTAGTTTCATTTGACAATGCTAAGAACATGGTTGAGGTACAAATTTTCTTGATGTTTTCTTGATATTAACGGTATTTAATAAAATAAATATAAGGAATTGAATATCCCCTCATGTGATGGACTAATAAGGGTGTGATGTTTATATGTAATGATGCATTTGATTTAGCTTTTTAGAATCTAAATGAGAGATTGTGTTGAGCACTGATACTGATTTTCCCATAGCTAGGAAAGAGTTACACTATTTACTACAATGAATTAGTTATCGGATATGATATGTTCTTATGCATGAGGATATGTTCATAGTGTACTAGTATCAGTAGTTGAGTCCACATGAGAGAAATTTCCTGATGCATGATCTCAAGTTAGAAGCACTTATTCATGTATTTTTATATTGGATACACTATTAACTTGGAGATTGTTTTGTATTTATGGACCAAAAAATACTCAAGTATTTTTTTACATAGTGTGATGTATATTTTCTATAGTGAATGTAGTTTGAATATATGTAATCATTCTATTTTGAGATTTCCTACCTGACTAGAAAAGGAAATGTTGTTGATGATTCTGTAAAAAAGGATGAATAAGATTAAGGTAGTTTAGAAGGAAAATTGTTATTGGAATCTAATTTATATGTTTAATGTGATGCAATTAGAGTTGTAGGTATCTCTAGGATAGAGTATTACTTCATCCAAATTTGTTACCTTGAACATTCAGGGTAGAATGATGATGATGCAGTTATCTGATTCTGAGGGCCTAGTCCTATGGGACAGTGTGGTAGGTGAGGACAGTCGTCCTGGTTGGATCATAGGGGAGGTTTATGTAATTCATATACATGGTTTCAGATGTCTTTCTTTTGAAATGTTTGAGTATATGATGCATGATTTCCACGCTTCAACAAGGGCAGTTCATCCTTGAACCACTAATATTTATCAGGATTCACATCACCAATACTTGTGGTTGGGTATGAAAAGAGATGTAGCTAGTTTTTTCATGTGATTTTCCATAAGCCAACATGTGGTGGTGAATCACTAGTGAACAACCAGACATTTACAACAGATACCCCTTCCTAGGTGGAAATGGGACTACCTCATGAAATATTTCATGATTTATTTGTTGTGGTATCAATGAAGTAATGTTATTGTTTAGGTTGTTGGTGACATGATCATAATGTTTTTAAATTACCATCCTATTAAGGGATCATTTTTAGCAGATAATCTTAGGAGGTTGTATATCCATGAGATAGTACAACTCCATGGGATCCCTCACAATATTGTTTCGTACTGGGATTCTTCATTTACATATCATTTATAGAATATATTTTAGAGGGAATTGGTTACATTAATCATTTTGAGCATAGGTTTCCACCCTCTGGATAATGGCCAACCAGACTGCATGATGCAGGTGCTCAAGGATATGTTCAATGCATCTGTACTATATTTTGGGGACTATTGGGATAGGTATATAATTCGGGTAGATCTATCCTATAATAAAACATTTTATGATACTATAAAGATAGTACACTAGGAGAATTTGTAAAGTATGTCAGGCTGATGACCCATTTACTCATTAGAGGTTTGACATGTTTCTATTCTTAAACTTTATCTCATACCTAATACTATGGAGAAGGATCACTTGATTATGAAGTGGATGCGTAAGATCTAGTCTTGATTGAAAACTTATGATGATCACCACATATGACCTATAGAGTTTTAGGTCAAGGATTGGGTTTTTTTACATGTCCCACAAAGGTTGGAACACAGATCAATCCAAGCACATGGTAAAATTTCATCGTGATATTTTGTGTCGTTTGAGATTCAAAATAGAGTCAGGTATATAGCCTTTCAGTTGCAATTACCATATAGGTATCGATCCATTCATGAAATGTTCAACATATCTCACCTACACTATTCTCATTCATACATGTCTCATGATTTTCATCTTGAGGATGTAGAGTTATAATTAGATGCTACCATTTTGGAGAATTATATTCGTATTATAGATCGTATCATGAATATTCAATGAGGCCACACAATTCATTTATTGTTGATGAAATTGAATCAGGAACTTTTATTAGTTTAGACCTGTTCTAGGGAGGAAAATGTATAAGCATATTGGCTAGATTTATTCTCAAGCACTCTTGACCACCCTCAAGAGTGAAATTCGGGGACACATTTCATTAAGGGGGAGTTATAAGAACCTGGATCTTTTGTGAGGCACTAAATCTTTTTATTTATATCAATTTATAGTTTAAATGATTAATTACATCTTATAATGAGTTCTATTTGAGGTCATGGAGTTGTAGGTGGTGTTTGGGGCTTGTTTGGATCGCAAAACCAAACTTTTGGGTTGAAATAGTCCTGTCACATGGTTAGTAGAAACCATGCAGGGTAGGCCACATATTTGCTAAAAATCATTCATGGATAAAGAGTGTGTAGGAGGAGATCACAGATTTAAACAAACTGTGTGATTTGTGGTAAATTCTCTTGTGGAAGATTTTCAGTTTTTTTACACTGGTTTGAGACATGATTTACACAAGTTTAGTAAAAAAGTATGTTGTTTCCCTCCTTATGGAAGATGGTCCACAATTGGTACACTATATAGACAAACATGAGGACAAACCACACAACATAGTATTTTGTGTTAAATTATGAAATTTACATTAATAAAATCTTATATTCTAGTAATATTTTCACTTTATTACTTTGTTTTCTAAACATCATCCATGGAGAGATCCCATGGAATTCTAATCTAGGATTTCCCACTGTTCCCCCATTTTTACATGGAATCAAGAGTCGTTCATCTCTTTGGATCCAAGCTGGTGAATTATCAATTCCATTTTTTCCATTCATATTTCTTCTTTGTATCTACTGCAATATTTAGGTGTAATCTAATATGAACCGTTTTAATGTTTTTCATATATTATTTTTTTCTTGATTCAATTTAAATCAAATGCGAAATCTAGATAGGCACTCCACTATGGACCTATGGCATATAATATCATGATTTTACAATAATTTCAGAGTATATATATATCTATATATTTGTGTGTGTGTGTGTTTCATTATGTTGTGAGCCCAATTATTGAAGAAACACCCTTTATATGGATTTTAATCCTTGATTAAAAATGATAGGAATGGGCTTTGTATTTATTCATCCCATTAGTGAATGATTAATGGTTGGGAAAATATAATTAGAACAACCCCTTAGGTAAATTTTTTAATATATTAGACCAACATGGGTGTATTTTGAATTGGGATTCCTTTTAGTTGTTTCATTTATCCGGTTCCATGGGATGCTAAATAGTTAACATAAATTTAAATTGAATTTTGAGAAAAGTTATTAATTAAAGGGGATCTGTGAACATTATTTTAAGTTATTTCATTGAAATTTCATGATTAATTATGATTTTCCGTTTTTATAATGAATTTACCAGATGAGATATTTAAGAGACTAAGTCTTCTATGTTTCTCTAATCTATTGATCCACCTTTTGTGGTGTGGATTAGATGAAATGGTCATGATGATGACATTGACATAGTTATATGTTATTTTTGAATGATTTTATATACCGTTTTTTAAACAAGGGTTCATATATGAATTCCATAGACACACTATATTATCTACTTCAATGAAAATGATCGATTGACACTTGGAGTTGTTATATGGATTTCTAAGAACCCACGCATGGGGACTTACTTTTATATGCTCGGGTGACACTTGGAATCCTTTTATGCATTTAAAATGATTGAATTAGAGGGAGGTAGATTATATACCCCATCGGTGAAACATGGGATCCGATAGAAGACCATTGAGGATGAACATAGTGAGAAGTGATGTTATCCCACACCTAGAGAGACCTAAGTTATTATGAGTTTGATCATGGAAGGGAATGTAGGGAGTTGGTTCATTTTATGCCTAAAGTGATACTTGGATTCCAAACAAGAATTTCATATGATGGTCTTGGGTTAATAAATTAATAATTTATGATATAATCTATATGATGCCTCTGCCATGACAAATAAAAAGTTTGGATTCAGTCTTGTCTTACACCATGATGTTGGACTTATTTGGCATACTTGTTACATATCCTTATAGGGATGATGAGCTACGTTCTAGATCCGAATACATAATTAAAATATCATAATGATTAATTAATTTATTCTAAATATTGATTGACACATACCTGACTATTTTTTCAGAGATGTACCGGTTATGGCTGAAGTAGGTGGAAGAGGACAGATGTCCATGGGAACTCAAACCATTAAAGGTTGTTTACTATCAGTACTTACTTCCTACATTTTTCTACATCCCACACAATATTATTATTATTTATTAATTGATAGGATAACATTATAATTTTGGGTGCTTACCTACAAGGATGGTTTCTCACACCCTATTCAGGACACCATTGGGTACTCGACCAGAATATATGAATATTGATATGGAAACTAGAAAGCGACAAACCCTAGGTTTTTTATTAGTTCCTGGGATTAGAAGAAAACATGACTGATCTGATTCTCATAAAACTAGTGGTGTTTGTTTTAAGTATTTTTTTTTATTTTGATACATGTATTATGCAACCGCCATGTGTATATGTTATAGGTGTTTTGTAGAGACATGATATTTTTCATCATCATATCTAAATGAGACCACTTCTATAATGATTTATTAATTATTATCTTGATAATTTAACATATGTTTGATTTATTTAGAAATTTTTCTATTTATTTTTTACTATTTATTCGATGTACTACACTTTGATGATGAGTTAATAGTATCCCCACAAACACACTATATTCCCTCATTCCAAGTGGGAATGCTATGGAATTTGGGCTGATGTGCATGAGTCTATGTGGCCAGCCGTGCTCGGGGAACCTTTCCTGGGAATCGGGGTGGATGATTTTACAATCTTGGGGTGGACTTGTGGAAAGGGGTGTTTCTTTAATCATTTATGGTAGGGGGTTGAATTAAACTCATTGTTCTTAGATAATGTAATTATTGACTATCTGATTTATTCCCATGAAAAAAGAGTGCATCATAGTGGGGATATTTATATACACTCTAGATCTAAAAGACACATCAAAACCCTAGGGCCTTCATTTCTATTAGGGAAGGGCTGTAGCAGAAAAGGGCATTATAATACCCTAATATTTTACTATATAGAATTATTATAATATCTTTCTATATATTAAAAACGAAACTAAAATTAACCATGCATTACAATATAAAAATAGTTCAATATACATTAAAAAATCAATAACAATTTATAGATACAATAAGTCTACAAGTAAAAAAATAGAATTATTAATTTCAGTATGAAACAATATATTTTAATTACATAAATATTTTTTTTGGAAAAAAATTATTGATTTATTTATAGGATAAATGATAAAGAATTATTATATTTGATTAAAACTATTAAAAATTAAATTAATTTTTCTAAAAGAATTGTTTTGAAAGAGATATGTATTTTTTCAAATAAATCAATTTTATAAATTAAAAAAATATTATAATAATAATTAATATTTAAAATAATATATTAATGATCATTAAATTATAAATTTAAATGAAATAATATTAATAAAACACAATGTCTAAAATATATTTCAATAAATAGTTTCATTTTATTTATTAAATTTTAATTTAAATGATAAATTTTTAAATTTTACAATCTGAATTTAAATAAATGAGCTATTTTTTCTTATTTGGGGTGGTAATGTCATATTAGGGTAAATTTTTTATATTTTTCTAAAATGAATTATTTTTCGGTGAAAAGAAGATAACAAAATTTTAATTTATTTCGTAGCGTTTTGACATTATCATGATCTATGAATGGATCCAATATTATATAAAACGTTTTTAATGAACATGAGATTTTTAATAAGTAAAATTATTCATTTAAAAATACTATTTTTAAATAATTAATCTATGGCTTATTATATTAAATCATAAATAATATTTTATTTTAATGAAAATATATTTGTTGTATTTTTATTTATATTATGATTTCAAAAGGAATAGTCTATTATGTCTTGATTTTTAATCCATATGAATATTATTTTTATAATAATATCATAATCATTAGAATGAGAAACGAAAAAATGATAAATTTTTCAAAAAAATAATTCTTATGCTTAAAAATACAATTTTTAACTGGGTTTCACATGTTATGTGTAATAATTTTATATTTAATTATTTGACCTAAGAAAATATTTATTTTTTTAATATGGTCTCTATATTAGATATCTTAATTTTAAAATTATTCTATATTTTTCATTTTATTTTTAGTCATAAAAATTATTTACCAATGATTAAAAATGAGGTATCATTATAAAGTTAAGTTAATGTTAAACGAGTATAAGTGTAAAAGAACAAAAAAAAATAAAAACAAAATTCATAAAATTAATGTTTTATGTGCGAATCGACCCAAAATTGTCTTATATATACTATTTACCACATTGGATTCCACTTTACAGATGAAAAACGTATTCATTCTATATTAAAAGTTTATATTTACCAAAATTTCATTCAAACTAATTAATAAATTGGACTTCCACCACTGTTTCAATGTATTTTTAAAATTGAATTTATTATTGAAAATATACTATTTTAACATCACTCAAATCCCCCTCCCTTGTTTTCATGCCCAATTATACATGTAAAATCCATAAATCCTTCATTTCCTTTACGTACTTCAAGGGGAGGTTCAATCATTCAACATGATTAAAAATCACTTATTATCATTTTCTTCTAAATATTTATCCACCAAATAAAATTTCTCTATATTAATATGGTTAAATAAGTATTATTAATACATTTAATTTTTATTAGATAAATTTTATAACCAATATCCATATTTTCCCCTTAGTGAAATTAGAACATTATTCGTTCATATGTATGGAATACTGCCTCCACGAAGTGACATATTTGGTTTTTGAAAACTTCTTACTAGGAAGATTATAAAACAGTATTTATTTAACAAATATAGTATTTATTAAATTTTTAATAAAATTAAATTATAAACCATTATCTACCTCTCTTATGTTGTATTGAAATTAAAAATAAAACCTGTGTGTACGTGAAAACTACTACCCCCATAGAGAGATGTGTTCCCCTATTCATTTCCACCATATAGGTATGGTTATAAATATTATCAATATGTTATTATAATATTTATATCATTATTATTAATATTTCAAATAAAAACCATTTCTTACCCTTCATGCATTCTTTAGAAAATGAAAACATCATTTGTGTGTATATGCACACTATCACCTCTATAAAGTGACATATTTAATTTAATATCTCTCTCATATTTTTAAAATTATTAAACTCTCTCTAAATGTGATTCATTGCGCTAAAAAAATTTAAATAATAAAATTATTATTTTTACATTATGATATCATTAAAACAGAATCACTTTCTAAATAATTCTCACATATTTATTATATTAGGTTCTTGGTTGGGTCGGTTTAACCACATACATGAACAATCATATAAATTTATAACATGGATTGATATGGAAATATAAATATTGTTATTAATATAATTTAATGAGAAGATAATATTTAATTTAATATTCTATAATGGTTAAAATAATATTTTAATTATTATTAATATACCTCAATTTATTTTCAAAAAATTATCTAACCAAACTCATCTTTTATACCATCATCATTATTCATAACTAAAACTATAATGGTATAGAATTATAAAATTATAATTAACAATTAAAAATATATTACTGTACTATAAATTATCTAGGAATGCTAAAATTATTGTAAAATAATGAGTATTAAAATCAATACTACCAAGCATATCCAAAGAAATGAAAAAAACTGACATTTAATAATTAAAACAATCAATATATAGTTAGTAAATATATAATAGATAATTCTATTTGAAGAGTATAGATGGTGATATCTTTGAATATAGTTCCTAAATAAGTAATTAAGGGATCTATTTCTGTTATACTATATTATTGAGCGCATTTGACTTAGAGAGATTACAAGTTAAGTGAATCTCATATCAACTTTCAGTCTTTGAAACATATCCCATATCCACAACTAGTTGAATTTTTGGTGTGTATATAATTCTCATGGATGTATTATTATCATGTTCTTAATTAAATTTATGTATTTAAAAATTTATCCCATGCTCTTACTTTTTATGGGTTTTTTATTCACAAGGTTACAAAATTGTAAAGGGTTTTATTTACCCAACATCCTTTCTGAATGCATAATAGTTTTTATATTACTAAGGTTCTATAATAATGATTTCATCAGTCCAAAGATATTATTTTATTACCATTAAATAATAATTTATGATGAATTTAATTATCAAATAAAAAAAGATCCTTCAGTTGATTTCATTCTTTTTAAAATTTCATGTTGTTAATAATAATTTCCATCCTATCCAAAAAAATATTCTCTCCATTGTATATATTTTATTTTTCCACTAATGTTCTACATTATTATATTTAAATAAAATTATTTATTATTTATGGTGATATTTTTGTTTCAATTTTCTTCTTTTACAATTAAAAACATATAACTCTATCTATGATTTGGATTTCAATGAAGTTATTTTAATACAATAAAATGAATTTTCTTCCATGGTCATATGTTTTATATTATAAACCATATTTGTATTAGATAACAATAATGTAATTTAAAAGGATCCATTATATAATATAATTTTAAAATGTAAATTTTTTCAAAATCATTATTTTTATATTTTAAAAATTACTTTTAGAAGTGACTCATAACTTAGCCTTTTTACAAAAATGTTATTTTAGGTATATTTTTAATGGTTTCCATCTTAACACAATCTTTCCCCTTATTGATAATTCATAAATATTTACATTCCTTTCTAATTATAAAATGTTTTACCAAATTGACATGTTTATTTACCATTTTAAGGAACGAAAATGTTGGTATTTCTCATCTTTTTAAGTGAGATGTAGAATTTAATGGGTCAAGTACGTATTACATTTCTTTTCAATAGTTCAATATGTTTTTAATATTGTTAATGATTATTCATGAAGTAATTTTATGGATATTATAAAATAGAACTAGATATCATGATTGATTAATCCTCTATATAATATTATAAGATTATTGAGCTACTTCCATGGTTTATTGAAAATGAAATATGGGTTTTCAAACCTGAATAACATATTTTTAGAAGTATAAGAATTATTGAAATTTTACATGATGGGTGTTTGACTATTCTTAAATTATTATTACATGTGTTTATGATGTTTGAGTAAATGTCATTGATAAACATGATGAATTTATGATGAATATTGAGAAGGGATTAGTATATATTGATAGTCTATATAAACACTTTTTATAAATATATTACTATTTTTTTTTCATCATCAACAATTCCATGGGGACACCTAAAACACACATGTGGGATAAGAACTAAATATATCAGAGATATCCCTTATGGAATGCCATAATAAGTAGGGAGGAAGAGCCTGTTAATTCTGCAAGGAAGGAATACCTAACACACACTAAGCATGATCAATATCTGTGGATGAGACTCCATTAAGGCTTATACATTTTTAGAAGATTGGGATCCCAGTATAGACCCAGATAATCTCATCTGATCAACATTGAAAATGAAGAGTATAATGGAGCAGACGATAGAGGATCATAATTTTGTTGTTGGATTGTTGATATAAGTTTACTATTTATACATCATTGAAAATTTGAAAAGAATGGTTAGGAACAACATTAACCATCATCCTATTTAGGGTCAAAATTGGTCTACTTGAAATAACTCCATCCTACTACAGGCCATAATTCCTCATAGACCAAATGAAGGGAATTTTAAAAGGCAATAAAAATATGATTGAACCAATAAAAATTTTAATGCCATTTAACAACATGATTATATTCCATCCAAATTTGAGATTCTATATACTGAATGAATAAGGGAAACCAAACAAAGATGATTTTCAACCTATCATGAACATATCACTCTATTTTAATAAGATGTGTATGATTCTGAAGTGACTATATGATAGGGATGAATTTATGAAGAGTGGTTTATGTAACTATGAGATGTACCTGGTATGTGATGCTTCGATAAGATGAATAAATTTCACTAGAACAATGTTTGTGTTAATATTTAATTCTAGAGAAAATAGTTCACGAGTCTATGATTCCAAGAAACAAATTTCGACTTTTATTCATGTTAGTCGAGTTAAGGGAGTTCTTACATACATGATAATGTGATGCGAAATTATAGAATTCATAATATGAATTATATAGTGATATTTTGTTTTCTCTAATACATGAAGAAAAAAAGGTTATTTCACATAACTGTTTTTTGTGAGAAGGTTTTGGTGAAAATTTTGATATGCAAGCATAGTAGTCATATATACTACAATAAATTATTTTTAAAGAACCACATCATGAATTTATGCATGCTATTGTTTATTCTTATTGGTTTGAAGGATTAAGGGATCAGGATCTATCCAGAATTTCTACATCAAGAATCATGCAATCATAAAACCATTGCTGAGGAAATTAATAATTTTCATGAGTATACACCGTAATTTAGGATATTTCATCATTCATGGAAGTATAGAATTATATATGAATATGTTGTGGAAAATTTTTAAAATTTCAATATTAAATATGCCATGTGGTGGAAAAATATGATATGAAGATGATTGGAATTTGAAAAAGGTATTAAAAAGAGATTTAGTTATAGAACAAAAGAAAATATATCCTCAACCACTTGGGTATTCAAATTGATATTAATTGAGTAACTAAATAAATATTCAATGATAGAGTATCCATTAGATTTTACTAGATATAAATACCAATTTTTTGAATTGTATTTAAAAAATATTAATTATCCATAGGTTTTTATTTGGGATTATAACATTTCAATGAGGATCATAGAGAATCATCAATAAAATTAAGATAATAATATCTATGATGTTCAGTGATATTTAATTTTCGTCATTCAATGCATATAAAAAATATTTCTGGTGATAATGATTTGATTTTCATATTTGGTAATATTTTTGAAAAATCCAAAGAGACATTGATACACCCAATTAATGGTGATAAGAATAAGAGTCCAAATAATGTATCCATGAACCTAAGAATTCAAGAAGATTAGGAAGTCAAAATATCTTAAGATTTGGAAGAATTCCCTAGAACAATAGTGATATTAAAGTTATATAGTTAAATACACTTTCATATCTCTTAATTCATTTTCTCATCCAGGACGATCATATTCTAATTTGTTCAAAAGTAACCAAGGAGAGAAATAAGGTGTTTATTTACTCTATCACCCTTGAATAATTGAAGTTCCAATTAGTGGATTTTGAATGTAAAGGGAATAGACATACTCTATGGTGGTAGGTAAATTTTTAAGGTAACATAATGGACTCTATTTTTATATTACTATAGAGTGATTTGTGGTAAAAAAATTGAATAGTATTAGTTATCCAAATTGGGGGTATAACCGAAAATTGCATGGAGTAGGCTATCATGACGAATCTTGTGAACATCGTGTGATGGAATCATTGAATTATTTGCTAAAAATTATCTGAGGAATGTGAGAAATTATTTAGTGGATCTAAAACATAACAAGGTAAATATGTTTAATTTAAGGTTAAATAATTTATAAAAGTAATACCACTGGGTCACACCCTCTTAGTGGTCTATATCACTTTTAAAAATACAAGTGGTATTAGAACATGGTTTCCTCTAGTATTAAGGAATATTTATTCTCTCGAAAATAATAATCCAAATACATTGAAAAATGAGGTTTACTAACTTTTGATGGTAAAAACTACCACAGTTGGAGGAATAATATGTCTCTCTATCTCATTTCACTCGGCCTAGTAGTCATAATGTTGATAATATTTGTTTTTAATATATTACTGACGATTCTACAATGATACATGTTATCAATTAGAATATAGTGATGGATGTAAATTCCTAGAATTTCATCGTCCTTTAATTATCAGATAAAGTCGATAAAAAATTCATGGGTTTTCAAAATAACAAAGTAGTTTTAGAAAAATAAATTTTTAGTTTTGAGGGTAATACCAAAGTTAAGGAAACCAATTTAAAAGATTCTAAGAGATTATTTAAAGAACAAAAAAGGAATATGATGAGATATATATGATTATTACATAGGGATAAATGATATAGCCTACAATATTTAGGTATTTTGAGAGATTCTGTAGGACTCAATCATTGTGAGAATGCATATATGATATTTCATGAAGAGATTGGGTCCCATGGTTTTATCATTGGATGATAGATATGCTATAACCTTGGATGAACTCCCCAATATCCCTATAACCTTTGAAATGGCTATGTATCTATCATTAAACAAGATATATAGAGATTATATTACTTTGAAATCCCTGAAAAAAAAAGGAAAATAAGAAGAAACTAAATTATGTAATTAGGATTATGAACAATCGAATGATGATCTCAACCAAATCCTGAATCATTTATCCTAGATATTCAACAAGAATGTTTGAAAAGAAAATAGAAAGATTTTATGATATATTATAATTGAGATACTAATCAGCATATTGAAAAAATATTTTCTATAAATGTAGGTTAAACAAAAATAATTATATAAGGATGATGATAAGTAAAAATTTAATAAGAAAAATTTAAATCATTAGAATGAGGTCATTTTCCTAATCAGAAATTTTATGAGTATTATGAAATAATAAAAAACATTTTTTTCATCGGATAATGAGGTCAAATTCATTTTCCAATTGGTGTAGTACTTTATTTCACAATTATTGTTGATGAAGAAAAATAAAGGGCTGAGGATTAGTAGGATCTAAAAGGAATGTTATAATGTTTTCTTGAGTAGATTACACACCTCATGAAAAAAATCAAAATCAATTGAAGTAAAATAAAAATATATACTCTTAAAATGATGTGTTTATGAAAAATAACTTTTATTGATATAAAAAATATTTGGATATAAATGAGTTATCCAATATTCATGAGATTATAATATATAAATTAAATATTACCAATATAAGATAAACTTTTTGTGATCATGATGAAAAAATATATTCAACAGAACAAGAAACTTTTGAGACACATGCCATATTTCTCACTATTTGGAATTATATGAACAAGGAGAGAGAGGGATTAATTAAATATTTTGAGATTAAAGGAAATAATTAACAAAATTGTGAGATAAATATTCAAATAATATGTTAAATATATAGTTACCCCTAAAAAATTGATATCATAATTAATTTAATTGTATATGTCGAGAAAGTAAAATTGGGGATGTTCAAATCAAGAATAATGGGAGGTAACCTCTCCCCCCAAAAGATATTATTCCATAGAACCACTCCCATTATTATTAAAAAGTTTTAATTTTGAATTGGTAAATAATAACTTATATCTAGGTAATTCTAGAATCAATTTTGAATAAGAAAATATATTTTATTTTGCTGGTGATGTGGAAAGAGTAGGCACAAAGACTATTATTTATGTCACATTTTTCTCTAATATGAATGATTCATGAACTACGGGGTATTTTCTCTGATAATTTGGATATAAAATTATAATAGATAATAACCTATGATAAAATCATGATAGAATCTATCTATATAAATTAGATTTTTTGATTCTAGAAGAACTACGTGGATGATGGAGTTTAAAAGGTGTCATGATTGCGATATGATTGAAAATGGTGAAAGTAGAGGTTATCTATACTGTAAATGTGAATATATTTCATAAATAAAAAAATGTTATGCCATTATGATATTTTGATAATATGTATGTTGTCAATAAAGAGTTTATAGTTTTCTTATCATAATAAATTACAATTTTCTAACAAATTAGATGGTTCTAAAAAAACATGTTGAGGATAAAGGGAAAAATGGATTTAGAATATGATGTAGAAATTAATAAGAAGTTATATTCAACTGGAAATACGAAGATTCTAAATCATGATGTATAAAAACATATTCCACATAAAGAATAAGTTCCATGTAAGAAGTAATATAATTAGGTAAATGAGACTCACAATAGAGAGAAGTGTCAAAAGGAAGATTCACATGATGAGATTGGATTAATATAATATATCATATTGATAAGAATATCTCAACTTGAATGTTGTCTATGAGACCCAAAGAGGACCCTCCTTAGTTTTAATTATTGTATGCGATCCAAAATAACATATATGGAATTGAAGGATATGTTTAAGGCTGTCCCAACTAAGAAAAAAAAGATTTTTCATGGACATAATCAGCCACCATGAGGAGATGTTTTGTGCATCCTTTGTGACAGAGGAATGTTATGGAAGAGTAATTTGAATATAAATTATTCAATGTAATCTAGAATTTTAGATAGTTCCATGATATATAAGGAATAAGGTTTTCTAATCACATAATCAAACCTTGATTTTTTATATTTAATATAGTATAAGGGGGAAGGTGATTTGATGAAAATATTTTTTAAATGGGGAGTTTTTTGATATTCACTTTAAGTTTTAATGTGTTTGTAGATATGTGTGCAAGCTATACCATATTTCATAATAAATTAGTATAATAAAATATCTATAAGAGAAATAATTTTTTTTTCAATGGAATCACGTGAACAGTAGTTTAAAGACAATATGGTCATATTTGGTTGTATATATCCCATTTTTTACACTAAATTACCCCCCATAAAATAATATTCCATCAACTATAGGAACATTAATAATATTACCATGGGATATAATCATTCTCTAATAAAAAGAGGCAGATAATGTTGGTTCCTTCAAAAGAGGATTAATAGATGAGGATACACTGACATCTGCCTTTAAATATTATTGTCAATAATGGGAAAATAATGAATTTATATAAACACAGAAGTTGACATTTTGTATTTTCGTAGTGTAAAAAAATTCAATGGGGGAAAATTAAAGGGTCCAGGCACGTTCCTCATTGGTATTCAAATGTTTAATATGTGTTTGGTGGAGTATATGACAATTCTGGGAAGCTTTTTTTTGGATTCATGAGAATGGTACTAAATGTTATTTTTATAATGAATCAATCCAGGTTGATAGTATGATTCAGCAATAAACATGGTCTACAGAAAAGTAATTATGAGGAAACTAGCTTAGAGAACATATTTAGATAAGTCTATGTAAAAGTGACATTTTATTTGATTATTATTAGAATAATCATAATTGATTATAACATGTGTTTTTAATGTTTGATGAATGAAAAATTTCTAGAATAATGAAATGATGATTATTTAGAAATCATGATAATACCATGGAAAAAATTATTTCATGGGTATATTTGAAGTGGATATTCATTTTGAGAAGTCTATGAAAAATATTTTCATTTTTTCATGAATAATATTTGAAGAATAATATTGAGATTGATATATATTATGTTGGTAATCCATTCTACCTCGATTTTATAAAGTGTTTCTCAAACAAAATAGGCTATCCTAATGTACACCAATGGTCTATATCAATCGCACATATGAGAGAAGAACTCACCACGTGGGATCCTTCCTTAATGGGATGCCTGAGGTAGTAGGGAGGTGGATCCTATATACACAAGATGATAGGAATTAAATTTCTGTCCTAAGAATGAAAATGATCTCTGAAGGTTCACCTATGTGGGGATGTACAATGGTGGAGTAGAGGGTATTCCGAGCAGGTCCAGATACTCACATCTGGACTACTTTAGATGTGTAGAGTATAATTAAGTGGTAATTAGAGGATTCCATGATAAATGTGGCATAAATTAAATGACAGTAACTGTTAAACTATCATTAAAAATTGAGATTAAATGATTATTTGGTTCATGTCCCATCTTCCTCCCTATGATAATGATATTTTTTCAAGAAAATACTCAAACCTAACAAACAAGAAGTTCCACACTAACCATATGAAGGGTGTAACATCCCAGGTAAATCAAGAATAAGAGATTTTCATATTTATTAACACTTGTGAATTAAATACTATTTTTACTTTAAAAGGGTTTTTATGTTCGATAGCGTACCAGATATGCAACAACATATTTCTTTGAAATATTACATTGCACACTAATAATATAATATTATTATTTTAAATGAAAGTTAAATCCTAGCCATTTTATTGGTAGGAATGAACAAAACTAACTAAAATATGATTATACATGTTTATAAAATTTATTTAGTTCTATCCAATAAAAGTTAGAGGCTTCAAATGTGAATGAATATAATTTTAAGCGTAATTTACATTAAAAGGTTGATTTACCACCTTTTAATGGTGAAACCTATTTAAATATAGTTTTGATCACATTAATACATTCTATTTGACAAAAAAATCATTCTCTAGAATGGGAACATCAAAATTTACTTTGTGTAAATTTTGGGAATTTTTTTAATAAAGTTCATTATTCAACGAATAGTGAAAAATATTGCATTTTAATTAAAAAATAAATTTTAATCTAATTTATTTATATGGATCGATTATCTTTTAAATTGGTTTTAAATTTTAATTAGAATATATTTTTAGAATTTAATCTAATCTTGGACATTGGGATTAATTTTAAATTTAATTTGGACATAAACAAGTGTCAATATTTATATAGTTAATATTTCTTAAAAACAAGCTATTTATTTTACAATGGGAATTAATTTTAAATTAATTAATGAAACAGATATTTTTATAATTTTGTAAAATAGAAATCATTTTTTAATTCATAATATCAAATATATCTTAGGCTGAATTTTTGGTATTTTTCTGAAAAACATCCATTTTTTATGAATATTGAAACCACATAGTAGTTGTTAAAAAAACTAACCTTTTCATTTAAATATAATTTTACCACTTATGTTATTTGAATTTAGAAATTCTAACATACATGGTTGTTATTAGTAAGTAAAATTTTGTTCAATAAGATGAAAAAAATATTTTCAGAATAGTAAGTTTTGACTTTTATTTACCACATTTAATGTTTTATAGAGTAATTTAAGGTAAAAATAATATTATAATAATTAAAAATTACCTTAACACATCTTTTAACATTATTGGATGAGTAACGTCCGACCATGTGCATCATTGGGTCGATTTTGTGACCCCATGGAGCCACTTATGACTGATAATGATACATTAGATTAATTAATTTAAAGTAAAGGCAAAAAATGACATAAAAAAAATATTTTAGTAAATTAATTTTTATGTGGTGTTGTACAAGTAATATGTTTTACTATAAATATTTATTGGAAAGCTAAAAATATTTCCCAAATCATGGTAGTTGTTTTATATTTTTTACAAACTGAATAAATTAAATTATTTATGACACAAAAATAATGCACTATTTACCTCATTAATAAATCATTTTAATACATTTGATTATAAAAATAAAAATAACATCCAAAACCTGTCAAAATGTTATTGGATGATTTTATTTCGACCATGAGTCATCTTTTATCTGACTATAATGATTTTTGGTCCTTTAGAAACCGAATATAATTATATAATAAAATAATATTTTCACACTTTACTAAAGAGCCCCTCCCCCTTGTAAAAAAAGACCATTTCTATCCAATTCCTCACACCACTAAAGCCTTTTGGCTCGTCCAATATCTTCCCATTTAATATCCCTACATCATTATCTTACACCTATATTCCATACATTAGGAATAAGGCACTTCAACAAACCATTTTAGTTCAAACCAAAGAGAGTTACCCAAATTAAAGGTAACCGTTTCTCTTATCTCCTTTTATTTTATTTTACTTATCCAACCCCTAAAATATATTTATTACCTTATTTTATAAAAACACCAGTATACTCAATATAATTGGAATTTTTTATGAGATGGATTCAAACTAAACTTACAAACACCTCCATCTAATGGGTAAAGAACATACTGTTTCTGTGGATGGCAAGCTAACACCTCACAAAACAATGATTGTTCGATTATCTACTACCGCCTATCATGTTGTCCATTAATTTGACACTATATTTATATATGATATATATTATGTTTATGTTTTCTTTATTCTTCAGTATTTTTCATTTATAGCATACCTTTATGGTTTCCATTATGGGGAAACACGATAATTTTATTTGAGAAAGTGTGAACTGCTGCCCCTCAATGTGATATGACTCGTTCATTCCATACGTGGGACGTATAAAAAATAGAGTTAATGGTATTATATTGATATTATACTGAAATTATAATATCCCAATGTATCATTATTTTTTAACTCCATTAAAATAAGAAATAAGAATGAAAGTATTGTTCATGCGTACATACGGCTTACCATCTCCATGAACGGTGCATTTCATTTATTAACTCCAAATGATATGTATTACTATAAATATATATATACTAGATATATATGATATTTAAATATTTAATATTATTCAGGATATAATGGACTACTAACAACATGGACAACTTGTAAATATAAGGTGTTCATTTTTTACTCAAGTACCAAATATCGACAAAACAACCATTGTTAACTTAAATGATTATCTAATGTTTAATAAATTGAAATAATTGATATAAAAGGACTAATAAACATGAAAAGGGTTCTCAATAAATTATAAATTAACTTCAGTTTTTTATTCTGGTGATTAATGAATGTACAGATCATGTTGGACACAAGGTAAGGGACTTCGTCTCAATATCCATTAATTGGGGATTATTTTGTTTTAATACACATCTTTCTTTTATAAGATGTATAAACACCCTTGAACTTTCAAAGGGAATATTTTTCTATGAATCTTTTATGAAACAAAAAAATGGAATAATTCTTTTAATGTAAGCGGTGACAATGACCTTTTCTCCGCTGTGAGTATTATTTGTTCTTTGGCTTCCTTACCAAGTTGTAATGTTTTTAAGGAAAATAAATACCATATAATATATTTTTATTTTGGTAATGAAAATGGTTTGGATAATGTATTTTTTATGTCAATATATTTATATGATATATTGTGATTGAAATGTGGATATCTTTTCTTTCCTTTATATTTTTTTTTCCGTGTTATGATTTTATAATGGTACATGGACATTTGAAGGTTGGTTACATGATAAACCAAATAAAGGGTGGTGTTGTGATAAACTAGGACATGTGGTTACATTATAACCTCCAATGCATTGGGTATGGAAGTCAGCTATATGGCTATTACATTTAGTGATATGTGTGAAAGTCGATCGTATGATTATTATATTTATGTATTTTTATGTCCCATGTTACCTTTATATGTTATGTGTCCTTTATTAGGGTTTTATGGTAATCATTTGATTACAAAAGGGTATGTAGTGATATTTTATTTAGTGAAGAGTATTTACTACTTCATAATGGTGAAAAGTAATCTTTCTGTTAATGTATTCCTGGTTTACTTGTTTTTTTGAAAAACTAACAGTTTTCTTCTTTGTGTATCCCTTACTGATCTTTTTATGCTTATCCCATGTGTTTTGAAATGTTTTTCACTAGACATAATGTGGAATAGTGTCAAGGATGAGATCAAGGAAAAGTCATGTTGTCTTAAACATGGAACTAGACATGACCTTTTTTCAAGAGTTCTTGTTTTGTGAGAAAATGGAAACAAATAAAGGTGTCTAATTTGTATATCTTTGGAAATGAAATGTAACAGTTATGGCCTAATTATCAAAAAATCTAACCATAAAAAGTTCCTTAATGGGAATTATTCATTTAATTCATGATTATGTAATTTTCAAGGTCGGGTCCTTATATTTGGTATCATATATCGGCTTAGACAACTTTAGGAGTTAGGGTATTGTTAAATAAATGTCCATAAATTAATTTATAGTAATATTGAAATGATATAGCATTTACAGATTACCATGTTTTTTCACCTACGATATTTCTGTGTTCAGAATGGTTCTCCATAGAGGAAACAAGGTAGCTATGTTGGGACATCATCAGGAGGAAGACAATCTTCCAAATCAGCAACCTGAGATGGTCAGAATTGGAACTGAACAGTTTGTCGCTATGACGGCACAGTAGACTCAGGCTACAAATGGTGGTGGTATTAATGCACGAGATCAGCCAGATCAACTGTAGAGGAACATATCCGTAGTGGTTCATTTCATGAGAAAACACCCCCCATCATTTTGAGGATCATCTAACCCTATTCTAGATGAAGGGTTTATTAATGCACTGGAGAAGATTTTGGATCTCATGGGGTGTTCAGAACATAAAAAGGTTAGTCTTGTTGTTTACCATTTTGAAGGTTAAGATGATCAGTGGTGGGTGATGGTGAAAAATATCAGAGATATTATGGAGATCAATTCTCTTGATTGGGATGAATTCAATGGTATGTTTCATGAGAAATATTTTCCTAAGGTAATTCATCTTCATATGGAAAAATAATTCATGGAATTAAGCTGGAGGATGACTTAGTGGCTGCTTATAAAGAAACATTCACTTGACATGCAAGGTATGCTTCAAATTTCTTCCGATATCATGATAATAAGATAAATCAATTTTACTCAGGACTGAAGCCACGATATCAAAGAGCATTAGGCTCCTATGAGTTAAAAATTTATGAAAAACATGTTTGATGTGTGGAGAAGTTGGAAATGGAGTTTTCCGATGATTAGGTGTTTGTTGATAAACAACATAATAAGAGGTCTAGTTGGCAGGAAAAGGGAAATAATTCATCAAAGAAGACTTGATGTATGCAAATTAAATATCTAACTTGTGAGAAGTGTGGTAAAAATCATCCTGGAGAATGTTTATCAAATTCGAGAAAGTTCTTCTGGTGTGGTAAGTCTGGTCATATTTCTCAGAACCGTATGGAATATGATCAAGCAGGCAATGAAAAGCCATCGGTAAAATGTTTTAAGTGTAATGAAATTGGTCATTATGCAAATGAGTGTCCAAAGAATATCTCAACTGAGGTAAAGAAGCCATACTACAAGCAGAAAGGGGTGGTGACATCCTTTACAACTATTTTATCAGATGTTGGGCCCTCAAACAAAGAAGTATTTGGTACACTGTTTGTTTGTTCAGATTATGCCAATGTGTTTTTTTATTCAGGTTCTACAAACCCTCTCATTTATGATAAATTTTATAATAAATTGGGAATTCCATCTTAAGATATGAATATATAACTTTTGGTAAAACACCTGGAGGAAATGTTGAGACAAAAATAAAACATAAGAACATTCTTGTCCTTGTGTGCGGGAGGAATCTACCTGCAAACCTTATTGTTTTTCCTCTAGTAGAGTTTGATTTTATTTTGTACATGGATTTGCAATTTGTTTATCATGATAAGATTTACTGCATAGCTAAAGAGGTTTCATTTCAGAAAGATTTAATGTTTTTGTACATGAATGATCCCTTGATTTTGATAACATATCTAGAAGATGAGAAACTAGTAAAATATATAAATGAATGTTACCTTGCACATGTTGTTCAAAATAAAGGATCTTTTTATATTAATGACGTTCCAGTGGTAAATTTGTATCTTGATGTTTTCACAAATGAGTTGTCTAGTATTATACCTTATTGGGAAGTTGAATTTACTGTTGACTTAGTTCCTGATTCCTAGCCAATTTCAAAACCCCCTTATCGAATGGATCAAATTGAACTTTTAGAGTTAATGAAGCAATGGCAGGAGTTATTAGATAAAGGTTTCATTTTACCTAGCACATCACCATGGGGGGGTCCTATCTTTTTTGTTAAAAATAAATCTTGTTCAGTGAGAAATTTCATTGATTATATACCATTGAATAACATCATTGTTAAGAGCATGTATCCTTTGCCTCATATCGATGATTTGTTTGATCAAATCCTGAGAGCTCGGGTTTTCTCAAAGATTGACTTGAGATCGGGGTAACATCAGTTGAAAGTAAATGAAGAAGGTATTTCAAAGAATACTTTTCGTACTAGATATGCCCATTATGAATTTGTAGTTATGACTTTTATTTTAACCAATGCACCTGTTGTATTCTTGGATCTTATGAAAATATGTTTCCGAGAGATCTTGGATAAGTTTTTGGTTGTGTTCATTGATGATATTTTGGTTTATTCTAGAACTAAATAATAGCATGAATGAAATTTAAGGGTCATATTTAAATCCTTAAAAGAAAATAAACATTATGGGATAATCAGAAAGTGTGAGTTCTGGTAACAATTTTTTTTCCTTACACACATTTTAAAAAAAATGGCATAACTGTTGATCCTGCTAAAACAAAAGTTGTTAAAGAATAGTCAAGACCCACAAATATAACTGAGATCCATAGTTTTCTTAGTTTCGAAGGTTATTACCAGAGGTTTGTTGATATTTTTTCATAGTTATCTAGTCCAATGAACATGTTAACTCAAAAAGGAGTTAAGATTATTTGGATAAAAGAATGTGATGATTTTTTTTCAGGAATTGAAAAGAAGATTGGTGAATGCTCTAGTTTTGGAGTTGCCTTCCAGAAATTGTGAGTTTGTTATTTATAGTGATGCTTCATTAAAAGGCCTTGGATGTGTCCTTATACAGAATGATAAGGTAATTTCTTATGCTTTACGTCAGTTGAAACCTTATTTGTTAAATTACCCTATACATGATTTGGATTAGCTACTGTTGTTTTTGGCTGTAAAAATTTGGAGTCATCAATTGTATGGAGTAAAATGTGAAAAATATAATGACCACAAAAGTTTAACGTATATATTCACTCGGAAATAATTTAACATGAGACAGAAGAGATGGCTGGAATTAATCATGAATTATGATTGCATGATCTATTACCATCCCGGAAAATAAAATAAGGTGGTTGATGCTTTGAGTCAAAAAAGTGTTGTCTCATTAACCATGAAATGTTTGGAATGTGATCCTTTTGTTTTTTGATTTGATAAACATTGGTATTGAACTTGTTGGTGTAGGAAATTCTTCTATTTCGTTTTAGGTGTTAGTTAAATCATCTCTATCAGATAGATTTAAGCAAGCGCGGAAGGAAGACAATGAGTTGCAGAAAAATGTAGAGTTGGTTCAGATGGGTAAGTTTCCTTATTTTAACATTGATAATGATTGTGTTTTGAGGTTTCAGAAGATATTATATGTTCCTTAATATACATAGTTGAAGAACGAGTTGTTATATGAAGCTCATAGTTTTCCATTTTCAGTTTATCCTGATTTCACTAAGATATACAGATATATTCAGGAATATAACTGGTGGGATGTAATAAAAAGATAAATTGATGATTTTAAATTTAAGTGTTTGAATTTTCAATAGGTTAAAGTAGATCAGAAGTTACCGAAAGGGATTATTTCGTCTTTACCAGTTCCATAGTGGAAATGGGAAAATATATCATTGGAAATTTTTGTGGGATTACCGAAGACATCACGACGTAATAATGAAATCTAGGTTATAGTTGATCGATTGACTAAATCTACTAATTTCCTTCCTATTCTAGATAATTTGTCTCTAGATCAACTTTCTCGGTTTTATATTAAAGAGATAGTCAGGTTTCATGGTCTTCCCCTCTCCGTTGTATCTGATCGTGATCCGAGGTTTACTTCTAACTTTTGGAAAGGCCATCAGAAGTCGTTGGGTACTGAATTAAATTTTTGTACAACTATTCATCCTCAATCAGATGGGTAGCCAGAATGAAAAATTCAGACGTTAGTGCATATGCTACGTGCTTGTTCACTAGATTACTAGGGAAGTTGGAACCAACATCATTCTTTGGCTGAATTTTCTGATAATAATAGTTTTCATTCCAGTATATTGATGACTCTATTTGAGGCATAATATGGGAAGTGTTGTACAAATCCAGCGTTTTGGGATGAAGTAGGTGAAAGAAAGCTGTTGGGACCAAAATTGGAATAAGATATGGTAGAGAAATTTAAGTCGACTCAAAATCACATGAGAACAGCTCAGAGCAGATAGAAAAGTTATGTGGATAACCAGAGGAATGATATATCTTTTGAGGTAGGTGATCCTGTTTTTCACAAAGTTTCTCCATGGAAAAGTGTGATACATTTTGGAATAAAGGGAAAGTTGAGTCCAAGTTTTATTGGACCTTATGAAATATGGGAGAATGTTGGATCAGTTAAATACAGAGTGGCTTTACCACCAAGTTTATCCTAGGTACACAATTTTTTTCATGTTTCGATGTTGATAATGTATATGCCAGATCCATCTCATGTTTTGAGTCTAGAGGTAGTTCAGTTGGAAGGGAATCTCCTTTATTAAGAACATCCAGTCTACATTATTTACTATAGATAGAAATTTTTTTGGAATAAAGTAATTCACTGGGTAACAGTTTTTTGAAAAAACCAAACGATTAAAGAGGTAACTTGGGAATCTGAAAATGATATAAGGGATAAATACCCCCACGTATTTTGATAAGTCTATAAAAATTGCGAGGATGCAATTTCCAAAATGGGGGAAGGATGTAACATCCCAGTTAAATGAAGAATAAGATATTTTTATATTTATTAATATTGGTGAATTAAATATTAATTTTACTTTAAAAGGGTTGCTATGCTCGATAGAGTACCGGATACGCAACAACGAGTTTCTTTGAAATCTTACGTTACACACTAATAATATAATAATATTACATTAATTGGAAGTTAACTCTTGTCCATTATATTGGCAGAAATGATCAAAACGAACAAAAATATGATTATACCTATTAGTTAAATGTATCAACTTTTATCCAATAAAAATTAGAGGCTTAAAATGTGAATGAATCTAATTTTAAACATAATTTACATTAAAAGGACGATTTACCACCCTTTAATGGTAAACCCTCTTTAAATATAGTTTTGGTCACATTAATACATTCTAATTAAAAAATGAAATACTTTTTTAGAATGGGGACATCAAAATTTACATTGTGTAAATTTTTTGGAATTTTTCCGATAAAGTTCATTTTTAATGAATAGTGAAAAATATTGTATTTTAATTCAAAACTTCGTTTTAATCTAATTTATTTATATGTTTAGATTATATTTTTAATTGGTTTTAAAGTGTAATTAGAATATATTTTCACCATTTAATCCAATGTTGTTCATTGAAATTAATTTCACTTTGAATTTGGACATAAACAAGTGTCAATATTTTAATAGTTATTGTTTCTTAAAAACAAACTATTTGTTTTAACAACGGGAATTAATTTTAAATAAATTAATGCATATTCTATGTTTATAATTTGGTAAAATAGACATAATTTTTGAATTCAGATTATCAAATATATCTTAGGCTGATGTTTTGGTATTTTTTTGAAAAACAAAATTTTTTGATGAATAGTGAAACCACTTAGTAGTAGTTAAAAAACTGACTTTTTCATTTAAATGAAATTTTAACACTTATGTGAAATTAATTTTGAAAATTCGACATACAAGGGTTTTATTATAAAGTAAACTATGGTTCAACAAGATGATAATAATTTTTGGTGAATAGTAACTTTTGACTTTTATTTACCAAGGTTAAAGGTAAATAGGGTAATTCAAAGTAAAAATAATATTATAATAATTCATGATTACCATAACACTTGTCAAAAAATTATTGTATGAGTAGTGGCTGACCATGGGAATTCTTGTGTCTATTTTGGGACCATATGGAGCAACTTATGAATGATAATGTCAGTTTAGATTAATTAATTTAATGTAAAGGAAAAAATGACATAAACAAATATATTTTAGTAAATTAATTTTTATATGGTGTTATATATGTAATATTGCATGCTATAAATATTCATTGAATATATGAAAACATTTCCTACATCATGGTATTCTGTTTATAATTTTTTGATATCGAATAAATTAAATTATTTATGACTTAATTATGGTGTAGTGTTTACCTCATTAATAAACCGTTTAAATAAATAAGATTATAAAGGATAAAATAACATCCAAAAACTATCCAATTATTCTTGGACGATTTTATTCGACCATGATTCATCTTATCTTCTACTGTAATGATTTTTGGACATTTAGAAACCGAATATCATTATATAATGAAATAATATTTTCACACTTTCCTAAAGAGCCCGTCCTCCCCCTTATGAAAGGAGACCATTTCTAACCAATTCCTCACACCTCTCAAGCCTTTTGGATCATACAACCTCTTTCCAATTAATTTCCCTAAATCCCTCTCTTCTACATATATGCCTTACCTTAGGCAGAAGGTACTTCAACAAACCATTTTGGTTCAAACCAAATGGAGTTACCCAAATTAAAGGTAACAATTTCTCTTAACTTCTTTAATTTTATTTTACTTATCCAACCCCTAAAATATTTTTATTCCATTATTTTATAACAAAACTAGTATCATCAATATTATATGATGTTTTAATGAGAAGTATTATAACTACACTTAAACACACCTCCATCTAATGGGTGAAGAAAATACTGTTTCTGTCGATGGCCGACTAATGCCTCACGGAACGGTGATTGTTCGATTGTCTCCTACCGCCTATCATAATATACTTTAAGAAGAAAAAATATTTATATATGATATATATTGTGTTTATTTTTTCTTTATGCTTCTTTATTTTTCTTTTATATCATACCTTTATGGTTTCCATTATGTGTAAACACGATAATTTCATTTGAGGAAATGCGGACTACCGCCCCTCAAAGTGATATGACTCGTTCACACCATACATGGGACATATAAAGGATAGATTTAATGGTATTATATATGGTATTATCCTTTAATTATAATATACTAATTTATCATTATGTTTTAACTCCATTAAAATAAGAAATTGAAATGAAAGTAGTGTTCACGCGTACGTACGACTTACCATCTCCATGAACGTTTCCTTACATTTCTTACCTCCAAATGATATGTACTTTTATTAATATATATATATATATATATATTTACTAGTTATATATGATATATATTATATCTTAATAATGAATATCATTCTTGATATAATGGACTATTGACAACATGGACAACTTTAAATATAAGGTGTTCATTTTTGACACAAGTACCAAATATCGACAAAACGACCATTATTAACTCAAATGATTACATAATATTTATAACATGGTAATATTAGATTTAAAATGGTAAATAAACTTTAAATAGGTTCTTTGAAATTAGAAATTAACATTATTTTATTATTCAGGAAATTAAAGAACAAACGGGTCAAGTCAGACACGAGGAAAAGGACTTCGTCTCAATATCCTTTTATTGAGGCATATTTTGTTTTAATACATGAAATTATTTTATATGCTGTATAAACACCCTTTACATTTCAAAGGGAATATTTTTTTATAAATCATTTTACTAAATGACAAAAAATAATGTTTCTTTTAACGTAAGCAGTGACAACGTCCTTTCCACTGCCGCGAGTATTATTTGTTCTTTTTCTTCTTTAACAATTCGTAATGTTTTTTTCAAGGAAAATAAATACCATATACTCTTTTATGTATTTTGGTATTGAAAATGGTTTTGATAATGGATTTGTTATGTCAATATATTTAAGAGATATATTATGATTGAAATTTGTAAATGTTTTCTTTCCATTATATTTTTTTATGTGTTATGATTTTATAATGGTACATGGACATTTTACGGTTGGTTACGTGATAAAAAAATGATGGGTGGTGCCATGATAAACCAGGACGTGTGGTTAAATTACAAACTCCAATGCATTGGGTATGAAAGTCTGCCATATGGCTATTCCATTTACTAATTGTGTGGAAGTCGATCGTATGGTTATTCCATTTAAGTATGTTTATGTCCCAAGTTACCTTTATATGTTATGTGTTCTTTATATGGGTTTTATGGTAATATATTGGTTACAAAAGGGTAAGTAGTGATATTTTATTCATTGAAGAGTATTTACTACATCATAAAGGTGAAAAGTATTACTTATGTTAAATTATTCATGGTTAACTTGTTGTTTTGAAAAAATAACAGTTTCATTTCTTTGTGTATCCCTTACATTTCTTTTTAATGCTCATCCCATGTTTTTGAAATGTTTTTCACAGGACATAATGTGAAATTGGGTCAGGATTGGATCATGAAAAAGTCATGTTGTGTTAAACATGGAACTAGATGTGACTCTTTTTTCAAGAGTTATTGTTTTGTGAAAAAAATGGAAACTGAGTAGAAGTGTCTTCATTGTATTTTTTTGAAATGAAATGTAATAGTTATGGAATAATTATCTAAAAATATAAACCTGGAAAGATCATTAATGTGAATTATTCATTTAATTCAGGATTATGTTATGTTTTATGGTCGGTTCCTTATAAAGGGAATTTGAACTGACCATATGAAGATCATTGACCCAAACATGCACTAAAAAATCCTGAACACATGATGAAATTACAACCTACTAAGATATTATACTAACTGTATGAACATGTATAAATGAATCACATAATCATTTAACAACCTAAGATGTGCAGATGATGGTTGGTTTATAGAACATTCATGATTATCAAGTGATATTTTGATCGATATGAATGTTTCTTTAGTAGTTCAAGTTACCATTAGATGCACACTGTAGGTGAACCTACCATATGTAGAATTGAATTAACCAAAACCTACCATGATTTCAACAATGATACTTAAGAAGATACAATATAAGTCAGAGATTCCAATACAATAACGATGTTCCCCTTATGTGGTTGTTAGTTGAGAAATGGAGTTCCTTTTCACTTTACCCATCACATAAAAAAGATTCTTCTTATTATGAACAATACTGTGATATCTCATGTTCTCTATAACATGAATAAGAAGAGACTGTTTTGTGTAAATATTACCATGAGAATCTCATGAGGAAAAATATAACACGCATATATGTGGTAATTATATTTACTACCATGAAACATTTTTGGAGCACCAAATCATGATTAATTTCATTTTTTTCCACCATGATTTAGTGGCTTAATGATAATTAGATAAAGCTATGTATGAAATGTTTTCACAATAATCATGCATGACCCATACCATTATTGGGTAAAATAATGAGGTTGTGTGAGTTTACACCTTGATTCATGGTATTAAATCATGAATAATGTCTTGGAATGATACCTGAAGAACGTATGAGAGAATTATGATATTATGGTATTGTAGATTCCATGTGAAGAAGGAATATGACCTAAATATTTCGGGAAGATGAATGAGGTATTTAAATAAATATTTATATTTAAAATAATGGTAAATGTACCCAAAATCCTTTCAGTAGTATAAATGATATATAATGTGGAATTAAAAAAATTGTGAAGATAAGAAATCTAAGGGGTTTTAATCAAGATAATAGCTTAACGTTTTCATGTCATTTTAATGAGAATTAAAAATATAAATATATGAACGTAAATATGACATACAATTGTGAATTGTGATAATTCCACAATTTAAATAGGGGAATAATGTCTGTAATTTTTAATGGGAATTAATATTAATTAATATATGAATATAAATATTATTTTGATGATAAATAAGTGAGTTTGATATTTGGGAAAACACTTGAGAATTTTCTATGGATTTTGATAAACATAGTATCACAGATAGAAGAAAAATATACGAATATTAGTATCCAAGAATCAATGTATTCAAGGATTTGTCAAAGATCCAGATCTATCAATTTCTATAGTATGACTTTGGACCATTAGTTATTCTTTTGTTATTAAAGTAGTTAAACATGTATATTTGTAGATCCATATATTTATGGAGAAAGATAAAAATTAAAAGTGGTTTAGAAGAGAACAATGAGATAAATAGGATCCTTATTCATTGGAACTTCATTAATAAAGTGAAGCATCTTCGATTGGATTCTGGAAGTGGTAAGAATATAATTTTTTGGATGGAAGTTATTGAAGGGATATTGTTGAATCATAGTTGATAGGACTGGACTATCCTTGATTGTAGAAAAATATAGAAGATACTAGATAATTAGCGATGAAGTGTATAACAAACATAGAAAAGAATGGGTTTTTAAGACTAACCATATAAAAAATGTTCATTAATAATTCATTTATTTATTTTACATGATTTTGAGGACTATGATAAATTATTAAGTTTATTGTGAAACTTTTTATGTTTTAATGTATTAATTAAAAGTTAAAACATTATCAACAGCAATATCAGTGATTCACCACCACACGGAGTGGTCCAACCGACCATGGTAACTTAATAATTGATCCTAAAAAACAATTTTAGTCTATGTCAACATCATTAATGTAAATTACATTAAAATGGTGATATTTCTTATACCATCATAAAAAAGTATTCTACAGATCTTTTATATTGTTCTATTGATGTTTTCATTAACATATTATTCTTTCCAAGAGTTAATTAAGTAATGTTAGAAATATGAATGTTTTCATGTTCTCTTGGAACACATATGTATATACTATCTTTATATGATGGGTGGGGCCTATATACCCCTTTAATTAATTGGATATGATTTTAAATCACATGAGATAATTATGAAATATGGGTATTGATTCTTTCTTTACTATAGGGAATCATGAAGTTATTCCTGCTATACTATTTTATGATTTTTATGTCAATGAATTTTAAACATTATTATAGATCAAATCACACTTATTTTATGTAGTCTTATGTCGTATGTTGTGATCAAATAATGAATTATCTTTTATGGTCCATGTTTATTTGGGATTGATATCACTCAGTTATGTTATTGTAATTTGATTATGTTCTCAAACCCACATGCTTATATTTTGATCACTTATGACAATCATTTATTATCTAATATTTATACTCCTATAGATCACTTGATCTAATCCATTTATTATTTTTCTATTACACATGTTTTGATAATGAGTATAACTTATGAGGATTCTACCAAAGTGTTAAGTGTTCATCAATTATAGAGAAATATTCATAGGTATCATAATATAATCTTATCATATATATGATACTCAAAGATATTAAACATTACATCAATTGGATTGTATGGTTATTGTGGGAAGTAATAATTAAAATTTTGAAATGTATGTATCTTCATTTTGGCACATCTCACTTGGTATTTCAGTCATTTTTAAATATTGAGTTTTAAGACTAGAACATAGAGTGTAGAATTACATCCTTAGGTTTTAGTAAATTATAAATTGTGTGGTATAATATAAATGTTATCTTTTTCTGGATACCAATATGTTGATTAATTATCTATAATAGAATCACCTAGGGTTAATGAAACTAAAAATGTTGACTGGTTGTTAACTCAATCTGCACTCACTACCTATAAAGTGGTCATAACCACACATCTTGTTTAATACTATAATGATATATTTTTTGGGTATTCATAGACACTATAAAACCCATTATGAATGATTTAAATGTAATTTTAGGTTGTAACATATAACTAGATACATTTTATAACACAATAAGTATTTTACCATAGATAACCTAGGTTAATCCGATAGAGATATAAGTTGTTCAAATTATAGCATAGTTTAACCAATAGTATCATTAGATGAAATAAAGGTGTCATTAAAGAATAAATATTATGACTTTGTATTTATTTTCCTAAGATCCTTTATTCTTATTTCATTTGATAATATCATATTATTGGGTTGAGAAAAAATCCTGAAAAAGTAACGGTGTATGTTAGGTATCTATAAAATCCAAAAGAAAAATATTTTGGATAAAATTTTACCTAAACATACATAAGATAGTAATACTTATATATTATTAGAAATTATATCATGATTCAATTACATTTTGTAGAAACACTTATAAATTTTCACTAGTAAGTGATAAATTAATTTGTGAAGATTCTATTTAATTATGGTGATGAAGTTAATATACCAAGGCTTTACTTTATATCTTTCAATTAAATAAATCTATTTTATTCAGTAACATAAATCACACGAAAAACAACACAAAAATTCACTATGTCATACATGATTAAGATAGTTTAGTATGATTTGGAACATCAATAAGAAAATTATAATAATAATAATGCCTCATGAAATTACAAAACTAATAATTTTTTGTTATAGAATCACATATTTAAATTCCTAACATATTTTTATCACTACTTTAAAATATTATTAATGTATTTGAGGTTTAAAAGTTATTTTCTTGGCTTATTGGTGATCCTATATTGTAATCCAACAACAATTGTTTTTCTTCAAATCCTAATTTCCATAGATTTTTGGAATTTTCACCAAAGAGTGGATGGGTTGATGACAAATTGAAATTGATATCTTTATAGACACCAGAATTAAAATGGTGGATATTATCATCAATGGTGGGATTCGTAAAGGAAAATATGGTGTGGGGATCATGCCATGTATGCATAGTGTTCTTAACCATCTGAGGTTGGGAGGCAAGTCAAATGCAACTGACCGGGATGGATGTGTGACAATGTCAATCTAGGGATTATGATGTTGGTGTAAGGGCAAAAAAAATGTGATGATAATGATGTTAGATGATATGGGTATTCGGGAGATGAGACTATAAATAGGTGGAATTAGGGACGATCGATAATAATAGATATTGGGTGATGAGGACACCCACATGTGACGACAGGGCCTGTTGCACATGGGTGTATGATAATTGAACAACATAGACAACAATCCGGGTGGGACTGACCGCACAAGCAATGTAAATGGAGGTTATACATCTACATATGTGTAGAATGGATGTTTTAGATGAGATCTTATTACCTATATGGGTCTGGCCCTATGGGCCTAATGTATTGGGGTTTATTACCCACTGGTCCTATTAAGGACTTGTAATGAGATCAAACTACCTATATTAACGAAAGGTATGAATTTTATTTAATAAAATAGGTATGTGGGGGTTATTAGTTCCCCTATTTCTATTGTTTTAAAATATTTATGTATTCGAGGGTTATAATTTAATTTATTATGGAAATGTGATTAACATGATTAGAGGTTAAAAAAGTTAAATTTCAAAGTGCTATTCTTAAAGTGTTTCTGTATTTTACCTAATAAGTTAAATACATAAAAAATTTATAATAATTATGATAATAATTATTATTTAATAATAATATAATAACACTCATTTTAATATAAATTTATATGAAATAATATTAAAGGCATTTGAACTATAATTTTTTATTTTTCTCTAAAAATATTTTTGTATATTGTGTATATTGAATTAAAATATATGTTAATATATTTTATAATATGGATTGTATGTAATTTATTTTATTTTTTAATTCATCAGAAAAAATTATATTAGGCTCAATTTTTGGTATTTTTTATAATAGATTTATTTTTAAGTGAATATGGAAAATAAAATTTTGTTAAGACCTTAGTGTTTTTGACATCATCATATTCAAATCCGGTCATAGAACATTTGTGAAGAAAAATTCATGATTATTAATGTTTTGAAGAACTAAAATGTTTCATTTCGAAAAATTATGTTGAGTTTATAAAACACATGTTATACATTTTGAATCATAAGTAATCTTTTATTATAATAAAAAATTTACATTGTATTCATTTAATTATGATTCCACATGGTAAAATTTGATCCATGTTTTTTAGGAAATAATAATAATAATTTTTAATAATTAATAAATTAATGTCATGGAAATCAACGATATTAATAATTTTATCATATTGAAAATTTTTATTATCAAATATATATTTTTTCAGAAAAATGGTTTTTATGCCTTTAGTGTTTTAATATTAAAATAAAATTAGAACACCCTTATACATTTTATTTGTAAAATATTTTCTATTATTTATATTATAATTTATAAAATATTTAATATGGTTCTTTTAAATTTTATTCAAGAAATTTATTCACCAAGGATAGAAATTTTCTTACCTTGGTAAAGGTAAAATAAGGAAAAAGAGTTTGATAAAATGATAAAAGAAAAAAAACATGTAAAATCATGACATAAAATTAAATTTTTAGGTATTTATTGACACTAATTTTTCACTTATCCATTATTTTCATATTTATGTCTAGCTTTCCAGGTGAAACATGTGTTTCTTTTATATTAAAAATTTATATTAAAAAGGTAATTATCTCCACTTATAATAGGGTATTTTTACCACTCTTTCACAAAAATTATAAAATTATATTTTATGTTTTACCAATGTTATAATTAATTCTCATATATATTTCTATAAATTTTGTATCACCTTTTCCCATGGAATGTCCCTAAATCCCTGATTTCAATGAAGTACTCCAAGAGGAGGTTCAAACTCTCATCGTGAGTACTAATAACACCTTAAAATTCTTATTCAATATATATCACCTCAAATTATATTTTCCCTATTATAATGTAATAAAATAAATATTATTAATATGCTTAAGTTGATAATGTAAATTTTATTTCAATTATCAACCATTCCCCCCTTAAAATTGGTATGTTATTCACGTATATGTGCATAAAAACCTTCCACAAAGTTATGAATTTCATATTAGAAATGATACTTATGAAAAATGTTAGAAAATATTATTTAAAAAATATATATAATTTATATATTTTTTAAGAATATTAAATGATAAACCATTTTATGCCTCTCTTCCTTTTAATAGAAAATGAAAACGTTGTTCATCTGTATGTGCGAACCACCTTGAATAATGATATAAAATTTTATCATCACTGACTATGGAAGATTAAATTATGATATTGTTATACATAAATGAGAATAATTTTTCATTTATGTTTTATAAAATTTTATATTAATATTTATGTTATTATTAATACACCACCCTTCATATGTTAGATATTACAGAAACAAGATTTTCTAAAATTCCATCACCATGAATCATAACTACAAATCTCATGTAATATAATTATAACAATATAAAAAATTATAATATTATCTAATATATTTAAATAGATAATATATTAATGATTAAATTGGAATCAGTGAAAGGGGATCAACATCATTACTATAATTCATTTAAAAAAATTGTAAATTAAAAACATCCAAGGATGGAAAAAGCTATAAATAACAAGTACATGTATAATAAATAATTATAACATAATTTTATAAAAGGTATTAGATACGATAAAGGATATTAAATAATTTTTAAGAGTTTTTTATTAAATATGATGTTATATAATGTTTGACTAAATTGGCATTAAGGTCAGAGATTCTTGGTTCATTTGTTTTCATTGAGACTTATACCAAACCCACTACTTTTTTAATTTTATGTGGTTTATATGATTCCCATATATTCTACATTAACTTTTTATTCAATAAATTTATTTTATTTAAATATTCCACCCATTTTCTACCTTCTATAGGTTAATGATTCAAAATATAACAATTTTAAGAGGTTTTTATGACTCATCTTTTTTTTCTTAATTAAAAATTGTTCCTCTTTGACTAATGTATTCCCATATTCATTTCAAATTTCCTATGATGATTTTATATTTCCTTTTCTCATTATATAGGGAATTTTTTTTATCACATCCAAATAATATTATTTTATGGATTTTTTTTCTTTTTAAAATTTTATAATGTTATCAATAATTACCATCATTTTCAAATATGTTCATGATATCCCATGTCTATATATTCACTTCATTCAAATGTTTTTCTTTATTATTACAAAATCCTAGTACTTATTATTTCTTATGATTTTAAAATCTCTCTTTACCTCTTTTCTGATTAAAGACTTGTCACTCTATTTTCAATTTTGTTTCCATAAAAGGTATTTTAAATTATTAAATTGGTTTTCCATTCAAGATCATATGTTTTATATTCGACTCAAAATTTCATTAGTATAATATTTGTATCATTTTTATAGATCCATTATTGATGATTATTTATAAAATTTAATGTTTTAAACAAAATTCACATTTTTTTTGAAAATGACAATTGTAGGAGAACCATAAATACATAATTTTATTATAATGTTAGATTTTTTAAAATATATTTTAGGGTTTTTTCATTTGAATGAATCCTTTCACCATTTATACCATTCTTTTAAATTATTATTACATTACATTTTATAAATTATATACAAAAAATACATATTTCCATATTATTTTACGAAAATAAAATGTGGTATTTACCTTTTTTTAAGTGATATATCCTGTGATCCATAAATGTATTTTTAATATATGTTAAAATAAATAATTACCCTTACAATATACAAGGTATATTTATATTTCATCAATCAAAATTTGTAATCATGTTATATTATAAAACATTATATGGATATTGTCATTAAAATCATCTATTTTCTACATTTTAAATAAGTTATGTTTGAAATATGAAGGTCTCTATGTCATATTGACGCACATATATTATTTATGTTCATGTGATGTGTGGTCCCTATCTATCACTTCAATGAAATGGGTAATTTTTTATATATGATGAGATCATTATAGGTATTTATTTTTAATTCACAACCCACTATAAGAATAAAAAAAGTTATGATTTCTCCATTATGTGTATGAAAACCATGTAATTTTGGTTACTCCCCTATTTTTATGGGAACCAAGTGATGTATGGTCAAATATGTTTATTTTAATCATGTTGTGACTCATACTATACTATATTATGGGAATCAAGTAGTGATTTCTTCGCCATCATGTTATAGGAATTAAGTAGTTATTAGTAGTCCATTATTTTATTATTTTTGTGCCTTTATTTTTGGAACATTTATATTTATTCATCTAACTCATGTTATTTTTATGATGAGTTATATGATAATAACATACTATAGTTATGTCAATTTATTTATGTTTTTTTGGGTATTAACACAAATTTTAATGGTCTTAAATTATTATTTTTTTCTCATACCCAAATTCTTATCTTATGATCACTTAAATTAACCAATTATTAACTCTTAAAATTTCCCTTAATGGGAATGTAAGCTCTCAATTTTATTTTAATTCTAGTCCCCTCTTATTGAAGTTGATTAATATAGATATTAGTTTACTATTGTTTGGTTATGAAGATATTTTCACAAGTATTATAAGATAAATTTATGAAGAGTTGACATTAAGGACATGAATGAATGTTATCGAAAGATAGTTTCATCAAAAAATATTTTCTATGAATGTGGAAATCCTAGTCATGCACATGTAAATTTACTAGTGTTTCAAATATTTTATTTAAATCTTTCAAATAAATATTTTATAATAAAAATATAAGAAAATTTAAAAAATGATTGACAGATAGAGTGTTAGTAGTGTTCAAACTACTTCATATAGTTCATCAAAGGACAGTGATGATAGAATAAAACACCTAGGGCTATATGGTAATGTTCAAGATTTTGATATGCTTTTCATGGGAAATATAACTCTTTAGGCCATTATAATTTTAAATTATTAAATTAAATGGTTCTTATTCATTGGAAGACAAATGTTATGAGAAATCTATATCCACAACACTTCTTGAAATGGAATTTTATGTAACAAGCCTTGGGAAAAGAGAGAAAAATGTTAAGTATTAATTTGATAATATTGAGGATAAACATCCTAAACATAAATAGAAAAAAACGTAAATATGAATTAGTCAAATATAATAATAATTTCATGGTCATATGGAGGATCCCAACCTAGTGTTTGACAATTCAATTGATATATGGATATAACATGAAGGGTTGAGTCCATTGGTTAATCTTGATTCTCATCATCAAGAATTCATTAAAAACAAAATCAACAACCATATTTAGGGTGCAATATACATTATTTCTTTATATTATATATATACACATTTATTCAAAGACTGGTAATATTGGGAATGAGTTTTATATTGTCCCCCATTGCATTGAAAAGGTATTATTAAATCCTTAAAAACAAATCAATGGTCTCATAGCATCACCATGAATCTTGATTCATAAAATCATGTTTAAGAAATTATGATAATGCGTTTCATATAAATATTATATTGCACATCATTAATATGATACAATTTTTCTTGGCATAACAAAGAATATGAGATATTATAAGATTCTATACATTTACATCAAATGATATAGGATATCATAACCAATGATTCTTTATATTTTCATCGGTTTCAAAATATAGTAATGTATGATTCATCAAATTATAACATTTTATGGAAATGGTTAAATTCAGGAATTTTTTTTATAAAATCAATAATACGATATAGATGATATCTTAAAATATGATAGATAGTTTCCAGGTTATCTATCAAATGACACTAACCACTAAATAATAAAAATGTTATAGAATGAATAATGATCAATAGATTATGACATAGATGTATCCATGAATATGATATATAATGAAAAAAATTATTTTTAAAACATGTAAATAATTAATTGAATTATATAATTTATAAGTTTTTTATAAATTATACAAAATTAATTTTTTGGTATTTATTTAATTTAATGTGATTACAATTAAACTAAATAATTTTTTTTTATAATTAATAAATTGAATTTCTATGAATAATTTATTTATTAAATATCAATAATATCAAATTATTATATTATATATCTAAGAAATTATATTTAAAGACATATAATTTGGTTTAATAATTTTAACAATAAAATTATTAATGTAATCAATAAAGGGTTTTTAAATTAAAAAATATCGAAAAATGTTAAAATCGTTTATCTGTAATATTATGATTTTTTCATAATATACAGTTTTAAATGATCAAATTAAAAACTTTTTTTGATATATTTTTTAATCAATGACAAAAATTATTATTTATAGAGAATATTTTCATGGTTTAAATATTTTAAAATATGTGATATTATAAGTCCTTACATAATACAAGAATAATTCATATATAAATTTTTATATTTTAGTTACAAAATATTAAAGTAAAATTATTTGAAAAGGATAATAAGAATAAGATTATATTAGATATAAATATAAAGAGTGTATATTCGTTCGATTTTTGACTATCTATAATTCCAAGATAAATCAAAAGGTGTTTATATTTATCTTATTTGTTAATTGATTGAAAATAGTTTATATTTTGTTTGAATTTATTAATTGTTCATTTGTTTATTTTATTCAATATATTATTTTTGAATATAATTTTTATATTACAAATGGTAGTATTCATTAATAAAATGTTTTTAATTTATTTGATAATATGTCATATATATTTATAAGGAGTTACCTGAAAGATATGATAGTTTATTTTTTCATCTACCTTGAATTTGTATTGTATTTGGGTAACTACATGAATTTAAAGGTTGAATATAGTATATACATAATGCTCTCAATAAATGTTAATTAATTGATGTATATTTTGAGTAATGTTACCTTGGGAAGTGTATCATTTATATATTTTTCCCATAGTCTTTGCCTCTTATGCCTTGTTACGAAAATTGGTGGTTGGACATATGTTTATTCGTGATAACTCTATTTAAGATTATTTATTTCATATTATTCTAATAGATCACATAGAAGTGTTCATATACTTTATATTTATAAGACGAATTTGGATATGTATAAATCTTACTGGATTTTAATTTCAGTTAGTATCACAATGTATTATTTATGAAAAGCATTATATATCAATATAGTTTAGAAATATTATTGGAGGAATATTATTCAATACTAAATAATTAGATGTATTCATATTTCTAAATGGAATTAATTAGATAAGATAGTGAGATTAAATCCCTATAAAAAATATCACGTGGTAGATTCCTTATAATGTTTGTACCTTCCATGTCCATAGTTATAAAACTATGTGTTTTCATGTTAAATCTAGGTTCCATTTTATTTTTTTTGTAAATCAATAAAGTAATGAGGTGACGCTAAGAGTTAGGTGCATCATTTTTTGTGTTTTAATTATTCTAAAATTAATTAAAACCCTAAGAGATAGGTTACTTGATGAATATTGATCATTTTATGTGTATGATAAATTAGGTAATGAATTGATCTCTAGAATATCTAAGAGTAAAATATGGTATAATTGGTATGATAATATACCAACATAACTATGAAGTGATAGAAATTCCAAATAATACATTTTAATGAAATATGCATCATGTAAACTAATGTATATGATGATTTTAAAAGGGTTTATAATTTCAGTGTGAGAATATTTAACAACATTTGTAATAAAATTAATGTAAACCATGATAATCATATGATTAAATCTTATTTTTTATATAAAATAAAATTTTATCATATATTTAAAATTTTAGATCAATTATTTAAAAAAGAATCTTAGTTGATGAAATATTTACACTACAACTAAAACATAAGAACCATAATAAAGAAAGAATAAAAAATCTATGTGTTTGTGAAATACCATCAAGAGTAATCAAATATCAATGTTGTTTAAAAGGTGATTCATGATTCTTATGAGAAGCATAAATTGATTCAATAAATAATTCCAAAGTATTAGATTCAAAATTACCATATGAAATTTGAATGAACATATACACTCAGTATGATTGTGTGTTAATGAAATAGAGAGAAAAATTGTTTCCTTTATTGCACAATTGGTCTAAAAAATTCATTCAATGTTAATTATTAGAAGGGTTATGATAATTTGAAATAATTTCGTATAATATTATACCATATTATATTTTTTTGGGGATATATGATATACCTACCCACACTTTTAATATATTAACTTTACAATACACAATATATTACAAAAACAGATGCCAAAAGACCAAATTATTTTAGTACTATTGGAAACATGGTAACAAAAAAACTGTTATATAAGTGATCTATATTATCTCCCACTATGTTATTTTTTACTAGAAACCTTATTAGATACATAATATATAATACATATTGTAATAACATGGGGAAAATAAACATAAAAAGGGTGAGATCATATGCTTAGTAAGGTTAAACAAGGGAGACATGTAAACATAATCATGAGAAAATAGGTATGATAACCTGATCATGAAATTATAAGATAATATCCTTAATATAAATGATTATAAAAATTAATCATGGAATCAATATTTGATGTTAATAAGACATAAATCATATGTAAAAAAGGAACATATTCACTAACATCATAACATAGGAATAAGATATGGAATTTGTGGAAGAAACAAGATCCTATAAAATGATTTCAATAGTATTCAATGAATCTATTATAAGGTAATCATAATAGTATGGTTTTACTCTCCATAAAATTTTAGTAGTCATGGCTTACTATCATGGCCATATTAGTTGTCAAGGTTCACTCCCAAAACCATCGTAGCTGATAGAGTCCTTCACTAAACTGAGATCACTAACCATTCTATGCATATTTATCTGATGAGATATCAATCATTTCCCAATTAATTGGAGAGGTATAATTTTACCATTAATCTCTTAATGAAATCATATATATGAGTTCCATAATAACGTAAATCATTCATCATATCACAACCCAAGGATTGAAATAGGTTTCATAAATATCATTCAATCATTACATAACAAATTGAAAAGTAATGGGATTCATAAATATCATTCTATCATAAAATTTAAAAATTATTATAATTAATATGAATGTTATAATTGAAACATATACCCATTATAACATAAGTATCATGAAATAAATTTATCATATTTGAAAAATGGATTTTAAAGATCATTTGAAATATTTCTTGAGGATAATATCCCTTACACATTTAAAATTTATTTTTAAATAATTCCAAATTAATCAATAAATATTTATTGAAAATAACCTTGAAATATTATAATGAATATTTTCAATCCATTTTAAAAATATTTTTAATTATTTTTCTAGGAAATTTTATAAAAGTTCTTTTAAAAACCTTTGAAACATTTTTCGAAAATATTGTTATGAAGGAAAACATATTTTTAATAGAAAAGAGAATAACATTACATGAATTGTATACTATCATGAAAATAAGGGTATTCATGATAAAACATGTAAAGGGTAATTATATACACCTCAAAAAATAATATATGTGGGGAACATAACATGTGTCTCAAAGAATGAAAAATGAGATAAAATAGATATATGATTTCATATGTTTTGATCCATAATGCCGTGAAAGATATATAATAAAATATACAAGAAAATAAAGATTAAACTAAGGGTAATAATAATATAATAAATTTATGGTTAGTATATACAACAAATATAAGAAATATGTTGTAAAAATGGATTGTATCTCAAGGAAAATAAAAGTGATATGGAAATCCCTTTCTACTAGAGTAACATTAGAATCACGGACCTCATAAAATTATAAAATTATTAAAATATTTCAATATAAAAAATTAAAATAAATTAGTCATATAACATTTCATTGATTAGTATACACACCACAAAAATGAAGAGATTGGTGAATATGGCATGTAGCTCATGAAAATAAATTGTGAGAATAAATTCTGTTACCATAAGTCTTTACTTACTCTATATGATTTCAAAAATCATGTATAATAAAGATATGTTTATTATAAATATATTAAATAACCATATTCTTGATAATATTACCATATTATATTTTATTATGAATATATACTACCCATTTATTATCAATTCATTTTTAATGTTACGCTTTGGGTAATATCTTCCTTGTTATACAGGTGTGTTTTGACTGGTTTTCCTTGGTCCTCTTACAAAGACCATGATATGATAATTTAGATATTTTGAACCATTTAATATATTTAAAATATATTTATCATATTTATTTATATTTATTCATCAAATTTAATGGTATAAAATAAAATACATCGTTCATGGAGATGGTATATTGTACATATGCATGAATTATTTTTTAATTTTATTTCTACATTAAAAGATAAATATATATCATATATTATCATTAAAAAATCGTTATTATTTTATATATGTAGTACATATTCAAAAACTTAATCCTTATCCCCTTCCATGAGAAATATAGATGAAAAATGAATCACATCGCATTGTGGAGATTTTAAGCCAACATACACATTAATGACATTATCATTTCTAAAAAACATTATATGGTAAAAAAGGTATATATAAATATTATCATTAAAATATTATAATTATTTGATAAATATAATCTATAAACATCATACATGTCATAATTTTTATTCATAAATGGCGTTGATATTAAATGAATTGTATCGCTACATAGAGATGGTAATTCGTACGTACGTACAACTGATACATTCAGTTCTCGTTCGGTGGGAAAGGGGTCATATAATAGTGTGTTCATAATCATAATATATTTCTGAATATATAGTATTTTTAATTATTTATTATATGAAATATATCAATGATATAGATGAGGTATATAAGGGAATAAAATAGAGTGATTGGTTAGAATGATTACATCTTCTTCAAAAAAGTTCCATTGATATACCCACTAAAACCACAAAGGAGGGTGTTCTGCCTAAAAATAAGTTCTATAAAATGTGGATTGTGGTCCTAGTAATTTAATTAAGTAGATGTCATCAAGAAAAAATATGTTTTGAAGTGTGATGAAAGGAGAAGAATGTATTCCCATTCATAGGAGAGAGGATGGGTACTTTTGGAATTTTTCAAATTATTAAACTATTATAAATTAATTTTATAATAAAAATGGATTTATAAATATTAATTAATAATATAGGATTATTTTTGGTCGAAATACATTCATCCAATGAAAATTAGATATGTTTTAACTATTTTTAATCCTTATCTTTTAGATATAACCATTATTTTACATTTTTAATTCTTATCGTTACATCATGTAATTTACACATTGAGGGTAAAAATATATACAATAGAATTCCAAAATACAAATAAATGAATAATTTTTTAAAAATTAAATGTTATAAAAATCATTAGGATGAATCTATATTTTTATGAATTTTTTATCATGTAGTAAAATATTATTTATTTTGAAGAATCATTATTATAAATTTTGATACTTTCATTTTTTGAGTTTTTTAAAATATAAATACAATATATAATGTTGAAAAAATTTATTAAATCCCCAATATATCTACATGATATAAAAATTATTTTAAGAAATTAATTATCTCAAATTATATTAATTTTAAAATTTTCATCATCATTTATTTGATATTTATTTTAATTAGACAATTACAGCAACATCATTTTATTACCCATTAAGGTGATTATTTTTTCCATAAAAGTTAAAAAAAATTACCATGATAAAAAACATTTATATTTAAAATTAGTATTTATGATCGATTTAATATTATGAATAACCCTATATTATAAATGACATATTTATTAAAATATGAGTTTGATATCTTTAACACTCCATCAAATAAAAAACAATAAATTCCATATTATCACCAAAGTGCCCTAATTAGGTTATAACTTAAGCTTAATGATTATTTTCATCGAAATCCACATTTCTAATCAAATATGTAAAAGTTTTAGGGTAATTTTATAGTATTTATAATTTTATTTTTACTCATAATTACATGATTGGCCCTTAAACATGGTAATTAAAATATTACTAAATTTATGATTCATATTACTAAAAATAAATGATACATATTTACATAATTTTTACCCTCTAATTGCAATAATAGAGTATATTTTTCTAAATTTATAATTTCAAAATTTCATAAATTAAATTAAAATTAATTATTTTGACGGGGTTAGAAAAAAAGGTTATTAATGTTTAAACATGCAAAAGATTTAAATATTTTTATATATAATTTAAATTTAAAATTTATTCCAATGACCTCAATTTCATTAAATTTTAAAATTAATCTATATATATTTCAAAACCAATCAATAATATAATTTAACAATATGAATTATTTTGATGAAAACTGTTGTTTTAAATTAAAAATTAACATTTCTGAACTATTCATAAAAACATGATACATATCAAAAAAATAGCAAAAAATCGACCAAAGTAAATTATTATATTATGTTTTAAAAAAGAAGTTTATTTTGTCAAATATAATATATAAATATGTAAAAAATTGAATTCAAAATGGGCTCTCCCGTAAAAGGAAATAAAATTACCCTTTTGAAAAATATAGGTTTTATACATAAAGCTAGGTTGGTTGATATCTATTTCCTATAAAATATAGTGGATGAGTATAAAAAAATTTATTTTTTATATAAAATTTATTTTTTATTACTATTATTCACTAACTTTAACCATTTAAATTTCATAATAAAAATGAAATTGGGAGTATAAAAATAAAAAAATTTCCTTTAAAGTCAATTGATATAAATTATCATTTTTAATTAATTTGTAACCAATGAATTTATATTTCTAAACTTATATTTTTATAATTTATTTATTATGATTCATAACATCTAATTTAGTTTCAAGGTTATATCATATCATGTATAACAATATTATTTCAATAATATTCTATTATTTGGTAATACTCGGTATTATGTGTAATGAAAGATATAAAAAGAACTAGATATTGAGTGTAAAACAAAACAAGCATAGTTTTTCATATACCAAAAGCTAAATATAGTGTTTTCATATAATGAAATATATATTCATTATTTTTTTAATTCATAAATATCTATAAAATTTAATTAATTTGAAAAAAAAATATTTTAAAAAACTTCGGGGCGTTATATTCCACCCCAAGGAATTGTTCCCACATTATTTATAGAAGTTATCAATGGTTTAATACTTTAAATTTACTTTATAGAAACCCACATGATAGAAATTAAAACTAAAATATATTTTAACAAAGGAAATGTGGAAACATAATAGTTACCCAATGTAACCTATAATATGGGCTCCAAATAGGAAGACATTGGTGAAAGGAAAAAAATATAGTCTTTTAATAAAAGTGTAAATATTTAAGGGGAGTGACTAAGATCATAAATCACAAACAAGTTATTGATCATTATAAATTTCAGGTCCTCAAATTCATAAATATATGATGAATTATAAGTCCATTAGTTCAAAAAATCAAGGTATTAGAAAAAAAATTATTTCTAGAACATTTTAAAAAAATAGATGAATTTTCATGAAAAGATATACTTACATGATTTTAAGAAAATCATAATATTTTGTTGTACACTGATAAACTTCCAAAAAATTTCCCATTCCAAGAAATGACGGTGAATTTTTCATTCTTGATGCATTAGCAGATCTTGAGATCCATAAATAGAATGATAAGCCACTCCATCTTTTTTATCACACAAAATGGTAAGCATAGGTTATCCAATATCAATAAATCATAATGTGGATTAATAATACTTTATTGTCAAAAAATATCAATCAATGTTTAACATATACCATTCCACACATGGTTAACCTTATAACAACTCAAAAATACTAAAGTCGTAAGAATTATAATGAAGTTAACAAATTCCCCTTAACATTTATACACTATATATAAAAAGGTTGTTCATGGATTCCACATACAAAACATGTGGATAATATTATCATGTATTCATTTAAAACATAGTAATAAACCTAATTACCACAATTCGTTATTGGAAAGAAGAATTTTTGTTTATATCAAACTATATTTTATTTATTTTATTTATTTTCTAAAAATGATGTAAACATCATCAATTATAGTATAAACACTTATCAAGAAGTCATTAATTAGTTCCAATGTAATCAGTAGCATCCAATTTACTTATTCATACCAAATATATCATTATCCTAAAAACATTATCCTAACATAATAGAAATATCATTGTCTTTCTTCCCTTTCTCAAAATTACACCTTGAAATTAAATCCATTTTCCAATGCATTAGAAACATTCAATATAAAATTATAAATCCTATGCGAGAGACCTAAACTAAAGATTCGTTGTATATTTCATAATTCATTGAAAATAATCATTGAATCTAAATAAATGAAAATATTCATTATTACAATTAATTTATAATACATAAGAAGGTTACCTCATCCTATTACTTAATACCTCATTATTTTCACATTTCATATGTAGTATCATCATCATCAGCAATATAACCATTGCTCAAACCACCTTGCCGATTCTATTTTTGATCTTTCCACATGGGACATTGTTTTTAATAATGAACAGTCCATCAACACTTATATTATTTAACCTTTTATGACTTCTTAGGGAAGTTAATATTACATAGAGGACCAGTATGGGATATGCGAAACACCGAGGGGGTGGGGGGGTGAATCAGTGTTGGGGAGCTTTTTAAACTAATTCCATCATTTTATCCCTGCAGCTCATGACCTATTAGAATCTTTATTCTCTTATTCTATATTCCCTATAACATGAAATAATATGAAATCAATAAAAATATACACATGATATTTTTACATGGTCCACCACTAAATAAGATTAGCTATATCCTTGTTATTCCTATGAATGACAAGTGCATGGATTCTCCTATATAATGTTATATGCTATTATAGTGGGTTGACTATGAAAATATTCCTCTAGTTAGTGTAGCTCCCCATAGTTAGATGAGGGAATAAAATAATATGCTTCCAACATGGAGCTTCCTAGATGGTTCTTTATTCCACCTATTGAGATAGTCTCATTCCTTCTTGAATAGATTTTGTAACACTAATAATGTTTTCCACACATTGAGACATGTTGAATATCACATGTCTACTTTAATCTTTCAGAAACTCTCTTATCATTATTACTTTCGTAGCATCATGCAAGTCACCATCAATATCTTTCCCTAGAAAAAACCTATAAGCTACTCACTCTTCTTCTTCTACATATTCAATGCAAATCAATTTACACCAAAACATGTTCTTATTCACACATTAACATTTATTGAAAAACCAACTACACTGAACCCTTATATTATTTTTGCTATAATCACATGCCTTTATTTTAGATTGTAATGTCAAAGAAGACTATATAAACTTAGAATCATCACAGTTATTATGTCCTTAGTAATACCCATTCTCTAGGCTGGCATAGTTGAATCTTCGTGGATACAATATAATATAAAATATTGTAGTAGTGTATTACCAAGCACCGGTTCACCTAAACCTAGTATTCAAAAATATTGTTTGTAAATATCCTTCACAAATATCCTTTGTATTGCTCCTTTGTAGAGCACACTACATCACAGAGCTCACTACTTCGCATAGAGAATTTCCTTGGTGGAGAACACTATCTTCGCATATCTTACAGACTTTGTGGAACCCACATACACCAAAAAGAAAACTGCCTTCGCAGAGCTCACAACTTCGCAAAGCTCACTGAGCATTAGTGGAATGTCCTGTCTTCATGAAGCACATTGCCATCATAGAACAACTTACATTGTGAAACTTATTCGCAAGTAGAGATCTATAAAATTCTCATTAACTCTCTCTAATTTTCTCTATGGGGTAGGGACCTATTTATAGGTGTTTTACCTAGAATCTATGACCTTCTAGTCACCTCAATGCCTTGTTAACACCAAATCACAAAACTCCTCATTTTTCCCAAAAATTCAGTCTGTTTCAGGAAGCACAAGGGCTATTTTCCAGATTTGAAAAGATTATCATAATCTTAAAAAATTCTTTCAAATCCTTCAGGTCATCGTGATACTACTTTTTCCTTATGCCTCAGAAATGATCTTCACCTACATCATTTCAATGCTTACCGGAAATTATCTTCCCTTTACAATTCCCAGATCTCCTCATAATCTTGAAGGTCGCCATTAAAATTCTTTTATCATGTGCTATTTTCTCTTCAGGAGTCCTATATATATGAAAATTATACCTCTTTTATGTTTGTAGAATATCATAAAGGAAATCAACCTTTCACAATGCTATCCCAACTCCAAATTTTGGACCCCCAAAATTTGGAAACAACTTAAAAAAGGTGCCACCATAGACACCTACTTCTGCAAAACCAACCAAGATGATTGAAAAAAAAAGTTTCTATTTTTTTCCTTCATAACGCATGAAATACATGCTCTCAATCCATGTTATGATCTTTACGAAATACAGACCAACACAACATCAGAAGATTTAATAAGGAAATTATTTTATCTTCCCTGTGTTCCATAAACATATTTCATTCCAATCTTAACTGAATATTATTGGCATCACCTTAACTAAAATGTCATGCATGTCCATTTAGAATGTCAACACCATGCATTCCAACCTCTCTATAATTATTTTTCACTTGGTTTGGGTGTTCTTAATTTATACACATGATCCCATTCATGATGTGCTCCCAACCAAATAAAATGAACACCCTTATATTCCACTCCTCTTCATGAAAATAACAAAATTATTTTATTTTGCAAGATAACACATAGAACGTAACCTACCACCATTTTGTCTTCAACCATCCTTAGATAGATGATACTTCACCATTCTTTATTGTTGAATATAGTGTTCCACCATTGACACATGTTCTGTGAAATTTAAGATTAGTGCATCAATAATATGATTTTATATTCTTGAGAATTTACCAAGATTTAAATATAATTCTAGGATTCCATAACAATTACCTAAAAATCCTTACATTATCCAATATTCATTAACTTTGGAGTACTTCTTCATCTAATTATTCATTTTAAATTGTATTGACAACTAATGATAACAAATACAATCTTACACACAATGTGGTACCAACAATATCCCACTTTGTATTTTGTTGTAAATACCTTAAAATTCTTCTCAAATAAATCTGGCAATGTCAAAATGAGAATCTTCTATCTCCCCTTATTTTTTCTCTCCACCAGACAATCATTTCACTTCTCTCTCCCTTATTGAAATGAAATACAATAGCTCACAGTAGAGAGGGTTTCAATCCATACTTAAGCAATGTGCCACCAATCATTTCACTCTATGTCTACTTGATCAATGCCCAGTATAGAAAACATGATGATTTGATTTAGATAACAATGATTTCCATTAGATATTAATCATTATACCTTGTGTGATAAGAACTCATACAATTTTCTACAAGGTATTTCCACTTTTATTCCAAGGATTGGACAATAATTGTGATAAAAAAAAAGTCAACCTGAAATTTTTGCACTTACATTAACAAATGGATGAAAAACATTCAACTACAATTGAAACGATTAGTGGCCTTGGGGAACATTCATTATTATCATGTCACTGAATGAAATTGTTAATAAAACTTTGTAAAAGGATATTTATTTTGAGTAACCAAAGATGATATATATTGAAATGACATGCATTTTCCAATGACATAGACCTCATACAATTTTCAGAGTATTTGAATTTAATACCAATTGAAGTTGATACTTATTAAGATAATGACTCTGCTAGCTTCATCATGTGTCTCCCCATTAGGGGAACAATTTTCATCATTGTTTTACTCGTAACCCCCGTAAGATCTGTCTTCACCTTCAATTCCTTGTATTATAAGAAAAAATACAATGAACAAAAATTTAAGGGAAGAAAGTGGATCCTCAATGCTCCATCAATGTGAATAATAAGGTTGTGATTATTTTCTCAACCAAGATGCTCTATGCTTCTCACTCTCATAATTGATCTTCAAGGTTGTCTATGATTTTATGGACCTTAATATTTCTTAAATTTATTTGTGTGTTAATATTCTTTCTTCAAGGGCTTTCAAAACACTAGAATCTTCTGGTGAAACATTCATCTTCATTAGGAATTCTTGTGGGTCTGTAATAAATTCAAATTATTTTATAAAAGTATGACCAACCTTGTTGCGCCTAATACAGAGAAAATACTTTACTCCATGTGGAATATTATTGTTACCTATTTCACTATCCTTATCTTTTACATCATCACTTTTCCACATTCTTTCAAAATAACATGTCCAGATAACCAATAAGTCATTAGATAGTGATCCACCAATATTGGATCTTCCAAATGAATCTTTTTGAGTTCCATCCTTCTTGGAAGATCTTTTGGATGAACCGACATTGAACTTCATGGATTTGGAATCCATGGTCTTCTCACCTTTTTTTTCAAATCTTCTTTCAATAATTCTGTATTAAAACATTCTTCTGATTACTTCCCAAGGATTCTTCTTCTTTATTAGCATGTTCATGTGATCTCATTTTCTTATCAACATTGGGTACTTGTTGAGATGAACATTCACCATTCATGTGACCAAACCTATTTCACACATCACCAATGTTATCTACCATTTCAAATATAATTTCACTGTACACATGTTTCTCTATATGTGGATGTTAATTCTTATTCTCTATATTTCTCCACCTTGAGATGATATTTCTATCTGCTTCTACATTTAAGTGATTATACCAAAAATCTAGTGCACAATGCCCAAATCAATTACAACACTATCATTGACCAAATAATAATGACATCATAACATCTTAATTATATGGTTGCTTAATTTTATTCATGATATATCTTGCTTTATGAGGGGATCTATCATCTGCACTCATTCCCCTATCCACCCTAGATATGGTGGTAGGTTTATTCTCATTATTCTTTATCCATACTTGTTTAGAATTTTTATTCCATCCTTCACATACCTCCAAATAATTTTTTCCATAAAAGCCACTTTGAGGATAAAGTGGGAACCGCACAGATCAAATTACACCGACACCATTAAAAATTCAAATCACAAAAACCAAATAAAAATTCAAAAGGCCACCGCGGGAACAGACGCGTCAACACAGACCGAAAATCACGCACCCGTCCATGAAGCCTGCATTGAGTACTGCGTCAAACATTGAAAAAAGTTTCAAATAGGTCACTATACTTTCCACGACGTCTCCGCCATCATCACACCACCACCATCACATCGATCCACTAGACAAAGTTCTAGCCTCCTGGAACAATGTTTTCCACTCGAACAAGATATCCCAAAGCTTTATTGATATCCGCCACCGTAGACTAACCTTTAGAGGATAGACGAACCACGAATCCGGAGTAGAGTTAAAATAGTTAAACGCCTCGGCAAAGAATCACCACCGTCGCAGGAACGAACGCAGAAAAACATTGACCAAAACCAAAACAAAATAAACTAGAAACCAGCAATTGACTTAAGGCCGAGAAGTGTCGGCAAGAAAAAAAGCATCACCGTGAAAGAAAACCAAGGGCCGAGCCAGGATCTCGAACCCTTAATCGAAACCACCTTCTTGAGTGATATAACTACCTTCACCGGTGAAAAAGACAGCACAAACTAAAACAGGAACCAAAAGGGGAAAACCTGAAACTGGAGGGAGGACCATCCAAAGCAGATAACGCAAAAAATTACAAGGGAGAAATAGAGACCCGGAAGCCATAACCAATAAGCTAGCCACCCTAACATGATGTCAAAGGAAACTTCACCTCAATTAATTGTGCCAAACCCATCGCCACCATTGCTCGAAGAGACTGCAGATCCAAACGAAGCACACAACCGTCACGTATCTCCACCCTCGGACCACATCAGGCCGGATCTCGATCACATCGAGCCACCATGGAGATATCGAGGTAATCGAAGGTCACGGGCATTCGACACCGCCAAAGAAGGATGGTAGCTACTGTCCACGATGCCTCCAGATCACCCACGAACCCTCAGAAAAGGACCTCGCACCACGATGACGCGGGAAAATCGAGAGCCCGGATGTTGACACAGCAAGATTGGAAAACCTGAAGTCACCTATAGTCCAGGACGAAGCCATAGCCGACCGAGTTCAGAAGACGGCAACGAGAAACCCTAACGATGCAGAGGAGCCCCTTATGGGCGCATCGATATCCAACCTTCACATTTTGTAGAATAATTTTTATTAACATTATTACATGTTGGTATGGATGGTACCTTTAATTTATCATCTGATTGGGATAGATCAATAAGAGAAGCCATGATCATATTCTCACATGTTGGAGGAAACTTCACAGTATAATCCTCCTATGATCATTGAGTATTAGAATGAACAATTTACTTCTTTTTTGGAGACTCAATATGTTTCTTCTCTAGATTGGACCACTAAACATCCAATTCAAGACATCTCATATTGTAGATGACTTCCTAGTCTTCTATCATAGTAATATTCTCTAAACAATCCTTCTTTAATATTTAAACATCACCTTTATGCATATTTACTTTGTTTTTCATCAAATAATCAATTTATTTGGTCTTCTTGGAGTCTTATTCCAAGTAAAACTCATTGACTACATTTATCTTTTTCTGGTCATATTCATGTGCATGGATCTTTTCATCTAGAGTTTGTTTAACTCCCTCTTTTTCTTCAAAAATATTGAGACACTTTGAATAAAATACTTCAAATCCACTCATTTTTTCTCCAATGGCTCCAAACTGTATAGAGAGCGTTAAACATTCAACAATTTTTACTTGTAATCCATTCTCCAAAACATTAGTTTCTTCTTCCAACTGAGTGATACATTCCTGATTACATTGATATACTCCACAAACCAGGGATTATCTTTCTTCATGAATAGCTTGCAGAATCATTCTTAATCTACCAAATAATATTTTTTGAGATGTTGCAGATTGATCATCACCTCTACTGTTAGCATTTTCATCATGAGGATATTTTCTAAATGTACTAACACATAACACTTGTATCAGTTGAGGTAGGCGGTTTTCCATTTTCTTGGTGGGGAGTTGAGCAACATTTTCATTACATTCAATGTCTTGTGTGTCTTAAATGTCATCTCGATATGGAGAACCTTATGCTTCATATTCTTTAGATAAGATATGCTTCTTCTTCGTCTTTCTATTATCTTTATTATTTTTTTCATCGTGTTCTTAGTAGGTATACCATTCTTATCATAGATAACTAAATCATCACTAAATGTGCACTTCATTGATAACTTAGGAAATAAACTTAGGTATTAAAAAGTGAATATACTCACTATAGGGAATCTGACAGAGGTGAACCTTTCCCTCTGATACCAATTGAGAGGACTAGTATGGGATATTCCAAACACTCAGAGGGGGGTGAATCAATGTTGGGGACCTTTTTAAACCAATTTAACCTTTTTATCCATATACATATTAACCTATTATCATCTTGATTTTCTATTTCTATTTTCCATGTCACATGAAATAATATGAATGATGTAAAAATATTCACATGATATTTTTAAAACATTCACCACTCAATAAGAGAAGCGACTTCCTTTCCATTCATTGGAATGACTAGTGCATGGATTTTCCACTATAATGTATTATGATGTTATAGTGGGTTGACTAGGAAAACAATCATCTAGTTTGTGAGGCTCCCTACACACAGAGGGGGGAGGTAAATAATCCCCTTCCAATGTGAAACTTCCGAGATGGTTCTTTATACTGCCTTTGGAGATAGTATTCTAACTTATTCAATGGTTTTGTGACACCAATAAAGTCTTCCACCTATTGAGAAATATTTTATGTCATAATTATACTTTGATCTTTCAGAAACTCTCTTCTAATTGTTACATTCATAGCAGCATGCAAGTTACCACCCCCATATTCACGGTAGCCATCCTGCAAGCTACACAATCTTCTTCATCTTCCACTTATTCAGTAAAAAACTAGCTATACTGAAACATAAAATTCCTCCCACATTATCCTTTTGGGCAAAATCGACTGCACTAAACCCTTCTATTCTTATTGATAGAATCACAAGATTTTCTTTGTGAATGTTAGATCAATGACGTTGAGACCATCTTAGCACAATCACAGTTATTATAACATTGTTATATTCAGTCTCTAAGTGGGAATAATTGAAATTTTTTTGAAAAAATGTATTATGGAATAGTGTATTGGTGTCTTCCCAAGCACTAGTTCACCTAAACCAAGTATTTAAAACTGATGTTTTCAAATATTTTTGGTAATGATTCTTCACAAAGATCCTTCACAGAGAATAGTGAATCACATAGATCACTGCTTCGAAAAGATAATTTCCATGGTAGAGCACTCTGTTTTCGAAGATCTTATAGCCTTTGAGAAACCCACATCAATGGAAATGAAAACGTCCATCACAAAGTTGAAAAATTCTCAAAGGTCACTGATCCTATGTGGAACAACCTGTCCTTATGAAGCACATTTCCATCACAGAACAACTTACATCACATAGATACTTTACAATTGGAGAGATCTAAAATTCGTGTTCATTCACTATATTTATCTCGATGTGTAGTAACCTATTTATAGGCATTTTCCACATACTATAGAACCTTACAGTCACCTCAGCACCACATCATCATCAAATCTCAATGCTACTAAACTTCTACAGAAATCCACACTATTTTGTGAAGCACTGTGTCTAATTTTAGTATTTGAGAAGCTCATCAAAATCTCAAAGCATTCTATAAAATCCATTGTGCCTCCACAATTCTCATTTTTCCTTTGATCCACAACAATGCTCTTCACTTTCCCCACCATAATGCTCAACCACAATTCTCTTTCTCTTTTCAAATCATAGAGGTCATTATAATTTTGAATCTCACCATCATAATTACATTTTCAAAAGATATTTTCTCATCAAGAGTGTTATCTTTGAAAAATTTATTCTTTTTCCATGTTTTTATAAGATCATCAATGAAATAAACTTTTCTCAATGCTATCCCAAATGAAAATTTTGGACCCAAATTTTTTTCGCAAACACTAGAAAACTGCTCCACCTTAGACTCTAGATTCTGTAAAACCAACCATAGCAATTGACAATATATTTTAACCCCCTTTCCATCATAAAGATTGCATTACTAGTAATCTGACTAGCTAATGATCTTTGTAAAATGCATACAAGCAAATAATATTTAGATTTATTGAGGATATTATTCTATCTTCCCAATCTTCTAGCATCATCATTCTTTTGAATCTTAACTGAATAGTATTTTCATCACCTTAACAAGAATCTCATGCATGGCCATTTCAAAGGTCAAACCCATGAATGGACACCTCTATCAGATTCTTTTCCTCTTGGTTTGGGTGTTATTAATTTATACACATGAGTGCATGAATAATGTATTCCCAACCAAACAAAATGCACACTATTCTATTCTTATCCTCTTTATGTAAATCACATAATTCTTTTCTTTTTCATGATTACACATAGAAAATCACCTGCCACTATTTCTTCTTCACTCATCCTGAGGTGGATGATACTTCACCATTCTTCATTATTGTTAATAAAATGTCACCTTTGACACATGTTCTCTAAAATTTAGGATTAGTGCAAAAATATTATGATTTTACTTCGTCAAGAATTCCCCAAGAATAAAATCTAATGGTAGGATTCAATAAGAATTCTCTTTGCATCCTTACATAAGCCAATATCTGATAACATTAGAGTACTTCTTCATCTCCTTTTTCATTTTGACTAGAATTGAAAACTATTTAAAAAACAATATTATACTCAATTTATTTCCAAAAATTCCCCCTTTGTATTTTGTTGTCAATACTTTAAAATTATTTTGAAATAAATTTGTCAATGTCAATATGATAATCTTCTCTCTCCCCTTACTAATTTCTATCCACTAGATTTTCATTTCACTTATCTCCCCCAAAATTAGAAGAAATACATTATTCGCAATAGAGGGGGTATCAATCCATACATAAGAAATGTTCCCTCAATCATTTCTCTCAATTCTACTTGGGAAGTGCTCAGTGTAGAAAACAAGATGATTTGATTTAGACAACCAAGTTGTCCACTATCTAATAATCATGATACTTCCTGATATGTGAACTCATACACTTGTCTGAATGGGATTTCCCTAGTCATTATAGGGTTAGGATAATAAATATGATATAAAATAATCAACATGACTCTCATGTACATAATTTGAAAAATGGATGAAAAACATTTAAGTGCAATTTGCAGGATATGTGGCCTTGGGAAACTTTTATTCTTCCTATGTCAGAAACTGACTTAGTTACTCTACCTTGGTAAAATGATAATTATTTTGAGTAACAAAGGATGATATATTAATAAATGACATGCCATTTAATATTGTATAGACCTCAAAAAATATCCGTATTAATTGAATTTAATACCAACTTATGTTGATACATATTAAAATAATGGCTCTAGCAGATTATTTATGTGTCTCCCCCTCAATGGAATACATTTCGTCACCCTTTCTGAGGTTACACCCAGAAATCATTCTTCACCTAAATTCCTTTTTTTTACGTACAAATAATGTACACATTTATTTAAGTGAGTGAGGTGGATGAACCTAGCTTCATCAATGTGAACAACAAGGTTGAGATGATTTTCTTAACCAAGATGATCCATACATCACACATTCACAATTGATCTTCAATGCTGACTATGATTGTGTGGAATTCAATATTTCTTCTATATCGATGTGTGTGAATATTATTTCTTCAAGGGATTTAAAATCTTTATAATGTATAGGTGAAAATATCATCTTCGTGGGGAATTATTTTTATGATAGAATCAATTCAATGAATTTTCCAACAGTATGACCATCCTTATTGAACATCACACACAGAAATTCCTCTACATCATAGGGAATCATCTTGTTACATTTTGAACAATCCAAATATTGTACTTATACCTTTTCCACATTATTTTCAAATATTATGGCTAGATAACCAATAAGTTAATAGAAACTGAGTCATCAAGATTGGATCTTCCAAATGGATTATTCTGAGTGTCATCCTTATTGTTAGTTATTTTCGATGAACAACCCTTGAACTTCTTAAATTTGGAATCTAAGGTTGTATCACCTTTCCATCATGAAAGCTTCTTCAGAGAATATGTTTTTACAAATTTCTTATTATTACTTAACAATGTTTCTTCTTCTTTCTTAGCCATCTTATGTGATCTACTTTTCTAATCATCATTGTGTACCTATTGATATGGGCATGGATCATTCATGTTTCCACTCCTATTGCACACATCACAAATGTTATCTAACATTCCAAATATATTTGAAGTGTACAACTATTTCTTTATCTATGTATGTTTCTCATTATTCGCTAGTTTTCTCCCCCTTGAGATGGGATTTATCTATGACTTTACATTTAAGGGATTGTACCAACAATCCAATGCACAATTCCCAAATCTATTACAACCCAAGCATTGAAAAAAAAGCTATACTTATTAAAATCTACATTAAAAGGTCGTTGAATCTTATTCTTGTCATGTTGTTCTTTTTGTGGGGAGTTATCTTCCACACTCATTCCCCTATTCACCCTATCCATGGTGGTAGTATTCTTATCATTCTTATTTACCCATTCTTGTTTACAATTTTTCATTCCAAAGTGCACTTTTTGTAGAAGAAATTTTAGGAACAATTGTACAAGTTGGTATGTATGGTAACTTGACTTTTTTCAACTGTTTGGATAGATGAATGAGTAAATCCATGACCATATTATCACATTTTTGAGGTATTTTGATAGTAGAACCCCCTGGTGATCATTGAGTACTATCAGAAATGATTTCCTTCTTTTGTAGAGACTGAATACATGACTTATCCTTAATCGTTAAATCAGAATCCAATTCAAGTTATTTGTGGATGAATTCATGGTATTCATTCATAGTCATATTCTATTTACAAGCCTTGTTTAATCATATAACAACATATTCTTGTATCGTTACTTTTTTGTAACTAATAATCAAGTTCTTCAGTCCTCTTGGAGAGTTTTTCCAAATATAATTTCTTGAATTCATTGTTATTGTAAACTCATATTCAAGTGAATGGATATTCTCTTCGAGATTCTTATTCAATCCCTATATTTCTTCTATATCTTTGAGACACATTGAAGAACATACATTCAATCCACTCTTTGGTACTTCAAAGTCTCCATCCTATCGAGATATATTTAAACATTAATCAATTTTTTCTTGTTAGAGTTTCTCCCAAACAACAGTTTCTTCTTCCTACTGAGTGATATTTTCCTACGTACAATGAAATACTCTAGAATCCAAGGATGCACATTCTCCTATAATACCATAAAGAATCATTCTTAATCTATCAACTGATATTTCTTGAGATGTTGTAGAATTAACATCACCACATGTTCTAGAATTTTCATCATTATGATAATTTCTAAATGTACTAACACATACATCTTAATTAGTTGAGGTAAAAAGGTTGTCCAACTTCTTAGTGGGTAAATGAGCCACCTTATCATTACATTAAAAGTCTGGTCTGTCATCAATGTTAGGTAGATATGGAGAACAAAATGCTTCATCTTTTTTAGATAAGAGATAATTAATCTTCAACATTATCTTCTCCTTATATTTACTATTCATCGTTGTCTTTTTTGATATCGTCATTTTCTCAAGGATAACATAATATTCAATTAATATACACATAATTGATAACTCAGGAAACTATATCAGGTCTTCAAAAGAGAATTAATTCACTATAGATAATCCAACATTGGTGAACATTTCCCTATGATACAAATTTAGAGGACCAGTTTGGAATACGAATAACACTGCAAGGGGGGTAAATAAGTGTTGGGGACCATTTTAAGCCAATTTCAACATTTTATCCATGAAACTCTTGACATTTGAGGATCTTGATTCTCCATTTCTATTTCCCATGTCACATAAAAAAATATGAAAGGAGTAATAATATTCACATGATATTTTTTACAAGTTTCTCCACTTAATAAGATAAGCTACATAATTTACATTCATGGGATTGACCAGTGCTTTGTTTCTCCACTATAATGTGACATGTTGTTATAGTGAGTTGACTAGGAAAACAATCATATAGTCAATGAGGATCCCTAACCTTAGATGGGATGGTAAATAATATCCTCCCAACAACCATCTTCCTTAGTATTCTTTATATAGCCTATGGAGACAGTATTATTCTCTCTTCAAAGGGTTTGAATAAACAATAATGTATTCCACCTATTGATACCTGTTTGATGTCACAATACTACTTTGATCTTTTAAAAAATCTCTTCACGTTATTAATTTCTGAGCAGTATACATGTATTAATCCCTATATTTCTCTATAGAAAACATGTAATCTATACACTCTACCTCTACGGCTTATTCAATGCAAACCCAGCAGAACTAAAACCTGTTCTTCTTCACACATTCCCCTTAAGTGCAACACCAACTTCACTAAGCCCTCATATTCTTCTTTCTATAATCGCAAGCCTCACTTTTTGATTGTTAGAACAATGAAGTCTATATAAACACATCATCATCAAAGTTATTCTATCCAATTTAATAATTATTATCTAAGTGGGAACAGTTGATTCTTCTTGAAAAAACTATTATATATAATATTGTAGTGGTGTCTTCCCAAGCACAGGATCACCTAAACCTGGTATTAAAAACTAATGGTAGGAAATATCCTTTGTAATGCTTTTTCCCAGAGCTCCTTCATAGAGAACATTGCTTCACAAACTTAATTTCCATTGCAGAGCACTTTGTATTTGCATAGATTACAACTTCTGCGAATCCCATAAACACAACAATGAAAACTACCTTCACATAGTTCACAACATCACAATGATCACTAAGCCTTTGTGGAACAACATGTCATCATGAAGCACATTGCCTTCATGGAACCACTTACATCGCGAAGCTTATTCGCATATCAAGAGCGCTAAAAGTCTCATTATGTCTTTATAATTACCTCAAGGTGTTAGGGAACTATTTATATGAATTTTTCACCAACATTAGAATTTTCCATAAACATCAGTGCCAAATCATCACCAAATCACAGAGTCCCATAATTTCTGCAGAAATGCACTCTGTTTTGTGAACCACCATAGATACTTTTCAGATTTGTAGAGCTCGTCATAATTGTGAAGAATTCCGTCAAATACTTCGCAATACCATGATGATCCTTCTTTAGTGGAACCACCACAATGATCCTCACCTTTAACACAATAATTCTCAACTATAATGCTATTTCTCTGTGCAATTCACAGAGCCTGTCATAATAGTGAATCTCACCCTTAGAATTCGTATTGCCTCTACATTTTTCTCTCCAAGAGTCTAATCTCTGCGAAATTTATGCCCTTTCTATATTTTGGTAATATCTTCAAGGAAATACAATTTTCTAAATGATATCCCAAATCCAAATATTGGACCCCAAAAATTTGTCATACATTGGAGAATTGCGCCACCTTAGGCACCTACTTATGTAAAACCAACCATGTTGATTGACAACATATATTCTCCCCCATTCCTTAATAATGAATGGATCACAAATTCTCTAACTAACATATGATTATTGTGAAATACATTCCAGCAAATCATCATCATATTTCTTGAGGAATGTATTCTAACTTATCTATCTTCCAGCAACATCTTTCTTTCCAATAGTAACTAAATATATTTGGAATCAACGTAACTCCAATCTCATGCATGGAAATTTTGAATGTCAATACCATTCATGACCACCTCTATATGCTTCTTTTTCACTTGGTTTGGGTGTTTGTATTTTATGCACATGAGTTCATGCATGCTTTATTCCTAACTAAACAGAATACACACTCTTCTCTTCTTCTCCTTTTCATGCCAATAAAAAATTCTTTTCTTTTCCATGATTGAACATTGAACATCACCTTCCACCATTTATTCGTCAATCATCCTTCTATTGATGAAACTTCACCATTATTCATTATTTTAAAAAATTGTGTCAACTTTATCATAAGTTATTTGAACTTTAATAATAGTGCAACAATCATCTGATTTTACTTCATGATGAATTTCCCAAGCATGAAATCTAATGCTAGGATTCCATAACAATTATCCAGTCATCCTTAATTCAACCAATTTTCATTATCATTGGATTACATATTCATATCCTTCTACATTTTGACTAGTATTGGAATATACTGACTATAAATGCAGTCTTATACATAAAGTGGTCATAATAACCTCCCCCGTTGTATTTTGTTGACAATACCATAAATTATCCTGAAATAAATGTGTCAATATCAAAATGTGAATCTTCTATCTCCCATAAAATCAGTCACTCCACCAGATGTCCATTTCACTCCTTTCTCCCTTATTGATAAGAAAAACAAAGTTCATGATTGAGAGTTTATCAATCCATACTTAGGAAATGTTCCATCAATCATTTCACTATATGTTTACTTGAGCAATGCTCAGTGTATAAAACAAGTGGATTTGATTTAGAAAAAAATAAGTCCACTATCTACTGATCATGATACCTCATGAGATGAGAACTCATGAACTTTTCTGCAAGGGGTTTCAACATTCATGCCATGGTTAGGATAATAAATGTAATATAAAATGATCAACCTAGAACTCCAGCACTTATTTAAAAAAATGGATCGAAAAAATTCAAGTGCAATTGGAAGGATAAGTAGCTTGGGTTACATTGATTTTTTATGTCACTGACTAACTTAGTTACTCCACCTTTGTAAAATGGTCTGTATTTTGAGTAACCAAGGATCATAGATTATGAAATTACATACCTATGATAATGACATAGTCCTCCGAAAATCTTCAGAGTATTTAAATTTAATACTAACTGAAGTTGATACATATTGAGATAATGACATTGGAAGATTCTTCACCTGTTTCCCACCCATAGGAACACTTTTCATCACTATTTGAGATGATTTCCTCATCAATATGCTCCATGATTCACACTTTCAAAATTTAACATCAATGCTGACTATGAATGTGTGGACCTAAATATTTATTCTATCTCTTTGTGTGGAAATATTATTTGTCCAAGGGCGTACAAGTCACTATAATCTCATTGTGAAACATTAAAATTCTTGAGCAATTGTTTTTGCGATCTAATAAATTCAATAAAAATTCTAACAGTATGACCAACCTTATTGTACCTCGCACATAGAACTTTATTTACTTTATGTGTAATCTTATTGTTACCTTTTGAATGAAACATAGCTTTTATATATTCCTTCTTCCTCATTCTTTCCAATTCTTCTGGAAAGATGAAAAATAATTCCTTAGGAATAGAGGAATCAAGATTGGATCTTCCACATGTTTTCTAATAAGTGTCATCATTATTGGTAGTTCTTTTGGATGCATGGCCCATGAACTTCTTTGATTTGGAATCCAAGGTTTTCTGACATTTCCTTCTTGAATGCCTGTTGGGAGAATTTTTTTATAACATTTTAATAATCACTTCCCAAGGATGTTTCTTTATTTTTAGCCAGATTCTATGATCTCCTTTTCATATCAGCATTGGGTACATGTTGAGATTAACATGCACCATTCATGGGACCAATCCAATTTCACAATTCACAGATGTTATCTAACATTCCAAAACTTTTTGAAGTGTACAGATGTTTCTATATCTCTAGATGTTTCTTCTTTTTATATGGATTTATCCCTCTTGAGAGGAGATTTATCAATGATTTTATATTTAAGGGATTTTACGAACAATCTGGTGCACAATACCCAAATCTATTACAACACCGACATTAACAAGCAAACATGAGATATTGACATCTTCTTTATAAGGTTTCTTAATATTATTCTTGATTTTTTGTGCTTTCTATGTGGTTCTATCTTTCACACTCATTCCCCTATCCACCTTAGCCATGGTTGTCGGTTTCTTCACATTCCTTTTCATCCATAATTGTTTAGAATTTTTCTTTCAACGTGCATATTTTTTAGAAGCAATTTTAGAAACATTAGTAAAAGTTGGTATGAATGGTACATTTACTTTATCAGCTGCTTGTGATAGAACAACGAGTGAAGCCGTGATCTTATTATCACATGTTGGAGGAATTTTGATAGTAGAATCCTCTGGTGATCAATGAGTAATTGAAACAACTATTTCCTTCTTTTGTGGAGACTCAATATGTGTTTTCTCAAGACTCGACAACTTAGATTCCAATTATAGACATCTCATATTGAGGATGAATGCATATTCATCCTTCATAGTCATATTCTCTTCACAATCCTTCTTTAATATTTCAGATTCATCTCCATTCATCTTTACATTTTTTAATAATGATTCGAGTTCTTTAATCTTGGTGGAGAGTTCTTCAATAAATAACTCCTTGACATCATTGCACTTTTTTATCTCATCTTCATGTGAATGGATCTTCTCTAATAGATTCTTTTTGAATCCCAGTTTTTCTTCAATATCATTGAGCCACATTGACGAAATTACTTCAAATCGCATCATTTTTTATTCAAAGGCTCTATCTTATATGGAGAGATATAAACATTCCATTATTTTTTATTGTAATCATTTCTCAAAAAAAATAGTTTCTTCATATAGTTGAGTGATATTTTCCTACATACATTAAAATACTACAAAAACCAGGGCTGTACTTTCATTAGGAATACCATGCAGAACCATTCATAATCTATCAACTGATATTTCTTGAGATGTTGTTGATTGATCATCACCATTTGTGCTATAATTTTGATCATATGGATAATTTTCAAATGTACTAACACATACCTCAAAATCAATTCAGGTAGAAATGTTTTCCATATTCATAGTGGGGACATGAACAACCATCCCATTAATTTCAATGTCTTGTGGGTCTTCAATATCATCCAGATATGTAGATACATAAGCTTCCTCATCTTTAGATAAGGAGATAATTCATCTTCAACAATCCCTTTTCCTTATTTTTCTTGTTGATCATGGTCTTTCTCTATATATCCTTCTTTTCAAAGATAACTAAATCATCACTGAAAGCGCACTTCATTGAAAACTTAAGAAGGAAACTCATGTCTTCAAAAGAGAATAACTACACTATAGATTATCCAATAGAGGCGAACCTGTCCCTATGATACCAATTGAGAGGACTGGTTTGAGATATGACTAACACTGAGAGGGGTGAATTAGTGTTAGGGACCTTTTTAAACCAATTTCATCTTTTTTATTGTACCTATTAACCTTTTAGGATCTTAACTCTCATATTATAATTATCATGTCACAAGAAATAATATGAATGTAGTAAAAAATACACAATATTTTTACAAGGTTCAACACTCAATAAGTGTAGCTACATCCTTTCCATGCATGGGAATGGCCAGTGCATGGATTCTACAATATAAAATGATATTTTGTTACATTGGGTAGAATAGTAAGACAATTCTATAGTCAGTGTGGATACCATCACTTAGAGGGGGGTAGGTAAATAATCCCCTACCAACATGCAGCATCTGAGATAGTTATTTATACTGCCTATGGAGACAATATTATTCCATCATCAATGGTTTTGTAACACCAATAAAGTCTTACATATATTGAGACCTTTTGCATATCACAATGCAACGTTGATCTTTCAAAAAATATATTCTCTTTGTTACAAACTTAGTGGCCTATAGGTAACCATCCCCATATTTCTCTATAGAAAACCTGTAAGCTACACAGTCTTCTTCTTCTTCTTATTTAGTGAAAAACCATCTGCACATCACAAAAGAGATTTATTTTATTTTATGGAAAATTCACATTGAGGGTAAGTGAAAACCTACAATCCAGTCCATCTTCTTCAAGTCACACTGTCACTTAACCCACATTACAGAATTCAAATTTCAAAATGATAAAACAGAACCAAAAGATTGCGCCAAGACCTTCATCACGTACCTGTTTCAAAATTCAAACCACCGTCACCGCATATCACGTGAGCTAATTGAGGAAACTACATTGACTACATCTGTCTATACTGTGTCGCCATCATCCCATCTACCACAAAAATCCACAAAAAACACCAAAATCAAATCATCAAGTACTACATCCTCCATTCCACGACACCGCCTTCCGAAGACCACGAGAAATGTCCAACCAGAGATCCCAACATCAACCTCGCCATCATTAAATCACGAAATCATCTTTGGATTGGACGAAAATCCAAAAACCAGAACCTCCATCCGAATCAAGATATACGAACAAACAACAGGAACACGAAACAAACATAACCAAGACATCGAAAGAATTCTACAAGTCCATGACCAGCGTAGACCCAAAATAATTTCAAAAAATCGACCATCAATCATACCAGTTATGAACAAACCCAATCCATCGATATGAACTGAAAAAAATGTATATCTATAGAAATAATCAAGGATGATGATGGTTGTGCCTCCTGTAAAGTCATCGAATGAACAAGAAACACATCCAAAAGCCTCTTGAATCCACTGATACAGACCAAAAGGGAGTTTGGTGAAGGAGAAAGAGTACATAGAAGATCTTGTAGCAGAAGAGTCTCCACGAAGAAGCTCTTCCTTACCTGTAACCACCAACCTCGATAGTCGAATCCACCATGAACGTGGTCGAGCTCATGGGACACCGACACGATTCAACCTACACATCCCAACAACCGATGATAAAACCAGCACACCACACCAATGTGGGGTCAGAAATGTGGTAACCAGAAGTGAAGAGTAGAGGAAAACCAATGGGGCTTCAACATGGATACATGAACGCACAATGAATAGAGACAGATTAGAGGGAAGAAAGGAACGAAAGAATATAAAGGATGACCGAAAAACCTTACCCAAGAAAGAGGGGAAATATCCCTAGATCCAAAATGGATTTTTAGTGAGAGGAAGATACCCAGTGACATATCTGAGTCTAGATGCGAAATTTTCACACCATATCTTACCCCAAGGTTTCTGCATGAAGAAGCGAAGAAGACACACTCCAAAGAGGGAACGCTGAGAGACGAGAGGTCGGAAAGAGACTCTACAACTATGAGATGCGTGACAATCAAGTAGTAGTGTAGGAATGAACATGAAGAGGAAGAAGCTGTTGAGTGGGAAAAATCGTAGAGCACAATGCCTCGCAGAGCTCACTACATCGCAAAGAAAATTGATTTTGAAAATCACTCTATCTTCGCAGATCTTAAATCAATTATGAAACCCATAGCCACCGAAAAGAAAACATCATTTGTAGAGCTCACAACATCGCAAAGCTCATTGAGCCTTTGTGGAACAATATTATTCCGCTAATTATGTTTCCTTCATGGAACAAGTTACTTTATAAAGATTTGTTCCCAATTTGAGAGATCTAAAATTATCGTTAAGTCTCTCTACATTTCTCAAGGGGGTAGGGACCTATTTATATGAATTTCCCACTAAATCTAGAACCATACAGTCTCCTCAAATCCATGGAAACATGATATCATAGAGAATGAAATTTTTTGTAGAAATTCACTCTATTTCATGAAGCACCACGGATATTTTCAATATTTTCAAAGCACGCTATACTCACAATTGTTCAATCAAATACTTCACACTGCGATGATGATCCGTCTCCCTTTGTGCCACCGCAATGCTCTTCACCTTTACTGCCACAATACTTCTGCAAAATAAACCATGTTGATTGATAACATAGTTTATCCCCATTTCCTTCATAAATATTGCATCACATGTTCTATAAATAACATATGATCTTCATGAAATACATACCTGAAAAGCATCAATATATTTAATGAGAAAAGTATTCTAAATCCCCTATCTTCCAGCAAATATCTTTCCTTCCAATAAAAACTGAATATGGTTGGTATCAACTTAACTCCAATATCAAGAATGAAAATTTTGTATGTTAAGCATGAATGACCACCTATCTCTACATCTTTTTCAATTGGATTGGGTGTTCTTAACTTATAAACATGAGATCAAGCATGATTTGTTCCCAACCAGACCGAATGCACACTCTTCTCTTCTTCTCATCTTCATGAAATTTACAAAACTATTTTCTTTTTAATGATCACACATTGAACGTCACATTCCACCATTTTTTATTCAGTCATCCTTAGATGGACGATACTTCACCATTATTAATTGTTTTAAAAAATGTGTCCCCATTGATATAAGTTCATTGATCTTTACAATTAGTGCATAAATCTTCAGATTTTACATCACGTCGATATGACTAAACATGAAATATAATACTTGGATTCAATAAAAATTCTACAGACACCATAACATCATCCAATATACATTAAGATGGGAGTACTTATTCATATCCTTCTTCATTTTGACAGGTAGTGTCAACTATTGAAAAATATATATTATACACAATGTGATCCAAAAAATTCCAGTTCTTTTTGTTAACCAAACTCAACATTTTTCCATTCTAGTTACACACTTTATGTCCTTCTTTTCTATAGTCAATACATCTTTTTATTCCACTATGACAATAAAATAGGTGATTATTTCTAAATTAATGACAAAAAAAAAATGTATATTCTTTCCCTTATAGTCTCCATTAATTGAACTCTCAGTGAACTTCTTCCTCCACTTCCTAGGTGAGTCTGAGAGTTGGTCCATGTACATTTTGTTAATCAGGTTTCATGAAAACTAATTTGGCATGATCACAACTTCTTTCACTCCATTGAAAATAATTTGACTCCTTATCATCATATTGTCTATAAAATTAAACATTAAACCAGTTCCTTCTGTTTCCCTCCATTGAATTAATTTATAAAGCATTGAGTAAGAAAGAATTATCTTAATGGGAACAACATAATCATAAAAACCCACTTTTATGATGTACATTTTTTGAAACCATCCTTAATCTATGAAATTTTAGGATTATCCATGTTTATTCATATCCATCGTCCATATAAATTTTTTTTATGGTTCATAAAAAGATTTTAAATTTCCAATTCATATATCTAATGAGGGTCAAACTAGGTGTGCAGCAAAGCATATTGTCGTGTACCGTGTTATGCTCGATTCAGTCCGGACACACATTGTTCGAGTTGTTACCCCTAGTTATATCTGTTCGAACGCCACATCAACATGTATTGTTTAGACAATGATTTATATCTATTCAACCACTCAGTCTATTTTTTTTACCAAAATACCTAGATATTTTCCTCAATATTAATCCATCTTTAGACATATCCTTAGAGACACCCATAGATATATATTTATAAATATCCATAGGAATGTCACTAAAGTTTTCTCATCCATGTTTCCATTGTTTGAATAAACCTTTTTTCGGATAGAATTTTTAATGAACATCATTTTTAATACATTAAAATTACATCATTATTGTTCAATTCACAATACGTTACAAAACATTGATGCCTAATGACCATAATATTTTAGTGCCTTTGTATACATGGAAAAATAAAAACTAGAATATAAGTGATCTAAATTATCTCCCATTACGTTATTCATGACTTTAACCCTTCATACATACATCAAACATAATAAATAAATATATAACATGGTATAAAGAAAACATTAAAATGGGTGAGCTTGAATTCTCGATATGGTTAATTAAGGGAGACATGTAAACATAATGATGAGAATAAGTATATGAGAACATAAACATTAAAATAAAATATCACACACTATGAATCAATGATCATAAAAAAGAATCATGGAATAAATATTGGTTGTTCCTAAGACACCAATCATATGGAATTTCAAACATGATCCCTAATATCGTAACATAGGAATAAGACATGGAATTTGTTTGAAACACATAAGAATATATAATGATTTCCATAGTACTCAATTAATCGCATACAAGGACAAATAATAAGTATGTGTTCACTCCCCATTACATATTTAGTGTCATGGTTTACTCTCAAGACCATCCTAGTAGTTAAGGATCAATCCCAATACAATCTTAGTTGAAAAAGTCCTTTACAAAACAAATTTCACTACCCATGCCAACAATGTCTATATCATGAGATATAAATCATTGAAAAATTAATTGGAGGGATATATTGGTCCCACCTATATCATATGGAATTCATATATATGAGTGACATAAGAACATAAATCATTAATCATATAATAACTCATGGAATGAAATGAGTTTCATAAACATCATTCAATCATAACAAAACCCATGTAAAAATTGGGTTTCATAAATAGAATTCCATCATAAATATTATCCATTATTAAAAATAAAATGAATGGTTTTATAGAACCTTGTCCTAGTAAAACATAATTATCATAAAATAATGTTATCATGTTAGAATAATGGTTTGGAAATATCATTTGAAATAATTCTTGAGGAAAATATCAATTCCAATTTGAAAAATTCATTTCAAATCATAAAAAATTTATAAATAATTTATCATTTCAAAAAAACTAAAAATTTATAATGGATATTTGAAAACAATTTTAAATAACATTGAAATTTATTTTCCTTGAAAATGGATAAATGATCATTTAAAACATATTTTAACCATTTTTAGAAAACATTATTTTGATGGAAATTAGATTTCTGAACAAAGACCGAATATGATTACGCAAAACATATAATATCATGAAAATAACTATATTCTAGATAAAAACTATAAAAGGGAATTATATACACCTTATAAAAGAATATATTTGTGTAACATAACATGTATCTCAAATAAAGAAAATTGATACAAAATTAGCTTTCAGATTTGGTTACATTTGAACTGAAAACCCTATAAAATAGAGGTCATAAAATTTATAAATGAATAATAATAAATATAAGGACAGTAATAGAATATATTCATGGGTAGAATATCGATCACATATATTAAATAGGTGTGAAACATTCTTTTTATCACATGTAAAATAGAAGTGAGATAGAAATCCCTTACTTATTGAGTAACTTTAGAGTCATAAACCCCGTAAATTAATAAAATCAATTATATACATGAATATAATTTAATAAATTAGGTTAATTATATAACACACCATATTTCATTATATAAAACACACAATATATGTGGGAGGTTAATATAGAATGTTTATTTCAGAAATAAAAAGTTAGATGAAATTACCATACCATAAGTCTTGAATTCTTTTATATATGTTCAAACCTCATGTATAAGAAATATTGGTATTTTATAAATATATTATATAACAATATTATTATATATAATAACATATATTATTTTATTATTAATATATATTTCCCATTAATAAAAAAATTTATTTTAATGTTATGCTTTGGGGAATACCTACTTGCTTTACGCATGTGTTTTGAAGTGTTATCCTTGGTCATCTTACACAAATCATGATTTCATAATTTAAAAAAATAAAACTATGAAATAAATATAATATATAATTATCATATATGTTTTTATGGTGATTCATAAAATTTAAAAATTTAAAATAATATACATCGTTCATGGTGATGGGTGGTCGTACGTATGCATGAATGCTATTTTTATTTTATTTTCATGTTAAAAGAAAGAAAAATATATGATATTTTATAAATAATGAATGATAATTATAATATATATATATAATATATATTCATAAATTGTAACACCCCAAGAATTCATAATGTGTTATTTCTTCAAAATAATTCAATAACTTGCACTACACGCAACACCGAGTTCAATCACACCATGACTTACAAAAAAAATCCATTCAAAAGAGGTTATGAATATTATTATCTAAATTTTAAATTTTATATAATCCTTATAATTTTAGAATCCATATTCTGAGTTTCTTAGATATATTGCAAGAACAAATTCATTTTCAGTATTACACTATTATCAACTTTTAATAGTGAACCCTTTTTAAATACAATATTTTAAACTTTGTGACTAAATGGGGACATCAAAAATTGAAAATGAAACATCCCAAGTTTCCACGGTACACTTTCTTTGAATAATACAGTAGTGTGTGGTGTACGCAACCTTGAGTTTTAACATACACCACAACCAATCAAACTAGCCGTTATGAATAGTAATACCTACTTTTTGAAATTATATATATTTTATATTCTAAAATGGACTTCATTTTTGGATTCGGAATATCGAATTTAGCCTAAGGTGATATTTTGGTACTTTTCAGATAACTTTCATAATTTGATGAATAGTGAAAATTACTAAATTTTAATTAAAAACAACTTTTTTAATCAAAATAATTAATAGTGATAAATTGTGAATTTGAGTGGTTTTAAAGTATATTTAGAATATATTTTTACCATTTAATATAATGTTGGTCATTGGTCATAATTTTACAATTAAACCGAACATAAACAGGTGACAATCTTTTGATAATTATTATCTCTTAAAAACACGCTTTTTGTTTTGACAGCGGGAATTAATTTTAAATTAATTTCTGCCACTTCTGTGTTTTGAATTTAGAAAAATGGATTCCATATTTGGAATCAGGATGTTCAAATTGTGTAAATAGGTAACTTTTATTTTTAGACATTTTGAATAATTACTGCGGTAAATATTTTATTTACCATGGTTAAGGATAAATCCGGTAAATAAGGGTTAAAAAATAATATTATAATAATACTAAATTACCCTAAATCGTGTCCTGGCCTTATTTGTTGATACATGTTCGACCATAGGAATCTTTGGGTCGATTTTGGGACCCCATGGATCCACTTGTAAGTGATAATGACACTTTATTTTAATTAAGTTAAAATGAATACAAAAATGACACAAGAATATATCGTTTAGCAAAACAATTGTTACATAGGGTTATATATGTTGGATTTTACATTATAAATATTCATTAGAAATATAAAAATATTTCCTATATAATTATATTTTATTTATAATTTTTAGACATTAAATAAGTTATTTTATTTATGACACAATGATGATGCAGTAATTACTATAATAGTGAAAAATTAAAATAATTGATATTATAAATACCCAAATAAATATAATATGAAACTTTTAATGAATTAAACTAATTTTCTAGGATAATATGATATATTAGGATTGATTTAATTGACTTTTTTCGAAGTAATCAATCTGTTATGAGTTTCACAAAAATCAACTATTGAATAGTGTCAAAATTGACATAAAAGAGTTCTTAAAACAAATATTGTATTATTAATTGATATTAAATTCCTAAAAATCTAAGGTTCGGACAAGAGACTTATATCATGATAGGTTCATCATTAATGGACCACTTGGGGGTCTTTTGGATGTATGTAGTAAGTTTATTAACCATATTATATAAAAATACAAATAGACATTGTAAAAGTGAAACTAATTAACTTAATGTTAATACTTAACGATAAGGTTAATATAAGTACCCAAACCAGTATAAATTCTATTGGTTGAGTTGTTTTCGACCCATCCCCACCTTAAACTTTGAATATTAAACTTTGGAGCCATTGGAAACCGATTATGAATTTATTATAAACTAATATCTCTAGCTTTTCCAAAGGTGCCCCTCACCCCTCTTATAAAAGGGCACTCCTCCTTCCCATTTCATCACACCTTCAAATCCTTTTGGTTCGGCCAAACTCTGCCCAAATACTCTCCCAACATCCCTCACTACAACCTAGAGGCCTTAGTTTGATCAGAAAGCCAACCTAAGGAGCCCTTTTGATCAAATCAAAAGGAAGAACCCGAAGAAGAGGTAATGATTTCACCACCCTTTTCTAAGTTCATTTCTTCTTCCACTTCTTCTTCCTTTGTTGTTACCATTCTAAAATAATATATCCAGTATCATATATATACTGTGATGTTATTATAAATATGTTACAACCATATTCAGTATTCTATCCACCCTTTGAATAACATGTCACCATACGTGCGTACGTACGACTTACCGTCTCCACGTCGTGGTGTAATTGTTATTCAATATAATATTATTTGGATGGGTATAATAATGATGTGTAACTCATGTAAATAATAAATATAACATGTTAAGGATTCTGTATATATGATATACCATCAATTATATATTATTTTAATATCAAAAGAATGATATTGTCGCTCGTGCGTACGTACGGACTACCGTCTCCACGAACGCGATGAGATTCATTCTCCATCGTATCCATTAAAGTATAAATATCATTTGATGATTTAAAAATGATGTTTAAGGACTTGATATAATTCTGGATATGAATAATATACAACCTATCCATTACGAACATGTCTTACATAACAAAACATATAAAAGAAAACAAGAAAGTTAACACCCGAAACAACGATAATACTAAGATATTATTATCAAATCAATATTAAAAGATCATATATGATATCATATTAATGTATATGATTATTGTATAATTTAATAACAATTATTTCACCATTATACAGGAGGTTAACCTACCCCAACCAAGTAAAAGTACAAGGTAAGGGATTTTCTTATCTCACTTTCTATTCCGTGAGATTTCCATTGTTCGCCACTAAATTATTTAAAGTGGTGTATTGTGTACTGCCATTTGATATATATTATCATGATTCTCTTTATATTCATTTTATTCTGTAAATCATTTGGTGGTTATTAACTTTTGGCCATACGACTCTGTTGATTAACGTGGTAAGGGGTTTTCACCTCACTCTTTATTTCCGTGAGATTCATGCCATATTTCCACTATTTTCTTTTGTGTGGTGTATGTACTGCCCATAATTGTATTCTTTGTGTAATAAACTTTACCTTATGTGTATTTACATTTTCATTGTATGATACCTCTTTCATGGGTTGTATGTTTCGTAAGTTACCAAATTGATAAGGGTTTACTTCACAATCTCTTTAATATCCAAGGTTGTCTTTACGTAAGTTTCTACAGGGACATATTTACTATCCATGTCCATATTTCATAAAAGAGTTTTCAAAGGGATTATTTCTAAGGGAACATTTACTAAAACATCATTTTAAATGTTTTAAATATTTATTCTTCTAAATCATCCTCATTTATGTCCACGTTTTCAAAATGGTTTGTAAGGATTTATTTATATGAAAATGAATGTTTTAAAAGTGTTAATTCCATTCAAAAGTTTCAAAGTGGTATGGGACACTTTGATTCAAAAATGTATTTAAATGCCTTACTTTCTAAATTGTGTATCATTAAAATGTTTTCATGAAAAATGGATATTTCTCTCAATAATTTTTAAAAAAAACATTTTCATCTATGTCAACATCCTTTGATGGATTTTAAGATTATTTGAAGTTGATTTATTATGATATAAAACTTCCATATTGTAATGAAGTTTTGTGATATGTTTGACTGTAGATGTGTCATTTATATAGCATTCATGGTTTATGAGTAAAGTATTGAAATTTCGTATGCTAGTTACAATAAGAATGTTTATGTTATATTTCAACCTTTACTTCATATGAATGTGTTGGACAAGCATGTTCCAGGTTGGGGACTGGTTAAAGTAAGCCCTCCAGGTTGGGGACTGGTTAAAGTAAGCCCTCCAGGTTGGGGACTGGTAAAAGTAAGCCCTCCAGGTTAGGGACTGGTAAAAGTAAGCATTCCGGTTTGGTCTCCGGTTTTTAGAGGCACTCCGGGTTGGTGTCCGGTTGTTAGAGGCACTCCGGGTTGGTGTCCAGTTATTAGAGGCACTCCGGGTTGGGTTCTGGTTACAGTTAGCCCCAAGGTCTTGGGACGAGGCCTTGAAAAGAAATTAATATTTAGCATTATGCATTCCATCATTATGAAAGTGGTTATTGATTTTGCATGTGATTGTTCTATTAGTAGAATATCCATGTGAATAAGTAAATGGCATTATTTCATTTTACTTTTTCCATACTATGTTGAAGTTCAAGTTTAAAAGGATTTTGTTTTAGTAATGCATTACCTTAAATGTTTATGCTTATTTTGAATGTTCCTATATATTGTTATCCTTACTGGGCATTTGAGCTCACCCCTTTTCTATGTTTATTTTCCCCAGGATGTGAAGAAGTAAGTTATGAATGACCTGCAGGGATATTATGAGGGGATAATAGTGTGGACTGTGGAGACATTATGTTTTTGTAGTAGTTTTTCATTTTATGATATAATGTAAAACTTATGAATATATCAAGTGTTTCCAAGGCTACTAAACCAATCGGTCTTTCGATATTTGATCTTTCTTGTGATCATGCCAATGTTATGTAATAAGGCACCGACTCTGGGTAACTAGGGTCGGGGCGTTACAGTTGGTATCAAAGGAAGTTTAGTACAAACCTTGGAAACTATATTTAGATAAAATCTGATTAGAGCACGTAGACCTAAGATGAACTTTGAGGATTAGTATAGAAGAACTTCCTAGAATTTTGGTATTGTAGAGATTTTGTGAGTTTTCTGAGCAATACATCCCTGTCTGGATACGAGAAGGTAGAGGCGGCTCTGGCACAGATGTACCTAGGGGTAAAACACGAATGCACCGCTTTGAGCTTGACTCGAACGGGAACTGGTGCACGACAACGGGCCTTGCTGCACTCTTGGTTACGAAACTCCCGGGGGATATGCTTAGGATAATTATCATTTTCTTTACAAACCATTATGAAGGGTTTATGTGGATTTACTTCCTCAAAGGGGAAATTTATATGATTATGGATTATATCCGTAAACTATTTAATTTATGTTATGTGTCTTACAAGTTTGGGATTAGGTATTGTTATTCATAAACTAATCTAGTGTATGCCATTGTTTAGAAATGGCTCCCAGTAGAAGGAATGGGAACTCCAGCAATGAACATGATCCAAAGAGAAAGAAGGATCATATCTTTCATGGCCTTAATCCAGAATTTATAAGAGAAATAGTCTCCCATTTATTATCATCATACGAAGAAATAATATCATGTGTTTATAAGATAAGTAATGATTTTACTGAGTCATATGGCTTTGAAGGGAAGCAAGAGAAGAAAAGGATGGAAGAGATAAAGATGGATAAAGGGAAGAGGGAAAAGAAGAATTTTCCCATATGTGATAACTGTGGGAAGAAACACCCTGGAACTTGTCTGAAAGGAATGGGAGTTTGTTATAAGTGTGGTGGAAAAGGGCATAAAGTACATGACTGCAAGGGTAAGTAAATGGTTTCAAATGTACAATGCTTCATTTGCAAGGAGTTTGGACACTATGCGAACCTATGTCCCAGTCATCAGAATATGCCGCAAATGATGTTATTGGATAATAATCAAGTTATGATACTACCACAGATGAAGTGGAATGATTAGAGTTCTTATGTTGATTATGTCATTTGAGTGTTGTATCAACAATGTACTTGTTATAATAATTATGGAGTATATAAGGATTGTACTGCAGTACTTTTTTATTAAGGACTTGAGATTGTGTGGAATAAAGAAAAGTGACTCAATAGCAGGATAAATTTTTGGAAAATATATGGTTGAGAGAAAGATAAACCATAATATGGTTCTGATACCGAGGTAGTGATTTTAGAATAATACATGATTGATTTGGATAAATTATATTGGATATTCTTGACTACCTTGAAGCTGATTAATGATTTGTATATTCCATCATTATTGGGGTTTAAAACATTTTTGGATTAATGAAGTATATCCAGCATTCTATATGAAATTAGGAAGCATGAATGTAATCAATAAGGAATATGGTAATACATGATGAAGGTATTCATATGCTATTACGGGGTAAAAAGGATCTATATTATGTTTACCTTCCTTATAAATGTTAGACTGTGAGTTTGGATAGAAGTATTTTGGATAGTTCTAGTTTGAGATTAATTTTGGATTGCCATAAAAGGACAACCCGGAGGTCGGGCGGCAACCCGTCGCGTCCGGCAAGGCCGTGAGACATGAACCCGCAACCGAAGGGCGACAAGGGTGTATCACCTACCACTGGCCCAAGAGATGTCCTGGATTAAATAATGTAGTTGTTTTTAAAAGATTTGGTAGATGATTTATAAATTCGTTTATTTTGGAACCCTATATGAATAGTATAAATAGAATTTTTTTACGAGTGAATGATGAGTTTTTAGTAGAAATTTATTAATGGATAAAACTCTAATTATATCTCCTTATGATCTTAGCCAATCTCATAAATAAATTCCTCATCATTAAGAAAAGGAACTTAGAACATAAATTTTTTCCTAGATGGTACCTTAAATCATCACTAATTTATGGCTTTGGGATTGTTGGCCTATTCATAGCCATGTTCTCTACCACTCTCCATCAGATAATTGATGGTTAGATTTTTCTTCCATATCCATATTTTCCTACATGGAACCCTATTATGTGTTATTTTCGGTAATCTTCATACTTTACACTCTTTATTTAAAATAGAGGCCTCATTAATTCATTTTTCGATGTGGGATTTCAACTAAGATATTTTGAAACGTCAAAAATGTGTTATCCTAATACCCTATGTTTTGTTGAACCGATGGTATTTCAAATCATCATAGATTGATGAATTTAAGGACCTTAATTTTATACTTGTTTGTTATTGATGACCTCAATCACTACCTATAAATATTTACGTTTTTCCTCCAATTATATGTCTCTAAATGCCACCAATGTTCTCCTAATCGAGATCATAATTTGGTGGTGACCCTTTCATTTCTCTTTTCCTCATATAAAGACTAAATTTTAGTTACCCAATTTCCGATGTGGGTTTTCCCAGAAATATATTTTCTACTTTCAACCTTTTATTTTCGAAGAACAATTTCAAATTGCGAGGACGCAATTTATTGAAGGAGGGGAGAATGTAACACCCCAAGAATTCATAATGTGTTATTTCTTCAAAATAATTCAATAACTTGCACTACACGCAACACCGAATTCAATCACACCATGACTTACAAAAAAAAGCCATTCAAAAGAGGTTATGAATAGTATTATCTAAATTTTAAACTTTATATAATCCTTATAATTTTAGAATACATATTATGAGTTTCTTAGATATAATGCAAGAACAAATTAATTTTCAGTATTACACTTTTATCAACTTTTAATAGTGAACCCTTTTTAAATACAATATTTTAAACTTTTTGACTAAATGGGGACATCAAAAATTTAAAATGAAACATCCCAAGCTTCCACGGTACACTTTCTTTGAATAATACAGTAGCGTGTGGTGTATGCAACCTTGAGTTTTAACACACACCACAACCAATCAAACTAGCCGTTATGAATAGTAATACCTACATTTTGAAATTATATATATTTTATATTCTAAAATGGACTTAATTTTTGGATTTGGAATATCGAATTTAGCCTAAGGTGAAATTTTGGTACTTTTCGGATAACTTTCATATTTTGATGAATAGTGAAAATTACTAAATTTTAATTAAAAACAAATTTTTTAATCAAAATAATTAATAGTGATAAATTGTGAATTTGAGTGGTTTTAAAGTGTATTTCGAATATATTTTTACCATTTAATATAATGTTGGTCATTGTTCATAATTTTACAATTAAACCGAACATAAACAAGTGACAATCTTTTGATAGTTATTATCTCTTAAAAACACGCTTTTTGTTTTGACAGCGGGAATTAATTTTAAATTAATTTCTGCCACTTCTGTGTTTTGAATTTAGAAAAATGGATTCCATATTTGGAATCAGGATGTTCAAATTGTGTAAATAGGTAACTTTTATTTTTAGACATTTTGAATAATTACTGCGGTAAATATTTTATTTACCATGGTTAAGGGTAAATCCGGTAAATAAGGGTTAAAAAATAATATTATAATAATACTAAATTACCCTAAAACGTGTCCTAGACTTATTGGTTGATACAGGTTCGACCATTGGAATCTTTGGGTCGATTTTGGGACCCCATGGATCCACTTGTAAGTGATAATGACACTTTATTTTAATTAAGTTAAAATGAATACAAAAATGACACAAGCATATATCTTTTAGAAAAAAAATTGTTACATAGGGTTATATATGTTGGATTTTAGATTATAAATATTAATTATAAAGATAAAAATATTTCCTATATAATGATATTTTATTTATAATTTTTAGACATTAAATAATTTATTTTATTTATGACACAATGATGATGAATTAATTACTATAATAGTGAAAAATTAAAATAATTGATATTATAAATACCCAAATAAATATAATATGAAACTTTTAATGAATTAAACTAATTTTATAGGATAATATGATATATTAGGATTGATTTAATTGACTTTTTTCGAAGTAATCAATCTGTTATGAGTTTCACAAAAATCAACTATTGAATAGTTTCAAAATTGACATAAAAGAGTTCTTAAAACAAATATTATATTATTAATTGATATTAAATTACTAAAATTATAAGGTTCGGCCAAGAGACTTATATAATGATAGGTTCATCATTAATGGACCACTTTGGGATCGTGTGGATGTATGTAGTATGTTTATTAACCATATTATATAAAAATACAAATAGACATTGTAAAAGTGAAACTAATTAACTTAATGTTAATACTTAACGATAAGGTTAATATAAGTACCCAAACCTGTCTAAATTCTATTGGCTGAGTTGTTTTCGACCCATCCCCACCTTAACCTTTGAATAGTCAACTTTTGAGCCATTGAAAAGCGATTATGAATTTATTATAAACTAATATCTCTAGCTTTTCCAAAGGTGCCCCTCACGCCTCTTATAGAAGGGCACTCCTCCTTCCCATTTCTTCACACCTTCAAAGCCTTTTGGTTCGTCCAAACTCTGCCCAAATACTCTCCCAACATCCCTCACTACAACCTAGAGGCATTAGTTTGATCAGAAAGCCAACCTAAGGAGCCCTTTTGATCAAATCAAAAGGATGAACCCGAAGAAGAGGTAATGATTTCACCACCCTTTTCTAAGTTCATTTCTTCTTCCACTTCTTCTTCCTTTGTTGTTACCATTCTAAAATAATAAATCTAGTATCATATATATAATGTGATGTTATTATAAATATGGTACAACCATATTCAGTATTCTATCCACCCTTTGAATAACATGTCACCATACGTGCGTACGTACGGCTTACCGTCTCCACGTCGTGGTGTAATTGTTATTCAATATAATATTATTTGGATGAGTATAATAATGATGTGTAACTCATGTAAATAATAAATATAACATGTTAAGGATTCTGTATATATGATATACCATCCATTATATATTATTTTAATATCAAAATAATGATATTGTCGCTCGTGCATACGTACGGACTACCGTCTCCATGAACGCGATGAGATTCATTCTCCATCGTATCCATTAAAGTATAATTATCATTAGATGATTTAAAAATGATGTTTAAGGACTTGATATCATTCTGGATATAAATAATATACAACCTATCCATTACGAACATGGCTTACATAACAAAACATATAAAAGAAAACAAGTAAGTTAACACCCGAAACAACGATAATACTAAGATATTATTATCAAATCAATATTAAAAGATCATATATGATATCATATTAATGTATATGATTATTGTATAATTTAATAACAATTATTTCACCATTATACAGAAGGTTAACCGACCCCAACCAAGTAAAAGTACAAGGTAAGGGATTTTCTTATCTCACTTTCAATTCCGTGAGATTTCCATTGTTCGCCACTAAATTATTGAAAGTGGTGTATTGTGTACTGCCATTTGATATATATTATCATGATTCTCTTTATATTCATTTTATTCTGTAAATCATTTGGTGGTTATTAAATTTTGGCCATACGACTCTGTTGATTAACGTGGTAAGGGGTTTTCACCTCACTCTTTATTTCCGTGAGATTCATGCCATATTTCCACTATTATCTTTTGTGTGGGGTATGTACTGCCCATAATTGTATTCTTTGTGTAATACACTTTACCTTATGTGTATTTACATTTTCATTGTATGATACCTCTTTCATGGGTTGTATGTTTCGTAAGTTACCAAATTGATAAGGGTTTACTTCACAATCTCTTTAATATCTGAGGTTATCTTTACGTAAGTATCTACACAGACATATTTACTATCCATGTCCATATTTCATAAAAGAGTTTTCAAAGGGATTATTTCAAAGGGAACTTTTACTAAAACATCATTTTAAATGTTTTAAATATTTATTCTTCTAAATCATCCTCATTTATGTCCACGTTTTCAAAATGGTTTGTAAGGATTTATATATATGAAAATGAATGTTTTAAAAGTGTTAATTCCATTAAAAAGTTTCAAAGTGGTATGGGACACTTTGATTCAAAAATGTATTTAAATGCCTTACTTTCTAAATTTTGTAACATTAAAATGTTTTCATGAAAAAGGGATATTTCTCTCAATAATTTTTTAAAAAACATTTTCATCTATGTCAACATCCTTTGATGGATTTTATGATTATTTGAAGTTGATTTATTATGATATAAAACTTCCATATTGTAATGAAGTTTTGTGATTTGTTTGACTATAGATGTGTCATTTATATAGCATTCATGGTTTATGAGTAAAGTATTGACATTTCGTATGCTAGTTACAATAAGAATGTTTATGTTATATTTCAACCTTTACTTCATATGAATGTGTTGGACAAGCATGTTCCAGGTTGGGGACTGGTTAAAGTAAGCCCTCCAGGTTGGGGACTGGTTAAAGTAAGCCCTCTAGGTTGGGGACTGGTAAAAGTAATCCCTCCAGGTTAGGGACTGGTAAAAGTAAGCCCTTCGGTTTGATCTCCGGTTATTAGAGGCACTTCGGGTTGGTGTCCGGTTATTAGAGGCACTCCGAGTTGGTGTCCGGTTATTAGAGGCACTCCGGGTTGGGTTCCGGTTACAGTTAGCCCCAAGGTCTTGGGACGAGGCCTTGAAAAGAAATTAATGTTTAGCATTATGCATTCCATCATTATGAAAGTGGTTATTGATTTTTCATGTGATTATTCGATTAGTAGAATATCCATGTGAATAAGTAAATGGCATTATTTAATTTTACTTTTTCCATACTACGTTGAAGTTCAAGTTTAAAAGGATTTTGTTTTAGTAATGCATTGCCTTAAATGTTTATGCTTATTTTGAATGTTCCTCTATATTGTTATCCTTACTGGGCATTTGAGCTCACCCCTTTTCTATGTTTATTTTCCCCAGGATGTGAAGAAGTAAGTTATGAATGACCTGCAGGGATATTATGAGGGGATAATAGTGTGGACTGTGGAGACATTATGTTTTTGTAGTAGTTTTTCATTTTATGATATAATGTAAAACTTATGAATATATCTAGTGTTTCCAAGGCTACTAAACCAATCGGTCTTTCGAGATTTGATCTTTCTTTTGATCATGCCAATGTTATGTAATAATGCACCAACTCTGGGTAACTAGGGTCGGGGCGTTACATAAATGTTATCCCTATAACCGTCTATGTGAAATATAGATGAAGAATTAATTGCATCACATCATGGATATGGTAAGACATACTTACCCACAAGCAACATTATCATTTCCGAAAATACTTGATGATAAAAAGGTGGATATGATATTATCATTATTGAAGTATACGTTTTTCATAAATATCATATATATTAATTAAAATCTACATAATTACATCTCATAAAATCTGATGATGGAAAATGAATTGAATCGCTACATGGAGATGGTAAGTCGCACGTACGCACGAGTGATACATTCACTTCTTGATAGATTGTAAAGGGGTTGTATAATGGTGGGTTAATAATCATTATAAAACTTAAGGATATTTATTATCATGAATTTATTATTTTATGATATAAATAATATTTTTAAAGGATGTATAGAAGGGTACAAAAAAATTGTAATTGATTAGAGCGATTACCTCTTCTTGGAAATAGATCATTCGATTAACAACTTAACTGCTCTAAGGGGTTTTTAAGCCTCAAATAAGGCATCAAAAATATATGTAGGTTTCCTTAGAAGAAATATGAGTAGATATGTTTTGAAAAAATAGATTTTTTAGTTTAATGAAAGAAGAAGAATGGGTTCCTTTTTATAAGAAGGGGAGGGGAACTTTTGGAATTCATCAAATTATTAAATTAATATAAATAAATATTATATTAAAAATGGAGACAAACTAATTAATTAAGAAGATAATATAATTTTAGATCTATATAATTTAATCCAATAAAATTAATTAATTTATTCAATATTTTTTAATGTTTATCTGTTTTCATTATCCCTTATTTATGCTTTTTTAATTCTTTCTGATATATCATGTAATTTAATGTTTTAGGGTTAATACATTTACAATAATATGTAAAATGAAAAATAAGGCAATCAGGTATTTAAAATGAATCCTCATATAAATAATTTGTCTAAATTTTATATGTTTATAAATTATATATATTTTTATAAAATATTATTAATTTTGAAGAATCATTAATGTCAATTTTGATAATATTAATTTCATGGATTCTTAAATAATATAAATAAACAGTATAAATTCAAAACCAAACATTTAATACATTTATAATATGTCTAGTTATACTATAAAATTAGTGGGGAAAATTAATTTTCTAAAATTATATTTATTTTAATATTTTTAATATCATTTATTTGATATTTATAAAAATTAAATAGTTACCACATCATCATTGTTTAGGACTTTAAGGTAATTATTTATTAACTAATAATTAAAAATAAATAATAATTATATATAAAAATATTTTCTCTTTAAAATTATTATTTATTATTTATTTTTTATTCTATCTGACCCTATATTAAAAAAAGTAGTCATTAAAATATGAGTTTGACAACGTTAACTCTTCATTAAATAAAATAAAATAATAGTCATACTCTCACCAATGTGGTCAAAAAAGGGTTATAATTTTATCTTAATTATGTTTTTTAGAAATCCTCCCATAAAATGAAATTATGTAAAGTGTTATAGTAATTTTATCATTTTATGATCTTATTTTTACCCATAATTACCTGGTTTTCCATTAACCGTGGTAATTAGAATATTACAAAATTACTATTCATATGGCCAAAAATAATATACTCTTATTTACATTATTTTGACCTTAAAATTCCATATATGGATCTATTTTTAAAAATTCAAAACATATAAGTTGTATTAATTATTTTAAAATTATTCACATTGACTGGGTCAGAAAACTTGTTATTATTGTTCAAACATGAAAAATATTGAAACAAATTAATACCTAAATTAAATTTTAAATTGTTAAAAAGTACCAAATTATATTAAATGATAAAAACTATTATATTTATAATTTTAAACATATCAAATAATAATTTAACACTCTAATTTTTTTGATGAAAACAGTTGATTTCAAATAAAAATTAGTTTTTTTAATGATGCATAAAAACATGAAACTAATCAGATAAATACTAAAATATAAAAAAATAAATTTTTTGTTTTATTCCTTAAAATAATAAATTTTATCTGGAATAATAAATAAATATGTCAAATTTTTGATTTAAAATGTGTTCTCCATTACAAAGTGATAAAATTACGCTTTTGAGAAATATATGTTTTTATATATGCAATTTAGTTGGTTATTATCTTATTCATATAAAATATATTGGATGAGTACCAAAAATATTTTATTTATTATATTAAATATACATTTCATTATTATCGTTGACTAATTATATCCAATATAATTTATTAAGAGAAACATGTTTGAGAGAATAAAAATAAAACTACTTTCTTCATAATTATTTGATATATATTATAATTTATAATTAATTGGAAACCAATTAATTAATATTATAAATCTTTAATTTTTATAAGATAGTTAATAAAATTATTAACAATTAATTTAATGTCTATTTTATATCTTATTATAGAAATAATAATAATTTTATAATAAATTATTGTTTTGTAAAAATCAGAATTGCATGTAATGTAATCTATCAAAAGAATATGGTGTTGTGTGTAACACAATCCAAGCATAGTGTTACATATACAGCCTGCTTAAAATACTATTTTTTATATAAAAAAATTTCTATTTTGAATTTTTTGAAATGCAACATAAAAATATTTAATTGTAAAATATATATCTCAAAAAATATTCGGGTGTTATAGAGAAGTCAGAAATGAGATGTCCATGATCTAGTTCTATAAATAAAATAAAATTCTATAATTTTTTAAATTGAAAGAATAAAAATTAATTGGTATTTATAATAATGTTTCTTCTATTAGTCAGCAATGGAAATTGAAAAATAAAATAATATTCATGAAAGAGGGAAATGTTTCCATATGAAATTCTCTATCAAAATAGATCAAATTTTTTTAAAAACTCCATGGATATTCCATGTATGGTACGAGTGTTATTAAAATAAGTTCATTATTTCTGAATGAGATTTAATATATAATATATATTATTTAATTTTTTTAAATATAAAAGTGTTTCAAATAGAGGTAAATATTTATTAGTATTTTAGTTTTCATTCAACTGATGCAAAGAGTTTCTAAAAAACTTGAATGAAAATATATATTTCATTCTCAGTTGAATATAAATAAAGGATTAGTATTTTCATCTTATTTTTCATATATGATAAGAAAATTTATTTATAAATAGAGGTATGTTAGCAAGAATACGAGATGACAAATTTATGTCACGTTGTTTTTTATATAATTTTTCATAATAAGAAAAGGATAAAAAAATTATTCACAGGATAAATGTGTTTATCTGGATGATTGTTAAAATTTGGGTAATGTGATCCTACCAACCAATAACATAATATTTTAGTAAATAAATTCTTATTTCAATAAATATTAATCTAAAACACATATATTAGTGTTTATGATATAGAAGTTAATAATTTATTTTTTTATATTTCCAATAGTATGAAATAAGTTTTATTTGTTTATCACTATGGATTTTGTACATATTTACTCCATATTATGGACATAGTATAGTGTCTTAGTGGAAAGTGATATACTTTTATAGATTTAACGAATGTGAAACATAAAAAATAAATTATTATACATCTCAAAATAAAATTGAATGTCCCATAATAAAAAATATGGTTTAGGGTACATTAGTAAAGATAAATTTATAGAATCAAATTTAGTTTTTGTAATGTAGTGAATATCACATTTAATCTGACGGTAGTTTCTAATTAATTGATAAAAAATATAAATATTTATATATTAATAAAAAAATATCACAAGAAAAATGTATATTGAAATGGTTTGAGGAATGATAATGACAATGAATGAAGTTAGAGTTATAAGTAAAAAACATAAGTTATTGATAACATAAACATTGGTTGTTGTGATGTAAATGGTTTTGATTATTATTTTAAAAGAGTTAATTATTAAAAACAATATTCTTAAGACTCACGGTTATTTAAATATAATTATAATGTAGATGTTACCCATTATTCAATTAAATTATAGGATTTTATCATACGAGAATTTTTATATATCATATGAATTATAAAAGTATATTTTTTGTTGGAAAAACCCAAAATGTTCATCTTTAATAAGTCTGATCTAGTTGTATATCAAATGGTTTATAATGAGTCGAATGCTAATATATTTATGTTTTAACTATTCTTACATGTTTTTATTGAATCTAAGGTTTTGTTATTTGAAAATGGTACACTCTACAATATCATTATTTAATGTTGGTTGTATACATATGCTATGATGTTAAATAATTATTGAACTATTAAGGTATGAATTTGATTTATCCACAAATAATTTTTATCATAAAGTATTATAGGTTTTGAAAAAATTTTATGGCCATCATGGTAGAATTTTATATGGTGAAATGAAATATGTTCATGTGGTATAAAATAAATTTTGTGCACTAGATATGTTACATTGTATGTGATAGGGAGTCCCACACACTATGTCATTAGTATTCATAGGGTGCATACATTATGTTGATATCATATAATGCTACATTTTCCCTTCATAAGGGGTTTCATGGTCATATCATAATGAATTGAATCAAAATGTATGTTTGATGTGTCATATTATTATTCATATGAAAACTAAATGTTAATTGTTAAAATTTTGATATTATTCCCATTATTTTGTCATCAATTAATCTAAATATTTCATAATATAAAAAGTTAAGACAATGAAGTGTCTGAAGGGTTATAATTATTTTAACCACAAAAAAATTACACATATATTAAAAATGCGTAAGTACATTATTTATAAGGAATAGAAATTCCTTGAGGCATGTAGAAGGATGAATTATCCATGTGAATAGTGTGTTATATGCTTTATGAGGTTCACTAACTTCATATTCATTAGCCACTATGAGATAATAACATATTGTTTTCAATAGTAGAATCCCACCCATGAGTTGGATGATTCATTTTATCACCGGATACACACCAAGAGGAAAAGTCCACTAGTTATTCACATGGATATTTCTAAAGAAGTGATTGATGGAAAACAAGAACTACAATATTTGGTATATGGTATATTTTATTCATTTATTTTAAACACGGATTTTATATTTCAAATAATTGGGATATTGTGAATAAATTATATATTATAATCCACTATGCTGAACATGTAATATTCAATCGATAAATAACATAAAAATTATAATTTTGGAACCTATTTTTCTTACTATTTCATTATGAATCTCCCTGATTTTGCGCCCCACAAGAAACAAGATCTATCACATTTCCCACTCCACTGAAAATCATTAATTTGTTTTGAATTTGCCTATATGTTCTCCATGTTCTTATATTTAATTTTTTCATAATGAACTGTAGCTGCAATTTCATTGAAGAGAAACATATCTCATAAGATATTAATTATATGTTTGAAAATAAGGAAATCACATGGTTATAAAAATTTCAAAATTAATATCACCTTTTATTTATTATTACTTATTTCAAAATGAAACAGCGTGAGATTAGTGATTAATTTATTTAGGGTTTTGATGTGGTTATTCATTAACAATGAATATACTATTGAAGACTATAAAATATTCTCGTCAGTAATATATTTCATGACCACGACTTGAAATTCTATAACGTTATTAGTGTCACCAAATTTTACTATAATATCTTTCTATCTATAGTATATGATAATACCCTATCAACCAATTAAAAATAGATATTTTTAATAGAATTAATGTCTATTTTCGTCAATTTATTATTTAATACACCTAATTTGTTTCATTAGTTAAGGGTAGACAATTATCAAATAGTTACACCGCATGTATCATCAACTGTTATGATGAAAATTTGTTTTGAATAACATTTTTTATCTAAAATTTCACAACTATGTGGATATTTTATCATTTTAGTATCACAAAATATTAACAAAATAAAAATATAATAATATTTATTTTTTTAAAGTAAATTATCTATGTATTCAAAATCATATATAATCAGAAAAAAATTAGAACTATTAAATCCTAAAAAATGTTAACAATATTATTTCTGAGCCTCACTCTGATATCCATTCTCAATAGATAAATTTATTTCCCATCAGTTAAATAGTAAATATAGGCTAAATATATCTATTAAAATGTATAAAATTAATAACAGTAGATATGATGTGGAAAAATAAAAAAATTAATTGGTCTTTAAAACCTTGAGAAAATAGGATGATAAATAATGTAAAAGCAGGTAAAAAAACATTCTCAATATTATTTACAGAATAACCTTATAATTTCTATCATTAATAATTGGAAAAAAAACCTCAAAAAATTCCACTCTAAAATCTCAATATATAAGAAAATTACTACTACAGAGTGAAAGATCATTTGAGGAGAGAAAACCCACCTTCAATATGAAAGATCCTCTTCACCTTTCCCCCTCTCCATTATATGGTTTGCTGAGGTTAAAAAAATTTACCCAAGAAAAAATATCCTTTGGAACAATATTGAAAATTTATGGGGGTATACTATCAATGTAAATCTAGAGAGGGGACACCAAAATTTTGAGAAAAATGCTTGATACCAACACACTAAGCCTTCATTGATAGAAATTGTTATACTATTTCAAGTGAATATATTATTTTAACTAATTATGACTTAGCTGTAGGTTATGCAAGAAGTTATTGTCTTAATCCATTGAATGGTTTCTCAATTAAATTGTGATATAAAAAACACTTTTTTCCATTACGGTTAATTATATCACACTAAAAGTGAATAATTTTGGCCCGTAGATAGTTTTGGTTTATTCCATAGTTTTTCATTGTCAACTCAAACTAAATACATAATCAACATTAAAATAGATCAGTATCCTAGAGATAATATTATGATAATTTAGAAGAATATACTAGGTCACTTTAAGATAAGTCTTTTACAATCATGAAGAGTTCAAGACATCTTCGGGGTCACTAAAAGATATAATTTATAACCTATGAAAGGATCCATTGATCATGTTTGAAAACCCAAAAACAATGTTACCTCTAATTAAATAAATAATAAAATATAAAAATATAAAAAACTATAGCATAATAGTTTTTTAAATTATTTATCATATAAAATTTAGATTTATGTACATATATAAATATTTATTGCAACTTTTAAAATATATATAATTGAAAAAATATATTATTTATTATAAATATATATTTAACTATATATTATTATTATTAAATATTATTATATTAAACTATATATAAAAATGTATATTAAATATATAATAATGAAACGATTTTCAAAATTTTGAATATTAATATTATATTTAAAATGTATAGAAAATACTGAGGAAATTTATAAGGGATTTATATTATTCTTATAATGGTAAAGAAGAATGAATAATGGAATATTAAAAAATATATTATGATGATTCATATATTATTATGATTATATAGGTACACTAAATGGTCTGTGAGAAATTTATTTTTATTTTCAGTCACAATAACGAAATTATCTACTAAATGAAGAAGGGTTTTCAAAATAAAAGAATATGAATATAGCTTTATAAAGGAAAAATATGTCCCATAATAATATCTAAAATAATATTACCCTAAAAAAGTAATTTTATTTATTCATAAAGAATATTTTATGAATTATTGGTTATAAATTCTAAAAATGTTAAATTGATATCCTATGCCTCATTATAGTTAATGATCCATGAGAAAACAATTTCCAGGATCATGATCTAGAGTTGGTTGAGGTAATATTTTTTTAAAAATTTTGGAGAATTATCTATATTGCGAGAAGTGTGACACAAATACTTATCATAAAATAAAAAAATATATATTCACAAAACTATATCCCAACATTAACAAATTAAGATAGTAATAGGTGTCTAATTTCTCTAAATTATTTATTATATTCCATCCTAGAATGATAATAAATTTCAAGAAAGCTATAAGTATATAAAATATTAGTACCTTAAATATGATGATAATAGAAAGTGGTTCAATTATCATAGATATGTAAAGGATATAAATTAGAATTATAATGTACGGTATGAAATCATTCCTTATTCAAATCCTTTCTCAAAAATCTATCTTATAAATGATTATGTTAGATCATAATGGTGATATTAATCTTAAAATGAATGTGTAGATAATATGTATTGGGATAAATTTATTATTAGACAATTATAATTATAGAATTATAAGATTTGATGCCTTTTATTTGGTATAATTATTACTATTAATAAATAATTATATATTAGATAACACACAAAACATGAAACATCCCCACCAAACCATTTGGATTGGGCTTGGTCAGAAGGGATACAACCCATAGGTGAATCCCCAAGGAACTGATGGCTAGAAAAATATTTCAAGGGTATACCTAAATATTGGGGGTTTCATTTTCTCTTTTTAAAAAATTCAAATTGTCAATAAAAATATAAAAAAAAAAACCAATCATATCATGGGTGATTATAAATAATATAAATCAAATGGAAACCTAATAAAACAACAATTCCTGAATAAAAATGAAAAAATATAACAAGATGAATCAAGAAAAAAATACTTATCTTACATATCAACACTGATGTGGAATCACACTAACCAATCAATAAGATAAACTCGAATCTAAAAAAATTGTACTGAGGAAATGGAATCATGATCCTCCACAAGAGAAATAAGATCCCTATACTTTACCTATTTCATGAGGAACAATGTATTCATATTCGCTGAAGTGCATATGCAGTGGAGAGTAATGGTACCCAATAGGAATTCCAAAAATTTATCCCCTACTCACGAGACATGGAAAATAATATGGTATCTCATAGTAGAAAGTATTATTTATAAAAAAGATGATCATAAAAAAATTTCTATTCAGAGAAATTTAAATTGTTTAAAAGAAATTTATCTACTAATTATACTTGTAATAAAAAAATTCCATAAATATAATCAAGAATACATACATATTTAATGAAACCCCAATAATCATATATAGTGACCAGACCATCAACAATCTATCCCATAGTGATATACATCCATGCCTATAGTCTGTCACCGACGACCAAGTTTGTGTCAACAAGGCACTACACAATGCAAAGATTAACACACACCAATAATGTATTCCATGTTATCACACTAATTAATTCCATATAAATTCCATCATTTCCAAACATTATATCAATAATACATATTATGTCGGACCAAACCAAAATTTAAAACCATAATTAAAAAGGTTTTCCAGAAATTATTCAAATAACCTTGATTTCCAAAATATAAAACTTAAGGATTTTCATTCAAAAAATAATCCAACTTTTCATTTAAAAATTAATGTAAAAGGTATAATAAAAATAATCATTCATGATATTGAACTTTTGCAGGAGATAGATAAGCTACTTACCTCTTAATGGGTTATGAAAATGGTGAATGACATAATAAAACCTCTAAATCCATTCTCCAAACCTCTATTATTTATTAGTTGAAATCAATATGTCATAAAAAATAATTGATAATATATATATCCATTACATATTATATATTTTTTTCCAAGGATTTTAATAAATATAAATGGAAATATAGACTTAATATTGATTCCAATGATCCAGCACACTTAGATCCATGAAAAATATATTCTAAATGAAGGGGAACTTCCATTAAGAATTACGAAAGGAGTATAGATTTATATCCTTGGGGGAGAGGTTAAAACTAATTTTTTGGGGATAAATAAATTTATAAACTTATTTCATTGAATAAAATTCATGGGGTACTTCTAGTCTATATGTTTTCGAAGCCATGCCCAAACAATGCACTCAATACTTCCTCCAAACTACCCCCTCACATTGGCGGTCCACAGGGTTTGAAAAAAATTAACTAACCATTTTTTTCACAAATATATTTACTTTCATAATTTCCCCAAGGAACTATCCTATCCATGAAAAACCTTGTGCACACTCCCTTCTAAAAAATAAGTACATATGGTTTCATTGATAAACCATATGATTTCCCATAATCATGCTCAAATATTGCATAAAAAACACTCCCAATACAAACAAAAAAACATATAAAATTTCAAAAAAAATTATTATATAACATCAATATATATAATAAATTGGTTGTTTACATGAAACCCTAAGTGTTTTATTCTCCTAACCATTTGGATTTTCATCCAAAAAGTGATGGTGATTTATAATAATTTGGAAATGTTTCGGCCATTATTCCAATTTTCATTTTTCATGATCCCATGTTCCCTCATGAATATACAAATGTTTCCATTAGACAAGAACAAATAAGATATGTTTTCCATGAAATATTTTATCTCATCTATCTACGATTTGAGTTAGTTCCTAGATAAAAGTAACATCTGGATCAAGATCAAGATAGTCCTTACACGTTACATGGATAATATCTAGTTTTTTTCACATAGTTAATATACATTGATTATATTATGAACCATACTAAACCATATAGGAAAATAATACTAGTATGAAAGATCATTGATTCATTCAAGAATTTTGAATGGTATAATATACCATGGAAACATATTTTCTTTGATACCCAATTAACATTGTCCTAAATTTGGAATTTCTTTCAAGAACACATAATCTCATGTGAAAAATGATAACACATTTTTTTATTATTTGAATAACATTAATGTTGGATTTTAGATGAAACTATATATTTCTTGGTCATATAAATTTTCTCAACAATATCTTAAATAGGGGGAGGTCCCAATAGTGAACATTCTTTGGTCTCTACCAAACAATGTGGATACATGCAATTATTACAAGAGAATTCCTCTAATGGATCCATATATATCATGGTATGATAACTATTATTATTATAAAACTACACTAAAGGAAAACTATCCTACCATGAGATACCAAAATATATTTCACAAGAATGGGGTATGTATTCCCATGAATAAATTTTTATAGACAACCCATCCTTTATCGGATGTTATATCATACCCAATATAATCCAAATACCCAAAACATCTTGAAGTAATCACCAAATCAGACAGGTGAAATGAGGATCTCAGCCAGAGATGATCAAATCTAGTATTCCAAATAATTTTACCACTTCCCAAATGTATAGTTTTTATAATTCATCTACCATATCATATTTATGAATAATAATATATAGATATACTTTTTGAGTTGGACAACAATCACCCAAATCAAACCATGATTATAAACAGTTATTTTTCAAACCATGAGAAATACCATAGCATTCTTCTCACATTTCTATGTATTCGTTGGTAAATATTGCAACATTATAACATGTTACTAATTATCTAGCTTTACCTAATGAGAAGTATGTAATTTTTAGAAAAAATCAACCACACATCACTTCAAACCTACCTAAACAAATTTATTAGTGCATTGTACATCTTTTTTCTGCTTTGGAAAACTACCTATATCGAATGGTGATATATAGAAAGAAGTTATTATTGATAATGTATCTAAATATATATACAATAAAAAATGTAAACCATATATCCCGTATTATTTTCATTCACCATCTATCTCCCCATAAAAATTTTTAATTAAAATTATATGGAAACCAAAATATGATCATTGAGCTTCCTTGGTGTATTTAACATAGTCAAGAATATGAATTAAGTAATGGAGAAATATAACATAATTATACATAATAAAATCCGAATGAATTCATTTAGGAAAATCACAAATTCCCACTAATCATGAGCTTCTTTGGATAATTGAATATTAAAATTTCATCTCAATGAGTCAGCCTTTAAATTTCAATTTATATGAGTCTAAACCAAGAAACAATTGAATAACTAGTGATATTTCATTCATCATATTGGTCTCTATTAAAATAAATTCATTAAAATATTTCTATTTTCCTTTTATGGTCTCTAAACATAGTGAATTTCTCAGAAAAAGATAATGATTCCATGTTTTCAAAGTCTGTACTACCACTACCATTTCCAAATTATAGTTCGGATAATTCATTTCACGAATTCAAAATGTACAAAATCCATAATAAACCAAATGATCTCATTGTCTCAGAGTAGAACCAATCCCATATCCATTAGAAATACTACAATAAAAAACCCTTCTTTGGATGTAGAAAAACAACAATGTGTATATATGTGATCCTAACATTATGATACAAAAATAATTATTTATAATCCTCACTCTTGTGGTATGGAATTACCATTATCATTAGAAGAGTTATAGGGGATTCAAGTTAGTATATATCTTAATATAAAAGATAATAGTGACCCGGTAATCGCAAAAATCATGGTATATGAAATATTTTCTTCAACTATTTCCAATAGAGAACAATATATTTCTTTATACAGTATTTTGATATCCCATTATGAGAAATAAAATGGTAATATAATCTTACTTATTTTACTCATATATAGAATTTAGAGTATTCTTCATATAACAAATGATCTTTAAAAATACCCAACACGATCTCAAAATATTATTTATTTTCATAATGAGTTTGACAATAACCAAAAATTTCATCAACAAATACCAAAATTGCAGAGTCTAGGTACTACTAACACACTCAATTCATCATTTCCATTAAAAAATCTTTTGTTGTTATAAGATCAAACAACATGAACACATATTCATAATGAATATAATGACTCCTAAAATATTTATTTGGAATATCATCTTTATTAAAGCTTATTTTTTGATACCCTGAGCATATTTAAATTTTTTAGAACCATTGGAATCCAGTAATTTGATAAAAAATATCCTGAATATAAGGAGGATGATATCTATTCTTTATTTTAACCTGATTTAGTTGATGAGAATCTATAGAATGTCTTAACAATCAATCAGTGTAGCAATCCTAACTATAGTATCATAGAGTTTATGCCTTCTTCATTATATTGGTATAGATACAATGGTTCAAATCCCAAAGGATTGAATAGTTTATTAGTCGGAGTAAATTAGATACATAATTGAAACTCACATGACATTTTAAAACTTAAAATAAAAAATGATGATTCATTGAAAATTAAAATTTTCACCTTAGTGTATCCCTACATATTAATCATAAAATACATCCGCATAAATTTTGTAAAATAAAACATAATAAAGGGGTGAGCATAGAATATCGGTAAGAGAAATTTTATAGTAAAAGCTATAAATAAAAAAAATCACAATAAATATTGAAAAGTAAATAACTAAAACACATGGAATTTTATCAATAACATAAGCATACTATGAATGAATAAATGAAGATCAAATTATACCATAAAAATAATCACATGATCATGAAACTTAACCATGGATATTCTAACATATAAAATAATCACATGGAATATTAATAAATGAATTCCTAATGATTGAATGTGCAACGATGGATATCTAAAACATACCATTAAGGCTCTTTCACAAGACATCTAATACTATCAGCGACTCATTCCAAAAATCTAATATCAGTAAGGCTTCATGCCAATAATCTAATAAGTGGTTAAGGCCTTGGAAAAACCTTTATCCTATTTATTTTATTAATCCTACAAATGCATCAATGAGCCATCATTAATAACCCATGTTTTTAGTTTTCAATTTTCACATAATAAATTATTAAAAGATAAAATATTAGATATTGAATAAATTTATTAAATATTTATGGTTTTGTTTAAATTTATAAAAAAATTATAACTTTTTTAATATTTACTAATTAATAACATGGGAGGAAATTAAATGAAAATTTAATAAATGTTTTAAATTTTTTATTGATGATTATTCATGGGTTTACTGGTATTTTTTTAAAATATTTTTAATAGTTATGTTATGTTTAGTTTGGAACTATTATTTGTCTTATAATGTGTTAAACTTTATGTATTATGATATATGTATATAGTATATTAATTATTTTTATGACATATTTGGATGCTGGTTAAAGATAAAATGAATATTAGATTTTAACTGAACCTAGAAATTGTAAATGGTATACGTAATTATTGATTTATATAAAAGAATTAAATGATGATATTTTGGAGAAAATTGTATTCTAACCATGATGTTAATGTTTTAAAATTTATATAGGTATAAAGTTAACATGTATGTTTTAATTTAAATATGGAATCACCTATAGTGGGGAGTAGTGGTTCCCTGATCTGAAACTTTTCATGGGGATTACAAGCATTACAACAAGGAGATTGTAAAACCCATGTTGTAAGTTTTTTATTTTTAGAGAAAAAAATATGAAAAGACTTTCAAATTTGATCTTGAAAATATTTATTAAAAAATCTGTAATATAATTAAAAAAATTATTATTGTGTTTTAACATTTTATGGGTGGCCAATAGTAATAATATAATTATTATTTCTACCATATATATTTCAGAGTATGTGGTATGTTATTAATTAATTATTATGTGAAATTTTATTATTTATGATGAATAATTATGAACATGTAAGTAATAATATATTTATTACAAATTTTGGAATGGAATGAAATATATTGATTGAATGTTTTATTTGGAAATATTGATTAGGAAATAATAAATAGAAAACATTATTATTAATCTTTATGGAAGAAAAAACATTTTCTGATGAAGACAAATGTAGGTATATATATACATATATTATATGTATATGTGTGTGGATATTTATATATATATATATATATATATATAAAAATGGGAAGATATTTTTGTGTGCATTCTTATATATGGGAAAGATATATGTGTCTATGTGTATAAGTTGAATGTTATTATAGAGAGTTATAAGTTAAAATTATTAAATGAAATAATTAAGGGATTTATGATGTGGGGCATGTGATGTAGTAGAATGAATGAAAGAATAAAACACAAGGAAAACATGTAAGAGGGAATATGAGACACAGCACATGAGAGAGAATAAAAAATAATAGTTATAAATGAACAAATAAAATGATATTTAATACAATAAAATATATTCATATAAAGGGAGGGTGCACCTTTTCATATGGAGAAACAAGAAAATGGTGGAGAGTCAAACATATCTCTCTATCCCCTCTTTTAGTCTCTCTCATATTCTATTCATCTCCCTAAACTTATACCGACATCTGTATATCCCATAATATTGATCTGACTAATGTATCAACCAAATCATTGGATTTATCATTGTAATAAGACGGTGCATATCAAATCTATTTTAATAGTTGACTAAGAGTTTTGTACATCTGTTTATTATACCAAATTTTATTATTTCTTTATCTTCTACCTCGATAGTCATTAGATTGACATCCCACCATCAATGTTCGATACAGGTCAATGATAGGATGATAATCCATAGGTTTTTTTTCACTATAAATGAATAAATATTTATAGATTTTATAACATTCAAATTCCATGGTTAAATAGAAAGGAAAATTATTAATAATGAAGAATTTGTTTTACCATATTTTAGTGGTGGATCAATACCTAGTTCGCATGTTCATCATATTTATGGTAGGTGGTCTAAAGTGAAGATCCCATAGTCTTGAATTATACTATTTGTATGTAATTATAAAATTTTAATTTTCATGATTGATAAATGTCATTTATGATATAAATGATTTAATATAAATAATATATTACAATTATCTTGGGTAATTGGTGTAATTGATGTTGTGGAATTTAATTAATGAATTTTTTAATTAATAAATGCATTGTTATGATTGTGGTATTGGATAAATTATTTGCTATATTAATTAATGGATGTAATTTTATTATTGGGGATTGTATTAATTAATTGTTTAATTAATTAATGGATAAAATTTTATGATTTTGGAATTGTATTAATTAATTAGTGAATTAATTAATTGATGGAATATTATGATTGTTGAATTGGATTAATTAGTTTTTTTATGAAATATTCTTATTTTTGAAATTGATTAATTAATTGGTGAGTTGATCGATTGAATTTTGGGATTATGTAATTTATGAATTGGATTAATTAATTGAATAATTAATTAATGGAATGTTAGGATACATGTGATATTGTGTTACATGTGATGTTTTGATACATATTAAATTGTAATACATGTGATTTTGTGATACATTAGTGTCAGACATGTTCTGCTACATCAAAATACCATATTGATAAATTATTGTGTGGGATGGTCCCATATGTTAAAATCCCATAGTGATTTGTGAGTGTTGAAACAGAAATGCTTAGTCCAAATTTCAATTGTGTGATTGTTTGGAAAATGAGTTGTGGGTCACAGACTGCTGCTTCAAATACAAACGGGGTCGTAGACATGGAGTTCTAGGTTGAAAATGATGGTATTCGACTATGGTTCCAATTTTCCATGATAAAAAATTTTAATGAATAGATAATTAAATCCCACGAATTATAATGGATTCTGAATTCAATATGTGATATGGTGCAGACTTTGATACGGGCCAAAGTAGGTATTGATGGTTTGGGATTCCATGAGAACCCCGAAATTATGTTGTTAAATAATGTTTATTTGAATAAATTTAATCTATTAAATTTATTTCTTCTATTTTATTATTAATACAACCTCATAGACTATTATGGACTTAGTATTGTTTTAGAAACCGTTTTTCAGGACCTACTACGTTGTACTCACACCTTAATATTTTTTTGATCATTACATCTATAGAATTCATGTTTACAGTACATGGTAACGAAAAATGATTGATGTTTGATGGTTGAGTTTGGGAGGGAGCATGGATGAGGGAATCGAATGTGATTCAGAACACCGTTATTATTTTTTAGTTTCTTTATCTATGATTGGTTTTCCATACTGACAAATGATACATATTTTGAATGACATATCTACTATACAGTTCTGGATATTGTAATTCTAATTTTGATAATCAGGTGATACTGGTTTGTTTTTTATATTTGTTATATCGTTTGGTTATTCTAATTTATTTACGATAATATGCTACTTTAAGAAAGAGGGTATAGTATGTATAGGATTGATACTAGACCCTCACTACTATTTAGATGCCTCTAGTATATTATGAGATATGCTTGAGGTCATGTGAAAGACCGGTTCATGGAACCGATGTGTGGCACTAAGGTCTGGATGTTACACTATCAATATTGGGCGCCACTCACTACAATCTAAGTCCAATTCCATCATCATATGAAATGGGTCAAAGATAATAAAGAAAATGATTCATATTAATAACTAGCTTATGAAATGTAAATACTTTCTACAATTAATTTACATAATCATAGACTATCATGGGAAAAGTGAATGGTATCGAAATTGTCCTTCCCCAGTCGAACTGAACTTTAACTATCCTGAAAAATAACAATGATGAAATCATTAATAAATACACCCTTTTTATTAATATTAAATGGTTTTTTAAATTATCAATAGAAACACATTAAAAATATATTTTCAAACATTCTTGGGGAAAATATTCAATTGTCATTGAAAATCAATTTCTAATACATAAAAATTTTTATAAATACTTTTCATTGAAAATAACTTCGAAAATATATATACATTCAGAATATAAGGAAAACATTTTCTTCAAATGTTAATTAATAAACTCAAAAATGAATCTTCAATGAAATTAAAGTCATGTTAGTGTGAAATTCCCAACATTCCATACAAAATTTAAATAATATTAATTTTGAATTGTAAAAACGTTAGAAATGTTCCTTGATCATAAAATGTCAATAATACCCCCCTAAAAATTTATTTTTAAAATAAAAACTGGCAAAAAATAACAATAAAATTTTATTTTTAAAAGTTTATATACGATTTTGAACACATTTTTTGAAAACATGGTTTTTTAAGAAAACAGATTTCATAACAAAGAGGGAAATTAAGTTGGATTTTATTAAAAAATTAATAAAACATTTTTAATACCATATATTGGAAGAAAGTTAATATTAATTTAAATTATCTTGAATATCCATAAGAGAATAAAATTGAGGTTTTCATTAAGGAATGATCAAAGATTTACCTTTATTGGATATTAATGTTTGAATAATCCCAATTAAAATGTAATTGTGGTGAAAACCCATTCAATGGTAGTCACATTGATGTGAAAATCAACCAATGAATAAATTATGTATATCAAATATAAATACATTTAAAAAAAATGTAAAAAACATAACTTAATAAAATTATTTATAAACAAAATCTAATTTTATCAACATTAATGAAGATGTAATATAACCCAATAAAAAAATTGAGTTATGAAATTGTTTACCACATACTAACTTTTATTTCAAATCCCAATAGATGAAATTGTCATTACCCATACCACGGGGCATGTTCCATGACTACCCCAAGCCCGCCTTCCATAGGCTAGGTGCTGACGACTTGCACCGAAAGGTGTATTCCCTAAAACAAGAAGGTATTTCCTTTAACCTGTACAAACACACAATCCTAGAACAAAACAATAATCAACTTTTAAAGTAAACTGCTGAAGTATAAGTATACTAAATGTAAAGGGTCCAGAATACAAGCACAACTAGAAAAGTTCAAGTACCAATAAAAAGTACAAAACAACTAACAGGTGGAATGAATATTGACTATTGTCCATTATAGATCCAACTTGAAGGGTAGGTATAGATCGCATCCGCAGTACTCCACGTCCACCCGTCTTTTTCACGTCATGTCGTTCGGAATGTACACCTTTGAGAACCTAGTCCTGGTTCCCTTAGCCTCAATAAATGTTGTATGTCATCTTCACAAGAAACAACAATGTGCAGGCAATGCTAGTGCAGGGGTGGGTATAACGATACTCAGTTGGGACCCTGAGACACCGTAGGTCTCTTAAAGTTCTATAGAGGAAAACCACGAAGAAAGACATCAAACCTACTTAGTATATGCCCATACATACACCTAAGTTATCAAGATATACACATCTCATACATGAGGGAATAATATCACAAAGGTAACACCACGAAGGTAAAATTAGCACATAGGTTACACCACGAAGGTTACTTCACGAAGGTAAAAGTACCACAGAGGTATCACCCCGAAGATAGTACCACGAAGGTAAAAGTACCGCACATGTATCACCACAAAGATAGTACCATGCATGTAAATGTACCAAAAAGGTATCATCACAAATATAGTACCACGTAGGTAAAAGCACCACACATGTATCACCATGAAGATAGTACAACAAATGTAAATGTTTTAGTTCCATGAGAGTCTCAACTCAAACTAGGAATTTGTGAAGTATAGAAGTTATGATGATTAATCACGAAGCTAGATCATCTTATTCTATCAAGAGGAACTTATGCTGACTATACGGAGCCTGACCCACATAGAATCAATAGGTACTAACCCCCGCAATGACCTACGCATCCGACCCTCCTGGAGTCGATAGGTACAAACCTCTGCGGACCCACACATGATCTAACCCACACAAGATCAGTATGCCCGGACCCACATAGGATGTCTGAGCGCTGACCCACATAGGATCAATAAGTACTAACCCCCACAATGACCCACCCAGGATCCGACCCACCAAGATTCGATAGGTAACTAACCTCCGAATGATCTGTCTCCAACCTCCACCCCACTGCCAGCCAATAGATACCTACTAATAGCACATTTGGGGGAACCACTTCTCAATCCATCGGTCCTACATAAACCACCATGAAGTTCCATGATGAAGTATCCCAAAGTTTCATCACATCCTAAGGGACCCAACACAATTTCTGACGCATCAATCAGATGAAATTTCAATAAGTTATTAGTGTTTCCACTACGAGGGCCTGGTTGGATTCAGGGTTTGATCCAATCCAGTCGTGCACCAACATTATCCAAAACTCATGTGGAGTATACCAAAAGGACCATCTCAATAAATGGATTTTTTTGCCTTATACGGTTCGCCAAACGGATGCTCAGTTCTCATGATATGGACACAAAAGTGTATTTGGGTCTAGATGGGCCCGAGTCTGGTCCAACCCGGCCCAACCCGGCTTGGGCAGACCCAACCCGGTTTGGGTCCCACCCAGTGGGCCAGGGCCGCGCTCGGCCCAACCCATGAAGGGGAGAGCCCGGCCCAACCCACGTTGGGTGTGGCCCACTACTATAGCTCAATGGTGTGGCCCAGTGGCGCAACCCGGTGGCGGGGTCCGGTGACGCGGCCTGCCGGGCAGCACGGTCCGCCCGAGCTGGCGCTGATGTGGAGAGACCCCCTTCCAATCAAAAGGCCAAATAGTAGAGTCATTAGGTTCTACCTTGTCACCAAGGGATCCAGTCACGTCCTGCAGATCTGCCTCGTCCGGTAGGGTGCTCCGACCGGTCCTCGTCCCAGCGGCACGGTCATGCGCTGCTGCTCCTCCGCAGCCGACCAAGTGTCTTTCTCTCTTTAGCCTCTGCCACGACCAAGCGGTCGTGGTCTCCTACTCATCTGGTTTCACGGATGCACACCAACCTTCTTTTATGTGGTCCACCAGTGTGTCGTCCATCCTCTTCTTCCACAGGTCACCATATCTCCACTCGTAGCCCGAAAAATGAAACGATCAACTATTCATGGTCCTCATGTCATGGGATCCATGTCCATATTTCATTCTCAACAAAATATTGTGTTTCCAGTGTCATTAAATATTTGATGTTGAAGAACACACAAAGAACGCACGATGAATCAAAATATAAGAGGAATGGTATATTCCCGGGAAGATGGCCATGTTAGTTTGGTCATCCTCATTGAGAAAACAGAATATGAAGAATTATGAAAAAAATTCCATCATATTAAAAACAAACCCCTACCATGATGGTCACCCGTAGAATTTGTCATGAAGAAGAAGATGAATTCGACGAAGATGGTGACATCGACGTTCATTGCTCCCACATGATGTTTTCGATCCGGGTTCAAGTGACGTCCTCATTCATTGATTCTAGAGGATTCTCTTCATTGGAGAGGCTGTTCTTCATTGAATAATTTTCTCCCAAATATCCTCCCCTTTTCCAATCCTTTCCCCCATGAGAGTTGAGGTGAAAAATTAATAATATGATGTTTAATAATTAATCAATTAATTTATGGGCACATTAATTGGGGAATTCCAAGGGTTAAAGTGGATTCATTAATTGGGAATTAATGATCCCAATTAATAAAATAGGAACGTGGTTACAAGTTTTGTGTAACAGGGCATTTAATGCCCAACATAAAATGCCCGAACACCCCTGTGTGGTCCCCATCATCATGTTTCAATTGGGAGGTTTCAATTTCAAAAATAAATTAAATCATTTATATTTTATTTTCTCCCACGAAAAGTAATAAAATTAATTTCCACCCTTAACCTATTTTGGTTGAGGTAATGGTCTCCTTAAGAGAATACTGGCTCTGCATGTTCAATAGATTCCCCAAATTTTATTTTTGAGCACAAGTTCAAAAGTTACAAAACATCGCCCACACGTTCACTAAACGTACCAAAAAAAAAGTTCGGAAAATTATCAATAGTCGTCATCGACCCGCGTCGGTCGAGGATTATGCACTGCCTAAGTGAAACATGCCACAACGAACCCATAAGTACTCTAAGATTTCAAATCCAAGTTAACTTTTAAATGTTATTGACTTTACAATAAAATATTTGTCAATTAATTATTTTATTTACAGCCAAAAACTAACATTCACTCGTGGGTCGCACCAACCAATGTTAGTATCTGCCTAAAGAAAGAATATCCTCATGAATTTAGAGATGGTCTTGGTTTTTTAATCTGAGTTATCATTTGTGAGTTATAAGCATTTGAATAATAAAATAACATTAATAAATTATTTTATTTATGGTTATACCATTTTCGTGTTTTCTCACAGAAGGCCTAGGTCAACTAAACTAAAGTTTCACCTTTTGTAAACATGCCATCCTGAGCACAATGATGCCCTCAGATTTATAATTTGAGTAACCATTTAAGAGTTATTCCACTTATGTAGGAAAATTTCTTACTCGTGCTAATTAATGATTAACAAAAATTCAGTGGATCATTCTGATCACTCCGGGACTTAGAATCATGCGCTGTCAGATTTTGTGGTCTCGAAATAATTCCATATAATTAAACAAAATTATACGGAATTTCTGGGACATTACATTCTCCCCAACTTATGGATTTACATACTCAAAATCCAAGACAAAGGTAAATCCACCCGAAGTGGGTACAGAGCATGAATCTGAGCCTCCTACTCCCATGTTCTTTCCTGGAGGTTCTCTTACTGCCAGAGTACATGCACTTGAGGTATCGACTACCCATGAAGTACCCACTCTTGTCGATTCTCAATATTTATTGGAACCTCTATAAATGTCACCCCTCATCATAGTCCAAATCACCATGGTAGATGATGTAAGATAGTTCATTCATGTATCTCCTCATCTTGGATATGTGGAAGACGTCATGCACCCTATCCAACTATGGTAGAAGATCCAAGCGGTACACTACATCTCCTATCCTCTGAAGTGTCAGAAATGGATCGATAATCCTCGGCGATAACTTTCCGCCTTAGCCAATTATCCATAGTCTCCGTCGAGGAGAGACTCACAGGAAGACATGGCCCCCTTCAAAAACTCCTCCTGAAGCATCATTGGTACCATAGTGAGACCTCTAAAGAGGATGAAGTGCTCCAAACCTTAATAAAATCTTTCTGGAGACCGTCTTGAGGATATCTGAACATGTCATGCCTCGCAATCAACGACCCAAGCTATACCTCCCGATTTTTTGGGGAATTGGGGGAGTGAATGTCATAGACTATAGGTAGACTACTCAATCATTATACTCGAAGGATATCCGAAGCATTAATAGTTTATATTATGCCTCACTCGGCAGTTGTAGACCAGAGATCCTGCTGAGTGCATCTCCTACCACATTCCCCTTCCCAGGAGTATATGCTATCTCAATGTCGTAGTCCTGGAGGTACTCTAGCCATCATCACTATCTCAACATCTAAAAGCATTACTGACACTTCAACATCAACCATAAAGTCCCCCCCTTCCTTTTCAAAGATTTAAATGGTGCCACTACCCAGGAGATGTCTGGTTCAAATCTCCGGTAGTACCCAGCCAAAACAGAAGTCTCTCTCCCTTCTGAGAGGTAATCCTAGAAAAATCTGTAGAAAAGATGTCCCCACATTTTACCACTAATTTTGGGAACTGAAAATGAAAAACTCCAACTACCATGTAGGTCGGGATGGCCGACTCAAGCGTGATTGGCTGCACCCTCCTTTACATGAGATTTTCCTGTGCTGCCTGGGTTTCGTTTTTTTCGACCATGGAAAATTCCCATTCCAACATTGTAGGTAAACCACAGCCTTTTTTCTAATAAATTTTATCCATGTATGAACTGTTTATTTATAGTTCATACCAAAAATATCATTGTAAGGCCTCAACGCTGCCACAAAGAGGTTCAAATTGAAACTCTCACATCAAGGGTCAGATCACACCATCGTCTTAAGTGTGATTATCGATTATCCTCCCAATGGTATCTACAGACATAAGGATCTAGTCAACATCTCAACTGGAAACTCCTGGCCTTGAAAAATATCTGTGGATTGAAGGAAATATTAGTTTCTATGTCTATTAATACAGAAGATAGTTGTAGACACAGATCGTACCTCTAACCATTCCTAGAGTCCTTGGGTCACACTCCTTGACCCCATGTAGCTAATCCCTTCTCAGGTATTCAATATCCATGAGGATGGTGGGGAACACAATGGGGGTTGTTGTAACCTATCAAAATGTAACCACCTTATGCTACTCTCCTAACTCTGATTCCACATCTGCAGCCCTACAGATTTTTCTATCCCTATCACATCCAATTCCTGATGCATTTTAGATGACCAATTCTCTGAGACTGGGGCCAGTTTCCTGATTTCCCACTACAAACATTCACTGTATGTATCCTCTATGAAAAAGAAAATTCAACCAAAAAAAATCTCTCCAGCATCCTAATATATTTTGGAATCCATAGAGGAATAGTGTTGGCTCAGATGTCCCTAAAGACACCTCACTCAGAGTTCTTTCCCCAAAGCACTGATCCTATCGTATTCATCGAGTAAAATGAATGGTTGGTACGCCTAGATGAATACTCAGCTAAGACATTCCATCCTACCAATGTTGTATAGCTCTAAATAACTATCAACCACCTTCTAAAGCCAGTCCTCAGCCGTCATTGAGTTGGGATAAGCTCAGAACCTGAGAGGTATCTGATGCTGATACTCTTGTAAGGCACTAAGCCTAAATGTGTCTTCTACTAGTACCGCCAGTGGAAACTGCTGACTAATGGGTAGTGACATAGTTGGCACACTACCCGAATGTACCATCTCGGAAAAAATTCCAAGTACCAAAGCCTCATTATAATGTGGATCATCCTCATGTTGACGTACTGGAAAATATCAGTAGCTAGAATCACCATATGATCTAGTAGTGTCACAACAAGGTGGAAAACTCTAGCCACTGCCACTAGACGACCCTCAGCTACCTGGGAATCCTACTCGCCTTAAAACCTCAGAGGCCTATATCGCTGGAACTCATGAAACACACTCATTCGGCGTGCATACCATACTTGTAGGGCTGGTGGAAATGGTCGTCCAATGGGTATTGATGCTTTCGGTACACCACCCGAAGGTGCTAATGCCGTAAGAGGGCCCTGCACCGAGGCCACATCACTCGGTGGGCCGTCATCGTGTACTCTACCGGGATTCCTAGCAGGCTATGTGTGTGGCGGTATCCTGATAAGGGAGAGGTGAACCATGGTCATTATGTTATACATGGAGAGCTGAATCCCAAGAATTCAAAAGAAAAACTTTTCAAATACACTATAATCAGTGTTTTGATTCACTGAGTGGGAAATCAGAATTCAGGGGCCCGGTGTATGGATACATCTTCCGCCACACCAACATTGGGCTGCCCGAACTGAAAACCACACTCATAACACTTAACACTATTTCATCAAAGAAAATATCTGATTCCTAGTTCTATGGTGGAACCAAACTCCTCTAGTACCACATTGTCACGACCCATCCTCTGGTGTCAATGCTGTGACTACCCCAAACCCGCCTTTCATAGGCCAGGGGCTGGCGACTTGCACAGAAAGGCATATTCCCTAAAATGGGAAGGTATTTCCTTTAAATTTTACAAACACATGGTCCATGAACATAAAAAGAAGCAACTTGTGAAGTAAACTGCTAAAGTAAAAGTATACTAAAAGTAAATGGGCCACAATACAAGCTCAAGTGGAAATATACTAGTACAACTAAAAACGACAGAACAACTGAATGGTGGAATGCATCTCAGGAATCTTCCACCACAGATCATACCTGAAGGATAGGTACAGATCGCCTCTATAGTACTACACATCCGCTCATCTCCTTCGTGTCAAGTCACACCTAATATCCACCTATGAGCACCATCCAGTCCTGGCTCCCTAATCCGTGATCAATGTTTTATTCCATCTGTACAAGACATAACAAGTTGCGGGAAAATCTCATGAAGGGGTGTGTATAGAAATACTCAGTAGGGACCCCGAGACCCCATAGGTCTCTTTAAGATCAACAAAGGAAAACCAAAAATCAAGAAATGAACACTACTTAGTATTTTCCCATACATAAGACATAAACATCTCATATATGAAAGAAGAATACCACAAAAGTAACACCATGAAGGTAACAAAACGAATGTAAAAATAGAATACAGGAAACACCATGAAGGTTACATCGCGAAGGTAAAAGTACCACACATATATCACTATGAAGAGAGTACCAGAATGATAAAATTACCACACAAGTATCACTATCAAGATAGTACCCTGATGGTAAAAGGACACACATGTATTACCACGAAGATAGTTTCACAAAGGTAAAATCAATACATAGGTATCACCATGAAGATAGTACCATGAACATAAATGTCTTAGTTCAAATGGAGTCTCAGCTCAAACAAGGTATAAGTGAATCATAAAAGTTCAGATTATTATTCGCGAAGATAGATCATCTTATTCTACCAAGAGGCACTGTTGTTGACCATATAGAGTCTAACCCACACATGATCGATTAGTACTAACCCTAGAAAGGACCCACATAACATCCGACCCACCCAGAGTCGATAGGTATTAGCCTCTACTGACCCACACAGAATCTTGCCCACACAAGATCAGTATGCGCTGACCCACAGAAGATCGGTGTTAAATGACCCACAGAGGATCTGACCCCCATAGGATTGGTACGCAATGACCCACATAGGATCAATTAGAACTGACCCACACTGGATTAATTGTTACTAACCCCCTCAATGACCCACATAGGATCCGGACAGCCTAGGGTCGATACGTAACTATCCTCCATATGATCTGTTTCCATCCTCTTCCTCACTACCATCCACTGGATTCCAGCTAATATCACGTTTGGGAGAACCGTTCCTCATTCAATCGGTCGTAACTCAATATCCACGAAGTTCCAAGATGAAGTATCCCAATGTTCTTTCACATATTATGGGACCCAATGCATCATATGACACGTTAATCAGACTCCCTATTTGTATATTATTAGTATTTCCACTCTAGAGGCCCAGTTGGATTAAGGGTTTGATCTAACCTAACCATGCACAAAGATTTTCCAAAACTCAATTGGAGTACACTAAAAGGACCATCTCGATCGAAGGATTCCGGTACTATAAAAAATTCTTCAAATGGATGCCCAGTTCCCAAGATATGGCCACAAAGGTGTATTTGGGTCTAGATGGGCCTGGGTCCAGTTTAACCGGGCTTGGAATGACCCAAACTAGTTTTTGTCACCCTGACATAGTCCGGGTCTGGTCCGGTTTTCCAGGGCTATAGGGGACCTGACCCGGGAAAGGGACGGCTCGGCCTGGCCCGCGTTGGGCACGACCCGATGGCTCTTCCCGGTGGCATGACCCACTGGTGGGGGCCAGTGGTGCAGCCCAGTTGCATGGCCCACCCGGTGGATCATTTCGCATAAGTTAGCACCGATGGGGAGAAAACCCTTATGCTTAGAAGGACAAACGATAGTTCCATTAGTTTCTTCCTGATCACCATAGGACCAAAGCGCATTTGGCCGATCAGATTCGGCTATCCAGGTGCTCTGACCGGCAAGGTGTCAGCCGCTCATCGGTCTCCACCATGGCCAAGCAGCCACGGTCTCCTGATCATCTTGTGGCACAGATGTGTGCTACCATTATTTTATGCAGCTGGCAGGTGTGCCGGCCCTCCTCATCTTCCACAGGTTACCTCATCATCGTTGTTATCCCAAAAAATATAATGATCGCATATTCATAGTCCTCGGGTCAAGGGATCTGTGTCCATATGTTACGCTCAACAAAATATTGTGATTCTAGAATCATTAAATATTTGGTGTGGATGAACGCATGAAGAACACATGGAGAGTCAAAATATAAGAGGCATGGTATATGCGCGGGACGATGGCCATGTTAGTTTAGATATCGTCATTGAGAAAACAGAATATGAATAATTATAAAATAAATTTAATTATATTAAAAAAGACCCCTACCATGATGTTCTCCTATAGGAGTTTTCATGAAGAAGATGATGATATCTATGAATATGGGTGCGTCGGCGTTCATCGCTCTTGTAAGATGTTTCAGATCTGGGCTCAAGCATTACTCTTGTTCTTCGATTCTAGAGGATTCTCTTCATTGAAGAGGGTATTCTTCATTGAATATATTCTCCAAAATCTTATTCCCATTTCCAATCCTTTCCCCCAGGAGAGATGAGGTGTCAAATTAATAAAATTTTGTTTATTAATTATTCAATTAATTTGTTGGAACAATAATTGGGGAATTCCATGGTTTATAGATTATTCATTAATTCTAAATTAATGAATCTTATTAATAAAATATGAACGTGGTTACACATTTTATGTAATCGGGCATTAAATTCCCAACATTAAATTCCTGAAAAACCACGTGTGGTCCCCACCTTCATGTCTCAAATGGGAGGTTTCACTTTCAAAAATAAAACAAAGAATGTTTATTTTATTTACTCCCATGAAAAGTCTGAAAACTAATTTCCACCATCAAACTACTACAGTCGAGGTAAAGGTATCCATAAGTGAAAATCAGCATTGTGAGGTCAACGTTGTCCTCATATTATAATTCTGAGAACCGGTTCAAAAGTTACAAAAATCTGCTTGCGTATTTACTGAACGTAACTAAAAAAATTTCAGAAAATTATTAATTGTATCACATGAACTGCGCCGGTCGAGGTTAGGCTCTGCCTATGTGAAACACACCCCAACGAACCAAATAATACTCTCATATTTCCAATTTGAGTTACCATTTAAATTTTATGGATTTTATAATAAAATAATTAACACTTTATTATTTTATTTACGGCCAAAAAAATAACATTAACTGGTGTTCGGCGCTAACCAATGTTAGTATCTATCTAAAAAAGCATACCATCACAAGTTCAGTTGTGGTCTCAGTTGTTTAATTCGAGTTACCATTTGTGAGTTATATTCATTTGAATAATAAAATAACTTAATTATTTATTTATTTTATGGTTATTCCATTTTTGGGTTTTCTCACAGGAGGCCCGCACCGAAGAAATATAAGTAGCACCTAAGTAAACCCTTCATCCTGAGTGCAATGATGCCCTCATATTTCTAATCTGAGTAATTGTTTAAGAGTTATTCCACATTTTCAGGAAAACACCTTATGCGTCCAAATTAATTCATAACCAAACTTTGACAGATCATTCTGTACACTCCAGGACTCGGAATCATGCGATGTCAGATTTAGCGGTCTCAAAATAATTCCATATAATTAAAATAAATTATACTGAATTTCCAGGAAATTGTTGAAATAATTAAAATTAAAACAAATACATAAAATGAATAATTATATATCTATGATATTAAATTGTAAAGGTGAATTATATAAATGATAAAATAAACTAGCAGCATAATAGTAAAATATGCCTTAATGAAATAAAATTGATCTCAAATCACATACCTCATGTTTCTTTTTGGTTGAGAATAGTTTAAACCCATTTATAGTGTTTTTAAAAATTTAATTAAATTTTAAAATAACCATATAAATATTTATTCTATCATATATTATTATTCTATATCATCTTATCACTCATTCATTAATAACCATTCATTATTTTAATTATTTCTTGTGTTAATTTCCCTTTTTTCGAGTATGTTTAGACTGGTTATTGTTTATTCCTCTTATTTTTATCATGATAAAATTATCCCCCTAATGTAAATAATTATTTAAATATCATATATATTCATTATATATATATATATATTAATCAATATAATTGTTTGATACGAAATGAAATACATCATTCATGGAGACAGTAGGTTGTACAAACACTTAAACATAGTTTCCATTTTCATTTCATAATAAAGAAGGAAAAGTAAATGATATATATACAGGTATATTATTTTTTCTATATCATTTTTATGCCATATATATAATGAATGTTTATTAAATCCATCCTCAATATATTTTATGTAACCATGACTGAATCACATCGCTTCGTGAGGTGGTAGAATATCATATAGATGAGCGATATAATCATATTCTTACACATTTGAAAGCATGAATGTATGTGTGATATAATAATGAAATAATAATAATAGCATAAAAAATATAATAGATATCAAGTATAAAATATAAATCCCTCATTATTTTTATTCTTGAATGTTGGTAATTAAAAAATTAATGACATCGATTTGTGTAGAGGTAGTCCATCATACACACAAATGATGAATTTGTAACCCACATGATGTAATTTTGTGAAGTTTTAGGTCATACGAATAAGCTAAAAATATATCAGAATATGAAATCTAATGATATTATTATATATTGATGGTGTAATAGGAATTTAATGAGGTGGAGGAAGAACAAAAATATTTTTTTATGAAGAACAATACATCTTCTTTATGTATCCACATTAGGTTTTGTCTAAAAAATCAAAGGTATACTTTCTACTAAACAAAGTATTTCTGGATGATGATAGAGAAGTTAGGTATTTATCTGGGAAGGTTTTTTCTGAACCAAAGTGGTTTGAATGTGTGAATAAAGGAGTATATATGTGGCCTTTTATAAGTGGTAGAGAGGACACAATTGGTATTTTTGAAAATCATTGAGTGCTAGAACGTTTTTTCTTGTAAATTAGTTCCAATAATGCCTAAATATAGAAAATATAATTATTTAATTTTAATTATTTCCATAAAATTAGTTTTTTCCATTATTCAATGTAATTTTTCACTTATGGTAAAATTTTAGTCCCCTGGTAGGTCGTTTTTCTATTATTCATTGTAATTAATTATAATTATTTTCTCTAATCACAATGGTGAAAATTTAATTTTAACTTATTATAAATTATATTTTATGATTATTATAAATACGAAATCCATTTTTGAAAATTCCATTCACATAAGTGGAAAATTTTAATTTCATATTAATCATGTATACAAGAAGAGAATCATGATTTAATGAGAAAATTACCAAACATTTGCAACGTTTTTACATAACAAAATATATAAAAATGGTTAAAATGATGAAATTTTTATTATTATATTTATAATTGTAAAATTTTTACTTAAAAAAAAATTAAAATATAATTTTACATTTTAAATTATTCAAATAAAAAGTCAGTTTTCAATTAAAATTTTGTATTTTTAACTATTCATAAAAAAGGGAACTTCTTAGAAAAATACCATAAATTCACCAAAAGATAATTTTGTAATTATTGTTTCAAATATTATATATTTTTTCAAATAATATTTATAAAAGTCCAAAATTTAGATTTAAAAAAACCGTTCCATCAAATGGCAGAAAAACATCCATCACAAAAATACAAATTTTTATAATTAACATTGGATTTGTTCTTATATTCATTCGATAGAATATGTTGGATTAATGTTAAAATTTTATTAAATATATATTTAATAAATCTAATTATTATCATATACTAATAATAATCACTTTATTTTATTATCATAAAATTCATTTGGAACATAAAAAGTTGCTTTTTATAAAATCATTTCCTTTATATTCAAATGCTTTTTATAATAATAATTAATTTTTAACCATGGAATTCAAAAATATATTTTCATAAGATAGTTAATCATATTCATAACATCAAACTTAATTTCTATGAGATAGTTTTTATTTTAAATAATAACATTAACATTATTCTGTGAAACTCGTTTGTGTGTGTGACACAATCCATTGAAGAAAATTATTCCTCCATATACCTCAAGTGAAACATAGTATTTCATGAATTTCAAGATATAAATAATGTTTCTTATCACATAATATATTTATTAAATTTTAATTTTTTAATATTTTATGGTTTTACATTATCCCCAAGTAAAATAAATTATTTCCCCACAATTTAAACCATACTTTGGAAATCAAGGGTTTGACATTTAGAATCTCCATTATTTAAAAACCCACACTGTAAAATGGTTATGAAAACATCCTATTACTAAGAAAGAATAGTATGTTCCATGCTAATGTAATAACACTTAACTATGTTTTCAATTAAGAGAACATCAGTGAATAGTTAGTATATGAACATAGAAGTAGTGCATAAATAACTGAAGAAATAGATTGAGGTCATTGATCACAAGAAAGTGAATGATCAATATAAAGTTAATGGATTTAGAACCACAGATATGTGATGATTTTAAATACCATATGATTAATTAGTTATAAAGGCAATTGGATATCATTTTTATATCAATTTACTAATGTTGAAGAATTATTTTGTTGTCCTTGAATATAAGGAAATACAGTTACTTGATATGTTCTTATTTCATAAGATCAATTTAATAATTTGGTTTTTCATTGATCAATTTTATATTAATCTATTACTCCAACAATAAGGAATATCCATAGAGGAATTTATTATCCCTTTAGTGATAAAATTCACTGTAAACAGATCACAAGGATCATAAAAGAGTAGAAATACCTTTCATTTTTCACTTTATATTTACCCAAAAAATATGGATATCAAAATAAATCCAATAAAATAAATTAATCTCTTAAACCAAATCCAGAGTTCAATATAAATAACTTCATAAATTTTTAACCTGAATAACCTACCAAAATAATAATTTCCAAAACATTTAAAATAAGGTTACTGAATTTACAAAATAAAATTATCATTACACAGTTTCGAAGTACTTAGTACCATCTAATTTACATTATCCATATCAATCATCTATGTCTAAAAATATAATTATCTCAAAATTAGAAAAATATTAAGGGATATATTCTCCTAAATTAGGTATATTCCATGATGTTTTACGTTCCACTGAATCATTGTTCTTGGTTATTTTAAATATTCAACATTCACTTTGAAATATGTAATTAAAATTACTCCAGTAAAATATTATATATTTTAGAACATCTCAAAATATAATATAAATCGTTAATATAATCAGTAAATTTAATTATTGAATCCAAAAACACATAAATTAATCATTCCACTTCATATGAATTAATAAAGTAATCTTAAAATTTATTCCATAGGTTCATCTGAGATATATTTCATGGTTCTTGGAGATTTAATTTTCATAATAATCCATATCCTTATAGTCTAAGAATTAAATAGTGAAAATTATTTATGTCCCCTGAAATCCTTATCATAGTGGCCTTTTCTCCACACATGATGAAAACTAATTTTCTTTTTAAGAATAGTTCAATGTGTTTTCGTCCACATGTATCACATGTTGGAAAACACATCTTTCTATTCTTATCGTTTTCTAACTTTTACTCTATTTTTCTCTTATTCTTCTTCATATATTCAATTCAATAAGATATAAATAATTATTTATATATCTTAATTGCACTTGATAATGTGTCCTCATATGATGATAATGTTCTTGAGACATGTGGCCTTCATATATTTTTCTTAATCCCATCAAATAAAAATTCCATACTACTCATTGGATTACATATGTGTTCCAAAACATGCCTTGTTATCTTTATAATTTTATCTTCATAATTATCAATACTTTCATCCTCATTATGTCTTATACTTAGGAGCTATCTTTCTATATCTTCATGTTGATCAGGAGGAAAATATTATTCCAAGAATATTACTATGAAATCCTTCAATTAAATTCATTATATTTCATTTTCATCCTTATTTTTTTTGAATAAATGACCCTAATTGATCTGAATCTCCTTTGAGATGATAAACTACTATGAAAAATCTCTCTCATTCACTAATTACAAGATCAAAAAATAAATTCTCTCACCAACATATCCTTTGGTCAACTAAAAATTGATTTCTAGTCCAATTCAATAATGGAGGTTGTTGATGCATGAGGTGATCTAACATTATTACACAATTTGGTGGATCAGTTGGGTTATATATATTGTAAAAATTATTAAAAATAACATGATATAGCTACACTAATAGGGTATAATTTTATCAGTTCCAACTGGTACTCTAGATTTAACTTCATTGTCATTCCCTCGAGGTAAATTCATACATATAGTACGTACCATGATACCGTTCTCAATACATTCATTAGGCTCTATTTCTAAATAACATAATACAATTGATTAGGTCATCACATTATGAAGAAAATGAATTATCCCAAAACAACTGAAACATTTAACAAATATAATCTTGAAATCATAAAAATGGTTTCTTTAAGAATATATTTATTTTCAACCCCTTCATAATAATTTAAAAATAAAATTTGAATTGTCCTAAGCATATCTCTTGGGAGTGTCAAATAAGGGGAATATTAAGGTCCATTTTTGGGTACCAGGTAACATCGTGTCATGACTAAAACAACTTTTTTAGACTTCTTACTCTTAAGTACCTTTATTCCAGAACTACATCCACTTGTAGTATATATATATTGGATTATTTTTAGGTAAAATATATAATAATATATATCTTAACAAAAAATTATCATATTCTTCTTTTATTATACTCAAATTATGTAATAGGTTTACATTAAATAATCTATGTTTTCTTAAATCTAGTTCCCAATATTTCTACTAAACTACCACTGATAACAACTATACTGATCCCGACCCCAATAGCCCAGGGCCAGTCCCTACTTTAATTCACTATCATAGATACAATGGTTTTAATTCCAAATTACATAATAGTATTGTAGTCTTGGGGAAATAGATATTTAATTAAAATTTACATTATTTTTTAATACATAAAATACATAATGAATTTTCATTGAAAATTCTAATATTCCCCTAGGAGTATCCTTTCGTATCAATAGAAAAATACTTTCTCATATCATGGGGAAAATAAATCATAATGATAGTGTGAAATTTGATTCTTGGTAAGGGCATGGTTACATTAGACGATATGAATATATACTTTTTAATCATTAGGGAAAGGTAAATAACAAAAAAAACATTCTTTTTAATCAATAACTTATTAATACTATTTAAGGATTAAATTATGATCAATTAATTCCATAAAAAGAATCATATGAGTATAAAACATAATAATGGATTATCTAACTAATAAAATAATCACATGGAATATAAATAACTATATTCATAATGATAGAATACATAATAATCTTTATCTAAAACATACTGTCAAGGCTTCTTACCAGGAAATTTAATAATGTAATGCATTCATGCTAAGAATATAAAACTATCAATGATTTTTCCACGAATCAAAAAAGTTCATAATGCCTCATCCCACTCTATATATACATTTTCTTAGGAAACTAATCGATCTATCAAGGGGATATCAATACTGGGCCTGACCCATTACTTACTAAGTCTAATGAATTTATAATTTGAAATAATAGAAACATAATCATCATAAACATTCATATTAAAATTGATCATATGAAATGTAAAAATGTGACCAAATTAAGAAACAAAATCATATATCATCTATTATAATGTCAATAGCATCGAAATAGTATATCCCTGGTCAAAATGGTCAAAAAATATCCATATAAATACTAAGTATGAAATATTTATAACATATACCAACTGGTTTAAGAGTAAATGGTTGTTGTCATTTATAAATAGACATACCCTAAAAATATTTTTAAAAACATGTTGAAAAAATTATATCCTTTTCACTTTGAAAAAAAAACTTTTTGCAAGATAGAAATTTTTTTGAAATCATTTTAAATTAAAATCACAATTTAAAACACATATTTTCTAGAATATGCGGAACATTTTTTTTAAAATAACCATTTTAACTTTCAATTGAATCATCAATTAAATTATGGTCAAGTTAGTGGGTAATTCTTCACATGTTGTACAAGTTAAAAATAACATTACTTTTTCATTGTAAAATGTTTATAAAATATCATTGAAAGAAAAATGAAAAGTTAATCATTTTGAAAACATTTAAAAAAATAAAACTATGTAAAAAATTCTTTTATAATTATTTTTGGAATGGTTTAAAAGATTTTTTACTTTTTTTTGGAAAACATGGTTTGGGAAGAAAATATATTTACGACAGAAGTGGTAAGTGAAATCATATTTTATTAAAAAGAATTATAACAACTATTAAGTATCAAATTATGAAAAAATGTACTATTACTATAAAATATTATCAATATATAGTTTATATGAAAATATATATTTTTATTAATGAATGATAGAATATTTTATTTCAATTGAAATTCGAGTATAAAAATCAATATTAAAATGATAATGTGATGTAAACCCATACAACGGTAATAATGTTGAAGTAAAAATTTACCAATGAATACATTATGTGTATCAATAATAAATCCTCATAAAAAAAGTTGAAAAAAATTAAGATCATTAAATTTCATTAAATGTCATTATAAAAAAGAATTAATATAACCTAATGAAAAGAAATTACGTTATGAAATTATTTACCACTTGGTAACTTTTAATTCAAAACCACTTTAATGAAATAATTCCAATATAAACATAAATTACAATGAATAATGATGTATACATGATATTACTTATCAAAGGGTAATTTTATGCCCCATAAAATCAATAAGTTACATAACATTACAATAAGGGCCAATGAAAATAAATTTTGAAAAAATCCATTACCTCATATTTCTTTTTAGGTGGGGATCCTTTAACAACTTTTATGATAGATTTCACTATAAAATTAACTTATAAAAACCATATAAATATTTATAATATAATATAATATACTTTTATAACATATTACCCCCCATTTGTTAATAATCTGGCATTATTTTCATTATTTCTTGGGTTAGTTGATTTGTTTTTTAGTATGTTTTGGATTGTTATTTTTTTCTTCTTGCTACTGCTATCATGATTTAATAATTCATATAATGTTACAAATAATGTAAATATCATATATATTCAATATATATTTATTTATTTTAATCCATAATATTCATTGAAAAGAAATGAAATACATTGTTGATGGAGATGGTAAGTCTTACTTACACATGAATGCTATTTCCATTTTCAAGTCCTATTAAAAGATTTAAAATTAAATAATATATATATATATATATAATCACTAAGGTATAAATCTTATTTTATTAAGACCATATATATTTTTAAACATATCCTTAATACATTCCATGCAATAATTGATCGAATCAGATCGCTTTATGAGGAGGTAGTCTACCATACACACGAGCGACATTATGTTATACTAAAAAAATGGAAATCGTGAAGGAATGAGTTACATTATAAATATAAAAGAATTATAAAATCATAAATATCACATATATATATATATACAATAAATAAATCATTATTATCAATCATGAATCATTGTAATGGAAAACCAAACGACATCAGTTCATGAGGTAGTTTCCCACCGTACAAATAAACAATAGTTTCGAACCCATTCGATGAAATTATGGGAAGTTTTAGGTACTAAACTGAACAAAAAACTCCTTAGTATATGTAAGATACTTATTTTATAAATAATCATTGTATAATAGAAATTGATGGATTTGGAGGAGGTAATAAAATAAAAACTCTTTTAGAAGAACATGATATCTTTTTCGGGTATCCACAATATTTTTTCCCTAAAAAATAAAAACACTTATTTATATTTAAACTATGAATCCTAGGATGATGTGAGGACTATTGGTGAGATATTTGGATAGGTCTTTGTTGTGAAAAGGTGGTTTAATGGTGAGAATAAGGGAGGGGGGGTGTCCTTTTATAAGTGGAGAACATGGCACACTTGGTATTTTTAAATAGTATTGAGTGATCCCATCACTACCAAAGAAATGTGTTTACATAGAAAAAACATTTAACAATGATAAATAAATCACTAGTAAAGTTACCCCTTTATTATCTCTTTTAATTGGTATTGCTAAAAGTACCCCCTATATTACTACATTTTTAGAAGCACTGATAATTCCCCCTATCATCACTTTTTTACTATTGTTGATAATGGGTATATTTCAATAATATATTTATTTCATTATAAATAATATATATATACATATTGGAACAAATTCAATATAAATTTCTAAATATGTTTTAGATAAGGAAAAATAGGCATTTACACTCTATATTTAACATATTTATTGAAAATTACATATAAATTTTAAATAAATATTTCTATTTAATAATTTCACAATTAAAATTGATTATATTTCATTTAATAATAAATTGATGATCAAAAAAAAAATCACTAAAATAATTAGAAAGTGTAACATGATGTTCAAGAAACTATATCTTTTGATCTAGATGTCCGTTTAGGCTCTACCACATATCAAATTGAAACATGTGATGAGATCTACACCTAAGAGACCCGAGCTGACCCTGATCACTTTTTATGGCCATATAAGGCCTCCAAATATGTGTTTTTTGTCGGTGTACCCCAAATATTTAACATTCGATGAATTTTGACCCTCATTTAAGGGGTTTGTATTGCCATTTTTTTGGTGGAGGCTCAATTTATTTTCATGGATTATACGCATAAGGACATAATGAAATTCAAATATTGTAATTTTTCATAATTTGCTATTATTTATAATTATGTATTTATACATATATAAATATTTTTATATATTTATACATAAAATGATGATTTTATAAATTAATTTGTAAATGTATTTAAAAAAACAATCTTCGTATATATAAACCATTTCTAAATAAAAAATATATTAATTTTATTTAATATAAAAACATAGGAATATTTATAAACAAATATAATGTGTTTCTATATATATATAAATATATATATTATGTGTTAAACTTAACAAACTAATATATATTACCTACATATTCTAATTTATGTATATAAATATTAATATACAATATCTATAAATAAATAAAAATATGTATAATTATATTTATATATACATATATTAACAATATATATATATATATGTATATATGTTCTATATATATGTTGTATATATATATATGATATATATATATTCGTATTTATTTTATTTATTTATTTATAAAAAAAAGTTACATTGAAATCATATTTTATAAATGTATTTTAAAATAATTATATAAAAATATAAAAATATATGAATATATATGTGGATAATATATATATATATATATATATATTTATATATATATCATAAATTGGAGAACAAAGAAACCCATATGAGTGGAAAGGGTCCATCCCTATAGGGGAATAGTCTCGGGTTCGAATCCAAGGGGAGGCTGGTGCGTGTCGGTGGGTGAAGGGGCTTCCTAGAACTACTAATTTGGGTGCCCGAGCATAGATCTATTAACGGGATGGGGTGGTGTGGGTTGAAACCACATTCTATTAAATGGGGCATCGAGTACTGATAAAAAGGGTGTCTCTAGCTATGTTTTTTATTTTCCATATTTTTTATTAAAAAATTATTTTTGACATTTATCACCTATTTAATAATAACAATAATAAAATGGGTATTTTATCTGTCTTAAAAAATTTCTGATAAAATTCCCCTTTTATAAAAACATTTTTATCAATGATAAAAGGTATGAATCTTCTAACCATGCTTAGATAAATAGTGTTTTCTAGAGTTCTTGATTTCTTTTTCTATTACTATTAATATGGTTTTCTGTAGTAGGGCATGTTTATTTCAGGTCTAGTGGCTCGAATAATGCACTAGTATCGATTCTATAAATGATACTTTTGAAATTTTTACATCCAATGGGTTTTGGAAATATTTATAGGTTATTGTTTCCCTTATGTTTAATGTATAGCCCATCAGTATACTCGTCTTTCTTTAGTCAATATAATTATTTTTTACTATTTTCAATAATCGCTTTGGTAAAAAATTATCATGGACTTATTAGAAAGTATAAAGAATTATTATTATAAATATGGAATCATTTTCTTCAAATTAAAATCATATATGAGGAAAAGTTGATTTAAAGATTAATCTCAAAGACCTTATAAGAAAGTAAAAATGTTCAATGGATTTCAATGGGTTTTTATCAAAATTAAATATGAAAATGATTCCAATGACATAAATGGGATTAATATATGTATTATATTACTATTATGACTTTTAAAAAATCAAAATATAATTTCACATTATAAATTATTTAAATAAAAAGTATGTTTTTGAATAAATTTTAATATTTTTCACTATTCATCAAAAAAATGAATAATCTCTAAAAAATATGAAAACATAACCAATAGATAATTTTTAAATTAAAATTTCAAAAAAAAATTATATTTTCAGATAAAAATTATAAATTTTTCAAAATTGTTTTTAATTATGTTCCACATTAAATGGTGGAAAACTACATTTAAAACAATGTTGTTTTTTATGCATAAAATCAGATTTGATCTTATCTTATGCGAGTAAAATATATTCGATAAATGTAAAAATATTTTATTGAATATATAATATATTAATTTTAATGATATAATCCACTAATAGTAATGAAATAAATTTATTAATATAAAATTCCTTTAGAATATTAAAATATTTTTTTAAAAAAAATAATTCCTTTCTATTCAATTGATTATTATATTCATAATTATTTATTAACCAATGAATTTAGTCTAGTATTTTCATAATTCAGTTAAAATTATTCAAAAACTAAAATTTAATTGTTTGAAGATAATTTTCATTTTAAACAATAATATTAAAATTATTACATAAAATTCGATCTTATGTGTAACAAAAGCTATCAAAACAAATTATTGTTGCATGAAACACATGATAAACACAATGTTTCATCCATTTCATTATAAAATAAATAATGCTTTTCATATATACTATTTAATAAAATTTTATTCTTTTATAAATTTATGTTGTTACAATTTTCCTTCATTAAAATCATAATTAGAGAAGCGCAAGGTGACCTACTTAGACTTATAAACCCTTTTATTTCCAAATATTCCATTTGGTACATTATCTCATTTTATAATGTTTGTTCTGTTATATATAATCGAGGGAAAATATTTTTTGAGCCCAGAAAAATATCAATAAATATTTCCACTTCCATTTATGTGGAATACCAGTGATATTTACATAAACATAGTGGAATAGGGATTTACAATGTTGGGAAGATTTCTTGTCTCAATTATATCATTGGTCCCCAAATTGAATACTAATAGTTGATAAAATTAGTTCTAACCATTCATTCTAAGGGACCTAATAACCCATATTTTACATCACAATATCCTTTAGAACATGTATAATTGTATCTGGAGACGTGTACTTATTAAACATAACAATGTATATGATCCTTCAATGAAAGTATTAAATCCATTAAAAAGTTTATGTAATTTACATAGATATCAAAAATATAAAAATCACTACAAAATGGAATATATCGATTGTTATATAACATTATGAACATTTCAATACCATTTACTATTTTAGACACAATGGTGTTTGAATACACATCAGGTGTGGAAACATCCCTATTTAAAACCCAATTTATTTACAAAACATAAAGAAATAAAATCGTAGGATTCATGGATTTTAAATAAAACATTAATAAGTTTTTATTAATATAGAGTGGTACCCAATACAGATTAAGGAACTATTGAGTTTTCAATAATCATCTACTCAACACCATAAAATTTCTTACCCAATCCACCTTGTCCCTTTCATTCATATAGTGGTTTCATTATTTGACTAATATAGGTGCTTTATTAATAACATTTTATTTCATTATTATATTGATGGAAACTATTCAGATGTGATGGTATTGATAGAGAATAATATGTCAGAGACACATGATATGTATTTCCATCAAACTAACTTTGTAGCATTACAGCAATAACGTTGGTGTTGTCTTGTCTTATTATAGTTGTGACATGTTCTAGGTGGTATCATACAATATTTCATTACATGCTTTATTGAAACTCAATGGAAACTTTAAGGTTTGGTACAATGGTGTGGAGGAATGTTAACTAATCTAGTTGTTTGATTTGGAGATAATATTCCACCTTGGTAGTCAGATTCCCTCTTCTTCTGATTCCAAATATAATTATTATTACATGTTTCCATGTAGTTAAACATAATTCCTACAATCATATTCAATGTAATATCCCATCCACCACTATCACTCAATTAAAAATATTTTTATTATCTATTTTTTAGAGTTAAACAATATTTGAATTAATGTTTTTCTTTGGGAAGATTCAATGATACTTTCCTTTAAGGATTCTATAAGAACTATAATTTGTGGAAAACAAACTACATTCATAAACACATCATCATATTCTGGCACTGAGATATTATTTTGATTAAGGTTATCAAAATATACCATTTTAGCTATTTTGAAGGTCTTGGGTATAATTTTATTTCAAAATTATTTTTTATTCTCACATTTAAGGGTTCAAGTAAAATTTATATTAGAAGACTAAATCCCACCATTATAATAAAAGATCCTTGGTTATTTAGGTTAATATTATGATTAATTATATAAAGAATTCTATTTGAGAGGATATGAGTAGATATAAAGAAAACAATAGAAAATAGAGACTCATCATTGATATTAGAGATCCAACACACTTTGATCCATAAAAATGATCTTCCATATCAACGGGGGGCCCTAATATCACTAAATAGAGGAGTGGAGCTCAATTTAATGAGGATGAAAATGGGTGATCGGTGTGTTAAAACTTGGCTAAACTCCAATTTTAGGATCATTATGTCCACATGACATGCATAGTCCACTTGGTTTGGGAAACTGTGCTCTAACTATTTTAATACTACTCCCACTAAACCACACCTTCATACTGTTGGTTCAAAATGTTTAATAAAATGTGTGCCAAGAATGCTTTACCCTCTCTCTCTACATTCTTAGATTCTCTTAGGCACCCATGTTGTTTGTAAAAAGATTAACACCCTCCTCTCATTTGAAGCATACTACATATTTTCATAGAGAAAACCGCATTGTTTCTTCTAAACGTTCTGAGACTGTGCACCCTTATAAACACAACCAAAATACAAAACACCATCCAGAAACTCAAGAAACCCAACCAAAGAATTACATATATTCAATAAATGGTAATGTACCAAGAACATGGGGTGTTAAATAACTCATCCATATTTACACATATAGAAATCATAAAAATGGGCATTGATAATTAAGAGAAATTTTTGTGGAATAACAAAATGAAATGTATTTCACAATATACAATAATGTACTTGGTTTTTTATTTGTTGAGTACACTTTATAGAAGATATATTTTCAAAAAATATATATCTATAATATTTGATGAAGAAGCATCATGAATATGTATAGATACAACAAATTTGTTCTAAACCTATACAATATTCTTGGATGTTTATGGGTTTTTTTAAATTAAAACCATGAAAATATGTGTTGTCATGAGGAATTTATTGAATACAATGCAATGATATTTTAATTTTCATTAGGAGAAGTGAATACATACCTCATTATTTTTTAAGAAGAATTTAATGAAGAATGTTATCAATTAAAAATAATGTTTTTTCATTAATAATATTTTCAGTATTGATTTTTGGAATTTATAATTATAATCTAAATTATAATAAAGGGGATATAGGATATTTCATGTTTTGATTTTGAGTTTTTGTATGATGTGTGGATAGACTAGATATTGATTATAAATGACTAGAAGTAATTTTGAGACAATTTGGTTACATACATAAAGGTACATGGTGAATAATGTCACCTATGTACAGGTAAATCTCACATAGTTAAATGTATATTATAATTTCATTACATACATAAGTGTTGAATATTCTATGTAAGGTAACGAGGCCACCTACATAAGGGAAATTTATTTTCATAAAGACAACTAAAACTATGTATGGGTATTCAATACCTACAAAAATGTAACATGACTATTTCACAAAGGTATCGTCTTATGTAAAGCTATATATAGTGATGTGTAAGGGTACTCAATAATTATTATGAACTTTTTAAGGCAACATATAGAGTAGTGTATTTTAGAAGTGAATTATTATTAATTGTATAAAGGTAAATAACTATTCATAATTGTAACTAACGTATGGGTAAGGGTAACAGTGTATCAACATAATGGTATCAACGACGCTTCCAAAGGGTACCAATGAGTTTCTATTACTTGAATAGGGGAAATAATAAAGCCTTATGGTTTTTTTGTAATGGTAGCCAAAAAAGATAATAAATCTTACGTAAAGGTAGTTTAAGGCTACATATGGGTACAAAAATATCATGTTTGGGTAACCTACAGACCTCCTAACTCACATAAGGGTAAAAGTGTATGCTCTAGAAGTACTAAATATGCTACATATAGTTTCAAGGTGGTTCTATCAATAGTTTCATAGAGTTGAAAACCCTCACGTTGGAAAAACTAAAAACATCATCAATAGTAGGATGTGAGATATCTCAGTGTATGGATGATCAACCACATGATTGTAGGAGAAGGTCAAACATGATGATAGGAGCCCACTCCAAGGTAGTAGGAGCTATCGAGAACATTTCATTCTAGAAGGTGATTCATAGGAGGTTCAAACAAGAAAAAAATGTGAATAATGATTGAACTGATTTTATACATGGTGTGTGACTGAATACATTATTCAGGCAGTGATATATTCATTCAAGAATGAGGAATGAGATAATTGATGGTAATATATCCATAGTTTTTTGGGATGTTCACTATAAGTGAATCTTTCACCCTTTTACATGTTAAATAATAATCAAATAATCCATCTTTCTTGAACTGGGGATGATAGATTACATGTAGATGTGGATCATAGGGTTTATATGAACAATTTATGAAGACTAAAAAACCGTAGTTATTTCAGACTAAATAAACAAACAACAAGAATAACAACTAAGTTATCAGGTATTTTAATGACGGTTTGTGTTATATTTAGTTATGATGATGCAATTTAAGAAATATTTCATTGAATATAATAATTATATATATTTTTTGACTCATTAAACATTAATAAATACTGATTCAGGTATATTATACAATAAATAATATCCATAATTAATTTTATGATTAATTCAGGAATCATTAAGACATAATTATATGAGAGAATAACTACTTTCAGTTACAAGAAACTATGAAGAAGAAAACATGTAATAAAAAATGAGAAAGTGAAAGTATAGTTATTATTAATAGTATTATCATATACATTTGTATTATAGATTGTACATGTATTTTTTGTATTGAAGAATTAATTATCTGATATAAATTACTGGATAAATATTTGTTGTTATAGAATAAACATATTGTGACAATGACTCGAAATAATCATATACATTCTATATATTTGAAAAAAAAATTAGATCCACTATATCCTGTTATTCACTAAATAATAAAGAGGAAAGAATATAGTAAGAGAGGAAAGTATTGTAAAATTCTATGTAATAAATAAGAATGAGAAGAAGAATAAAGAGAACGATAATATATTTTATTCATTTTTGTATTGAAAGAATATGGTGAGTGAGGAAGACTATAAAGATACTATAAATGGAAATTGATTACTAAATTGAATAATAAAGAGGCCAATATAACACTACATTAGATAAAATGGTTGTTGATGTCCCAATCATAGACGGTTTGGAAAAACATTGAATAACTAGTGGAATGAATATAAATATTCTATTAAAGAACTTGTGGTGGATTTATAAAAAACAATGTATCAGGGCAGTGAATGACACCTTCTTGAAACTTGTGGATTAATTTAATTGAGATTTTAATAATAATAAATTATAGTTATAAGAAAATCATGGAAATAACCACATTTTTATCATGAAAATAGTAGGAATTCACATTGAGGATGAACCTTGTAATAATCCTCACATGTCTTTCAGTTATATCACTTGTTTTCATACAAGATAGGTGGGACATAATATAATGAAAGAAAAATTTTCTTACTAGCCACATAAGATAAATTAAAATCCTTATAATTCATAAAAATAAACCACATATCCCCCCCCTCAGTAGTTCTTCAGACCTATCACACGAAACCATCAAGTGATGTTAAATTTGTTGAATTCGATAGAAATAATATGAATATTACTTATATCAATATGGAAATAAGATAATTTATCTATCTATATGGTCATGATTATTCTAAATGAATCATATGTGTATAATTGTAACAGGTTTTTGGTGGAATACATAAAAATAATGATTAATTTTTCACCATTATAGCTGATTTTTCACTCAATAAACCAAAAAACGTATTTATCTAGAAAGTGGAGATATTGCATGGAACATGACAATAATTTTACTTAATAAATGTATAATGTTCAGATCAATGTGTTATAGGAGTATTTAAAAAATTGAACATATAATTGAACATTAATATACTATATCATCCTTAAATAATGGATAAAATGGATCTTGGAAAAAGAACGGATTGGTTTATGTGTTTTTGAAAAAATGTTGCCTATATAATTTTTTAAACAAATATGCTCGAAAGGTGGAAGCTGGGTTGCCACCTTCCCTCCCCTCCACTTTTGTCCAAGATTGGTGACATGGGAAAGCCTATAGGGGGTATGTAACATTTCTCCTAACAAAAATTTGAATGGTGTAACCCCCTATCACCTTTTTCTTAATTCCCAATAAAATGTAACCCCCTTCTCTTCACTTCATTTTGCACTCGTCTCTCTTCATTCAACTACTTATCTCTCTAAAAAAATAGTTTCTTGTGTGATGGGTTCAGCGGTCTAATTGAAGTGATGGTTTTCATAAGAAGCATCATTAAGTGGTATTTTTCAATTAATTTAATGGAATTATTTTCCATTTTAAATATGTCATTTTTAAGTAGTTTAGTTAGTTCTATTATTTTTATTATGTAGTTTATTTATTTAAATATAGTTTGAAATAATAGTTATTACTAGTAATTATTATGTGTATATTTAAAATATAATAACATATGAATAAACATTTTAAAATTTTGGTACCATAATGATTAAGTGGTTATATAAGAAATCAAAACCATGTATGGATACAAAAAAGGGGATGAGGCTCTTGCATATATGTTCGAAGGGGTAAAACTTGAAAACATAACTTTGAACTAGACTCTAATGATAAAAGGTTCATTACAACCTCCCTTTCTGCACTCCTAGTTTGACACTCCTAGGGGATATTCTTTGGATATTCAAATGTTCATTATAAACAACTAAAATACCGAAAAAATAGACAATTAGTAAATTTATCTATGATAAAATGATAATTTTGTATATATAAAAAGAAAGGAACCAGGAAAAACATTAAATAATGATATTTTTTATTAGTAATTTAATTCTTTTAATTTTGTTTTAAATATGTCATTTATTAAATAGTTTAATTATTTACATATAGTTTTGAAATAGTAGTTTTTATTAGAAATAAATAAGTATTGAATATTTATTGAATAACATAGGATTAAAAAATGAATACATAGTATTAGTTATATATAATTATCTAAATAATATCATATGATTAATGATTCAATAATGAATGAATAAATTTTAATTAATGAATGATTAATTTATAAATAACACAGTAATGATTAACTAGTGATAAAATAATGATCAACCATCATTTTAAATAACAGTAAGACTATCCGAATCTTGATCACCAAACTTTATTGACATATAATGTCATGTTTTCTTGTGTGTACTTCTAGAAAGAGGTTATTCTAACTGAGTATGTAGATTCTTATAGTACACAACCAACAATAGGGGTTAGTAATCTGATTGTGTAACCCTATGTAATCATAAAGATTGAATCTGTGGTTCCTTAAATCCAGGACATTGTCATGAGATTAATTCTTTTAGCAATAGATATCTTAAATTCCTAGCAATAGTATGTCATCTAGATTATACATTTCTTGATGGTGCATAGTAGGTCCAAGAAATAAATATATTTTCCCAGTGGTCAGATGGTACCATGATGTAGTTAAATGTTGATTTTTCTACTGTGCAATAACAACGTCCAAATGTATGAATATATAGACTTACATGAATGGTGGAAGAAAATACACCCCTAGAAATTGAGTTTATTCCACATTATATGGTAGAGGAAAACCTAGATGATATTATGGATATATATGTATATCCTACTTCTAATGTGAATTTTTTTAATGATGGAACAGATAGTGAAAATATTACTAATGAGGAGGGATCAGGGAAGATTGGAAGGTAAGTTACTATAAATAAATTAGTTTTAATCCATTCTCGAACCCCATGAAACCTTCCACCACTCTTTGTTTCTTGGATAGAAGTAAAGACATTTGTGCTTGTATGTGAATACAATGATCTTACACCAGCAACTGAGTTTCCTAGAGTTTTACATGATAGTTTTTGTGTGCTGGACAAAAGCTTATTGGTTGGAAGGGTTCATCCAAGTAAAGATGCCTTAAAAACGAACTAAATATATTTCACATTGAAAGGTACTAAAAAAATACAGTTCAATTATCATTCTATAATAAATACCACATATGGTGTGACATGTATGGGGATGATTGTAGAATCCATTGGAGGGAGATTCCAGACATTTCATTTGGAGGTTGGAGAATATCGAGGATTGAGGTAGATCATACTTGTGTTCAGCCTATCCTGACAGAATATTATACGTCATTAGATGCTGATTTGGAATCATCCATTCTCATCATGATTATTAATACATGAAAATATGTTATTATAGCCATTGCTCAAGGGTGGATTCAACAAATATTATATTATAATATTTCTTATAATAAGGCATGGATGAAAAACCTAAAGCAAATTAGGAAGATCTATGGTGTTTGGGATGACTCATACCAGGTGTTTCCATAAAATCTATCCATACTGAGACACAAGATACATGTTGTCTTCCATCATTATAAGAAGTAACATGTGTATCAAGATTAATGAATTATTTCATCTTGTGTTCAATTTCATTGGTAGTTTTGGGCATTCCTCCCCTATATATCCTAATTAAATTGCATAAAATAGTTCATTCAGATTGATGGAATGTTTCTATATAGAATATACATGGGTGAATTTGTTGATTGCAGGTTCCAATGATGGAAACTATTCACCTCTTCCTCTTTACCATTCAATTGTGTTCAAGGAAAACTATGAATCATGGAATTGGATTTTGGAATGTATCAGTATCCATTTCACCCGCATTCAAGGTGTATGTTTAGTATCTAATCAATATTGGGAAATCAATGTGGGAATGAATGCAGACTCTAATACATGGACAATCACAAATGAATATCATCGATACTGCATTAGACACATTCCTAGAAATGTGAGGAAACCATTATAGAACAAACCTATGAAAAATAAAATCATGAGGATACGTATGAAATGTAATTTTTATTTGTTACTATTTAAATATAAAGATAAAATAATTTTATGAAAATCAAGATATCTTCTGTGTAGAATACTATCCTGATTAACAGTAGTTTGAATAAGGTTTCATACAAATCAGTAAGGATAATCAAGAAGTTTATGATAATATGATGCAGATTCCAAATGAAAAATGGACATTGTCTTATGATGAGAGAATAGGTATGGAAACATGACCAAATATATAATGAAGTTCATGAATGGTGTCTTCAAGGGGTTTCATAGGTAACCTATAACGTCCCTAGTTCAAGAGACATTACATCGTTTCATGAATTAGATCATTGATAGGGAAAAAATAGCCTTGGATGGAATTTAGCAGGGGCTAAGGTATAGAAGGAACATTCCACAAGATATTGATAAGAACATTGAAGAAGTATAAGGATATTATATCATCATTTTCCACTGAGAGGACTCTCAATTTGAACTTCAAGAGCTTTCGAACCCCATCAAAAATAGAATCTGTGAAAAAATGGTGTTATTAATACAATATATGCAATGTAAACATTGAAAATTCAAGGACATTTGGTTTCCATGAACACACACCTTAAGAGCATGCGCATATATGAACATATAATGAAATCATATGTTGATCCATTGTAGTGGTCAGACACCATTTATAAATGTTATGTTATACCACAGACACCTATTTGGGAGTTTTGATATTTCTGATGCTCAAAGGCCAACCAATAGTGATAGATGACATCAACAAGTTTTTTATATGAGGGAGAACATAGTCCAGAATGATGTTGAATGAGATTGAAAATCCTCATTAACAATGTATAATTTTGAGATGCACCCTATATCACCAAGATAATCCTAACTAGAATTGATTCTCTAACACTAATGAAACGAGTTCCCACTCTCATCCACAATGATGTATTGTCTCTTATGTGATACTCTAATATTGTTTATTATATTTTTTTATTACAAGATTCTTCATTATATATAATTGTCTTACATTACCAAATACTTTTACCATCAAATAACAATAAGCCGTTCAAACTCACAATAAAAGAAATATGACATGTTCATTTGAGGTGAAATTAACGAATAATAATTCTTCCCATATCTAAATCATAATGTATAAGTGCGAGAAAATTAATCATGAATCACACCATCATGTGGAAAATAATACATAAATTACGAAGCACACCATTTTTTAATAAATATTTATATATCAAATACAAAATTTTTATATAGGAAAATATATAAAACCTTATCTTAAAAAGAACATACCTTCCTATGTAAAATCATATCTTAACAACACTTTAGTAATATTATTTGAAAAAGGTAAATACATTCCCTTTTCATTTGGTAAGAAATAACTTCATAAAACAATGTGAAAAAACATGATATTTCTTATATTCTAAAATTCATAACATTATTCAGAAAATAATGTTCCATTTACATTTTGTACTTACAAACCATTTCATATGTTAATATATAGATATACGATACAATACTATCCACATAGACAACTACCCATGTTTCAAAGGTTTTGTTTGAAGGTGGTGAGGTTTGACAAATCAGGGTGTGTCGATTCCACCATATTCATCACATGGAGAATCCACATGCCATAAGGCCATACTTGAACCATGCTGGTTTATATGGAATTGTCGTATCAGATTCCACATTTTTCAACCATCGCATACTTACTACCCTCATGGAGAGGTGGAGACCAAATACAGACACATTCCACCTTCCTAAGGGAGAGATGACAATCACCATCAAGGACGTGGCAGAGCATCTCAGTCTTCTTATCTAGTGGGGATCCATTAAAAGACCCACCCATGATTCTGAAGGTTCTGGGTGCAGCGGATGCGCGTGGGTGGATGTTCCCACATGGCTTTTTTTCATTAGAAAAGATCAATCCGAGATCATTACGACGATAAATGCCAGTCTCCACGGATCAAATCACAGAAAGAGACAAGGAAGATGGTTTTCCCAGAACAACAAACAAGGTTCATTACTGGTTGATTATAATTAATGTAATTAATTATAACGAAATAACTATTTGGTGTTCTTTCTTTGTTGATGTTCTTGATCACGTTGTCGATGTGATCTGTCGTTGGGTCAAAGATTCCATGTGTAGACTCCATCTAGCGGTGATCCACACGTGTACCTCATTTCTCTGAACATCGCCAAAGGATTATGCAGGTGGTATCATGGAGAAACCTTTTCTTGCGTTGTTCGCCTTAGATCGTCTTGATCCGATGGAAGAGGATCTCTCTCGGTCTTGAGAGCGTTCTTGGAGGAAGAGGTTCTTTCGGACTTGAAATAATTCTCCAGAGATGTTGTGTACAATGATTCTCTTGTGTATTGGGAAAGATTTGGGGTTGTGAGGATATTTATAATCGAGTTTGAGGTTTTAGAGTTATGACAATAAATAAACGCGTTACGCATTTCATTTATTTCATTAACTCTTATTGAAAACCACCATGTCGAATAATTAATTCCTTGACATGCGCTCACACTAATTATAATAAATATAATTTAATAAAATGATATTATATCCTCAAAATCTCGACCGGAAAAACTACACGGTGTGTAATAATAAATACCCGGTGTGTACTTGTTTTTCATTGAAAACTACACGGCGTGTACATTAAATGTACACGGCGTGTATATCTTGTTTTCATTTATTTATTTCCTTTCCAAAATAAAACTACACGGCGTGTACATTTAATAATATATGGTGTGCACTTGTTTTATTTTATTTTTCCTCCATCATTTAAAACAACTTAGGCTTCCTTGAATAATTATTAAACCACGTACGGGAATAATCTTTATTCAACTTGAGATACTTGGATACACTTAGTGTGTGACACTCTAGGCATCTTTCTCATTGGCATTAGGCAGGCTTGCCTAAAGTCCAAGATTACTATCTAGAAACGGGTCAAGGAACCTAAGAGAAAGAAGTTGACGCCGCATTGACGTATCACCTCATACGAATACTTACTGTGTAATTGAATCCCTTTGTCTCGATATCTCATCAAGAAGGTTTCCTGGCAGTGTCATTAACCTATATGCTTGATCCGTCATTCTTTGACTACCTGAAATAAACTAGTCATTCACACCATGTCCATGGAATTTAATGCGATGGTTCTATTTCAATCAAAGGGCTGAGATATCACCTTCCATAAATGGAAGGGACAAATTCTTCATCGACTTATCCATTAACAACATGTCACTCGTGATGCACCCAACATACCCTACTTCCCTCCAACTGTCTGCATGACGGTTTTTGTCAGTAAATCTAAGTGTGTGATTCATGATATGAGTTAGTGATAATCTTACATTCTAAGGACCATTACACACACTCGTAGATTGTAATGTCCGATGACACCAATAGATGTAGAATTGCTATTGGTGGGTCTGTTATCATAATCTCCCATCTTTGAGATTACCAAGTGCGAACTCTATGAGAGAGAGTTTCGTTTTCTTACGAGTACTCACACATGAAGGTCCGTATACTATGTGTGCTATCATAGTATGTCATCCAATCGCAGATATTTATTTAAGAATATTGTTATATCATTTCAAGGTTCTCATCATAGCGGGGATCTTCTATGACCTTATTAATGCAAAAAATATTCCAGGACATTATTATATTATAGTCATGCAGAACAGTGAACAATATATAATAAGTGAACATTCATGTAAACACAGTACAAAACAGTTGGTTCTTAGGACACCAACCCTTACAAACTCTCACTTGGACTAGAGCCAACTACCTATGACATTCAGTCTGGTATACCTCACATGATGATCATGTTTCTGCTGAGTCAAAGCTTTAGTCAATGGGTCTGCCACGTTGTCTTCCGTGCAAATAATTCTCACTGCAACATCACCTCTCTGAGAAAAATCCCTCAAGATATGATACTTAGGAAGTATGTGCTTTGTCCGCTGATGTGACCTTGGCACTTTTTCAAGTACCATCGCTGTAGTATTATCATAATAGAGTGTGATAGGATCTTCTCTGCTCGATACTACATCCAGCTCTTGGACAAAGCTTCGCATCCATACTGCTTCTTTAGCTACCTCAGAAGCTGTGATATACTCGGACTCTGCTGTAGAATCTGCCACCACACTTTTCTTTGAGCTCTTCCAGCACACTGCACCTCCATTCAAACTGAAGATGTATCCAGTCTGCGACTCCATGTCATCTTGATCAGTCTGGAAAGTAGCATCTACATGTCCTCAAATGACTAGTTCCTCATCTCCTCCATAAACCAAGAACATATCCTTAGTACGCCTCAAATACTTAAGGATAGTCTTGACTGCCATCCAATGGCAGTCTCCTGGATCATCCTGATATCTGCCTACCGCACTTAATGCATAAGCAACATCTAGCCTCATACATAGCACAACATACATGACTGACCCAAACGCGGATGCGTAAGGGATCCTTGCCATTATCTTTCTTTCCTCATGTGTCTGAGGACACATTTTCTTGGAAAGATGAATGCCATGTGACACTGGCAACAATCCCCTCTTGGACTGTTCCATACTGAATCACTTCAGTATCTTGTCAATGTATGTACTTTGACTCAGGCCCAACATTCTCTTGGATCTATCACGATGGATCTTGATCCCAAGAATATATACCACCCCACCCAAGTATTTCATGGAGAAGAATTTATTCAACCATGCCTTAACTGACTGTAAGATAGGTACTTCATTTCCAACTAGTAATATGTCATCAACATATACTATTAGGAAAACGATTGTACTCCCACTAAACCTCTTGTAGACACAAGGCTCACATTCGTTCATAACAAAGCCAAATTGTGTTATAGCTTCATCAAAACGAATGTTCCATGATCTTGATGTTTTCTTTAATCCATAAATGGATTTCCACAACTTGCATACCTTGTTGGCATCCTTTGGGGTCACAAACCATTCAGGTTGTGTCATGTAGACATCTTTCTATAGGTTCCCGTTAAGGAAAGCTGTTTTGACATCCATTTGACAAATTTCATAGTCATGGTTAGCAGTAATGGCCAATAGGATTCTGATGGATTTCAGCATAGCAACCAATGAAAAGGTTTCATCATAGTCAATTCCTTGACGCTGTCTAAAACCTTTTTCACCCAGTCGTCTCTTGTAGGTGCTGACTTGCCCCTCCATGTCCAGTTTCTTCTGGAATTCCCATTTATTACTAATAGTATTTACATCAACTGGAGGATTTTCCAAAATCCAGACTTGGTTTTGGTATAAGGAATCCATATTAGAATTCATGGCTTTTTTCCACTTGGCAATGTCTTTGCCTTCAACCACTTCCTTGTAGGTAAGAGGATCATAATTGCCAACCAATAATGAGTCACCATCCTCAGTGACAAGAAAACCATATCGTTCTGGTTCTCTCACCTCTCTCATGCTCCTACGCCGTTCTTGTGTATCTAGAACAGATTGTTCTTACATGGGGCTTTGTGGAATCTGTTCTTGTACCAACTCATGTGTATCTTGAGCCTCGACTTCATTGAATTCTATCTCTCTCCCACTATCTCTTTTGGAGATGTGCACCCTCTCAAGGAATAGGGCATGTCTTGCCACTGTACCCTTTTTGTATGAGGGGTTATATAGGTAATATCCCCTTGTTTCCTCGGTATATCCTATAAAGATACACTTTGTTCCTCGGGGTGCAAGTTTGTTACCTGAAGAGGCCTTAGAAAATTCTTCGCTACCCCACAAATGTAAATTCGATAACATGGCTTTGAGTCCACTCCATAACTCTTATGGAATACCATTTATCGATTTAGTTGGAACTTGGTTTAGTTTGTGTACTTATGTTTGTAATTCATATCCACAAAAGGATAATGGAAGTCTCGCATGACTCATCATTGATATCACCATGTCTAACAGGGTGCGGTTCCACCTTTCACTTACACCATTCCACTATGGCGTGTAAGGAGGAGTGAGTTGAGATAGAATCCCAAACTCCCGTATGAAATCAAGGAAGTCCTGATTAAGATATTCTTCTCCTCTGTTTGAGCGGAGTTTCTTAATCTTCTTACCAAGCTGGTTCTCAACTTCATTCTTGTATTCTTTGACCCGATCAAAAAAATCTGAATTATACCTCATTAAGTAGATATATCCATATCTACTAAAATCAACAGTAAAAGTTTTGAAGTATGAGAACCCACCCCTTGCCTCAACTGGAAATGTCCCACACACATCTTTTTGAACTATTTCTATAAGCTCTTCAGCTCTTTAACCTTTCCCACTAAATGGGGCTTTGGTCATTTTTCCTTGTAGACACGCATGACATACACCAAGTGGTTTTAGTTCGAAATAATCTAAATACCCATCTTGATGTAATTTTTCCAAACGTTTCTCATTGACATGACCTAGCTGGTGATTCCAAAGTTGGGTGTGGTATGAGTCATGTGAATTAACTTTGACATCGATTTCCATTACATGGTTTGTGTAGTCTAACACATAAAGGCTGTTTTATAAATGTGCCCTAACAATACAAATGCTATCATTATAAAAATAGAAACATCCACTTCCAAACTAGAAGATGAATCCATCAGTATCAAATCTGGATACTGAAATAATGTTTTTAGAAATATAAGGAACATAATAACAACCTTTCAAAACCAAGACCATCCCAGTAGGCAATGTGAGGTGGTAGTCTCTGACAGCTACAACAGCGAGTCTGGCTCCGTTGGCTACTCGTAGATCTACCTCCCCTTGATCAATCTTCCTGAATCTACTTGGTTACTGTATTTGGATATAGATTTGAGCACCACAACCAGTATCTAAAACCCAATTATTAGAAACAGATAGATTGCATTCGATAATAAACTCACTTGAAGCTTCCCCTAGCTTCCTTGGCTGGGTGCAGTTTTTCTTCCAGTGGCCCTTCTTGCCACATGCAAAACAAACAACATACTATTCCTTTTCCTCCCCTTTGATCTTCCTTTTATTGGAAGGCCTTGAATAAGATTTGGGATTAATATCTTCGCCTTCCATTTCCTTTTATTCACCATGAGAATAGAAGGATTTTCACGCTTCATATCAGTGCCCACTTGGAGAATGAGGATGAGAAGATCAGACAAAGACTTCTCAATGTAGTTCATATTGATGTTCACAACAAAGTTTGAGAAGCTCTGGGGGAGTGATGCAAGAATGAGATCGGTACCCAGTTCATCGGGGAGTTTACACCCTAGAACCTCCAAACGCTCAATGTAGCCAATTATCTTGACTACCTGAGGCCCGGCCGGGGCACCCTCTCCAATCATGCTCTGAAATAGATCCTTGGATATCTCAAACCTTTCTTGTCTTGCTCTCTCCAGGTATAGACCACGGAGATTCTCGAGCATGATATAGGCATCCATGTCTTCATGAGACATCATGAGCTCACTAGACATTGATGATAGCATCAAACATTGAATTTCTAGTGAATCGTTCAAATTTTGATCAAAGACTAGGAAATCCTCATCACTCGCCCATAGGGAAGGGGAATCAGGAAGTGTGGACTCCAGCACGTTAAACTTTCGTTCATGGCGTAGGATAACCCAAATGTGCCTAACCCATTCCTGAAAGTTACTACTAGTGAGGATGTTCTCTTTATCCAGAATTGATCACAGAGAAAAAGTGGTTTACGAGTTTGTCATCTTGATTCTACAATTTAAAAGAGAAGATTTATTTGTACTTTCTTGATTACATTTTTATGAGAAATAATAAAAAATTTAATTCTACCACTATTTTATCAAGTCCCAATGGCCCTCACCATTGAACTCGGAATGTCCAGTTTCTTTGACATTCTAGTGGCAAGGATCCATATTTCCCTACGCATAACCACAATAAGGGTTGGTCATGCTATTTGAAGGTATTCAGGTAGGCAGGTCTTTGCCAATTGTGATCTTACAGTTCCTTGATCTGTTGAGTGGACTCCCCAATCCTAAAATCCTGACATGGATTTCCTCAACTCTTGCCTCCAATATTACACCAAGTGTAACAAGGGCTACATATCTTTATGAATATGGTTAAGTCAGAAAGAAACCTTTCATAAGGGCTTCCTTTATAAAAGTAAGTGTCCCAACAAGGGTTGGTCAAACACATAGTTTTATTGAGTCTTGCCCTTAATCAGGTAACGAAAGGCTTGGTCTGACTTAATATGGCATTGAGGGATTTTATTCCTTTATGTGTAGTTTTACATTATCACATGTTTGTTAATATTAAGTGATTCTTGATTAAGTGATTAACCATGTTCTAATAATGTTTACGCATAGTCCGGTTTTTATTTTATTCCATCTTTGCATGCTTGTTCATTTTATTAATTATGTGATCGCGATAACACATACGTAATAAATTAACCAAGAAACTAGACAGAAATAAAATAAGATGGCATAACCATGAGCTTTTATTGGTTATATTATCTAGTGGTTTTGATAAGATAACCCTGACCTAGGGAAAACACCTTGAACCTGTTGGTTCGTGTTTTGCAGCTCCCACCTATCCACCTTTGTATCTTCTTGCATCAATTTTTCCTCGACTTTGTGATTTGAACAGTCTCCTATGGATTGGGAGATCCTCCATTACATGGGTTTACATTAAAGAAACCATGGGCACACAGGCCCTACATTTTATTGGAAGAAGGCTCCCTGGACAACAAATATAAATTAAATAAATTTAAATTAAACCATATACATACAAATGGTCTTTGGTCTAGCTCATGATCATCCATAGGATGAAATGACATTTATGCATATTTAGAATTCAAAATATTGTCATCTCTCTTTCATTTAAGATAAGTCGCGCTCGAATTAAATTAAATATGATCTTATAATTAATCAATTCATTATCTTAAATTCCTTTCTGAATTTCCTTAAGATTCTACTCATCCATATTCCTTGTACGGGTCTTTGTACATTGGAGGAAACCTGGTGAAATTCCATTTCTAGAAGGTACACGATGTGTAGATTATATTTACATGGCGTGTATTTCTTTTCACCTTGCTTCCAAAGTACACGTCGGGGCTTTGGCATGTATTCTCTACTTTGGAAATTTTGGAGTACACAGGGTGTAGATGAATCATACACGTCGTGTACTTCCTTGTTACATGGTAACCGGCTTGGCAATCTCGAGTACGCGGAACACGGCTTCTCCTTGTACATGGTTTCACCTGGACCGGATCGGACTACATGGCATGTTGTTCCAACATACACGCCGTGTATTCCGGTTTCCACGCATCGTTCAATTCTAGTCAACACGGCGTGATTAATACTTAGGCATAATCAATTCACACAGCGTGGGTTGGCAGACCAATTATGTTTCATTGAACCTAAGTACACGGCGTGTAGTTTTAATTATACGTCATCTAATCTCGTGTTGTACAGACAGAAAGAGCGACTCCTCTTGATGAATTCCTCATTTTTATTTTAATCAAAATTCAAATTAAATGGTCGTTTCTATGATATGAATCGATAAATGAAGGAGAATGAATAGATCTAGTTTATTCAAATTAATAGAACGATATATTTCAAATTGAATCAAATATAAATGTGTAAATTATCAACGAAAATTAAATAACTATAATCGACGTTGTAACCCCAATCTGATACCATTTGAAGGTTCTGGGCGTAGCTGAAGCACATGGGAGGATGTTCCCACTTCGCCTTTTGTCATTATCAATGGTCAATCCTGGATCAATATGATGATAAACGCCAGTCTCCACGGATCGAATCATAGAAAGAGACAAAGAATATGGTTTTTCCCGGAACCACAAACAAGGATTGTTACAGGTTGATTATAATTAATTTAATTAATTATAAAGAAATACCTTTTGGGTGTTCTTTCTTGGTTTATGTTCTTGATCACGTTGTCGATGTGATCCGTCATTGCGTCGCAGAAGCTAAGTGTAGACTCACTCTAGCGGTGATCCACACGTGTACCTCGTATCTATGGACGTCGACAAAGGATTCTCTAGGTGCTAGCATGGAGAAGCCTTTTATTTCATTGTCCACCTTAGATCGTCTTGATCGGATGGAATAGGATCTCTCTCGGTCTTGAGAGTGTTCTTGGAGGAAGAGGTTCTTTCAGACTTGAATGAATTCTCTAGGGATGTTGTGCACAACGATTCCCTTGTGTATTGGAAAAGAGTAGGGGTTGTGAGGATATTTATAATCGAGTTTGAGGTTTTAGTGTTATGATAATAAATAAACACATTACACGTTTCATTTATTTCATTAACTATTATTGAAAACCCCCATGTCGAATAATTAATTCCTTGACATGCGCTCACACTGATTATAATAAATATCATTTAATAAAATGATATTATATACTCAAAATCCCGACTGGAAAAACAACACGGTGTGTAATAATAAATACATGTTGTGTACTTGTTTTTCATTGAAAACTACATGGCGTGTACATTAAATGTACACGGTGTTTATATCTTGTTTTCCTTTATTCATTTCCATTCCAAAATAAAACTACATGGGGTGTACATTTGAAAATATACGGCGTGTACTTGTTTTATTTTATTTTTCCTCCATCATTTAAAACAACATAGGCTTCCTTGAATAATTATTAATCCACATACGGGAATAATATTTATTCAACTTGAGATACTTGGATACACATAGTGTGTGACCCTCTAGGCCTCTTTCTCATTGGTGCTAGGCGGGCTTGCCTAAAGTCCAAGATTACTGTCTAGAAACTGGTCAAGGCACCCAAGAGAAAGAAGTTGACGCTGCATTGACGTATCAACTCATACGAATGATTACTGTGTAATTTAATCCCTTTGTCTCAATATCTCAACAAGCAAGTTTCATGGAAGTGTCATAAACGTATATGCTTGATCCGTCGTTCTTTGACTACCTGAAATAAACTCATCGTTCACACCATGGCCATAGAATTTTATGCAACAGTTCTATTTCAATCAAAGGGCCTAGATATCAACTTCCATAAATGGAAGGGAAAAATCCTTCCTCGACTTATCTATTAACATCATGTCCCTCGCGACACACCCAACGTACTCTACTTCCCGCCAACTGTCTGCGTGACGATTTTCATCAGAAAATCTATGTGTGAGAGTCATGACATGAGTTAATGATAATCTTCTAGTCTATGGACCATTAAACACACTCGTAGATATGAATGTCTGATGACACCAAGACATGTAGAACTACTATTGGTGAGTATGTTCTCATAGTCTCCCATCTTGGAGATTACCAAGTGTGAACTCCATGACAGAGAGTCTCGTCTTCATACGAGTACTCTCACATGACAGTCAGTATACTATGTGTACTATCATAGTATGTCATCCAACCGCAAAACTTTATTTAAAAATATTGTTATAGCATTTCAAGGTTCTCATCAGAGCAGGGATCTTCTATGACCTTATTAATGCAACAAATATTCCAGGACATTTTTATATTATAGTCATGAAGAAAAATGAACAATATAAAATAAGTGAACATTCATGTAATCAATGTACAAAACGTTTGGTTCTGAGGACACCAACCATTACAAAATCTTGGTCATACGTTTCCCAATGATTGTCAGTCTTCACATTTTTTCTGACCGTAGGGCTATTGATGAAGCATTGATATCTACGCCCTAGATGGATGAGAAGATTCCACATTTTTCGGATGATGCTGACAATCAGACTACCATGTTTTATGGTCGTGCATATATATTATGGATCATTATAGGTATAATGTGCATAAATAACTCAAGGATTCATATGAAAATGATGTATCTAGCCATATTGAACGACTTTGATTTGGTTGTTATGTACATATGGGGATCGACCTGCTTGGCATACACATACAATGAATTATTTATGGTATCCTGCAACGACTTTCTAAATATCAAGGGATGTTCCATCCTTAATCTTATGTGGGAAATGGGGAACATCCCCTCATTTGTCCCTCATCTTTCTCATTTGTTATAGCCTCTATATGTGCTCAAAGTCCCTCCACATTGATACTGGTATTCTCACTCATCTCTATTAATTTCTAATTCATCTAAAAGTTATTGAATTTAATTTCTCATCATTTTTCACATTCGATTTTGTATTTTACAGGATGTCTCAAGGACACAATTTCCTCACGGTTCTGACAGACCATTTGGTTGTATATCACCTCATGTTGGACTATCTCTTACCTGGACAGGTATATATATTCAATCTATCACTATCATACAATTTTTATAACAGCTTCAATTTTGGGTTTTAGTGAAGAGATTTTTTTTCCAATGGTCTTATTTCATTTAATATTACATGGATGCCATATTGGACTATTCTAGACCAGTTCCAAAAAAATTATTCTACCTGACATGATGATACTATGGTTCTAGTTCCCCTTATTCACTTCTATATTATATAGTGGAAACAACCTGAGAGAGTCATGGACCATTTTTGTTTTTCTCATCTGATTCTATTACCATCGAGAAAGATGTAGGATCATAATTTTGTGAAGTAGATAGGGAGGCAGTATTAGGAAGGGTGATAAGTACATAACGACTATATCAACCACTGGGGTAGGCGTACAGTGTTTTGTATCAACAGTGTTCCTACAATGTGATTATTTTATTCAGAGTAGGTCTTGTATAATCCATGGTAGATATTGAAGTCTATAAGTTATCTTTCATAACAAGGTAGAGAGCTTCATAAGATTGTAAGTCAAAAAATTTCCATTAGTATTTTATTGAACTATTTTCTAATTAATTTTGAATCTATTTACTATTGGAGTTGGTGGCCTAGAACCCACTACATTGTACATTATTCATTAATAAATACCCTATCACATCTTGATAGTTCTTTTACATGACAATTCATGTGATAATGTGATTAGGATAACGGTTTTCTAAGGGTCATATCAAATCCATACCATGATCAAAACCTTGAAGTGTCCTAATATTGTTCTTGAATATATGTTCTATGTCAAGATGATGTTATTTGGGGGACACAAATAATACAGGCCATTAGGGGTGATGATTTATTAATCATTGAGGGACATTCTCATGGTGTGCACCCTTTGACCTATCAAGGAGGATAGTAAGAGAATGAGACCCTCCAGTAATAAATCAGTATTTCATTGTGTCATTAGATGTTCCTATTTAAAACGTGTGTACTAGTCCTTATAATTTAAGATTATTATTAATGTGTATTACAACTTGTGCAATTAGATGTATTGAATAAAACCATGACGACACACTATTCGTAGTGTGGTAGGATATGTTGGGTGCATCGCGAGTAGTACTGCATTAATAAATAATGCGAGAAAGGATATTTCACTTATGTTCCATAAAAAAAGTAGATATCTTAGGCCCCTTGATGGAATTGATATTGCCGAAATAAATTCATGTCCATGGTGAGGAATTAAAAATTTCAATTCCAGGAAGTCAAATAATTAATTATCAAGAACATATATTGATGGAACGAGCTTGTAATCTACTTGATTCAAGATATCAAGACAAAGGGATTACATTAAACTGCAAGGATTCACATTAGGTTACACGTCATTGTGGAATTATCTTCTTTCTATATGGGTGCCTTGGCATGTTTCTTAACGCTAACCCAGGACTATAGGCAGACTATGCCTAATTCCACTAAGAAAGAGGCCAGAGGGTCACACACCAATTGTGTCCAAGTATCTCAATTAAATATTATTTTAACAATTTGAATAAATATTTTGAATATATATTATTCTCAATTGTAGATTAATAATTATTCAAGGATTCCGGATCTAATTTATTTGAATACTAATTATTCGAGAGAATATATTGTGGGTGAAATAAAAAATTTATTAGTGAGTAATGGAGTGATATTTATTTAAAAAATAAATAGTCATTATTCAATGTCCAATAATTGTTTTGGGAGAAACTAAGAGAATGGAAAAACAAAAGTTCACATCCTGTATATTAATATACACACTACATAATTTTTCTGGGGATTTCTATGAAATAATATTTTTTATATAATGAAATCGTATTAAGAGTAATTAGTTGGGTTCATGTAAAATAATAATAATAGTCAACTATTATTATTAGACAGAGGGTTTAACTAAGAATTAAACGAAATAAATAAATGCTTTCGGATAATTAATTCATTTTATTATTCTAAGTAATTGAAATCCCAATTATATAATTTTCATTACCCTAGACATTATATTGTGTGGTTTTTCACAACATATTTGTAAAAATCACTCATGCTAAGAGAGAATTATTTTTTCCTCCAATAACTCACTCATGTTAAGAGAAAGATAGTCCACCATCGGATCAAGGAGAGTGCTTTGGAAGCGGCTCTCAAGGTGATCAAAGGCAGACATCACAAGCGAAGGATCATCCATGCTAGCACCCAGACATCCCTTCGGTGATCTCTAGAGATATGTGGACCATCTGGGGATCACCCTTAGAGGAATCCTATACATGGTTTCTATGATGCAACGAGGAATCACATATGATTGTGATCAGAAACATCAATGAAGAGATAATTCCATCAAGGTAATTATTTTCCTTTAAATAAATTAATTACAACCAAAATATGACAATACACTCTATGGTTTTGTGATTCACATCCTTTATTTCATTATTTACTCTGTTCTAAAGATCCGGCGTTTTATTATCATGACAGATCTCAGATTGATCGTTGTTAACGGAAAAAATGAAAGTTGGGTACACCAAACAATGCACTTCTACTACGCCCAGAACCCACAAATGGTATCAGAGTTGTCATAGAATTGATTATAATTATATATTTTTTCTTTGATGATTTACGCATTTAAAATATTAATTGTTTCAATTCATGTTAGTCGTTTTGAAAATTTAAATCTCTAGATCTTTTCTCCCCCTTTAATTTCTTGTTCACCTTACAAAAACGATCTTTTCATTTAAGTTTGATTAAAATAATCAAGAGGATATCATCTTGAGGTTCCGAAGCATCATATCCATAAAAAAATAGAACACATGACATGTATTCATTAGTAAAAGTCATATAGTCAATATACAATCCATTGGACAAGTCCGCCAAACCAAACCGTGTTTTGGAGTCTTTACAAGTCTTAAATGACTCCATGGGTTGACTAGGAACCAGTGGCATGTGGTTTCCGTATTACACACCATATAGTCGACTATACATGGTTTGTAGTCCCTTCGAGTTAGGGTTGGACCATGTACCACATACCCAGCAAGCCTGGCTAGAAACCGTGTAACGTAGATAATACATGGTGTGTGATCCACTAAACATACCATATACATCATAAATTTCTAAAGTACATAAACATTCAATGTCCCTAGGATTATAATTCATATCGACAGTGAATGATAGTACACACCATGTAGTCAGAACTACAGGTCGTGTATTTATCCAAATTACGCATATTTATTAAAATTTATTATTATATTATACCAACCCTTGATACTTGTACCGTAGTGTGGGAATAAAGATGAAGAACAACATGTGAGTGATGTTTTATATATATGTGTTTAATTTAAAATATTTTTAATATTAATTTATACTCATTGGGTAGATATGAATGGGAATTCAGCAGGTGACGTCCATGGTACTAGGTACGTACAAAGATAATTTTAAATGAATTTATTTGTTCAAAATTATGATGGATGAAAATATAAAGAAAATTTATAAAAAGGTTTAAAAGAATATTGATTATTTAACGACAATTAATTTATTCAATAATTATTTATATTAAATAGAAATGAATAAATAATTAAATGGTAGTTTTATTTATGTATAAATATCACAGTATGTATGAATGATCATGAGCTAGACCAAGACCATAATATGCCAATTATTTCTTTTAATTAATTTATTTAAATTAGATTTCTTGGCCTACGATCCTTGTCCTCATTAACATGTAAGGTATGTGTTCCAATGGTTTCATTTATGTTGAACCCCATTTTACCCTTCACATGTGAGTGAAATAAAATCATAAGTAACGGATTGAGTTCCCAAGCTAGTGGAGGCAGCTCAATTTAAAATCCAAGGTGAAACCATTTTAAGGAGATACAAAGGTGGACATGTGGAACACAATAAACAGGTTCCGAAAAGGTTTAATTTGTTTTTCTCCATGGTATTGGGTTAGTTTTTCAACCGCTAGATAAAATAACCAAAAGAACAAGCTCATGATAATACCATTTATTTTAATTTATTCAGTTTGAAGGATAAGTTATTGTGGGTGTGTTTTCTCAATCCCACAATTTATTAATTAAACAATCATGCAAGGTGAAACTAAAATAAGGCCGACATATGCATAAATATTATCCTAGAAATGGTTAATCACAAAATTATATCACACAAAATATTAACATGCATTTAATCAAAGATAATAAAATATAAATTTGTGTATAAGGATAAAATCCCTCAAAGAAATATTATGTCAGTATAGGCTTCCATAATCATGGTTAGAATTGAACCATAGTTCAAAGTGCTTGACCAATGATAGTTGGGGTGATTTCAATTATTATAGAATTAGTATCCAATGTTTTGGGTTGACATGACTTGGTTCACATCAAGGGTTGATAGCCATAGAGGGACATGATGTGACTAAGAGGAAAAGTTTGAAGAAATACCAAATAAAAGGGTTTCATGATTGGGGAGTCCACATAGTGGATCAAGGTACTGTGAGTTAATGCAGCTAGAATTTGGAATGCCTTTCAACAAACTTATAAGTTACTTGACCAACTATAGTTGGGATAATGTGAAGGGAAATATGGATCCTTGCCACTAGAAGATTTAGGCAAACATAATATTGCTATGTCAATGCTGAGGGATATTGAATTTTGAGAAAATATTGGGAGACTAAAAAATATTAATATATTTATTGGTCATAGTTTTATCATGATAATGTACTAAATCTTTTATCATCATAATTTATAGAAATGGAAAAAAACATGACTTCTAACATATCATTGTGATCCATACTCGAGAAAGAAAACCTTCTCACCGAAACCAATTTCCCGGAGTGCCAGAGGTGTTTACGCATCATCCAATTCCAAGAGATGAAATTGTATTTTCTAGAGGCACCTATTCTACTTGCACCTAGAAAAGTTTCCAATGATGAGGAACTATCTCTCTATATGAAACATACTAATGATGCCACATATGTCTAATTTTTCATGCTATCATCCATGTATAATGATCTATTGATGTCATATGAAAACATGGATGTGTATAACATGATATCTCACCATAAGGATCTCTATAAAAATAAGGAGAGACAATAGAGATATGAGATCTCCAATGGTTTTTTTAAAACTAAGCATGGAGGGTCTATGCCAGTAGGGCCTTATGTAGTCATGATCATTTGCTACAATAAATCCATAGAAATATTAGGGATTATGTTCGCTGATGAGTTTCATACAGATCACATCCTATCATCACTACCCCATCTCTTTTCTAGAATTATTGTCCACTACAACATGCGTAATAATGAGAAGAGTCTATCAAAAATTCTGACCAAAATTCACCGATTAGATAAGGATATGGGGCATAAAAACCTACATTTTCTATGGGGAATAATAAAATGAAGGACAAGGCTAAGGGGCCATGGATTTATAAATGGTTTAAAGCCCCCAAGTACCGTACGACCAAGAAGAGGAAGATCTTGAGGTTGGGCAAGGAATGAGAGGTGGTGTGTTTTTCATGTGGAAAGATGAGAAACTAGAAGAGTAATTGCACCCAAAAGTATGGGGATGCTAAAGGTGTGTTAATTATCTAGTGTAGTCATTCCATTTCTTCACTTTGGGTATCATAAATAGAATATGGGGCTCAAATATGTATTCAAATGTATGGAACCAAGTAGATTTAGAAATATTTCCATAGGAGAGGTGGGTCTTTGAGCTAACAAGGGTGTGAGGCAGGCTGCTTTAGCCATTGGTGATTACCACCACTCATTTCCTACTGGGATGATTTTAGTTTTACATAACTGTTATTATGTGCCTAGTGTAAACACATACATAAATTCTATATCATGTTTGGGTTTGGATGGATTTATATTAATTTATTAAATGAGGGTGGTTTCATTTATAATAAAAACATATGTTATGGTATCAAGAATTTAAATAATTGTTTGTATGTATTAAATTATGAAAACCATGTGCTGGCAGTCGATAATGAAACAAACTCACATAACCCATAAAAAACCAAATTATGGCATCATCGTCTTGGTCATGTAAATGAGAAGTGCTTGAAAAATCTCTATCAAGATGGTTATTTAGTCTCTACTGAGCAAAAATCAATTGATAGATGTCATGCATGTAAATAAGGTAAAATTACCAAGCCACATTATGGTGGACAAATTGAATGGGAAACAGAGATTCTAGGATTGGTGCACACATATGTGTGTGGACCATTATTAGTAGAATCTAGTGGTGGATATTCGTACTATATTTCTTTTACTGTTTATTTCAGTAGATAAGGCTATATCTACATAATGAGGTATAAGTCAGAGGCCTTGGAGAAATTTAAGGATTTCATGAAAGAAGTATAGAATCGTCTTGTAATGAAGATAAATAATCTTTGATCTGATCATGGAAAATAATATTTGAACCAAGTCTTCATAAACCATTTACAAGAATATGGGATTCTATCTCAAATCACTCTACCATATACACCACAGTGGAATGGTGTTTGTGAAAGGAGTAACCGAACCCTATTGGACATGGTGAGGTTTATAACGAGTCATCTGGATCATCTATTTGCCTATTGGGGATATTCATTACAAAATACAATATACACATTAAACCATGTACCAACTAAGGTGGAAAATGGAATTCCATCTGAGTTACAGAATGGAATGAAACTCATTTTATCGCAAGCACGTGTATGGGAATGCGAGGAGTTAGTTAAGGCCTATATAGGAAACAAAATAGAACATGTGGAATGATGTGTATATTTATAGGATATACCATGAAAATGAAAGGATATTAACTATATAACCCTTTAGACAAGAATGTGACTATCTGCAGACAAACCATCATTATTGGGTGGGGGCACATCCACAAAAAATACAGTGGGAGAAAGATTGAGTTAGAGGAAGTTGATGCTTAAGATACATTGGAGTTGGTACATGAACAAGTTCCACAGGTCCCCAAAGAAGAGGTAATAGAAACACATGTACATCATAGGAGCTCAAGAGTGGTAAGCGAACCAGAGAGATTTGGTTTCCAAGTCACAAAGGATGGTGAATCATTATTGTTGGTCAATAATGAATCTCTCTCCTATAAGGAATTAGTAGTGATCTCATAAGATTCATGATTTCTAGAATCAATTAATTTTGAGAAGGATTCCATGTAGAAAAACCAATTTTGGGATCTGATTGATGAGCCAGTTCATGTATACCATGAGGGATGCAAATGGGTATTCAAGAGAAAGCTGGACATGGAAGGTCACGATAGAACATATAAAGAAAGGATAGTGTCTGATGAATTCAGACAACATCAAATAATTGACTATGATGAATTCTTATCATTATTTTGTATGTTTAAATAAATAAGAATCAAAATTTCCATAACATCTTAACAAGACTACGAGATTTGACAGATGGATGTCAAAACAAAATTCCATACTGGGAATCTTCTGGAAGATGTCTATATGACACAACCATTACGTTTTTTGACACTAGGTGAAGCCGAATGGGATTTCAAGTTTCTGATATCAATTTATGGATTGATGCAATCAGCCAGGTCATGTAACATTCGATTTGATGAATCCATAAAGTAATTTGGCTTCATTAAGAATGAATGTGATCCATGTGTTTATAAATGGTTTAATGGGAATGTGGTCATTATCAGAGTAGTATATGTTGATGACACATTACTTATTGGTAATGATTTACTAGTCTTATAGTTAGTTAAGCAATGGTGGAACAAGTGTTTCTCCATGAAGGACTTAGGCTTAGAAACCTACATTCTAGGGATCAATATCATTTGTGATAGATCCAAGATTCTACTTGGATGATGTCAGGGTACATAAATAGTCTAGATACTAAAGATATTTAATATGGTACAATCCAAGAGGGGTTGGTTCTAGTGTCACACGACCTATATCATTTTAATAAAATGTTTCCTCAAACGTAATAGAATAATGATAGAATGTTTAAGATACCATACGCATCAGATATATGATCCATCATATTTGCCATGTTATGTATCGGGCTTGATGTTTTCTAATGAACCAACCCGGGTACCCTGGTAACCCGATAATAGAGCCAGACCTGACATAGCCCGAAGGGCGTTCCCAATCCCCACAGGTTGATGACTAGCACCTGGAATTATACAACATACAAGTGGGAACGATTTTTCCACAAGAATACGGAAGCAAGAGTAAAACAAACAGTATGCATAACAGAAGAAACTCCACTAGGAGTGATGTACCAGAATACAAAGAGGCATGAAATACCAAAGTGTTACAACCCAATTACTGAAATGGGAAGAACAACCCCAAAGTCCCTAAGGACACAACTCACCAAGACTAGAGTTCAACAACTGGATCCACCTCCAAGAGGTCCCTTCCCTTTGCTCAATCCTAGAAGAAGAAATTCTACAAAAACCTGAATGAAAAAGTAGTGTGTGAGCCTAATCCCAGTAGGATATCACCAATGATTCCATAACAGATGCCAAATATAGATTATCCAAATAAAAAGTTTCAATTTTCAAATAAATAGGATTGGAAATTCAAAATCATATTTTAGAAAATCATGCTATACATTTTCAAATGATGGAAAATTCATCAAGCAAGGCATTACAATGATAAATTATTTCTAAAACAATGGATTATGTAAAACATTTATATAAAACAGTTTATAAAAATTTAGCAGGCATGTAAGCTGTTCAAAATCAATGGCATACATTTATATCTCAAACATATACAAACAAGGGAGCAAATATGGTTATATTCCAAAAGGTAAGATAGTATTAACCGGTTATTGGATTCCATACTCTCAATGTGAAATCATCAAAATGTGTATACACACGTCCCTATGACACTGGCCAAACGATACTTGTCACCAACCCGTCAGTTATGTCACCTGCTGCATGTATGTTATAGAACATTGTCGTAGCGTAAAGTGTATCCAAATAACTCACTAACTACTTAAGTCTTGCATGCGATCTTACATGATGGGTGAACTATTTTAAGAATGCTTAAAATAAGATCAATCTTATTCTTCAATTTTAAAAGATCCAATTTCATTCCTTTTAAAACCAAAATAGGTTTTATTCAAAACATTCTTCTTTCACAAGGTAAACCCAACGGGATTCTATCAAATCATCTTAATCCATTTTCATATGTTTGAAATCCATTCAAAACCAATTCCATCATTACACATTTCATTTCCACAATTAAATTTAACAATTTAATTGAAAACATTTCCTTTAAATCCACAATTTAAATTAAACAACATAAATAGACCAATTTTCCATATCCACACCCAATTCAAATGAATTGGGGTTTTCCCAAATTTTCATGTCAAAACCATTTGAAACTTCTCAATTCAATGGAATCGAGATTTTATAAATTTAATTGAAAGAAAATTAATCAATTTAATTTAAATCAATGATTGAAATAAATCAGGAAAACACAATGATAATAAATTTGGCAAGCCGGGACGGAACGACCTACCTCAATCTATTTTAGGAAGTTAACCCAATGTGAAGCCCCAAAAACTGAGCGGCACAATGTCAATGATGAAGTTCTGGATTTAAAACCCTAAAACCAATAATTAAGATCAAATGAATCAACATCTTTCAAAAACTAGATCACAATTCACAATCCTTGATCTATACCTCAACTCATAGGTTTTTATCCATGGAAACAAAGTAAATCACCCCTGCAAAGATCAATGGAAGATAGAGAAATAAATGAGATACACAATGGGATGAAATCCACTTATCGGGAGGAGAGTGAATCTTCAATCCCAACCTTCAATCTCGAAGAAAGGTGTTCAGATCGCCATGGAATATCTCTATGATGATTTGGAAAGACCTAAAATCAGTCATGCCTGAGCCATGGTCGAAAATATGGAAGTCTGAGGGGTTCGGGTGGTTTTAAAAGAATTTTTTGGAATTAAAAACCGTGCGTATGGTTTACCTGGGCAGAGGCACACTGTTTGTCAAACTGTGCACACACCATGTGAATCTCACTGTCTAGAGATACATGGTCCGCATGGTTTGTCTAACCGTGGGGACACCGTGCGTACCTCTCTGTCCAATGATGCTTGGTTGGCATTGTTTGGTCGCACAGTTTGTCAAATAGTGCACAAACCATGCACAAGTCATTGCCATTTTTATTACTTAAATGTTCACCCAAACACACCCCAAGACACATATTCAAAACAGAGGTACATGGAAACATCAAAATTACCTAAAAACCTAACGGGATGTTACAATATCCCCACCATAAAACCTTTTTGTCCCCAGAAATACTATGAAGAAACCTTGTCATCAAAAATATGAGGACACTGGTCTCTCATTAGTGCCTCCCTTTCCCATGTCTCATGAGAATCAGAACTATGATTCCATAGTACACGGACAAGAGGTATCGTTCTCCCATGAAGTACCTTGGTCTTAGAATCAACAAGCCTGATTGGTCATTCAGTAAAAGATAAATATGGTTCAATCTCAAGATCACTCCACCTCACAACATGAGATGGATCAGATTGATACTTTCGCAGCTACGATACATGGAACACGTTATGTACAGACATCAGTTGTGGTGGTAGAGCTAGACGGTAAGAAACTTTCCCCATAAGACCAATAACCTCAAATGGTTCTACAAAATGAGGAGCAACCTTCCCCTCACTCCCAAGCCATCGATGACCCAATCGGGGTGAAAAATTAAAGAACACGTGGTCACTAACTGAGAACTCTAACGGTTTACGTTGACGATCAACAAAAGTCTTGTACTGACTTTGAGCTGTCCACATTTTTTGACGATTCAACAAGATCTTAGTTGTCGTCTCTTGGACAAAACTCAGTCCTACCATGGAACTTTCACCAATCTTTGACCAACATAAAAGAGATTTAAATGTACGACCATACAATGCCTCAAAAAGATCCATTTTTATCGCAGATTGGTAACTGTTATTATAAAAGAACTCAACTAGCCCCAGATGATCATCCCAAGACCCACCAAAGTCAAGAACAAAAGCGCGGAGCATATCCTCAATAATCTAAATTTCTTTTTATGTCTGGCCATATGATTGTAGATGGTAGGTCATGCTCAATGGAACCTTAGATCCCAGTGCCTCCTGAAGGACTCTCCAAAAGTGAGAAGTAAACCGAGGATCCCTGTCAGAGACTATAGAAAATGAAACTCCGTGAAAACGAACAACTTCTTTCACATAGATATTTCCCAACTACGAAACTTTGGTTGTATCTCAAATACTTATAAAGTGAGCTGACATGGTCATCATGTCGATCACAACCCATATCACATTCTTCCTCCTCTGGGTTTGAGGTAACCCAACCATAATGTCCATCGAGATTTCATCCCACATCCATTTAGGGACTGGAAGTGGTTGAAGAAAACCCGAAGGTTTCTGGTGCTCGACATTCACCAACTAGAATGTATAGCAACGAGATACAAACTTAGCAATGTCTCATCTCATACCTAGACACCAGAACTGCCTCCTCATGTCATAGAACATTTTTTTGGTTCCTGGGTGCACAACCCACTGAGAGTTATGGAAAACCCCCATCACATCCTTCCATGCTGATAACGGCACAACATAATGGTTTCGATAACACATAACAGCCTCTTTGGAGAACGACCACTGGGTGTCGGTCTCCCCACCATAAATAGATTCCTTAATGATATGGAATTCATCATCCAGTTTTTGTTCTAGAATAATCAATTCGAGAAGAGTAGAAGTAAACTGAACACTGGCTAAATAAATATCATTCCCCTTCCACTGAACTCCAATATGCTACTGAGCAAAAAGAGCCATCAAACTCCACTCTTCTAAAGATTCTTTCACAACATGAGTTGGAAGTTTCGTGTTTAACGCATCCACAACGACATTCCCTTTCCCTGGTGTATTGTCAATGTGACTGTCGAATGATTTTAGGTACTCCACCCAACGCCTTTGGCAATGATTAAAATCATTTTGATAGAAGATATAACTCATGCTCTTGTGGTCTGAATACATAGTAAACTTTTCTCCATAAAGGTAATGTCTCCAACACTTAAGTGCGTGCATTATAGCTTCAAGTTCAAGGTCATGGGTAGGATAGTTATTATCATGAGGCTTAAGCTGGTGAGATCCATATGCAACAACATGATTACCCTGCATGAGGACATATCCCAAACCTGAACCTGATGCATCACAGAAGGCCACATAACCTATCCCAGCCTCAGGAAGAGTTTACACCGATGCATTAGTCAAAATATTATTTAGCTGAACAAAAGAACTCTAACATTTTTCATTCCAGAAAAACATCACTCCCTTTCGAGTCATAGTAGTCATTAGAGAAGCTATATTTGAGAAGCCTTTAACAAACCCACGATAATATCCCGCTAAGCCCAAGATTCTCCGAATATCGAAAATCTTTCGTGGTTGTTCCCAAGTCATAAAATCCTTCACCTTTTTAGGATCAACTAATATTCCTTGTTCTGACATGACATGTCCCAAGAATTTTACTTCACGAATCTAGAAATCACACTTTGAAAGCTTGGCATAATGTCGGTGATTCCTTAGAAGACTCAGAACTGTTCTCAGATGATACATGTGATCCTCCTCAGACATGGAGTAGACAATAATGTCATCCAAAAAGACAACCACCAAATTATCATCATACTCACGGATATCCTTGTTCATCATCACCATAAAAACATCTGGAGAATTTTTTAGGCCGAAGGGCATAACAAGGTACTCATAAAGGCCATACCTACTTCGAAAAGCAGTCTTATGAATATCAATTTCCTTTAACCTCAACTGATGGTACCAAATTGAATATCAATTTTGGAAAACCACTTTTCCCCTTTCAATTGATCAAAAAAAATCATCAATTTGTGGTAAATGGTATTTATTCTTTATCGTATCTCGATTGAGCTTTCGATAATCAACACATAAGTGAAGAGAACCATCAGCCTTCATGGAGAAGAGAATAGGTGCTGCCCAAGTTGACACACATGGGCTTATAAAACCATTCTCAAGAAGATCGTCTAACTGATACTTCAGTTTTTTTAGTTCAGATAGAGCCATTCGGTAAGACGGAATGGAAACTGGTTGAGTACTAGGCATAATGTCAAAAGAGAAAACAACATCCCTTACTGGTGGCAAACCAGAGATGTCAGAAGGGAACACATCGGGAAACTCAGTGGTGATTAGAGGGAGATCACCACACAAGGAATCTATCTCTATATCAAAAGCAAACACTGATATAACATTCCCAAACTCTGGGAAAAAGTGTCCAGGTCTACTTGACCTTGGGTCCCATTCTCCTTGAAAAACGAGAGACGCACCACTGGGTGTGGTAAGGTAGACTCGCCGAAGAAAAAAATTGATCCGGGCTTTATTGTCAATGAACCAATCTATCCCAAAAATGACATCAAAAGATTTCATGTCGAGAACCAAGAAATTCCAAGAATAATCAACATCTGAAAGAGAGAAGACACAATAAAGACTACAGAGATGCTTCTCTCTCATTACACCAAGGGGTGTGGTAATATCTATTGCAAAAGATAGAAGATCCATAGGGAGATTAAGCATATTAACAATATGGGTTGAAATAAAAGAGTGAGATGCACCAGAATCAAAAAGATCTATCACTAAAGGCGAAACTATATTAATGGTACCTCTCATAGTTGCAGGACCCGTATCAGCTACCTCTGGTGACTCTTCCACTGCGTGAAGAAGATTAATTCTGAAAGCCTGTGGATGGAACACTTTTGTGTGTGAAGCATTTTATTGACATACAGTATTTGGAGGTGCTGATGATCCTATTCCACTACTCGGAGTAGAGAAGTGATGGAAAAATCTATGTAGGTGCCCTAAACGTCCGCAGGAGCTACAGTTATTGGGTTCCTCAGTGCAAACCCTCTTAGAATGTCCTGGATTTCCTTCCTGGTAGCAAGTCAAGGAAGCCCCTCCTAGTGCTACCGGTGGTCTGGAGTGACTCTATTGTCGAGAACCACCATGAATAACTTCTCACTTCTATTTTCCTTTGAAGAAACCAACACTTCCACTAGACGAAAAAGGAACTTCCTACAAACCTGACTTTCCTGCCAAATCCATCTCAACCATCATCGGCATATCCAGCACATCAGCATAGGTGGGTAGCTTCAGTAAGAAAACATGAGAAGAGATATATTATCGAATCCCCAGAATAATTCTTCGAGCATTCATCCTCTCATTAGATAAAATTTCTAGACCAAACTGTACCAACTCAGCGAAGCGATTTGAGTACTCAGTCACGGTTTTGTTGGCCTCCTCATGTTTGAAAAACTCCACAGCCTTGGCCAACACCATAGATTCTGGATAAAATTGAACAGTGAAAAGAACCCTATAGTCTTTCCACTCCAAACCCTCATGTTTCCCAGCCGTCACCATCATGTCCCACCATCTCTTACTTGGTTCCTCCCACATGAAGGTGGCACACTTCACCTTGATCGCGTCAGGTGTCTCAAAAAACCCAAACTGACGTTCGATCTTACTCAACCATTCCTCAACATGTTGAGGATCTGTGTAGCTTTTGAAGACTGGTGGCTTCTGGTGTATGAACTCTTGAGAATGAATTTAGAGAATATCACTATGAGGATCTATAGCTGGTGCCTGAATAGGAACTAGAGGTGGTGCCTGTCCCAGAGCATGGACAGAGTGAACAATCACCTCTACCAGACTTGGATCCACAATAGGACTTTCTTGCCGAGATTCAGCAGTAGCCTCTTTTTGGATTTTATTTCCACATCTTCAGATAGGTATTATACTACATAACATCAGCAGAAAATAATGAATACATTAGACTAACACTCAACTAGAGTAACAAGGTAAACTACTCTTAAAATAAGGAATAACCAGATTTGGATTCCACTCAATCCAAATCAAAATAGTGGAAAAAATAGAACTAATACACAAGTTGCCTTTCCCTAACCACATCGGGTGACTTAAGGTTGATTGTGGTTAGGGTTGGCTAGGAACTCAATCACAACTACCCCCTAAGTCCAGAAAAGAATACTCAAATGCATACTGTCATCAAGGAAAGATGTTTCAAACCTCCCTTTGATACCATTTTGTCACGAACCAGCCTGGGTACCCTGGTAACCCTATAACGGAGCCGGCCCTGACATAGACCGAAGGGTGTTCCCAATCCCCATGGGTCTGTTACTAGAACCTGGAATCATACAGCACACAACTGAGAACGATTTTACCACAAGAATGCGGAAGCAAGAGTAAAACAAACAGTATATATAATAGAAGAAACTCCAATGGGAGTGATGTACGAAAATACAATGATCCATGAAATAAAAAAGTGTTACAACCCAAGTACAGAAAAGGGAAGAACAATCCCAAATTTCCTAAGGACCAAAATCACCAAGGCCAGAGATCAACAACTGGATCCACCTCCAAGAGGTCTCTTCCCTTTGCTCGATCCTGGATGATGAAATTCTACAAACACCCGAAGGAAAAAGTAAGTTGTGAGCCTAATCCCAATATGATATCACCACAGATTCCATAAATGATGAAAAATATAGATTATCCAAGTAAAAAATTTCAATTTTCAAATAAACAGGTTTGGCAATTAAAAAGCATATTTTAAAAAATCATGCTATACATTTTCAAATGATGGAAAATTCATCAAGAAAGGCTTTACAATGATGGAATATTTCTAAAACAATGGCATTAGTAAAACATTTAAATAAAACATTTTATATAAATTCAGCAGGAATGTAAGCAGTTCAAAAGCATTGGCATGCATTTATATCTCAAACATAAACAAACAAGTGATCAACATGGTCATCTGCCAAAAGGTACGATAGTATTAAATAGTTATAGGATTCCACACTCTCTATGTGAACTCAGCAAAAATTTTATACACACGTCCCTATGACAGTGGCCAAAGTAGACTCATCAACAACCTGTCGGGGATGTGACCCACTGCATGTATGTTATAGAACGTTGTCGTAGCGTAGAGTGTATCCAAATAACTCACTAACTATATAATGCTTGCATGAGATCTTACATGATGGGCGGACTATTTTAAGAATTATTAAAATAAGATCAATCCCATTCTTCCATTTTAAAAGATCCAATTTCATTCCATTTAAAACCAAATAAGGTTTTATTCAAAACATGCCTCTTTCACAAGGTAAAACCAATGTGTTTCTATCAAATAATTTTAAGGAATTTGTATAAGTTTGAAATCCATTCAAAACAAATTCTATCATTACACATTTCATTTTCACAATTAAATTAATAAATTTATTTGAAAACATTTCCATAAAATCCACAATTTAAATTAAACAACGTAAATCGACCAATGTTCTATAACCACAACCAATTTAATGGAATTGTATTTTTCCCAAATTTCATGCCAAAACCATTTCAAACATGTCAATTCAATGGAATCGAGTTATTATCAATTTAATTGAAATCTACTTAATAAATTGAATTTATATAAATGGTTGAAATAAGTCCAAAAAATACAATGATTATAAATTTGGCATGTCGGGACGGAACCACCTACCTCAATCAATTATAGCAAGTTAACCCAACAAGAAGCCCGAAAAACCAAGCAACAGAATGTCGCCAATCATGTTCTGGATTTAAAACCCTAAAACAAAAAATTAAGATCAAAGGAATCATGATCTTGCAAAAACTAGATCTAGATTAAAAATCCTAGATCTATACCTCAACTCATAATTTTTGATCCATGGAATCAAAGTAAATATCCCCTGAAAAGATCAAGGAAAGATAGAGAAATAAACGAGATACACAACCGGATGAAATCCACTTACCGAGAGGAGAGCAGATCTTCAATCCAAGCCTTCCATCTCGAAGAAAAGTGTTCGGATCACCTTGGAATATCTCTAGGAGGATTTGGAAAAACCTAAAATGAGTCAAGCCCGAGCCAATGTCGAAAATATGGACGTCTTGGGGGTTCTGGTGGGTTTAAAAGAAATTTTCGCAATTAAAAACCACGCACACGATTTACCAGGGAAGTGGGGCACAGTTTGTCAAACTGTGCGCACACCATACGGAACACAGTGTCCACAGATACATGGTCCACATGGTTTGGTCACATAGTTTGTCAAACCGTGCGTACACCGTGAATACCTCTCTGTCCAGTGCTTATTGGTTGGAACAATTTGGTCTTACGGTTTTTCAAATGGTTTGCAAACCGTGCAAAAGTCATTTACCTTTTGTTTTACTTACAAGTTCACCCAAAACAACCCCAATTCTCTTGTTCAAAACATAGGTACATAGAAACATAAAAAGTACCTAAAAACATAATGGGATGTTCCATGATTCCTATGCACTGATCATGGTTGGAAGATATCAAGAATATCCAAGATAATAGCATTTGAATACTGTTATGACAATCCTAAAGTATTTAGGAAGAACTAAGGATATTTCCCTAGTATATAGAAGAGACGAGGAGATTTTCATCAGTGTGTATGCTGATGGTAGTTTTTATACAAATCAGATAAAATGGAATTGACAATTAGGATATGATTTCTGTCTAAACAGAGGAGCTATGATCTGGAAGATTTCAAAACATATAGTTTTATCCAATTCTACAATGGATTATGAAAATATAGTGGCCTCTGATGAAGCCATGGAAGCCATATGGATTCAAAAAATGGTTGAAAATCATGATTTTTTGTCTATCACTAAAGATCATATCACATTGTATTGTCATACTACTACAGGAGTGGCAATTATAAAAGAACCAATGTCACATCAACATACATATAACATTATTTGAAATTAACAACTCCTAATGGATTTCTATCAAAGGGGAGATGTTTCAGTGAGTAGTGTGTCCACGGAAGAGAACGTGGCATACCCCATGACTAAAGGTCTATCGTAGTAGAAGCATGAATATCATGTGAGAGCTAGCGAGATGATGTTTTTTAGCGGTTGGCTCTAGTAAAAGTGGTATTCTATTGAAGTTGGTGGCCTAGAACCAACTAATTGATAATTTATTCATTAATAAATACATCATCACACCTTGATTCTTATTCGGTGTGACAATGCATGTGATAATGTCCTCTGGAGAGTTTTTACAATAAACAGTCACAGCTAATCCATGATATGATGAGAACCCGGATGTTCTATAAAATTGTTCTTGAATATATGTTTTATAGACGGATGATGTAATTTTAGGGACACAAATAATATATGCGATTAGAGGTGAGGACTTATAAAACATTGAGGATAATTCTCATGGTCTGCACCCTTGGAAATATCTAGGAGGATATTATGAGAATGAGAACCGCCATTAGGAAATCCACATTTCCCAGTGTGATTGAATGTTCCTATATGTGGATGTGTTTAACGGTCCATAGACATTAATATTACTGTTAATGGGTATTACAACTTGAGCACTTATATGTATTAAAGAAAACTATCCTGACAAAATGTTCCTAGTGTGTTAGGATATATTGGGCATGTCACGAGTAGTACAATATTAATATATAACACAAGAAAGGATTTGTCCCTTCTGTTCCATAATAGAAGTAGTTATCTCAGCCCCTTTTATGGAATTGATATAGTGTAGATAAATCCATGGCCATGGGGATGAATGGTCAAGTTCAATTCTAGGAATTCAAAGAATAAATAATCGAGCACATGGGTGGATTCACCATCATGCAACCCACTTGATTCGAGATATCGAGACGAAGGGATTGCATTACAATATAAGCATTTTTATGAGGATACATGTCATTGTGGCATTAAATTCTATCTCTATGGGTTTCTTGTCATGTTTATAGATGCTAAACATGGCCTATTGGCAGGCTCCATGTAATTTAACTGAGAAAGAGGCCAAGAGGGACACACACTATGTGTTTTCAAGTATCTCAGTTACATATTATTTTAACATGATAAATAAATATTTTTCCTTATTATGGTTTAATATTTACACAAGTTTGCCTGATCACATTTATTTTGACACTATTTATTTGAGAGAATTTATTGTGGGGGAAAAAATATATTATTTTTTGAGTAATTAAGTGATATTTATTTAAAAAATAAATTTTCATCATTCAAAGTCTAATAATTATGGTGGAGGACATAAAGAGAATGGAAAAACAAAAATACATGCTGTTTATATTAATATACACACCATGTAATTTTTATGGGGATTTGCGAGAAATAAAATTATTTATTTAATTAAATAATATTATGTGTAATTTGATGTGGAATGTAAAATAATAATAATATTATTCTCTTATTATTATTCTTTGTGTTTTAATAAGACATAAACGAAATGAATAAATGCCTTCGAGTAATTAATTAATTTTATTATCCCAATTAATTAAAATCCCAATTATATTATTCCAATTATCGTAGCAATTTTTTCTATGGATGTGCACAATGGATTTGTAAAAATATCTGAAGCCAAGAGAGAATCATTTTCCCTCAAAGAAATCTCGCATGGTTTGAGGTAGATCTTCCTCCACCAGAATATGGAGAGTCCATTGGAATTGGCTCTCAAGGTGATCGAAGGTGGACATCGTAATAGAATGCTCTACTATAATAAAACCAATATATCCCTTCATCCACTTCTTTAAATATGTACAGTACGTGTTTATCACTGCTAGATGAAGCCTAGAATTGGATTCTACGACACAATGATGGATCATATCAGATCGTGACTGGAAACATCAATGAAGAGATAATTTCATCAAGGTAATTCTTTTCTTTTAATTAAATTAATTGTTACCAACATATCATGATCCAATCTATTATTCTGGTAATCCGTTTGTTTCATTCATTCATTGATATATTATGATGATCCAATATTTTATTATCGTGACAGATCTCAGATTGGTCATTTTTAATGGAAAAATTAATGTCGGGTACACCAACCCATGCACTTTAGTTGTGCCTGGAACCTACACCAACAGGTTACTCACTCATAACATCTTATTTTCATGAGTGACAAAGATGAGGATGGTTTTATTATCATGGAAATGCTCAATACTAAAGGTTCGGAACTAAGGTTATCTTATCTTTCCCTTTCCAAGAGCATCTTCGGGAGTCTATACCAAAGAGAGGAGGTTCCTACCCTAGAGGAACATCCTCCAATAGCTACCAGTGATGAAGAGGCATGATGATGATGACATAGACCATGTCATGTGGCACGTGAGGTATCACCTTTTACATAGGCACAGGTTGACCTTCCAGTAGTCTTACCTCAACATATTGAGTATGTGTTTCAGGAGGCATGGGATATGTCTTTCTAGACAAGATACCCACAGTTATCCCTACCTTGGGGTCCAGATCCATCGTAGCCTTAGTGTCTAGATCCATTAGAAGCTTATTCCCCCAATATAATGATGGATGGACGTTCTATTAACCTTGTGGGAGAAGGAGCAGGAGCATAGTATGACATGAATTTGACACCTCCTCCCACTAAAACTAAGGTAGATTATGCAATACTCGATGTCCTAGTGCCCGCGGATCATCCCTATCGAGTCATCAGAATCCACCCCATCACGGAGCTTGGTGATCTCAGTACGGGAACACCCTTTGTTGACCACCACATCAGATGAAATATCATCTCCATATAAATTGATTGAAATTTTTCATTTATATGTTTCATATCTATTGAAATGAATAAATATTGTTACTACTACTGACCATTTTTAGATGTTTATCCATTGTTTCATTTTTCAGTAATATTTTAGGGACAATTTATATTGTATAAGCCATCAAAGTCAACAAATGGATACATAAGAATATTTATTAAATTTCATGTCCCTAAAATTTAATGATTATAATATATATAGTATGAAAAAATCCTAATAAATTTACAAAGATAAACTAAACATCTACAATGTTGTTGAAAATAAAATGAGTTTTATAGAAAAAATTAATAAAGCAAAATTAATGGATTGTAAAAAACATTATAATTATCATTGTAATGGTTTAAAATAATAATAAAATTTTATTTTTAATATAATATTGATGATATTGGGACATGTAGATTAAAACTAACCATATATATTGAACCCTTCTAATTATCCATTTTCTCTTCCATGACCATTTCCCTCATTGAGACTCATTTTCACCGATTTATATTTATATCAACTTAATGATCAAAGAGAACCCAAAATTTGTTCATAAAAATATATCAAATTTGAGTACCAGAAATGTTATTTCTTAAAAATATAACATTTTCACATTTATACATATTGGTAATAATCGGTTCTAAATCAGATGAATGTATGTCAAAGACTATATGCTGAATACGGGAACTGAGATATTTATCAAAAATGTACATTGGGATGTGATCTCATTTAAGATGATACAGTGGTGAAAGGATCTACACTAGAGGCCATTGAGAATCATTCTGGTGGACAAAACCCAAGGTTCTCTGATGTCACTCTTGGGTCACTCACAAGTGTGGGAGAAAAATGAAGGAATGTCGAGAAGGATCCAAATAAAAATTGATCGATTCACGATATAAAAAATTGGTAGAATGACTGCGGGATAATTATTTCCCATAACAAGGGTGTATTGGTGAAATGACCCAGACGTACTAGAAAATACTACATTTTATAGATGAAAACACATTGTGTTGAGCACGATCTATGTAGAGGACCCAGATAAAAAATGTATGTTGTATCCAATGCCTTATTATTGTTTAAACACTTTATTCATTTGACTTTATTTATGTTTATTCACTTTAACTATCATCCATATTTTTCTCATTAATACTACCTTTCACCCATGATATTTATTTCAACTTTTAGATCAACTATAACTCACTGTTAGTTGTTAAAAATTACTCAATTTTAAACATCCTAAAAGTTATTTCATAAAAACATAACTTTTTCACATTTAAATGTTTGCACTTATTTATAAAAAACATTAAACAAACACAATATATATATATATCATAATATATAAATATATATATTTATAAATATAATAGAATAAATAATTAATTTTTTTAGAAGAATGGCTGAAATGTACTTGTCTCTTTTCAACCATAGTTTTAAAAATATTTTTAAACTTCACACATTGGAAAAAATAAAAAATCACAAAAAAAAAACTCAAAAAAGAACCCACCTCATGCTCTGTGAACTCCTCATATCAACTCATTGGGACCCTTGGATATCCTTGCGGTGGATAAGGTCTCTTCATATCCTCCATGAGGTGATGGTTCTCCTCTGGGTTCCATGATGTCAAAACACTTTAATGATTCCCTTGGTGGACCGCCGGATCCTTATGTCAAGTGTTTTTTTACTACTATTCCACTTATTTAAATGGTGCCCTAGATGCTGGAGTAGGGTAGAGGGAAACCCTGGATGGATTTTTCATTGTCAGATCTTGATTCAGTGTCAGCACACATGAACATTAAAGGGAAAGGGTGGACTAGGTCAATCAATGGATAAGACCCATCCAAAATAGAAAACTATAAATGAATATAATCCGGACCAACTCTATAATCATCAGAGATGTCGTCACCTGATTTTATTTCTGACTATGAATTTTTTCAATTAAAAAATATTAAGTATATATATTTCAGTTTAACCTGCTCCAGAGTGAGTTTATTGGAAGAAGATAACAGACCACACCCATGATCAACAACCATATCCTCTCTTCCATATCCATAACAACAATTTCAAGGATGATAACCCAATTTCCATGTCCTAGGTTATTTTCACACCCCTTCTTATTTTTTTCATGTCTAAATGAGGATCATTAAAAATAAGATGATTCCCCTTTGAATATTTCAAGTGAGGATGTTCCAAATGTGAATCATCCTTCCAAATTGGGGAGGTAACAATCTCTATTATCTTCCCTTTAGAAGATAAATAATGTTGTAGTCCCAATTCCTCATCAAATTCTTTCTACACATCCCGTTCAAAATCAGTCTATCCAAGATCAGCATTATCATGCATGTCCACCTTGTGTCAAACATTTGAACAAATAAGGACATCTGTAAAAATGACTCCAACCTTTAATACCATGATTTCATTTAGTCACTAGAGATCCTGTAACAATATAATGGAATTCAGCTTGATTTGAAACAATTGTGTCAATCCCATTCCCCTTCAATGTATCCATCCTAGGACCAATGTCATAATCAATGACATTAGTCACAGAATCTTTCCTCAATACTTTTTTACCAAAATGATGCAAGGTACCTACTTATTTGATTTGAATAAATGGAACATTATGAGAGTTAGATATCTCATTACTCACAAAATGACATAAAATATAAATTTTTTGAATGAATTCATATTCAAAATGAACTTCAATTTTATCACCATTATTCAATAGAGTGGATGAATTGGGTAGTGGATTATAACATGTCAACATCCACACAAACTCTAGAAATGTATCCAAATTTTCTTCAATAGTTTTTTCATCCATTTTTATGGGAGCAATAATAAAAGAGACTATATAATTGAGAATTAAAGGGTTCCAAAAAACACAAGAGCTTGATTTCTAGTATAGGTTTACACAGTTGTATGTTTTTTAAAATGTGGGTTGAAACTGAGATCCCAAGATGAGATCGAAAAACCCATGGATTATGGACATAAAAACTAGATCCCAAAGGACTATCCTGATCATCCATATTTTAAAAAATTAAAGGAATATATCCTTAGGCAATGGGGGAAATTCAACATTTGGATATGCCCCAAATCTGAGAAATCATTAATTTATCCTCCTTAGTGTTCATTGATTTATCACCCTTAGAAAGAATAATTCACTCAATTAGAGAAAACATACATGAATAAAGCCTAAAATTAAGAGTATTATGATTTCGAACAGTTTTTAAGGAACCGTTCCTATAACAACTAAAATCATCATCCTCATGAGATACTAAAATAGATTGAGGATTCAAGATATTAAGGATATCAGCATAGTAAATAACAGTGTGTAGGAGCTTAAACTGATGAAGGGGTCCTCGATCCATTACCGACATAGAAACTCCAACATCATTTAGTGTGTTTATATCAGAAACAACATTCACATCTAAATCCCTCATAGTAAAACCACGATGGCAAGGGGAAATACTAGATCAATGAGTAGGGTCATAAATGATTGAGATAGGATCCTCCTCAACCTTTGCCTTTCCTTGATCTCCATTTCCATGATAAGAACTAAGATATGAAACATTCAGATCCAAAACACTCAAAGATGTATTGCTATCACTAGGATCACACCCAGAGAGTTGCACAAGGGTTTTGACATTCAGATCCACCCAAGGAAGAACCCCATCATTAAGAGAATTGCTTAGATCTCCAAAAATATTCTGATCTAAATCCCTCAGGGATGTAACGTAGTCACAAGGATTACACCGAGAGCGTTGCATAGGGGAATAAAAATTAAAACCCACCTAAGCTAGATCAGCCATTACATCACATGAAACCTGTAATATCAGATAACTCTCAAAACCCCCAAGATTTCCATCACCAAGGCCTCTCTCCCCCTCTTCATCCATCACCCCCAAAGAAATGTATTGTTATGGGTAAATAGTTATAGATGTAGCCTCACCAGATGAATTATAGAAGTCCCCAGTGAGGTGAAAAGATGAAAAACTAGGTCTTGGGAATGTCCCCTAATAGGGTAGAGGGTCTAAGATCCATTATTATTTAAGTATCATAGGTGTTGCCTTGATAGGACTCAAACTCGGAACATCGAGGTTAGGGAACCATAGCAGAAACCACTCCACAATTACCCCCAGGCTAAACATGTTATTATTGGTAATGAGGTATAGGTGTAGCCTCACCACCTATATGACACACATCCCCAACGATTCCCAAATTTGAAAACCTTGGGCTTGAGAAAGTTCCAGAACGAGGTATAGGGTCCACGAGAAATTTTTTATTAGGCATCATAGGCATGTCCTTGTGAGTAATCGAACACAGAACTTTGGAATCAGGGCTCCACAACCAAAACCACTCCACAATGCCCCCATAAGAAAACATGTTGTTAGGGGTAATGAGGTATACATGTAGCCTCTCCACCTATGTTCCACACATCTCCACCGAGGCCCAAAGTTGAAAACATTGGGCTTGGGATAGTTCTGTAATAGAGGTGTCATATGTAAATAATATAATAATTAATTAGTAATATCATTATTAATCAGTCAATTGGTAATATAGAAATTAATTATACAATTATTAGTAATATAATTATTAAATATATAATTATTAATATTGTAATTATTAATTATATATTTATAAGTTATATAATTAACCAATATTAGTTATTATAATTATTATTCATTATTTATTATATATTATATACTTTCATATTATTAAAAACCTATTATATATTATAAAATATTTAAAATTTAATAAGTTATTTAATAATATTATTAAATAGTAAAGAATATTACTAATTAATTTATTTAAATGATTTATAATAATAAATTAGTAATTTTACATAGGAAACAGAAAACATAAATCCCACATCAGAAATGAAAAATGATTTCTAGGGAAAACCCACATATAGAAGGGAGCTTTTGGTTACTGTTTGTATCATAATCTAGACTGTTCTAATGGCAGTACTACAAGATATTAAATATTAGAGAAAATTATGTTGGAAAAATATTTTTTGTTTATATACATGATATATATATATATATATATATGGATAACAAAACAACACAAAAATAAATATTTTAAATATATGAAATCTGTTTTTAAATTATTAATTAAAAGAATTGGCAGCAAGGAGGTAAGCCCACTGCTGCCATTCAAACACATTGTAAATTTTTTTGACCTAATCAAATTGTAGAAAAAGAAAAAAAAACACTTAAAAAACATTGTTATAGGTTCTTCCATGGATTAAAGTGGGAAAAATACGAGAGCTGTGTCGAGGTTGTCATTTTCTTTAGGATTAGATTTGAAGATACGTAAATCCATCTACAAGGACATATCATCGTTTATTTGAAAATTCATGATACTATTTGAAATTATAGGGGTGTGGGCGATTTCCTGAATTGAAAATGCATTACCTCATAGTATTTATGGATTCATGTATCCATTGTAGCTATTATGGAACACAAACAATTGTTGGATCGTATTAAATTCTTTTCAAAAATCAGGGTCTTTTCTGATAGCATGCATGTGATTAAATGCAGTACGCATATTTTTATTTTATGGTAACATAGTTTATGGGTGAATTTTATGGATGTTTCATTACATTTTATTACATCCATGATCCATGCTAGGGGAAATGAGTTTTTCTATTCTATTGTGTATGTAAGATTTGAGGTTTCCATGGGACGTGCTTTTTGGATGAAAATTTATTTGTTTCGTCCTGGTGACCTACAAGGACTTGTTAGAGGTGATTTTAACACAGTGGTAGAGGAATATAAAAAAAGGAGGTTCTTTTTCTTTTATACATGCAATGATGGATTTCGATGATTTTATGGCCTATTTGGTTCTATTGGACATGGGTTTCTCTAGGTGTAAATTCATATGGTGTAACAGCAGCAAAGGTGTTAGGAGGATTTGGTGTATTCATGATGGATTAATTCATTATCTTCAAGCCCTAGAAACTATTGCAATTGATTCAGACACTCACCTTACTAGGTCCTTGTCTGATCACTTCCATATTCTTGTGACTCTAAAATAGGGAGATACAGGGTGTAATCACTTTTTATTCATCCACAATTCATTTTATGGATGGTTTTATATTGTTGGTTAAGGATACATGAGAATGACCTTAGAGGGGTAATTCTTGATTTGGTCTCACAAAGTGACTTCAGTGTTTGAGGAGGGACATATAAGAGTTGATCATCATGATAACTGACACCAAATTTATATTGGATGAATTTTCAATGACATAGATAATTTAGAATATTGTCCCATAGATGAATGAGATGAAATTGTTTTCTCAATTGTTGAAAATAAAAAAAATTTAGTTGTCAAATTATTTTAACTTGAAAGGATGTGTAGAAAACGGTCCAGAACCATGTAGATTACATATAGGAATATAAATACTAAATATTTTTAGGCATTCTTGAATGATAATAGAATGATCTAGAAAATATTTTAAAAATTAGAGGATGGGTCATTCAAATTTCATATGGATGTTTTTGGAAATTCATTGATGAATTATTTTGAAGGCATGATGGCTATACTGTATAGATTTAATTGGGGAAAAAAAGTCAATTTGATGATGATCATTTCATAATCTATTTACCAAAAAATTTGTAAGACCTGGATAATGAATTTTTTAATGAAATACAAGAAGAAGAAGGTAATAAAAAATGATTTTATATATGAATTGGGGGGGGGTATCCTAGTCTTTTCAGCTTAATTGGATTTTATTATATTATTGAATGTGATATCATTAAGGATCAAGTGAGGGAGGTGGTGTAAAAATATTATAGTGGTGGATCTTGGACCAGATCCACTTTTGATTCCAAAGTGGTTCCCATCCCAAAAGATAAATACCCTTTTACGAAAAATAAATATAAACATATGTGTTTGTGAAATATATCTTGTATGATCCATGCTATTCTCATCAATATACGAATTTGAAGTTTTATTCGAAGAATATTCTAAGTAGAGAAGTTTGGGTTTATACAAGGGATAGGTATTCAAGTGGAATTGGTATTGAAAAAGATATGGATGAGGTCATGATGAAAAATGCAGTTGGATCTAATCTAATGATCTTTTATGATATGGACAAGGCCTATTATAAAATGTATTGGTGTTTCATTTTAAGGGTTATGATGAAATTTGGATTTGATGAATGTTTTTTTGACCATTGTTTCCACTTTTGTGTGTCTCTGTGGACCTCCATCCCTCAAATGGGAAAGGATTTTGGTTTCTTTAAATCATTTTATGGTGTCAGGGATTGAGACCACCTATTTCGAACATTGTTCATCAGGGGTCAAGAGGCACATATAATGAATATTTATCAATGATTTTAAAATGTGAAGATCATTCCCTATAACGACATGTACAATTATAGAATTGTGTATCATCATATGTTTACTAATGAAAAAATATTTTTTATTAATGGATGGATAAGTGGAATTTCCATATTTTAAAAACTAATGTATAAATTTAGAAACCAAATAGGTCAATGTTTCAATCAATAAAATAGTTTTGATTTAATATCAAATAAATTCTCAAGGATACAAAACCCTGAAATCCTCAACAAGATGGGATTGCAATTGTCAAAACATCCAATAGTGTATCGTGTTTCACATATTTCTAATGAAATGATCTAAAAGGTGTTGTTTGATGATATCATCAATCAGGTCATGTATAGAATTTTTAATTAGATGAACATATTTCATTCGTTTGATGAAAGTATTTCACTGATCAACCATGTTCTTACATAGATTCCAATGCATTTTTTATACATTATTAATCCCCAAAAAAAACAATAAAAAAGCTAGAAATTGTTATGGATTCCTTTATATGGGATGAAAATCAATCAAGATGATGTCCTTAGGTTTCATTGAAATGAATTCATAAACCAATTGATAAAGGTGGAACCATATTACTTAATTTAGTGTAGACCATTTGAGCTATGGGTGCGATGTTGTAATGGGAAAATATTAAACAATTTTTTTTGTGAAAAGTTCAATAAACCTATTTATGTGGAAGGATGGAGGGTGTGGTGTATGAGAAATAGGAGGCTTTCATGATTGGAATGGTTCATAGTTGATCAAATAGAGAAGATCTTGGTGGTGTTTACAATATTGTGGGTCATGGTGACATCTACCGATGGGAGATGAACTGGTCATGAAAAAACCTAGATTTACCAGGAGGCCTCACTCCAACCATCTCATTTAGGGAGTCTAGCCTATATATTTCCTTCCTGTAAGCCACCCTGATTCACGATCTGAAATATATTTATCATATCATTAGGTTAGTGTTTGAACTAGAAATGTTTTGTTTGTGGGATCCATCATTGGTAGGTACTGTGGTTGGTATTTTTGAAAACTAATTCACAGTCATAAATTCATTGGATGGGTTGTCATCCAAATTATGGATTAGGAGATTCTAAGTAAAATTAATTTCCCATTATGAAGGTTTAAAAATATAGAAATACATATGGATGGGAATATTCAGATTGGAGGAATGGATCTAGTTTTGTGATTATAAATCTTTATACAATCTATAAAATATAAAATGTGGAATCCATTATTTTAGGGATAGTAGGTGAAGAAATTATAGGATCTCATGAAATAGGGGATGAACTTACATACCAAGGGATATTTTTTGTAGGGAATAATCGTAGGATTCTTCTACAACTCTGTTTATTAGGGGATAGAGGTGAAGGTTCATTGTTTGGTGTTTCCAAATGTATGTTGGATTCCATGGGAATCTAGAAATAAGGTCAGAGATGGTACAAGTAATTCCACCATTAATATCTTGGGGATGGAAAATATCTTTATGATGTAGCTAGGGACCTTTTTAAATTTTCATCCCATTATGTCTCTCTTAGTAGATTTATCTAGGACATTATTTGTATATGGAATCAAGATGTGGTAATTTGGGTTGGTGGGTAAAACGGATACCTCCTAGCATGGGGTTAAAATTGAAAGTAATTGAATCTTGTTTGGGTTAGGAGATGAAAGTTGGTGGTTTATTATGTATAATAGGGGTTCAATAATCTTGGGATTTAGCTCTTTTTTGGTGTAGGTAATTCCATTAGTGATGAAGCTTGATAATTGAAGTCCACTCATACATTTTTTAGGCATTTCTATATCCAAAATTGTGGATGTAGGATCTAACTCTATTGTGTTGGTTTAATTTATCCATAAGAGTGGTGGCACTAGTGCAGAAAACGTTTTTTACGTCACCATTTTTTACGTCGGTTATATAAAACCGACGTCATAATATGTAAAACGAGGTTTTTTATGTCGGTTATTTAATAACTGACGTAAAAACCTGTGTTTAGTACACCTTTAATGTCGGTTATTTTTATAACCGACATTATTAATCGCACGGCTTCGTTTTTTACGTCGGTTATACATTAACCGCCGTAAAAAATAGAAGCGGGGGGTGTTTGTTTCATCGGTTATTCAATAACCGACGTAACAAATCGACATATGTACCAGTTATTACATCGGTTATTAAATAACTGACGTAAAAACGCGGTTTTTGAAGGCCTTTTTACATCGGTTATAAAATAACCGACGTAAAAAAACGCAGATTTTGAGCCCTTTATAACGTCGGTTATAAAATAACCGACGTAAAAAAAGAATCGGAGGAAGGTTTTTACGTCGGTTATTGAATAACCGACATTATAAATGTTTTTAAAAAATAATAACGTTGGTTATTTAATAACCGACGTGATAACTCATTTAAAAATTTACCCAGACCCGTGGATTGTCATTCGCGAGTTTACCTTCGACAGTCGCGACTCGTCTCTCTCTCGCGTAAACCCGAATCGACTCGTCCATTTCGTTGGTTTAGATTCGTTTTGCGATCTTCGTTTCTCATATTTAATCTCCTCGGATCAATCATCTAAACTCGTAGCACTCAGGTAATCCTCCCACTCGTTCATTTTTTTCGCGGATAGTATATATATGTGTGTTGTGATTTTTTTGTTGAAATTAGCTAAGATTCTTCGATTGCGAACCCTTTTAACTCGTTTTGGCACCATAATATTATTTATCATCCCTATATCTATTAGTTCGACTTGCAATATTGACTAATTTTATGATTTCACTAATTTTTCATCGTTTTCTATAAATCCCCGAGAGGGTTGGGGCGTGTCCATTTGGATGGGTTGCCCTTTTACAGTTGTTACTACTTTATTAACACACAACCATGGCATAGGTGCATGGATTTGGGATCACATCACCATTTTTACCCCCTGCAAACAAAGTTTCACGAGGAGGACTCGCCAGATTTCCCCTCGGCATGTTAAAAATTTTAGATACCCTCTTTTCAGCAAGTAAAAAATTAACTAGTTTTTTCTTCACTACTTATCCTAAACAAATAAAACCACAATTCTTTCTAGAACCTCTACTAGATCCATTGCATCCATCAACATACATATTAGGATCTGAAAGCATCCCTTAAGCCTTATGTTCGATGCTAACATCCTTTACTGATCTATAGAAAATATGATGGTCTGCTAAGCTCTCCATTTAAAAGTAAAACCCCACCAATTATTCATCCTCATCATGAGAAAATGGCACAACATCTGAATTTCTGATTCAATCTCTTGGGTCACTGAACAAACATTAACTCCTTCAAATCCACACCTGGAATAGACAACCTAATGTCGAGTTCCTTCTCTATCTATTGAAACTTAGTTCTTCCTCCACACCTAAAAACATTCTTTGAATGGCCCAACTTCTTTTTATGGTAAATTTTCAGTGATTCCAGGGGGGTGGGAGGGCTATCAAGAGGGTTGAGGGTGTCCAGGGGGGTGTCCAAGGGGGTAGGGTGTGGGGGGTGGTGTCCAGGAGGGGTGGGGGCTGTCTAGAGGGGTCGGGGGGTGTCTAGGGGGGTTTACAAGGGGGTGGGTGGGTGTGGGGGGTTGTCCAAGGGTGTGGGTGGGTGTTGGGGGGTGTCCAGGGGGGTGTCCAAGGGGGTAGGGGGCGGGGAGTGGTGTTTAGGAGGGGTGGGGGGGGGGGGGGGGGCTGTCCAGAGGGTTGGGGGGTGTCCAGGGGGGTGTCCAAGCAGGTCGGGGGTGGGGGGTTGTGTCCAGGAGGGGTGGGGGTGCTTTCTAGAGGGGTCGGGGGCTGTCCAGAGGGGTCGGTGGGTGTCCAGGGTGGTGTCCAAGGGGATGGGTGGGTGTGGGGGGCTGTCCAAGGGGGTGGCGGCTTGTCCAGAGGGGTCGGTGGGGTGTCCAGGGGGGTGTCCAAGGGGTTGGATGGGTGTGGGGGGCTGTCCAAGTGGGTGGCGGCCTCTCCAGAGGGTATTTGGGGTTGTCCGGGTGGGTGGGGGGGGGGCTGTCCAGAGGGTTGGGGGATGTCTAGGGGGGTGTCCAAGGGGGTAGGGGGTGGGGGGTGGTGTCCAGGAGGGGCGGGGGGCTGTCCAGAGGGTTCGGGGGGTGTCCAGGGGGGTTTACAAGGGGGTGGGTGGGTGTGGGGGGCTGTCCAAGGGTGTGGGTGGGTGTTGGGGGTGTCCAGGGGGGTGTCCAAGGGGGTAGGGGGTGGGGGTGGTGTTTAGGAGGGGTGGGGGGGGGGGCTGTCCAGAGGGTTGGGGGTGTCCAGGGGGGTGTCCAAGCAGGTCGGGGGTGGGGGGTTGTGTCCAGGAGGGGTGGGGGTGCTTTCTAGAGTGGTCGGGGGCTGTCTAGAGGGGTCGTACGGTGTCCAGGGTGGTGTCCAAGGGGATGGGTGGGTGTGGGGGGCTGTCCAAGGGGGTGGCGGCCTGTCCAGAGGGGTCGGTGGGGTGTCCAGGGGTGTGTCCAAGGGGGTGGATGGGTGTGGGGGGCTGTCCAAGTGGGTGGCGGCCTCTCCAGAGGGTATTTGGGGTTGTCCGGGTGGGTGGGGGGGGGGGGGCTGCCTAGAGGGTTGGGGGATGTCCAGGGGGGTGTCCAAGGGGGTAGGGGGTGGGGGTGGTGTCCAGGAGGGGTGGGGGGCTATCCAGAGGGGTCGGGGGGTGTCCAGGGGGTTTACAAGGGGGTGGGTGGGTTCGGGGGGCTGTCCAAGGGTGTGGGTGGGTGTTGGGGGGTGTCCAGGGGGTGTCCAAGGGGGTAGGGGGTGGGGTGGTGTTTAGGAGGGGTGGGGGGCTGTCCAGAGGGTTGGGGTGTGTCCAGGGGGGTGTTCAAGCAGGTCGGGGGTGGGGGGTTGTGTCCAGGAGGGGTGGGGGTGCTTTCTAGAGGGGTCGGGGGCTGTCCAGAGGGGTCGGGGGGTGTCCAGGGTGGTGTCCAAGGGAATGGGTGGGTGTGGGGGGCTGTCCAAGGGGGTGGCGGCCTGTCCAGAGGGGTCGGTGGGGTGTCTAGGGGGTGTCCAAGGGGGTGGATGGGTGTGGGGGGCTGTCCAAGTGGGTGGCGGCCTCTCCATAGGGTATTTGGGGTTGTCCGGGTGGGTGGGGGGGGGGTGTCCAGAGGGTTGGGGGATGTCCAAGGGGGTGTCCAAGGGGGTAGGGGGGTGGGGGTGGTGTCCAGGAGGGGCGGGGGGCTGTCCAGAGGGGTCGGGGGGTGTCCAGGGGGGGTGTTATATCTTACTATATTTTGTTTAAAAAATAATATTCAAGCATATTTTTTTAAATACACATCGATTTGTTTTATATTTCAAAATTGTTTACATTCAAATTATGATTTTTTTCATATAAACATATATTTGTCTTATCTAAAAAAAATATATATTTTTGCTATTTGTTATAGTTAATAATGAGTCGAGGTTGGATTAAGGCACATCGAATGAGCAATGAATATGAGGAAGGTGTTGATGCCTTTTTGGAATTTGCTAAATGAAATGTTCCAAGTAGTGAAATTTTTTTCTGTCCATGCCTGAAATGTCTGAATATGAAGAAGTTGAAAAGTAGAGAGATAAAAGATCATCTGATTTGTCATGGTTTCAATCCGAGTTACAACCCTTGGATTTGGCATGGCGAAACTGGATAGAATGTCACTGATGATAATGAATCGCAAGATGGTAACTCCGATGGAATTGAAGAAATGATTCGCGATATTGTAGCAGAACAAATTGAGATAGAACCGACAGTTGCACGTCTATATGGTGATGCCGAAAAACCATTATATCCTGGTTGTACAGATTTTACGGTTTTGTCGGCGGTGTTAAGATTGATTAACCTGAAGGCGAAACATGGATGGAGTGACAGAAGTTTTACAGAGCTGCTACAATTGATGAAAGACATTCTTCCAAAAGATAACGATCTTACAGATTCACATTATATGGCCAAAAAAATATTATGCCTGATGGTATTGGTATACAGGAAAAATACATGCCTGTCCGAATGACTGCATTATATATAGGAAGGAATATGAATTTCTGAAAGAGTGTCCTAAATGTGGGACTTCACGGTATAAGGTGAATGAAAAATCACAAGCTGATGTAGAGATTACAAAGCTCCCTTCAAAGGTATTTTGGTATCTTTCTCTAATTCCTCGTTTCAAACGTTTATTTGCTAATTCACATGATGCAAAAAGGTTAAGATGGCATGCTGATGAGCGGGTATGTGATGGAAAATATGTCATCCAGCTGATTGTCCACAATGGAAGAAAATTGATGCCCAGTACCCTACATTTGGAAATGAAATTAGAAATCTGAGACTAGGCTTGTGCACAGATGGAATGAATCCATACCGAACCCTCAGTAGCACACATAGTTCATGGCCTGTTTTATTGGTAATTTACAACCTCTCTCCTGATGTTTGTATGAAGCGCAAATATTTCATGTTGAGTATCATGATCTCTGGTCCAAAGCAACCCGACAATGATATTGATGTATACATGTCACCGCTGATTGACGATTTGAAACTATTATGGGCTGATGGTATTAGGGTGTATGATTCTTATAAAATGGAATATTTTCAACTGCATGCAGTGCTTCTATTCACTATAAATGACTTCCCAGCATATGGAAATTTGTCTGGATACAGTGTTAAAGGGCATAAAGCATGTCCAATTTGTGAACAACAGACGTCATATTGTCAATTGCATCATGGGAGGAAAACAGTGTACATGGGTCATCGAAAGTTTTTGCCTATGGATCACCCTTATCGAAGACTAAAAAAGGCATTCAATGGCTCACAAGAATTTGATTCTTCTCCAAAACCTTTATCCCCATATTTGTATTTTGAGAGGGTGAAAAACCATGATGTGACATTGGGGAAAGACACAGAAATCTGGTAATGATAGACATATTTGGAAGAAAAGGTCAATATTTTTTGAGCTACCATATTGGAGGTATCATGAAGTCAAACATAATATTGATGTCATGCACGTGGAGAAGAATATCTGTGATTCTTTGATTGGAACATTGCTAGATATTAAAGGAAAGACAAAAGATGGGTTGAATGCAAGGTTAGACCTACTATCAATGGGAATACATTTGGAGTTAGCTCCCACTCCTAAAGGAAGACGAACATTTCTTCCCCTGGCTTGTCATACATTATCGAAGAGGGAGAAAAGTAGCTTCTGTCAGTGTCTTCATGATATCAAATTGCCTCAAGGTTATTCTTCAAATGTAAAAAATTTTGTCTCATTGAAAGACTTGAAGTTGATAGGTATGAAATCACATGATTGTCACGTCATGATGCAACAAATTCTACCAGTTGCACTGCATGGAATATTGCCCATCCATGTCAGAAAGACTATAATGAGGTTGTGTTATTTTTTCAATTCAATTTGTAACAAGGCGATTGATGTGAATGCTTTGAACATTTTGGAAAAGGATGCAATTTTTATACTTTTTCATTTGGAAATGTATTTTCCTCCAACTTTTTTTGATATGATGGTGCATTTAATGATTCATCTGGTTCGAGAAATAAAGCTTTGTGGACCTGTATATCTTCGTTGGATGTATCCTTTTGAAAGGTATATGAAAATATTAAAGGGATATGTTAAAAATCCATATCGACCTGAAGCCTCCATTATTGAAAAGTATATTTCTGAGGAGGTAGAAGAGTTTTGTACGAGCTACTTGGCTACGGCGCAACACATAGGTTTACCTCCATCTCGCCATGAGCGGGTTAATAATGAGGGAAAGGGGATTCGTGGCTTGAAAGTAAAATCACTGTCAGCTGAACAGATGAAGAAGTTAGAATCATACATCTTGAATAACATAGCTGATGTTCAACCGTATATCACATTGCATATTAATGAGTTGAAACAATTTCATCCAAAGAAGAAAGAACTGTGGATTTTGAATGAGCACAACAAAACTTTTTTGCCATGGTTTAAAAAGACCTTGCTTGGTAGATCAGATGTATCAGAGACATTAAAATGGATAGTGGGTGGTCCATCTTTAAATGTGATAACATGGTCCGCTTATGACATTAATGGCTATACATTTCATACGAAAGCTCAGGACAACAGAAGTGCAGTTCAGAATAGTGGTGTATTGGTGTTTGCAGAAGCAATGCATTTTTCGAGTGCTAAGGAAAGAAACCCAATTTCGGCATCAAGTGCATATTATGGAGTGATTGAAGACATATGGGAGGCTGATTACTTTAAAAATAAAGTTCCTATTTTTAAATGTAAATGGTTTATCGGTAACAACAGTGTCAGACCCAATGAATTTGGAATGACACTTGTTAATCTGAATAGATTGGAAGACACAGCTGATTCTTTTATAATGGCAACACATGCCAAAAAAAATTTCTATGTAGTAGATCAATCAGATATGCAGTGGGCTGTTGTTTTACAAGGGAAAAAACAATATGTTAGTGAGGATGAATTTGATGAAGATGATGATTTATGTGAGATCCCTACTTCCATGGAAAGATTAACAGAACATAATGATGAGTATGTTGAAGACATGGTTTGTGCCATAAGGAACGATCACGACGAAGGAATTTGGGAAAACAATCCAACTGTACATTCCTAAAATTACAGGTAACACATGTTTATTTCTTGTTTACATTTAGTTTTTTCATATAATGTTAGATATTGTAAATTTTTTACTTATTAAAACATGTATCAAACCAAAACGATAAAATAATAAAAACCGTAAAGAGGAGAAGTCCTGGGCGCACCGGCGGGCCGGTGGTGGATCACCGGTTGGCTGGTGGTCCAGACAGCAGAGCTCTGTCTGGTCCACTGGCCAGCCGGTGATGCCTCTCTGTCTGGTCCACCGGCCGGCCGGTGACACCAGGCAGTGGGCAAGTCTACTACCTGGGTCCTCCGGCTGGCCGGTGAGCTCACACCGGCTGACCGGTGGACTCAGTGAGTCCACTTTTCAGCTTTCTTGGGCCAACTCCTTGGCAACCTTTTGCCTATCAACAAAAACACTTGAAAACAAGTTAGAACATAATAAGAGTGATTGTGATCATTAAAATCCAAGAGAGAGGGGTACAACAGCCTGTGTTTACCATGTTTATCATTGTTTAACATGCTTACCATATTACCAGTGTTTACTATTATGTAATTTAGTACACTTTTCTATTTTCTGATTAAGTAGTATTACAATATTTGAATTTGTATATTTGTGAACTAATGTTTGTTTTTTTGATTTGAAGGAAAATGACAGATCAATCAGTTGATCAGCCGCATGATTCTGGAGATGAGCATATTGGTTATACATCTGGGGAGGAACATTCACATGCTCCTATTACGAAAAAGAGTTCAAAGGTTGGTAAGCGTGGGTGCACACATTTACCAAAATTATCACTTGCCCGTACGAAGGAGGAGAGGATAGTCGTGGAGTTTGATGATGATGATCTTCCTAGAGGTCCAAATGCTAAAGATTTTAAGGGTTTTGTAGCAACTCAGGCTAAGAGCAAAGTAAGCATTCTCTATGATGATTGGAGAAGTGTGGATAAGGCGATAATTTCTCAGCTGTGGGAGACCATTTTGGTAAGATCTTTTGATATTGTTTCACTGTTCTTTAAATGTTTCTAGTATATATAATATTTTTAACCTCTTTTTTATCAGATGACATTTGATATTCCTGACACTGGAGGAGTCAGGAAGAAATGCTTATCGTTGGCTGCTAGGAGATGGAGGGATTTCAAATCAACCCTCTCATCTGATTTCATTTATGGTCATAGGAGTCGTGAGAATCCATGTCGTATATATCCTTTTATATATGAAGACACATGGAGACAATTTTTTGAAAGTAGAAGAAAAGAATCATTTTTGGTAAGGGAAATGTAAACATTTATAAGCTTTCTTATATAAATGATCTTATTATTGTTTTGTTAATGATTACTTATTATTAATTTACAGCAAACAAGGAAAGCTCATCAAGAGATCCAATCTAAAAATGTATACCCTCATAGTTTATCTCGGGGAGGGTATGCATTATTCGAAGAACAAATGATGGCAGAAAAATTTCAACAACTAAGAACTGAGTCTTCAAGCTCTGGAGAGGTGGCCCCTCCATCCCCTCCATCTAGACATGAGAAATGGAAAAGAGCTTGGAAGGGCAAAAAAGGACAATATCTTTTGGAAGAATCGAGACTCGTAGTTGAGAGGATTGTAAGATATCTATTTTATTTATTTAAGTTTACTATTTTCGTCATATATATCCAATCATTATAGAAATGTTCAATTAATTATTACAGGACTCTCTTGAGGAGCAGGGTTCACAGGGGACATTTACACCATCTGGGAGGGAAGATATTTTATCTGTGGCATTGGGAAAGCCCGAACATCCTGGCCGTGTAAGAGGATATCCGGCAGGTGTATCGGTAAGAAAAGTGTTGCCACATTCCTCAACTTCTAACATTGAGGGAGTTTATAAAAAAAATAGAATCCTTGGAGGCTGAAGTCCATAATATTAATGCGACAATGGAGGACAAGATTAGAGCATCGGTGCAGTTTATGTTTGCAGACTTGCAAAGACAATTTCAGGGTGCAGCTCCCACTCCACCTCTCCCAGTAGCTCCCACTCCCCCACCTCAGCATGCAGACCCCATTTTTGATCCTCCTCCTCCGCCGCAGCTACCTACTTATGGTGAGTTGTATGTTGATGATCCTCAACATCATATAGTTGCATATGGGATGGTATATTGTATTGGAGATACAGTTCATCATCAACAGTTAGAGGTAGAGAATTAGAGGGTCACTGTACAGGATATTATAGATAGATCAGCTCGGATACCATTACCTACAGATGAGATGACGACAGTTGGACATAGTATCGGCCATTTTTTACTTTGGCCATCCAGACTTCTTCGACTCATTACCATAGATGTATGGATGTTATATCTTTTATTTTATATTTTTATTAATGTTTTATCATTTGAAAACTAATATATTTTTCAATTTATTTTTACAGGAATACTTCAAAGGTAAAGAAATACTGTATAGACAACAAAAAAGACAGATAACTATGACATCCGATGCAGATACTAGCAGTCTTGACAAATTGTCAAGATATTCAAATTTGTTGGCGGATCATTATGACTTTACAATGGAAGCTCATGTCTGTGGACGTGAACTAAGTGTGGGGATTATGAAAACTGATATCATGGAGTTTGTCACTGGAGATAAGTTGGGCATCAACATGGTGCAAATTTTAATCATGTAAGTCTTAACACCTTTTCCTTGCGTTATATTTTTTAAAAATGTATACTTATGTCTGCTTTGTATTAGGTATCTGTATAAAATTTGTGAGAGGAATGAGCTGACAGATGTATATGGATTCGTGGACCCACAATTGATTTCCCCTGAAGCATGTGCATTGGATGAGGAACAAACAATGATTTATATTGCTGATAGATTTGAAAAGAATGTAATCACACAGTGTTAGATGATGCCTTTTTGTGATAGGTATGAAACACATACCTCTCAAAGAGTTAATTATCTTTTAACATAAAAAACCACTAACGTTAAATTTCCTTTTATCAGGGATCATTGGATGTTAGGGGTTTTTTGCCCTAGGGAGAAAGCACTTTATTGGATATGCTCTCTCCATGATGATGTGCGAGAAAGTTTTAAGAATATATTGGAAACGTAAGTTTCAATTTCACAATAGTTTTATATATTATAATTAATGTTAAATTTACCCCATTCGTATTATTTTTTAACAGGGCATGGGTCCACTTTCAAAAAAGCGCAAAGAAAAGGAATTTCAAGATCAAATATGTACATGTGAAGGTAAATATCCATTTATAATTTGTACATTTTGATTTATTACATAAAAATAATATATTGAATTTACACTCATTCAAACAGAAATGTCATGAGCAACAAGGCATCATCGAATGCGGATATTACATGTTAAGATTTATGTATTAAATAATAACAACTGGGACAGTTCTGAGTTTTGACCTGGTAAGATTTCCTCTTTCTCATAATATTTCAATTTGATTTATTCATTATACACATTGACTACTATCCTTTTCCTTTGTAGCTTTTTGATGACCCTCAACCCTTTACTGCTGAAGATATCAAACACTTACAAGTGGAGTGGTCAAATTATTTTACAGGTTTGATTGACTTTTAGTTGTTTGTAATGTAAAATGTAATTTTGAATATTGTCAATGTAATTGTGTATTTCGTAGTCATTTAGGTTGGATTTAGTTTTTTTTTGAAGTTGACAGTGTATGTTTTGAATGTTATATAAGTGAATGTTTAATTTTTCTCTACTTCTAGTTTTGGTCTACTGTTGATGGTTTTTCTGGTCTGGATTTTGGTATGGGGGGAGTGGTTCCAAGGGGGTGGGTGGGTGTTTGGAGGGTGTCCAAGGGATATGGGAGGGGTGTCCAAGGTGTGTTTGGGGCTGTCCTAGGGGTCGGGGGGTGTAAATGAGGGTGGGGGTGTCCAAGGGGTGGGGGTGTCCAAGGGATATGGGAGGGGTGTCCAAGGTGTGTTTGGGGCTGTCCAAGGGGTCGGTTGGGTGTAAATGAGGGTGGGGGGGGGGGGGGGGGGCTGTCCAAGGGGTGGGGGGTGTCCAAGTGGTGGGGGGTGTCCAAGGGGTGTTTGGGGCTGTCCAAGGGGATGGAGGGGTTTCCAAGGGGTTGGGGGGGTTTCCAAGGGGTCGGGGGGGGGGGTGTCCAGGGGGTGGGGGGGCTGTCCAAGGGGTGGGGGGGGGGGTGTCCAAGGGGTGGGGGGTGTCCAAGGGATATGGGAGGGGTGTCCAAAGGGTGTTTGGGGCTGTCCTAGTGTTCGGGTGGTGTAAATGAGGGTGGGGGGGCTGTCGAAGGGGTGGGGGGTGTCCAAGGGGTGGGGGTGTCCAAGGGATATTGGAGTGGTGTCCAAGGTGTCTGGGAGTTTTGTCCAAGGGGACGGTTGGGTGTAAATGAGGGTGGGGGGCTGTCCAAGGGGTGGGGGTGTCCAAGGGGTGGGGGTGTCAAAGGGATATGGGAGGGGTGTCCAAGGGGTGTTTGGGGCTGTCCAAGGGCTCGGGGGGGGGGGGGGGGGTGTCCAGGGGTCGGGGGGGGGGGGGGGGGGTGTCCAAGGGGTCTGGGAGGGCTGTCAAGGTGTGGGGGGGGGGGGTGTCCAGTGGGTGTTTGAGGCTGTACTAGGGGTCTTGGGGGTGTAAATGAGGGTGGGGGGGGGGTGTCCAAGGGGTGGGGGGTGTCCAAGGGGTGGGGGTGTCCAAGGGATATGGGAGGGGTGTCCAATGGGTGTTTGAGGCTATACTAGGGGTCGTGGGGGTGTAAATGAGGGTGGGGGGGGGGGCTGTCCAAGGGGTGGGTGGGGGGTGTCCAAGGGTTGTGGTGGGGCTCCAATGTGGTGGGGGAGGGATGTCCAGGTTGTTAGGTGGGTATAGATGAGGGTGGGGTTCAGTTGGGGCTTGGGGGAGGGCTGGCATGGTTATTTTTGTTGTTTGGTTTCTGGTTGCTTTTTGGTGAGAGCAGTGCAATTATTTTAAACAAAAATATCGCTTTCACGTCGGTTATTTTATAACCGACGTGGTAAATAAATGGGTAGGGGTTTATCACGTCGGTTTTTTCGAGAACCGACGTGATAAACCGTTCCCGGGCCTTTTATCACATCGGTTATTAATATAACCGACGTGCTAAAAGTCCTGGGAATCGATTTACCACGTCGGTTATTGGATAACTGACGTGCTAAAACATTTCCCTTGCCTTTTTATCACGTCGGTTATTTAAGAAACCGACGTGATAATAGGCCCGGGGAAGGGTTAATCACGTCGGTTATGTCATAACCGACGTGATAAACGATATCCCAGGCGTTATATCACGTCGGTTTAGAAATAACTGACGTGATAACCCCCCCCCCCCGCGCATATTTATCACGTCGGTTATTATATAACCGACGTGCTAAACCCCCCCCACCCGCGGTTTATCATGGCGGTTATATAATAACCGCAGTTATAAATCCCCATCCCCCATCATTTTGCACGTCGGTTATTAATGAACCGACATGATAAACACCGTGATGTTAGGGATGTTACGTCGGGTTTTAAATAACCGACATAAAAAACGTTATTTATAACGTCGTCCGTATTAACGTCGCCTAAAAACCGACGTAAATAATGAAAAATAACCGACGTAAAAAATGTTTTCTGCACTAGTGTGGGTTACCTTTTGAGTTAGCTTACATTGTTAGGTACTGTCAATATTATCTCAATTTGAATATTTGTGTGCGTCAGGTCTAGTGATAAGGGAATAGTACAACTAATGTGTTATCCAGAAAATGGAGGCCATGAGAGAGGTTGATTATTTAAAAAATACAGGTTCCCTACCCAATTATTATAAGCTTATTATTACGAATTGTGATCTTGGTATTCAATACTTACATCATCCTTGAGTTTATGTGACAACGTATGTTTATTTTTTATAGTCACTTCCTGAATAAAAAGATAATATTCAATAGTATTATAAATATAAAAAAATTATTTTATATAAAAATACATGGTTGGATATGAATTTATAATCATTAATTGTTTTATTGGTCAATATAATCCATTTATCAATTTGATGTAAAATAATTTATTTCAATCAAGCATTCAAATGGGAAAATATGATGTTCGTTTTGAGAAAAAAGTAAAGCGCTAATAAATTATTATGAATATGGATATCAATATAAATTGGGATCTGAAAATTTCATTAGATTAATATAGTGAATTATAAATCCATTCAACAAAACATCAGAGATGCTTATAGTAAAAAATTATCTTTTTTGGTAATCACTGAAGATACCTAGAGTTAGTGGATGATAAAAATTCATTCCCTTAAATATATCTATGGAATATAGATATAATGTTTTTAAGAAGGTTTTAGCTATGTCGTAGGCTGATTTATTCCCATGAAATTTATGATTACATTGCAACAATTAACTATCATACTACTACAAAACATGACTTTAACAGTGCTAGAATAATAATTTATCTAGACCAGAGATGTGCTGATTATTTCAGTGCGGTTAATAGGTCAAGTCTTTTATCGGCACCAAAAAAGAGATGACAAATGGTATATTTATCAGCGTAAATAAAAGGTTTGATATATCATACATTTTTAGTACTTTTAAAAACACTAATAAAATACACCATTTAACGACACTCTTATTTAGAACTGATAAAGTGATCTATTATCAGTGCTTCAAGAAGCATTGATAAAGATACATTTATTGTCACTTTAAATAGTGTTGGTAATGGAGTTCTATATATGCACTCATAAAAGCATTGATAGAGGCTCGATATTTTAAATCATTATTATATTTGATAAAGTTTTTCTTTATCAGTGAATTTAGTAGCACATATAAATGTCTACACTGTTGTGCGATGCTATAGTATACTGTAGCACCAAAAACAGGAGAAGTGTGCAATAACAACACACTACATCATTATATACAAAAACCAAAATTGACCAAAATACTAAATATAAATGAAATTAAATTTCCAACAGAACTACAAGAAAAATAACAGAATTATAGAGTATGTTAGTTGCATTTTTACTAAAATTAATGTACATTTTGAATAAAAAGGAACACTTCGAGTTATACTAGTCACAAAATGAGTCGAATTGATGTTTAACTGATTCCCACATATCAAAAATGACTTATAGATCATTTTTATTATGTACTGAAACAATGATACCGTGTTTTATTGGTTTTGAGTGTGTATGTTTTGAATAAAAATATGCACTTTGAGTCATGTCGTTCAAACTGTGCATCAAATTGAGGTGAGACTAGTTCCTACACGTCACAAATGACCTATGTATCATTGAACTAAATTACCAAAATAATCCAAATGGAAAACCCATGTTAATTTTTAATGAATATTTATTTATGTTTATTTTGAAAATAGGATAAACATATAAAATATCTTTAACTGAACAATGATCCCACATTGAAGACATAAAGAGTGACTACCAAGAAAAAAGACATCTCCAATCATGCATAATATAAAGAGGGAAAAGAATTCCGGAAAGGCTAACTATTTAGATGTTAAAATTAAAAAAACTAATTTAACTACGAAAGGATTATTTAATTGGAATTTTATGACGAAAGATGAACTTACAACAAAAACAAAACAAAAAACAAGGAATCTCCATACTCCATCACCCCTACATGGGACAGAACAACTAATCCAATGTGTTGCATTCTTATTTCATAAAAAACACAACCAAAAACATTTCCTCCAAAAAATTATCAAAATTAAGATCCTTGGAGAAGATTACACAATCCATGATCCCTAAATAAATACCTCCAATGAAAATAGGTACTTTTAACAGATCCTACAACACCACCTATGATGAAAAAGAAACCATCTCATTGAAGTGTTCATTATAAGCCTTCACCATCCACTGACATTACTGAACACTCATGAGATCTTACCTTTTCATCATCTTCACCTCCTTATGTATAAACTATCATGGAAAGAAATACATAAAAACTTCTCACATCATCCCAAATTGCATCATTTCAAAGGAAAAAACTCCCATTATTCCAAATATGGAACCCCCAAGTATAACTACAACATCACAAAAATCTAATAAATTTTTGAGTTCCCAACACTTTGATGACATTCCTGAATTCCTCAAGCCACTTGAAAACCTCTATAGAACCTTGAATGAAAGGGAATATGGGTAGCTACTTAGGTGAACTCGAAAGAACGAATGAACAACTAAAAACTTTAGGGGCCTTACTAGGAAAAATATTCTGAATAAAATATATCATAAAATCATATTTAGAATCCATTAATCACATAACCACACATATGAAAAAGCTCTTAAGGAATAAATATGGTCACACTTACCACATTATCCCCAAACCAAATAATTGACCAAATCTACAAACCAAAGAATTTTCCTTTAAAACTCATTTTTTCTAATCTGAGTCCATTTGAATAAAATCATTTTAATTTTCAAAATTGTTTTAATTATAAATGCTTAGTCAGAACAACTAAGACCAAAATAAGAAATAATTCACGTTAAAACTCTATGATGTGTAACTAGTAGTCATTATTTACCTGACGAAAAGTTAGTGGGATATAATTTACTTAGTATACGGGTTTACTGTGATTAAAAATATCAACAACCCCAGCACAGATGATATCTGAAAAGTACCACCATATATATAATACTAGGCCACCAGGTTCAGGGTTTTATTAATATCGGACCGAGATACACTATCATATCAATAGGTACATCGTTTCATTCTATTAGGTACTCAGTGCCTACTGCAAAATGGTACCTCTATCTCTTCACCACTCTCTCATATCAAATCATCTAACACCTTGTTTATCTCACATTAAACAAACAATACACACAAAATATACTAAAATATTAACATTAATTGGGATTCATGGTTAGATGATATGATTTAATTAAAGCATACATATCCTCAATCATTCCATACTCAAAAATATTCAAATATATTCTTGAGGGAATAAATTCAACAATTGGGTTTTCATATGTATAAGTCTAGATGTTATGAAATTTCCTAGGCTTTTCCAAGAACATTAAAAGGTATGATGCATTTCGAGTATAATTTCATCTTATTTATAAACCATTATTGAACCAGTCTCAATGAAACATAAATAAACACATGATTTTTAACATTAAATTACAAGGGCCACCTCTAATGGATACTATAATTCATGGGTTGACTTAGAGAAGTTTAACTTTTTTTTAAAAACATCACTTGGTCTATTATTTCTTGGAAATGACAATGACGATTAATAAGATATTCCTTTACCTTTATCAAATAAAAATGAGAGTGAAAAGGTATTTTATATAATTCCTCACACAGGTCCATCTGGATAAGTGATCTATAACTATTTTTATAAAATAATTCCCCTAAAAAAAATTAATCCTTCCTAGATCAACTAATGTGAAGAATTAAGGCTCAAATAATATCCTCCAATATCAAGATATTATGTTTAGAATGGTAATTTTTCTATGGAATAATGTAAGTATAAAATTTCATCCGTAACCTCAGTAAAAATTAATGTCCTTGATATAAACATGATAAAAACATAATATCCCTATCAGATACAACACTTGATGTGACACCTGGAAGAATTAGTATCTCTTTGACATACAATAAATTGAGTTCATAATATTAGGAATCCTCTTAAATATGTAATAATTTGTTCATCTTAGTTTGGGGATCCACTATATCCCTCACAACTACATCCTATCTAGTTTATCTTGTAAAACAGGTCTAGAAATCCATCATGATTTCATTCAATTTCCTAATAGGAAAAGAATATACTAAGATTTATTATTGGTTATTTGAATTTTTTACAACACCATATTATAGTTAAAAAAAATTTCATGGAATTATATGATTCATTTCATCATTATACGCCAAAAAAACTGGTGGTTAATATGATGATATATAATTATGTTCATTAGCTTAACCTAGTGGAGTCACACAAGTAGTGGCGAGGAGATGAGATGTAGGGTTTATCATGGATATGAACAATGAAAAATTCCAAATGTAGAACCAAAAAGGTCATACAATGATATATAAAAAGTATAAAAAAAACATAAATTGTATTGTACCCTCGATTCATATGAGGGAATGATGCGGATTCACACAAGCAATAGAAGTGTTCAGCGTGAGCTTGAGAATCATGACTGACTGAGTACCGGTTAGGGTTATTTTAAATATATTCAAACCAATTTTTATAGTACTTTTGGAATTTTGTTTATAAATATACCTTTTATAAATGTTAAATTTATATGCTTGGATAAAAGATATTTTTAGCATCGCTAAAAAATCATTGATAAAAAACATCTTTAACAACACTATTGTTTTAACATTGATAAATATTCTTTTTAACATCACTTTTTTTAGTGATGGTACAGATCAATCCTTATCAGTTATAAAATTATAGCATTGGTAAATGATTTATTTAAAACAAGTATTATAATTTTAAAATTATTAAATATATATAATTATTTTATATTGTCATATAAATACTTATTTAAACATTATAATTATTTATTTATAAATATTATAAATTATAAATTTATAAATATAGTAAATATACATTTTTAAATATATTTATTTACAAATAATTATTTACAAATATATTATTAACATTATTAGTGGATATAAAATCTTACATACATGCATTTTAAATATGAATGAAATAGAATAATTCAAAATGAGTAGACATTAAAAATATAAAAAAATGGATATGTTTTATAAATTAATTATAAATTACTTAAAGTATATAGATATATATATATATGTAAGTAATTATGAATATATATCGAAAATACTAAAACATAGTACATAAATATATATAAATAGATAATATAAATTGATCAAATGGAAAAATAAAATAAAAAATAAAAAATATTAAAAATGAATTCCCTAACTATAATAGTATTAAAAATAAATAAATAAAATTGTCTAATTAAAAACATGATATATTAAGTGTCCATGTTATACTGAAATTGTAAAGTATACATAAAATTTTTATAATCACAAAAATATTAGGTGTATGTGTATATATAAGTTGTGTAAATATATTTGTTTGTGCATTTGTATATAAAATTTTACTAATTACACACACGCAAACACAGACACACACACAAATACAAACAAAAACAAACACACACAGACACACACATATATATAAGCACGTAAAATCAATATAACACAAGACATTTGACATATGATAAATTGAAAAATCAAACAACATTAAAAATAAATAAGGAATTAATATGTTTTTATTTAAAACGTTATTATTTATATAAATTTAATATATATTGTTTATTTATATTTATAATTAATATATATATATATATTATAATTATTCATTTTTATTAATACTTGTTTCATTAATACGTTTTTAAATAATTTTTTACTTTATTCATTTTTAAATATTTTTATTTGATTAATAATTCATTTATATATGAACATTTAATATATTCTATTTATCAATATTTATAATATATTTCTATGTTTATTAAATTTATTAATTTTTAACAATTATTATTTAATTTATAAAATGATGATTATTTTTCTTAATTTAATCATTTTAAATTTTTATTTTTTAAATTATTTTACTTTTTTCATTTTACACACACTTATATATTTAGTATATACTATTTATTATTTTTAAAACAATATAAATATGTTTATTTAATTTATACATTTTAAAAAATAAATATTTAATTAATGAAATTGTTAATTTTTATTATATTTTTTTGTAAAATTATTACATTTTATTGGCGTCCTTTATTAGTTCTAATAAAGTGCTGATAATTGTTATGATTTATCAACACCTTATTTTTAGCGGTGATAAAGGGTTCTTTTTATCAGTGGTAATAATAAAGAATATATGAAGGGTAACCTTTATCATCCCTAAAATTATGTGATTACAAAGGTTACCTTTTTAAAACACTAACAAATGTTCTGATAAAGGGTTCTATTTTTTAGTGCTTTTCTTCATCGCTGATAAAGGTCTCAAATTATCAGTTCTTATTTTATCATTAGTAATGATGGAATTTCTTAGTGCATTTTTCTTTTGATGATAAATAGAAGTGTTTTTAAACATGAGTTTTGTAGTAGTGATCGACTAGGGATTAAAAAACCCTCAATAAATTAATTAATACGTTTGATATATCCTGATAAATAAATTGAAAATCAGATTCCTCATCGGTACTGAATCCAAAGGTAGTAATATTAAATAATTAACTCCCTTAGTTATATTAAGATGTTAATATCTTATATCATAGAGATTAAAGTCTATAAAACATGATAATTCACCTAATAATGTTTATATTAAAAATTCATATGTTTTAACAACCAACCTAGGAACCATTATTTTTAATTATACAAAAAACACTTATCCGTTTTCATATTATAGTTTTCTAATAAACATTCATTGATGAATTTTATAAAGTTGGAGAATGTAATAAAATATGTTCTAATATGAAATATTCCTCTATTAATGTTTACATTTCATAATTAAATTATTTCCTTATGAAACTAGAGAATTTGACTACACAGTAAATAAATAATACCCACCTTATAAAAAAACTTCATTTTATTTCAAAACATAAAATTTAAAATAATGGATTAATAAATTCCATAAAATTAATAAAACTATAATGCAAAATTTAAAAAAATTAAATAAACTACAATAATAAAAATTCAGCTAGAAAATGGTGTGAATGAAATACCATAAATCATTGATTGGTACTTTGGGATGTACTCTCTAATATTTTTTAGCACAAAATCAGCTCCCAGCAGTCGCATGTTTTCAATTTTTTGGAGTTTCTCTTAGTTCCATGTGTCTCATAAATTTAAATCATATATAATACATCAGTCATCCACTCCTAAGTTGTATCAACACTTCACCACAATGAATGTATTGTGATTTTCTGACCACTAATAGAGATAAATAGTGGAAAATAATGATTTTATTTCAACAAGAAAAAATTTACAAAGTACACATCTGACACTGCCCTTTATTTATCTCACATGGAGCACATATTGGATCTCTAGAATAATGGATCTCTCTTGGATCAAACAGATGAAATATTGAAGCTCCATTTTCCCTCCTTAAATAGGCATGGTGGGAGGTGTCAAATTTGACCCAACTCCCACCAATCCCCGCTAGACCCACCAAAAAATTTGACATCACCTGTGGGAATCAACCTATAATTTAATACACTCATAACTATCAAAATAATAGTTAATACACATGAATAATGTGTAGCAATAAGGATTCAAGTCAAGTTAGGTGATGTTGGTGCACCAACATTGAAATGGTGGTGTTCCATTGGAAAAAATATATCTTTCAATTGTCCCCTTCCAACTAAAATCCACTAGAGAAATTGAAATGGTGCAGCTTATACCAAGAAACCACCTTTTTCAACATATTAGTTGGATTCTAATTTTTGATGATCATCACAAGTCGAAGGAGGTGTCGATCCATCACTTTCTGTATCCAATGATAACAAATGTAGATATACTTCGTCCAGGAATGGTACATGGAGTTCTGGATCATGTCCAAATCACTTTTATTATCACAATGAACCAAGTACTCCTTCTGGTTGAATCTAAGCTCCTAGAGATAAATCATTATCCACAATATATCATTGATAAATTTCAAAGTAGCAATATACCCTTCTCCCATTGTTGATAAAGAAAGAGTCTTCTGAAACCCTGACTGTTGTGACAGAACTCCTCATGAAATTGAATAGACATATCCTGATATAGACATCCTATTATCTATATATCCATCCATTGCTGTATCTATATATCCCTCCTAGAGAGGTTCAGATCTTCAATAGCACATGAAATTATTTGAACTAACTATATGATACCTTAGCATCCACTTGACGGAATCACAGTGATGCTTCCCATGATTAGAAAGAAACCAGCCGACGGTCGCCACTACATGAGAATTGCATAGCCTCTTACTCACCATTGCATACATCATGCTCCCAACTACAAGAGATTATGACATAATCCCCATCAGTATTATTTTATTCATGGATGACAAGAATGTACTCTTTATCAACATCAAATTGTTGGGAAGATGAATTCCCACTAGTTTTACATTTTCTATGGTGAAACGTTTCTGAACACATTCAACATACTTCTCCTAAGATAGCCACAAATTCTTTGTCTTTCAATCAGGAATGATCTAAATCCCCTAAAATTGTTTATCTTCTCCCAATTAAATTATATCAAAACACTTTTATAACTCCCTCTTCAACTAGATGACCTTCTTTTCATCATTCCCAAGGGTCTACATGTCATCAACATAAAGTAGAAGAGAAACAAAGTTACTATCCTAAAATCATTGGATGTTAAAAAATTGGTCTTCATGTGTCCATTTTTAGAGATGAACCACCATGAATGAGTCAAATATCTTATACCAATGTCTGAGAGACTATTGCTGTCCATATAGGCTCTTTTTAAATTTGAAGACGAGTTTTTCCTTTCCAAAAACCGCAAATCCTTTACGATGCTACATATAAATCTTCTCATAGAAGTCACCATGATAAAAATCGCCTTTTATAGCCATCTGTTAAATATCCATGTCTAAGCTAGCCCTTAATCTGAAAATGACATAGATGAATCCAACTTCACCACAAGTGAAAAAATATAATCAAAGGAAAATCCTTTTTTCTTAAGGAATCCCTTGACAACTAACCTAGATTTTAAAATTTCATCTTTTTTTCTACCATCTTTCTTCGTCCTGAACACCAATTAGTTTATCAGTTACATCAAATCATTGGGTAGTTCCACCTAGTCATATGTTTGGTTTTTCATCAATGATTCCATCTCATCTGACATTTCATGCAACCACATGAGTTTTTTAGGATGAGTCACTACTTCCTAGAATCTTTCAGGCTCCCCCACACCAGTCACCCACAGCCAATATCCTCCAGAAATGCCTCCTCATCTGATATTGATTAGTCATCATACACCTCATCTTCATCATTTATTGGAGGTGCCGGTACTTTTGAAGGATCATTAATTTATTCCCTGATACTTGCTCTTCATGAAATTCGAGGATTTTGAATGTCCCCGATTGTCTTGTTCTCATGGAATACATCATCTCTGCTTCGGATCACCTTCTTATCTTATAGGTCCCAAATCATGTATCCAAACTCCTCATATCCATAGGGGACAATTATTCACTGAGTAGATCATCCATCTAGATTCTACCTAATCTCCTTGGATACATGTGAAAATTAAAAACATCCAAATACTCGTATATGAACGTCAAAAGGATTTTTACCTTAAAATTTCAGTGGTGGAGTCTCAAAATTTAGTCAGATCTATGTTGATTTTTTGATGAGGAACCATGAAACTTTAAAAGATCACCTAAGAATGGGTTATGTAGATTATCCAAAATCATCAGGCTTTTGACATTATTCGTGATGGTTTTATTCTTCCATTGTGAAACTCCATTGTATTTTTGGGATGTGTAGGTCTGTCCTCTCATTTCAGATGCCCTAAATTATATAATAGGCATCAAATTCCCTATAAGTGTACTCTCCTATGTTGTCTAAATGAACACACTTCACCTTTCTTATAGTTTCTCTATCCACCCTAGCATGGAAAATCTTTAAGTAGTCAAATACTTTGTACTTCATCCTCAAAAAGAACACCCACATCCTCCTATATGAATCACCAAAAAGGATAGGAATTAATTTTAACCTTCTAGTTAATCCACCTCTATGGGTTCACATACATTAGAGTGCACCAAATATAGCCACTCTAATATCTATGATGAAGTAGTGTTTAATGATCCCCTTTTATACTTTACATCAAAATAGTATTTTCAAGGATCATTTGAGGCTTCATTGTTAATACTGATGTACTTATTCATTGTTAGGCTAGATAACCTTCATTCACTCATGTGGATGAGTGACCTATTCCACATATTTGATGATTCCTCTCCTTCCATCAGGATGAGGTTTTTTTCACATATCCTCACATGATTTTTCTACAATGTAGATCATTTAGGTCCTTAGGGAATGATGATGGATAATTTTGTCTTCTTTCATGATCCATTGATAATGATTTTTCTTCAAAACCTTGTCGATCAAAGGATATAATTGATAATAGGTTGAGGCAATGGCTGGGATAATTCTGATCATTCTTCAGTGTTATTGTGTATCCATCATTCATCTTGAATTGGATATCACCCTTGCCTAAAATCTATGCTGAAATAATTATTACCATATTGACTATAACAAAGTCACCATATTGATGTAGCGAGACATGATATGATGATGTAGTATCGACCACCCAATCAGTGTCTTGGCATGATGTATGAAAGCATGTCTCTTAGTTGTCTTTGAATCAAAGAACAAATTCTCTAGTGATTCCCACTTGTGTGTCTCCATTTCTTCTTTACTAGTTTCTAAATTTACCGTTTCTATGTAGCAACTATCAAAAGTCCTTCTACTTGTGTCCCTCCATACACATTGGTAAAATTTTCATGTTGGTGTTCTTCGATATATGGACCTTCATTTTAAATCTATTGACCCTCTAGTACACTCCCCTTGACTTCCACCTTGTTTTCTCCTTCACTTATTTGGAACGAGGTCTGTGTTTGGTTGTAACTCACATCCTTCCTTTGGTTATCCTCATTGAATAGAGCATCCTTTAAAATTTAAATGGAAATTTTTCTACCATGAACCATGTTTCTAAGTGTGATGATGATTTTATATCATATATCAGGAAGTGTAAAGAGATGGTAGTTCAGGTGATATTCATTATTCAATGTTTTACTTGTATCCACTCATTGGTTTACTAGGATTTGAAACTCCCGGGGTTTCTCAACTATAGAGATTCTACTGTGTAGAAAATGAATCATCGACCACTTCCATAATAGGAACATGTTCCAAGAATTCATTGAATGATAAATATTTTCCAACTTCATTCAATGTTCATATGTACCAATCTCTTATGAAACAATTAAGTTGACACATTAATTAATCATCCTCTCTTTCAGCCTCTTCCTCTTTTCATCCTTGGTGTCATTGGGTTTGAATCCCTCATTCTCAATGGCGTAAAAAAATCCTTAAATTTTAGTATATCATCCATTAAATACATATAAATAGAGTAGTTCAATGATGTCAAAATGATCATCCCTTCCATTTATAGTCCCCCATTTAATTATAATTAAATGAAATTCGCTGTAGAATAAAAAAATAGATATCACTTTTTCAACTTGAATGGTTGAATATGGTGGAATCAACTATTGAATTTTCAAAATCCGACATTGATTGATCATGATATGATCAAAAAAGTATCAATGGCTAAGTTTGTATGATTACATGCCGATGAAGTGGTGCTAATGTGGTGCGTTAGGGGAGCTCTCAAAAACTTGCCAAAAATGTCACGGGTGCTAGAATAGTACATTCTTCTCTGGAAATGGGGTATAGTAGCACTTGAGATTTTTCCAAACATTTACTGATCGTAGGAAGCTCAATTTATCTCTGTTTGCGATACCATTTGGTCCATTAGAATCATCTCGTCCCAAACATCCATAATCAACCTTTAAAATAGGATTCTGAGTAACATGAATTTTATGATCACTAACAAAACTCATATACTCATCGTTGTTGCACTGAAAATGAATGTGATACCAATTTTTTGGTTCTTTTACCACTAAAAGATATGAATTGAGCGAAAACATGACTTTTATTTCAACAAGAACATAGTAATAAAAGTCCCCTACCACATCTCTCTTTCATTCACTGACATGAAGCTCTCAAGGCTCTCCAAAATAAGGGAGCTACCATAGTTTAAAATGATGAATTGTCAAAGCACCCTTTTCCCTGCATAAATAGTTATGGTTGGAGGTTTCATGTTTTAAAAAACCTCGCTAAATCCCACCTACACCAACCAAAACATTGGACATCACCCATGGGTAGACACCTACCATTGAAACCCCTAACATATATCAAATGAACAATTATACACATGAAGAAGTTGTAGAAACATGGTTTGAAGACAAGGTAGGAGAGGCCGGTGCACCAAACTTGAAATGGTGTTGTGCAGTTAGAAACAATATCTCAATCCGAAATGTGGTTATTGAATTATTCAAACACCCAAGGCCAATCACGTCATTATTGGTTTCACTATTCAAGTAAATTAATCATACACTTTCTCTACATCTCACCGATATGCTCTATGTGACAGTGGAATAGTTGATGTAACTCATTTTTCATGACGCTAATTCCCTGATCCACCATAGCATGTCGTCCAATATTCAATCAGATATATCTAAATTAATTTTTTTCAAGAAATATACCATTTCTCTACTGAATGATAATTGTAATAGTAGTGTATATGATTTCCATATTATGCAGATGTTATGAATTGAGTGGAATTACAAACAACCAGTTAGTACATAGGAGGTTTTTTTTGGAATTGACCCTTGAAAATATGGAGAAAAATTTATTCTTTTGAATGTTGTAAAGGGAACCATAGTCCCGCGGGATGTGGTACGGTCTACCGTAAACTCAGTTAGAATTTTCTTGGATGATTTTATGGCTCATGTGTTTTTTTAGTATCCCCAATTTGAGGTATGTGGCCTTTGTTTATGCATTTTTATGTTTTTAAAGTGAATGGGATGTGTTGGTAAGAGGTTGGAAGAATTTGGAATCATTTTTAATGAGTATGGAGGGCTTTCATAGAAAGCACGATTTCAACACGGCTTGGGGAAACCGTGAGGATTCTCCAGGAAACCGTGCAGGGGGAGACATTAGGTTTTGCACAGCCTATGCAAAGTTTTCCAGACCATGTGAGGAAACTGTGCTGACCCTTGCTCTTGACGTAGTAGAGTGCACACGATTAGCGCACGATTTTCCAAACTGTGCGGACTAACTATGTGGAATAACTGTGTGACCACTTAAATGTAGGGTTTTAAAACACGGGATCACTCGGGCTTGCCTCATTCCTCCCCAAACATCCTCCCACTCAATACTCACTTAGAATTTTTGGTTCTCAGGGTTTCAGGGTGATCTACCACATATTTTGGAAGTGATTCGAAGGGGTGTGAAGGTGGTTTCTCCTGGGTAAGTCTCTCCTCTTGGTTTCCTTGTGTTTTTCTCTAGATCTACATCTATCTCTTTCATTGTTTTCTATATATAAACTTTTTTTGTGTAGATATAGGGTTTTGGTTGCCTTGGATGATGTTTTTAAAGCTTTTCAATGTTAGGAAAGGGGATCTAGAGAGGTTTTGGTGGTGTGTTCGCCGGATTTGAGGTGCGATTACTTTCTGGTCGATTTCTTGGGATCCCTAAATATAGGTGGATTATCTCTTGACTCCACTTATTTATAGCTAGTGCTTTTTGGTAACAATTAAATTGGTTGTCATGAAATTAATTTTGTTTTGATGCGAAAGTTGGTTGGAAATCCATTTGTGGATTGATGGGAAAAAACGGTTTTATGGTAAAATGCTTCTGTTGTGGATTTTAATATGCAGATTATAAAATGGGTTGTTGAGATTGATTTGGGAAAATGGTTAATGAAAAATGGTTTTCAAAAATGAATTTTTTTATTGAAAGGTTGTTTGGCATGGAAGATGATTTTCAATAAATGGGTGAGTTATTGAAGTATATTGACATGCAATGGAATTGGTTGATTTCATGATGTTGTGACCATGATGGGTTATATTCATAGTTGTGATTGGTTGAAATGTTGTGTGGAAGTGGTTCAGAAGTCCCACTATAAAAGGTGATGGATAGTGGTCGGAAGAACCACCATATGGGTAGTGGTCGGGAAATACCTCTATTTGTGAAAGGGTGAATGGGTTGGGTGGAAGTCCAACCCTTTGGTTGTTTTGGTGTGAATGGGTGAACGAGTTTGGAGGAAGTCCCACCATTATGGTTGTTTTTTTGTGCATTTCTTTTCAAGTTGGAAATTTTTGTGCTAGTGTGTGAATGATGAAATGGATTGTGGCATGTTTGGTTGTCTTTCCCATGGTTGGTTGGTTTCAGTGATATGTATTGGTAAGGATGTGTTTGGATTATGGTAATTGTTTCACTTGATATTATTTTATATAAACTATTTTATGTAAATGTGGTAATGGTTTTATCCTTGTGGAGTGTATTGGGTAGCCAATAGGGGAAAACCTACTGAGTTTTAGTACTCACCCCTTGCTTTGGCACTTTGGTGTCTTTGTAGATGTTGTGTACCATGACGTGGGAAAAGGTAAGGCATCATCCTCCTGTAGTGGTGAATTGTGATGTCTTGGTGGAGCATGGAGCTTGGATATAGGTGTAGAGCTATGGTGGTATCATGGCATGTGGTTCTTTTTTTTTGGTCTTCTGCGTAGTACTCTGATATTGTGTTTTTTGTTTTTTGTTTGGTTTGTATGGTGGAACAAATTGATTTTCCTTTGGTAATTCATGTTGGAATGTTTTATTCAAATGTATCATATAGTGGTGGTTAATGGATGGTTTGGTTGGTTTTTTCTTAAGGGAAAATCGTTCCTCAATTTGATAATGAAGCCCTCAAAATTTACTGCCAGCCTTTGGTGTCTTTTGAACATCGCTTAAGGCCATGTATCCCTCACATCCTCCTCAATCCAATCAGGTAGGTGCAGGGTGTTATAAGGGGTATCAATTTGTTCGGTCCGTAGATTTCACGTGAGAGAAGTTGTTCGATCATTGGTGTTGATCACTGGTTTTGGGTTGACATGTTTTGTGGTATATTCCTTGATTTGTGATGGTAGCAAGGCATAAGAATGTCAGAACATGGAATGTATAGAATAAAAGGAATTAGCTAACCCTTTTATGCTGAAATTCAAGTTACGAAGGAGTTGGGTACATAAGTGTTTTGGAGACCCTTATAGGAAATTGGATATCTCATTGCTGTGCGTGAAACCAATGAGATGAGCATGGCATGCATAATAGAAATTGCTTCCCACTAGGATGAATATTTCATTGGGAATAATGATTTATGGGATAAATTGAGAAATGGTGGTTTTTCAAATGGGTGAAATTATAATGTGAATAAATTTGGTATTTTGAAAATGGTATGATTTACATAAATGGTGAAACATGGAAAAGGTGGAAAAGGTGGAAAGCCTCATTGTGATATTATTGTGTAATTCCATTTGAAATGGGAATTCATGATGTCTATGGAAGTGAGACTCATGGTTGTTTGTTTTCTGTTTATAGAAATGGCATCAAGTATCCATCGTAAAGACCAAATGGAAGTGGCCGATGAGAACACGGTTGCACCTGAGCCTCAGGTGAACTAGTAGCTACAACAAAGTATAGTGCAAAATTTCCAAGCTATGGAATGTGGAAACAAAGAGGATGAACCATGCCATGTGGATCATGTAGTTAAATTTCAAAAGACAAATCCACCCATCTTCAAGGGTGATTCCGATCTAGAGATGGCAGAAGCATGGTTGAATAGAATAAACAAGATCTTTTAGTTATTGGGAATATCGGTAGAGTTTAAAGTTAATTTGGCCACGTATATATTGGAAGATATTTCCCTACAATGGTGGGATTTGTCACTTCATGTTGGAACAGACCAGGGTATGATGTGGGAAGGATTTGAGGATTTTTTTTAAAAACAATTCTACCTACATAAATTTAGAATTCAGTGCATGAATATTTTCTTTAGTCTGAAGCTAGAGAATATTTTTTTGATGTAGTATGCAACTAAGTATACGAACTTAGTGCGGTTAACACCCGATGTGGTAGGTAGCATGTCATTGAAGGAATGGATCTTTGATGTGGGGTTAAGGAAAGAAATATGTTAAAAGATAGAGATGCTGTGTGTAGATGATTACACAGAGATGGTGAATAGAGACTCGGTGGATGAGCGGTATTTGTTCGGTGTTCCGGGCGGAGGAAGCATGGTGGTACCCATGTGGAATAGTGGGAACTCTAACGCTGGGTTCAAGCATAGGAGGGAAACTTATTCTCAGGGCTAGGGCATGGCACATAATTTGACGATAGGATCAACAAATCTTCCTCTGATTCCCCAGAGCATGTCGAGATGTTTTATGTGTGGTTCAATGAGCCAAATCGAGCGGGATTGTATGGAAAAACCTCGATCATGTCATAATTTTAAGTAGATGGGAAATCTGATGTGTTATTGTTGGAATGTTCCAAGGTCGGGTGCGCGTGAAACTCCTCAGGGATCACAATCTTCGTATGATTTGACGGGATGGGGACAAAAACACACCCCTTGTCAGTAGAGTAAAGTCGGTCATCGTGATTCTTTAAATACCATGACGCCGCAGAAAAGTAATAAAGAGAAAAGTGTGGCAACAAATGTATTGTTTGGAGATGAGCAGGTTGTGTTGTATGATCAGTCAGGACTATCCACAGTGCGAGGTACTATTATTTTAAATTATACCTTGATTTAGGCGTTGTTTGATACGGGTGCTTCACACTCTATTATTGTTGCACATATGGTTGTGTTGCTGGGTTTAAGGGAAGAAATGATGCCTTTAGTTTTGAAACATCAAACTATTCTAGGTCAAAGGGAGTGTCGAGCCTTCTTATGTAGACCATGTAGTATTGTTGTGGGTGAGGTTGAGATAGCCTGGAATTTCTCAATGCTTGAGCTGGATGGGTATGATGTAATCCTGGGAATGGATTAGCTAGTGGATTTAAAGGCCCACATTGACTGTAATGCACAGACAATGGCTTTTATGAAAAACGATAGAGTTAAAAATCACTTTAGATGAGAGAGTCATGAAAGGCTGGGTGAAACAGGTTTGTAGGCACCAGTAGTGGGCACGTTATCGTATTAGTTGGTGGTGTTGTCATTGGAGTCGGTAGACAGTGTTGAGCAGAGTGTTCTTCCGGAAGTGGTGGATCGGTTCATGGATATATTTCTAGAAGAATTCTATGCGTTACCTCTCATAAGATAAGTGAAGTTTAGGATTGATCTCTTTCCGAGTTCCAGTACTATCTCACTTCCATCTTACCAGATGGCAGCTACTAAATTTAGAGAATAGAATGTCCAGTTAGAAGAGTTAGAAAACAAAGGGTTTGTCCAGCCTAGCAAGTCTCTGTGGGTAGCTCCTGTGTTGTTTGTGAAAATGGTGGATGGAACTGTGAGGATCTGTGTCGATTATTGTTGACTTAACAATGTTATGACAAGGAACATATATCCACTTCCATGAATTGATGCTATGTTCGACCAGTTTATGGGAGACCAGTGGTTCTCCAAGATCAACGGTAGATCAGGATATCATCAATTGTGGTTGAGGAAGGATGATATTCCTAAAACAACTTTCCAAAGTAGATATGGCCATTATGAATATGTGGTTATGCCCTTTGGTCTGAAAAATGCACCAGCGGTGTTCATGGCATTGATGAATAAAATATTTTAGAGATATCTGGATTCATTTGTGGTGGTGTTTGTAGATAATATTATGGGGTATTCAAAGTCAAGGGTGGAGCATCAACAACACTTGGAGACAATGCTGAGGATCTTGGGGGATCAACTGTTGTATTCCAAATTGTCAATGTGTGACCTTTGGATACAAGAAGTTCGTTTTCTTGGCCATGTGATTTCTGAAAGCGGTGTTTTTGTGGATTCTGAAAATTTAGAGGTTGTTATCTTGTGGAAACTTCCATTTAACACTTTTGAGGTATGGACATTCCTCGTTATAGATGGGTATTATCAGAATTTATTTTGTGATTTTTCACATTTGGCTTTGCCAATGACAGCTTTGACAAGAATAAATGTTCCTTTGTAGTGGAATAAATAGTTCCAGTAGTAATTCTAAGTGATAAATGGCCGCCTCACATTAGCCCCAATCATGGGGTTTCTAGAACAAGGATAAGGGTACGTAGTGTATTGTTATGCATTAGGATCATGGTTGGGGTGAGTTGTCATGCAAGGGAATCATGTGGTTGTGTATGGCTCATGATAGTTGAGGGAGTCTGAGAAGAACTATCCATCTCATGATTTGGAATTGGCAGGAGTGGTCCATGCTTTCAATGTGTGGAATCATTATCTCTTCGGTGAGAAATTCATGGTATATACAGATCATAAGAGCTTGAAGCACATTTTCTCACAAAGGGATTTGAACTTTAGGAAAAGGAGATGGATAGAATATCTCTAGATGTTTTATTTTGACTCGATGTACACACCGAGTAATGGAAATTTGATGGAAGATGCATTATGTAGACAATAAAATGCTTCAGTGGTAAAACTGGCATAAGACCAGTGGCAGTTGATGTTGGTTATAGCTTACATGCGGTTGGAATGTGAAGACTAGTGCGATAGAGTGGTCTAATTTCTGGTTTTGTTGATTCCTGTCTTGGTTGGCCCGGTTAAAGAGGAACATATATATGTTTCTGAGTTTGTGACCATGGGGTAAAGAATTAATGGTGGGGAGACCATTGAGGGTTGGAAACTGAATGGGGATTCGGTTTTCGGTTTTCCGAATCAGATGGTTGTACCTGGTTCTTGTCAAGAAGATCATCTCAGTGCGTATCATCATTCCAGTTGTGTTGTTCATCCTGTAATTCTGAAAATGTATAAAGCGTTGAAAGTGTAGTTTTGGTAGGCTTCTTTGAAAAGAAGTGTGGCTGGGTTTGTTTTGAGATGCTTAACTTTTCAGCAGGTCAATTTAGAGCATCAGAGGGCAGCGGGAATGTTGCAGTCCTTACCAATCCCTCTATGGTAGTGGGAGAAAATAGTGATGGATTTTGTCACAGGTCTTCCAAAAATGGTAAAAAATCACGATTCCATTTGGGTGATAGTTGGTTGGCTAATGAAGTAAGCCCATTTCATCCCAATTTTTGAATCTCATACGATGAAGGATCTGTCAAAAATAAATATCCTTGAGGCTATAAAAAGGCATGGTGTTCCGGTTTCGATTGAATCAGACAGAGATACGAGGATTACATCTAATTTCTAGAAATCCTTATAGCAAGCCCTTGGGACAAAATTGACTATGAGCACAAAATATCACCCTCATATGGATAGCCAATCTATGTGAATGATAGATACTTTGTAGGATATGTTGCAGGCCTGTGTCATGGATTTTGGTGGCTCGTGGGAGGTGAACTTATCATTGGTTGAGTTCACATACCATAACAGTTATCAGGCATCCATACATATGGCTCTGTTTGAACCGTTGTATGGGCAGTCGTGTCGTTCTCCACTGTGTGGGGTGGAAACGGGTGAGTCCTCAATGGTTGGGCTGAGCCTTGTCCAGGAGACTACGGAAAAGATAAATTTAATCAGGAAGATAATGGAGACGGCTAAAAGATGTCATAAATCGTATGCAGATCATCTTCGAAGACCGTTGTCGTTCGAGGTGAGTGATCATGTTTTCTATAGGATCTCTCCTAGGTTGGGACATCGTCAGTTTGGGAAGCAGGGATAGTTATCTCCGAGGTATATTGGACCTTTTGAGATTTTTGAGCGGGTTGGGGTGGTGTCTTATCATTTGTATTTTCCACCTAGGTTTAGTGTGGTGCACAATGTTTCTCATGTTTCGCAGTTGAAAAAGTATCAACCAGATCATGTCCATGTGATTCGATGGGATCATGTTACCCGAAAACCAGATACTTCATTGGTTCATGTTCCAGTGCGGGTTGTGGATAGGAAAGAGAAAGTCTTGCATGTTAAAAGCATTGATTTAGTTCATGTTTTTTGGAAACATGGTCATATTCAAAAGGGGACTTGGGAGTGGGAGAAATAGAAGGTCGAGAAATGGACCGAGCTCTTTCAGCAAAGGATGGATCCACTACTTTCCGAGGACTGAAAGTCCAATGTTGGTGAGAATTTATTACCTCATTTTTCAGTTATGTGGCCTTTGTTTATGCATATTTATGTGTTTAAAGTGCATGGGATGAGTTGGGAAGAGTTTGGGAGTGTATGGAATGGCTTTGTATGAGTTTAGAGGCTTTTATTAGGGAGCACTATTTGAGCATGGGTAGGGGAAACTGTGTAGATTTTATAGGAAATAGTTTAGGGGGAGACAGTAGGCTTCACACGGCCTACACACAGTTTTCCAAACCATACGAGGAAACTGTACGGATCCTTGCTCTCGAGGCAGTAGCATGTGTACGGTTAGCACACGGTTCTCCAAACCATGTGGAATAACTGTGTGGCCACTTAAAAGTTGGGTTTTAAAACCTAGTCTCACTCGATCTTGCCTCATTCCTCTCCAAACATCCTCTCACTCAAGCCTCACTCGTGATTTTGGGTTCTCAGGGTTTGAGGGTGATCTCCCACACATTTTGTTAGCAATTTGACGGGGTTTTAAGGTGGTTTCTACTAGGTAAGTCTCTCCTCTTGGTTTCCTTGTATTTTACTCTAGATCTACATCCATCCCATTCTTGGTTTTCTAGATATACAATTGTTGTTTGTAGATCTTGGGTTTTGGTTGCCTTGGATGATTTCTTTAATTCTTGTGGATGTTAGGTAAGGGGATCTAGAGAGGTTTTAGTGGTGCGTTCGCCGGATATGAGGAGCAGTTTCCTGTTGGTCGATTTCTTGGGAACCCTAAAGGCAGGTGTATTCTCACTCGACTCCACTTGGATAGAGCTAGTGGTTTTTAGTTACAATTAATTTGGTTGGCTTGAAATTAATTCTGTTTTGATGTGTGATGTTGGTTGGAAATCCATTTTGGGATTTATGGAAAAAAGGTGGTTTTATGGTGAAATTATTTTGTTGTGTATTTTGAAATGGAGATTTTAAAATCAGTTATTGAGATTGATTTGGGAAAATTGTTGATTAAAAATGGTTTTCAATAAATATTTTTTTATTGAAAGTCTATTTGGCATGGAAAATGATTTTCGATAAATGGGTGATTTATTGAAGTGGATTGACATGCAATGGAATTGGTTGAATGCATGATGTTGTGACCTTGAGCGGTTATATGCTTGGTTGTGATTGGTTGAAATGTTTTGTGGAAGTGGGTGGGAAGTCTCACTATAAAATGTGATGGATAGTGGTCGGATGAACCACCATATGGGTAGTGTTCGAAAAGTACCGCTAGTTGTGAATGGTTGAACGGGTTGGGTGGAAGTCCCGCCATTTGGTTGTTTTGGTGTGAATGGGTGAATAGGATAGGCAGAAGTCCCACCGTTATGGTTGTTTTCTTATGAATTGTTTTGGTATTTTGAAATTGTTGTGCTAGTTTGTGAATGATGAAATGGCTTGTTGCATGTTTGGTTGGCTTTCCATTGGTTAGTTGGTTTGGTTAAGATGGCTTGGTAAGGGTGTGTTTGGCCTATGGTAATGGTTTCATTTGTGATTTTTTATTTAAACTATTTTATATAAATGTGCTAATGGTTTTATCCTACTGTCCTATGTAAGGAAGTCATTTGGGGAAATCCTACTATGTTTTAGCACTAACCCCATGTTTTGTCACTTTGGTGTCTTTTCATATGTTGTGTATCGTGACGTGGGCAAAGGGAAGCCATCATCCTCCTCTAGGGGTGCATTTTGATGTCTTGGTAGATCTTGGATCTTGGAGATTTGTGTAGACCTGTGGTGGTATCACGACCCGTTCTGCTTTGTTGTTTGGTCTTCCGCATAATTCTCTAATATTGTGTTGTTCGTTTTTGGTTTGGGTTGTATAGTGGAACAAATTGGTTGTCTGTTGGGAATTCATGTTTGAATGTTTTATTGACATTCGTCGTATAGTTGTGGTTAATGGATGGTTTGTTTGGTTTTGACTTAAGGGAAAATCGTTCCCTAGTTTGATTTTGAAGCCCTCAGCATTTATTCCCAGCCTTTGGCATCTTGGGAACGTTGCTTAAGGTCAAGTATCCCTAACCACCTCCTCAAGAAAATGAGGTAGGGGTTGGGTGTTATAGTTTTAGTGTCATCACATGATGTTAAAATTATTGGAGACATTCATATAGTCTTATTGACAAAATCCAAAGTCAAGAATCATTTGTGTTTGGAAGGTGATACCACTCTTATTGTTTAAGAAATTAGAAATGGTGTGTTGCATCTTTTGTGGAAGCTCAAAGATTTCAGGATGGAATGTATGAGTTCTCTTACTTATCTCAAATACATTATCACTCACTCTTATCAGGAGTAAAACCATATGGCAGATGGTCACACCAACAATTAAATTTGATGGAATCGGACTAGGATGGATGATCTCCCCCATTGATTTTCTACATATTTGTGAATACGATTGTTATGAAATCTCATTTTCCCCATATTTTATAAATTTTTCTTTTATCAATGTAATTTCATTTTCCACTTTTTCTATGGAACCATTAATAAGAATAAAAATACTTTCTTTTTGAAATTATTATATAACATGTTTTATTTCCATTGCCATTCTTTCTTGATTTTATTAATAATTGGCATAATTTACTGTATTTCAAAAAAATTCAAGGAATTTTATTATATGATGAGTGGGATTGGAATTATATTTTTTATAATTTAATTGTAAATGCACACATATAATGTGATATTATATATGGTGGATTGGTGTATATCAGAACATATAACGTTGTGATGTTATGGAATTGAAATTTAACGTTGGTTTTTGATTACATCTTCTTAAAAAATTCATTGATATTATGATTCTCATGATTACCATATGATTATGAAATAATTTAAATTATGTATTTTTTATTTGAGATGATTTATGATACTTTTGTATTATTATCCCAGGATATGTTTTTTGGATGATATCATTTATCCCATCATCATATTAACCAGGGTTATCCCCTGACTAAAACTTCTTGATTACACATTATTTTATATATGTTCTTAGGGTATAACATGTAGTGATAAAAGTACGATGATATCTAAAAGAATATTATATTTTTCTAAATAAATTATTACATAATATTTTTAAAAAAGTTTTTATTTTTTGTCTAATCTCAAAAATATAATATATCTATAGATTATATCAATATTTCCCAAGATTTGGTTATATTAAAAATGTTTTAGAAATAAGCTTATGTATTTATAATCCTTATAATTTTAGTTTGAAAGGATACTTATATGAAATTATTGGGACCCTAATCCTATTAAACCTTCCATAATCATGATTATACATCCTATGCAATATCCACCAGGGCACCACAAAAAACTTTTTCTTGTATTCTTCTTTTTTGACATATATTATATTGATACATTGATACTCATTTTAACTGGTCCATTTTTAACAAAACTGATTTCCATGTATTCCATATTGTGAATACTTTATAATAAATCATTTCAATTAATGTGTATTAATTTACATTTCCGTATAGTTTAATTAATTAATGATTCAATAAATTGTCACACACATTCTTTACTCGTTGGTTAACTATGACCATAGATAAAATTTATCAATTATTTATGTTCATAATTTATTTTATAAATATATTTCGTGTTATGAATAATATATATGGGATATTATTAGATATAAAAACATGATTATATAGTCTTTTAATGCATTGGGTTATTTTTTGTTTCAATTTTTTGTATGTTACATGATTATAATATCATGTAAAACCATGTATCCTTATCTGAAGGGTAATTATGATTATATGAATTTTCTGGGTGCCAATTTCATAAGGGGACCATTAGAATACATTTTTATAATATTTACATTGTCAATTAATTCTTATTATTAAATTCTCTATGTTACTTGATGAGTCCTTATTTTCCATGATAATATCTAATGTTTTATTATAGCATATGCAATTTTATAATACCTTATGGATTATGTTGACTACTAAAATGTCCTGATGAATAATATGTTATTTATGTATCCTTTTCGTTGATGTTAAATTCTATGTTTTTATTGATCTCTAGACAATGTTTTATAGGGGGTTTGATTAGATCCATTATTCGACCTTTATTATATCATTATAGACCATATGCACATAAAATTTTCTGATACATTCCAATTTCACAATAAAATAAGCATATTAATATGTTCTTGAAATCCAGGGATTGATTTTTATATATAGAGCATGTCTTTGAGAATTTATGATGTAATATTTCATCTATATTTTGTGATTGTTTCAAAAAATCATAACTAAATATTCATATATGTTTTTATATAATATTTGTTATTATATATAATGACTATTTTAGAATTTTGGGAACTATATTCAAGAGTGCAAGAATAGTTCAATTGAGTTTGAATTATATTGGTTTCTATTTTGTTTAAATAATTATCTAGAAAACCTCTAGAAGATAATGAGTATTACAACAATGGATAGTGAATTTCTAAAAAAATGTTTTTATGAATATATATGATGGAAAGAGGAAAAAATTTATTAATATTAATGACCAAAATTTATATAGTGGATAATATAATGATATAACTATTATTTTACTAAGCCTTAGGGTCACTGATAATGAAATCATTATTGTAATATTATGTTAATTGAATCATGTTATGCTTATTACCATACCTATATGATGATGTATGATTCATCATGAATCCGAACATTAGTCATTGAGTATAGATTTTTCCAGTGGATTCTACTTCCTAGAGGATCCAATAATTAATTTATGACTAGATAGTGTATATCCATGATTTTAAGATATTTTTCATAGTAGAATGATCAAAATACTGAAAGGTTTCACATTATATTTAACACCATAGTAAAAATGATTATTAATAATGGATAACAATAAATACTATAATAAATTAAAAATAAACATGGATTGTGTTATGGGGTTATTAAAAGATGTTATTTATTAATATATTTTTTCATGATCTCTAGAAATCATGGATTGTTAATTCCATAACATGAAAGATATGTATAATGAATCCATTACAACATAGTGGGATGAATATAATATTATAGTATTATATTCTTCAATATTTTTAATTAATCATGATTGAAATATTTAATTAATTTATAATGGATTACATACAATTGTAACATGGGTTCAGCAGAAAATTAAAAAGGGTAAAATTATAATATAATATAGTTTGATAAAGAGTGAAATAGTATGTTGTTTCATCATATCAATTATTTTTTAGGTGAAAAGTATCACATTTATTATTTTCTATCATGATTACATAAAATCTTTAATTATTTAAATGGTTGATATCTAGAACAATTTTTTCATCAAGGATTTCCTTTTTATAAAAATGGGTATCTTGGAGGATAAAATGGATTTTTCAAAATCCACTACTAAAGTTTATTTTATTCAATTATAATGATGTTGATATATATTGTAATTGAATCTCAATGTATGGTATGTATGAAGGGAATCCATATACATAACCACATATGACTACATGTGATTCCAATGGATATGGTACAAAAATAGTAGAATACAAGAATCCTCAGAAACTAAGTTGAGATAATATACAAATATCATTAAAAATGGAATATAACATACTTGATTTTGGATCAACTCATTTATTTAAAGATTTAATTTTATTTTAAATATTAAAATCTAACCAATAATATTATAGGTTGATTGATTATTATTAATAATAATAAGTTCATCAACTGGTACATAAATATAAATTTATTTTTCTATTAACAGTTTTGTAAATTTTATAGATATAAATTCCCGTCTTATTCCCTAGATTGATCCCAAATCATTTGATTATTTCATTCCCTTTAGTAAGAATATTGTTATTGTCCCCTTTATTGGTGACAATAATTCATTCTTCTCTACCTTGATAACATTCTCATAGTCTCCCTCTTCATCTTATCATTATTTTATAGTTATATCATATCATAAATTTGGTCTTCTATTGTTTTTATACTTCCTACCATTTCAATAATATAGGTAATATTCCCCGATTGTTCCTTCCATTGATATTTTATTATTCTTTATCTCTTATATTTATTATAAAAATTTTAGAACATTTTATGATTCATCCATTTTTGGTTCCCCTGTTCATTTGTTTCCTTTGGATGAAATAAAATAATATATTTTATTTATCAAAGATATGTGATAATAATAATTTTTTTCACTCCTTAAAGATATTTTATTATCTTTTTTTATATATTTCTTATTTTTATAGTGTTCTATATTGTTTCAACTCCAACTGAATATTTCACTAATATTTTTTGGATTCTAGAAAATAGTAGAGGCCACATTCTCTCTTTCACTATTCATTATTTGTTACCCTTTTGGTCTTTCCGAGATACATGAAACAGATAGATTTCTGATGCATGTTGTTTTTGACCCCTCAATATTTATATTATAAGAATTTATCTATCTCTATAATGTAAAAACTCCACACACGATCATGTTGTGTCACTATATTCATCTTTTTCACAAGGTTGATATGTTAAGCTTTATATGGGGGAAATGAATCATTTTCATTATATTAGTAGTTCTTGGTTTATAGTTAGTGGCCTTGGGAATCATAGAATTTGGTGATGGTTTTGTTTATGGTGGTGATAAATTGTATCTCTAGAATAATATTTAATAACATATATACCAGGTGGAAATGTTCCTGAATTATGTATTCTTATTTTAGTGTCAATGGTCATTGTGTCTATTTGTTTTCTATTATTATTTGATCATCCCCCAAAAGATTTTATTTTTATTTTACTTATAATAGATATGGTGACTCATAATTTGGTTGTCAGAGCTCAGTAGAGGTCTTGGTATTAATTTATCATCCCCATAAACTAAAGATTGTGGATTATGGGAAAAAATGTTAGTTTATTGGATTGAGGTTGTTGTTTTTATGGCCATAGGTGAAAATCAACATTGTGTCCCAATCAACTCATGGATCATGGTTCACGATGTTTGATGATTCATTATCCAAAATCAAAAGGCTAGCTGTCATAGCCTATAATGATAATAATATAACATTCTTAAACTTATATCACATCTATTTTTTGAGAATGTGGGTATTTTTAGGGAATTTTTTCATTGAATTATAATATATTCATACTTATTCCCAAAAAAATGATTCATTTTATAAAATCAAAAAAATGATATTGTAAAAATTTATAATGTTATGCATTTAATGTGACAAAAAAAATTTATATTTTCAAGTGTACATTTATTATATTAATGTTTTTGGAATGAATTTATGTGATTTAAAAAAAGTTAATAAATTTTGTGTTTTTCAAAGTTATTACACTATCAATGTAACTGGTTAGAGAAAAATTTGAGGATTACTGTAAAGACCTATAATTTCCTTGGAATTTTTTTTTCATAAATTCAGGGAAATTTTTCGAGTCCGTGAAAATTTATGGGGCTAGATTCTGAGGCCCGGAGTGCCCGGAATCAATTTCTGAAGTTTTGTTCGGGTACGTTCAATAAACGTATTAGTGGGTTTTTATAACTTTTGAACCGGTACTCAAAAATGAAATATGAGGGAACCGTTGAACTCATAGTGATGATAGTCTCTTACAAATACATTCACATCGATGGAAGTCGGTTGAGAATGAAGGATATTTTTTGGAGTTTTAAGAATAAATTAAATATAAATAAGTGTGTAGCCTATTTTTATTTGGTGGTTAAAACCTCCAAGATGAGGTTAGGGGTGGGGGACACCACACCATAACCTCTCATGAGAGGTTCTAGTGGTGGGGCCCTCCTGTGGTCTAAACACCTCTTAAAAATTAATGTGGTGGGGACCATCCGAGGATGAAACCCTTGAAATCCCCATTTATGGTGCCACTACCCTAGAAAACTCTTGAACTCTCTTAATTAATTTGTGGCTATAGAAAATAATTAATTATGTGGAGCACCCATTAATTAATTTTCCATTTGAATTCAGGCCAAAAATTAAAATAATAGATAATCTATTATTTCCATTGTGTTGGAATCATTAATTTTTTGGGAAGGGATAATTGAGTAGGGGAGGAGCTCTTGGAGATAGAACACCAAGGAGGAAAGAACTCTCCAATGAAGAATGACAAACACCTTCTTCCTTCTTCAACCACAACAGAAGAGGGGGCCCCGTACTTGAAGATCACAGACGACGCCATCCTCAGAATCTTCATTTATGACGTCAAAAAATCGACGTCCACCATTCCTCAAAATCGTCAATGAATAACGAACTCGAGGTAGGGGATGTGAAGTTGAATTTATTTCTGTTATTCGTCGTTTTATCTTAGGTTTGTGTTTTCCCGATTGTTATCACCATAACGCGGAGAGTGCGGGCCGCACGAACACTGCCTAACCCCCCTCTATTTTTCATCGCTTGTTGATGACGGCGACAGAGTAACGACACCGACAGAGGAGTGGACCAAGGTCGATGGGCCACGGTGGAGAAACGGCTGCCGGCTTTTGGCCGACAGCAAAGGAAATCGGCTGCGCAGGGCTGCTGGGTCGCCGGAAGGGCACGGCGCAATTGCACTGCACAATGGAAAAGACCATTGCCCCTGGCCGCGGTGCTGTACACTGGCGGATGCCAGGCTATGGAAGGGGTGCAACGCCATCATGCCGCACAAAGGAAGGACTCGCGGCCAGGGCGGACCACAACAGAGGAGAAGAGGCTGCCAGGTGGGCCCGCTACCAGCGGTGCAGGAGCGGATGTCCACTCTACCAACCGGGGGGAGCGGGACCCTACTGGGTCCCGCGTGACCTAGGCCGGTGCCACCTTGCGCTGGTTCGGATCTCACCCAAATGGCTCTGTTGTTCGGGAGATATTGGGCGCATGACCTTCCCCCGTAGACACAGTTGAGGCGTACCACCCACGAGCCGCCGGGGTGTGGGGCCGGACCCAGCGTGGGCTGGGCCGGGCTACCCGGTGCGGGCTGGGCCACCCCCTCGGTCTGGGCCACCCCCTCGGGCTGGGTAGGAGCCGCAGACAGGGTGGGGCCCCGGTCCGGAACTTGGTCGGGCTGGGTCGGTCTGAATGGGCCGGACCGGACCCAGAATCGTTTGAGACAATTTCACCGTTTCGCCCATAACATGGGCTATGAGTGTCCAATCGACGAACCATCTATAGTGACGTAAATATTGGAGAGAGATAGTTCTTTTGGAATTCTATATTTTTGTTTTGTACGCAGTTGAAATTTGGTTGGGTTGGAATGAACCTGAAATCCAACCGGGCCCCAGAACAGAAATGCCAATAACTCAGAGACCAGGCGTCAGATTGACACGCCGTCTATTGCGTTGAGACCCCTATGACGTGGAAGACCTTTGAGATACTTGTACATTGGACTTTGTGATAGTTGAAGAATCAACCTTTAGCTCATGGTGCAGATCATCTCGGAGAAGAGCGAGCGGAGTATGGAGATCTAGTTGATGGATAAGACCTGACGACTGTTAACCTTTCTACTCGGAGTGTTTCGACTAGCCTAGTGGGGAGTGACTCTATGTTACACGACAATGCCACCGTGGAGAGTGCCTATGTGTGACGTGACAGACCCACGATACTCGATAGGAGGAGTAACTCATCATGCTACGAGGGGGAGCACCTCTGTGTGACGCGGCAGACCCACAGTGGTGAGCGCCTCGGTTTGATGCATCAAACCCACAATACTCGACAAGAGGAGTACCAAAGCAGTCCAGGATAGTGGGAAGCACCTCTATGTGACACGTCAAGACCAAATTACTCTATAGGGGAGGAGTTCACTAGCAGCTGAGGTTTCAACAGTTTCACTAGGAGTGTCACATGTTACCACCCCTAGAATAAAATCTTGTTTTTGATCTGAGTCAATAACATTAGTGATTTTCTCATGATTGATATGGGTTTCTAGAAAACTTAGGTATATGTATGAGCATTTACCTAAGTAATGGTTATCCATTGATTTCATACATTGTGGTTTATCCTTGTTGGATTTTTTGAGACCTTGAGGTTCTCGGGGTCACTACTGAGTGTTGTTATACTCACCCCTACACGGGATATGACTTCACCTCATTTTGTTGGTTGTAGATGGTGGGTAGCGCTAACTGAGGTAGAGAGAGTAGCAGGACTGGAAGGTACCTAGAGTTGGACCACTCAGCGTGACCGTAAACAGAGTAGACAGTCGGACTCGGAGTGCAGAGGAGGCCATCTGTACCTACCATTTAGGTAGGAACCCTGGAGGATGACCCATTAGCTGGTTTACTTTTCTTCATTTGTACTTTCATTTCAGTTGTACTTTCCTGTTGGGATTGTATTTTTGGCCCGCTTTTACATTTCAGCATTTCTTTTGTATACAGTTTTACATTGTGTTTTGCATCCAGTTATGTACTCTGTTGTGTTTGATTACAGTTATAAATGAAATTCCTTCACAGTTTAGGGATTTCACATTTGGTGCTAGTTTCCAGCCCCTAGCCTATGGAATGATGGCTTGGGGTAGTCACGATACAGTCCCCAGGGGAAGGGTCGTGACCAATTGGTATCAAAGGAGTTTGTTCTAGAGCAGAACATAGAACTATGATCTTTCTTTTCTGTGAAGCGATAGTGTTAAGGGTACTGAGTGTGTTTTTCAGTTTAGGGAGTCAAGTGTTAGTGCGACTGCTGACGTATCCATACACCAGGACCCTAACTTCTGATTTCCGACTTAGTGCACGAAAAAACTGATTGCATGTGTGTTTTCGAAAGTTTTCATTAAGTCATCTCAATGCAGTCAGCTCACCAGGTATAATATTTTGACTGTGTCCCATCTGTTTCATTCAGGATGCCTCCCCAAAGACGATTAGTTAGAGCCTTGAGAGTTGTATTCTCATATAGCCAATCGAGCGACGATGCCTTGTTGCAGGGCCATTTTCTAGCGGATGAACTAGCAGTACTGCTTTCCATTGGGCCACCAATGCCACCAGCCCTAGCAATAGACGATACACACCACCTGAGCACGTTGCACGAGTTCCAGCGCCATAGGAAACATAGGTTTAGGAGAGATGCAGACCCACATGTGGCTGAGGATTGGATGGAGGCTATGGTGAGAGTTTTCCAACTGGTAGGGACACCAACAGACTTCATGATGATCCTTTCCACGAGTCTCCTTCAGGAAGCAGCAGGCAGATGGGGGAGCCCGATGCTCCATGTTCATTAAGAGGCAACCCTACGCTGGGATGACGTTGAGAAACTATTATAGGTGGAGTTTGTACCAGCCACCCTTCGTGAAGTGCAGATACATGAGCTACTTCATTTTCAGTAAGGCAGCATGATAATAGCATAATACTCAGCGAGGTTCACCGACCTCTCGTGCTACTTCACAAATATGGTGCATGACCCATTCTTCTGGGCCCAGACCTTCGAGCAGGGGTTCAGGCCAGAGATCGGTGCTCCGATGATATCACTTAGCATCCTGACGCAGATGTGGGTTCTTTAGAAATCCCTCTTGGTAGAGAGTTTCCTTGCTGAGTAGTCTCCAGCAGTGAGACCCACCACAGGCTGACACGCAGCGAAGTCTTCTGCAGCTAGCAGTAGATAGATGCACGCATCTTGAGCATGTTGCATGAGTTGGGCCACCAATTCCACCATCCCTAGCAACAGATGTTACACGCCGCTTGAGAGTGTTGCACGAGTTCCAGTGCTGGAGGGCACCCAGGTTCTGGGGAGAGACGGACCCACATGCCACTGAGGATTGGCTGGTGGCTGTCGTGAGAGTCTTCAGGCTAGTAGAGAAACCAGCTAACATCATAGTGATCCTTTCCGCAAGTCTCTTTCAAGAAGTATCAAGCAGATGCTGGAGCCTGATTCTATAGGTGCATGACTAGGCGACACTACTCTGGACAGACATCGAGAGCAGGTTCCGGGAAGAGTTTGTCCCAGCCATCCTTTGTTCAGTGCGAATATAGGAGCTACTATATTTATAGCAGTGTAGCATGACTGTAGCTCAATACTCAGTGAGGTTCACCGACCTCTCGCGCTACTCCATAGATATGGTACGGGTCCCATTTTTGAAGACCCAGACCTTCGAGCATGGGATCAAAAGGGAGTCCATGTATTTGATGATCTCGCCTAGAATTTCGACGTAGGCGAGGGTGTTCGAGAGAGCCCCCACAGTGGAGAGTTTCTTTGCTGAGTAGTCTCTAGAAGTGAGACCCACCACTAGTCGATATACAGTGGAGTCTTCAATAGTTGGCATTAGACAGATGACATAGAGGTTCAAGAGGACCAAACCCACCAGTGGACGACCACATGTCTCAGGATCAGATGTGTGGGGCACCTAGCATAGTGACATACAGGCCAGGAGAAGGTAGTGTTACTCATGCGGCGGGCACGGTCACATGGCACGTGACTATCTGACCCACCATTTGAATGATCAACAGAATGTTAAGGGACCTCCCAGGAAGAGGAATAGATTCAAACGAGGTGGTCCATATGGAGCATGTAGACGTGGTAGTGGAGCTGGTAGAGGAGCATGTGGTGGGCGGCGTTTGGAGGTGTTACCACCACCACAACCTGGAGGTCCACCCTGACCAGAGGGAGCAGGTGCACATGGGAGATCTCAACATCAGGTAGTTGAGGCATATGACCACTGTGCTCCAGAGATTTTTCAAGGAATGATCTGTGTCTAATCCACCATATATGTTGTTTTTATAGACACAGGTTCCAGTCACTCATTCATTAACACCACCCTCGTTCGGAGCTCAGAGATTTCAACAGAGCCGTTGGCTCGATCATTGTGGCTATAGACTCCTATAGGAGTATACTCTTCAATTATGCACTGGTTTTCGCAGTGTGAGCTTACTCTAGGAGGCGAGAGCTTTGGCTGGGATATCCTCATAGCGTCATCGAGTCCATACAACGTCATCTAGGGTACGAACTGGTTATCTATAGTCCATGCTCAGATTGACTTTATTAGGTGCAAAGTATGGTGTGTCCGCATAGATGGGACCAGGTTCACCTTCACTGGTGAGAAGGGAACCATTGCAGCACATGAAAAAATTTCTCTGAGGAGGGCATATCCAATCACTCACTAGTTGGATTACCTTACCCTTAGAGCAGTTGATGTGGAGAGTCCGACTTATCCTGTAGTGGTGGACCAATACGCAGATGTTTTCCCTGACGATGTACCCAAACTAACTCCTTGTAGATTGGTGGACTTCTACATTGACCTGTACCCTAGGATGACACCAATATCTACAACAGCATATCGGATGGCTCCCGCTGAGCTTTGTGAGCTGCAGGTACAGTAGGAGGAATTGCAAGGGAAGGGATTCATCTGTCCTAGTGTTTCTCCTTGGGAAGCCCCAATTCTATTCGCTAAGAAGGTGGATGTGAGTTGGAGGCTTTGTGTCAAATACTGTTTCTTGAACCAGGTGACTGTGAAAAACAAGTACCCACTCCCAAATATTGACAACCTCTTTGATCATCTCAAGGGAACACAATGGTTCTCGAAGATAGAGCTCAGCTCATGTTATCACCATCTCAGATTTTGAGATGAGGATGTGTAGAGGATGACCTTCAGGTGTCGGTATGGACACTATGAGTCCTTCGTTATGCCCTTCGATGTAGCCAACAATATAGAAGTGTTCATGAGTCTGATGAACAAGATCTTCCAGCCTTACCTCGGTCGCTTTGTCATGGTCTTCATCGATGAAATTATGATCTACTCGACTACTGTAGAGCAGCATGCCTACCATTTGCAGGTAGTACTGGACACACTCCGAGAGCACCAGCTATATGGTAATCTCTTGAAGGTCTAGATTTGGATTTTATAGGTTCAATTATTGGGACATGTCATCTCAGAGGTTGGAGTTGCAGTAGATCCAGTGAAGATTTTAGCGGTACTTGCTTGGGAGCCACCCAAGAGTGTGATAGAGATACAATGTTTCCTGGGATTGGATGGATACTACCGGAGGTTCGTTCCAGACTTCTCTAGAGTTGTAGTTACACTATCAGCCATAAGGAAGAAGGGACAATCCGTCTTGTGGTCAAAGAGATGCAATAAGAGCTTTCAGGAGAAGAGGAAGAGGATGACTAGTGCCCCCCCCATCTTGAGGTTTCTAGAGGAAGATGTAGGGTACATAGTCTATTGCGACACATCAGGGACCAGACTCGGGTGTATCCTGATATAGGAGCGAGCTATTATCACATATTGTTCTTGGTAGCTGATTCATCATGAAAAGAACTACACTACCCATGGCATGGAGTTAGCAGAAGTGGTCTTCAACTTGAAGATGTGGAGGCACTATCTGATGGGAGATCATTTCACAGTCTACTCTGATCATAATAGTCTCCCGTATATCTTCTCCCAGAATGACCTGAACCTTACACAACGACATTGGCTTGAGTTCTTCCAGGACTATGACTTTGAGATAGTTTATACTCCTAGGAAGGGGAATGTTGTTGCGGATGCACTCAGTAGTAGATCTAGTATACAACTGCTAGGAGAGGCGACAGAGCCGCTGGCTTCTTTATAGATTTCTTATGTGGACCAAGATGGAGCATATTTCCTTCAGTCTCTTATAGTCACTCATCCACTTATTCAATGTGTCAGGGAGGCATAGCATGGAGACACTGATAGTGAGACACGATGTTCTCAGATATCCACAGGGCAGGCACATGATGGATTTTCTGAAGTTGGGGAGCACACCATTCTATTCAAAGAACGTAACTTGTTACTAGTTGCACTTCAACAGAAATTGTTGAGGTATTTACACACTTCCCCCTCTTAATGTACATCCTGGAATGGAAAAGATGTACCAGGACCTCCGACAACAACATTGGTGGCTAGGTATGAAGAATACATTAGCATATTTTTCCTCTCGATGCCTCACTTTTCAGCATGTGAAGGCGGAGCACTAGTTACCAGCAGGATTGGGTCAGACTTTAGAGGTCCCAGAGTGGATGTGATATGGTATATCCATGGACATCATGACAGGTATTCCACATACATATAAGGTACACAACTGGATTTGGGTGATCGTCGACCGACTCACCAAGTCATCCAACTTCCTACCGATAATAGAGCAGGGTTCAGTGGAGAGCTTTGGACACTTCAATGTGTAGGGAATTGTTCTGAAACATGGAGTACCTTTATCTATTGTCTCAGATCATGATGCATGCTTTACTTCCCAGCTATTGAAGGGGTTTTATGAGGCTTTCGAGATGCATCTTTGTCTTATCACCACCTTCCATCCTCAGACAGATGGCCAGACTGAGCGGACCATTCAGACCCATGAGGACATGTTGTGTCCTTGTGTCCTCAACTTCGGTCATAGCTAGGAGGATCACTTACCTTTGGTGGAGTTTTCCTACAGCAATAGCTATCACTCCACCATGTGGATGTCACCTTTCGAGACATTGTATGGGAATCCTTGCAGATACACCTTATGTTGGACAGACCCTGGGGAGTCAACACTGGTGTGACCAGAGATGGTGAAAGCTACCACAAAGAAGGTGCAGATCATCCATGAGCTGATAAAGACTGCATAGATTAGAAAAAAGTCGTATGTTGAAAGGAGACAAAGACCTCCGGAGATCATGGATGGCGACCACTTCTTCCAACGGGTCTCTCCTCGATGAGGTCTACATAAATTTTTCCAAGGTGAAAATTTATATCTGAGATGGATCAAACGATTTTAGGTCCTTGGAAGTGTAGGCAGGGTGGCTTACTGGATGGAAAATCCACATTAGTTGCATCGGTTGCACGACGTCTTCCACGTATCTCAGCCGAGGAGATACGTGAAGGACCTTTCCCACATCATCCACCATGGGGAGTTGGACATAGATGACAAGGCGACTTTCACAGAGGTCCCAGTGGAGATTGACGATCGACAGGAGCAGATCCTACGAGGATGGTCGATAACTCTGGTGGGCATTTTCTGGAAGCATGGGAACCTCTAGGAGAGCCCATGGGAGAAGGAGGCTCAGATGCGTGCTCAGTGCCCACTTTCGTTCCCTTAGTTTGAGTTGTAGCTTATAGGGACGTAAATACCGGACATGGGGAGAATTTAAAGACCTGTAATTTCCATTGAATTTTTTTTCTTTCTTAAATACATTGAAATTTTATGAGTTCATGCAAATTTATGATGCTTGATTCTGAGACCCAGTGTGCCCGAAATCAATTTTCAAAGTTTTGTTCATGTATGTTTAGTAAAAGTACGAGCGGGTTATTATAATTATTGAACCGGTACTCGGAATAGAAATCTGAGGGCGCCATTGAACTTGTAGCACCAATATTGTCCTAAATAAGACATTCACCTCGACGGCAGTTAGTCGGGAATGAAACTTATATTTTGGAGTTTTATGAATAAATAAAATAAAAATAAGTGTGTATCATATTTTTATTTGGTGGTTTAAACCTCCAAGAAGAGGTTAGGGGTCGGGGACACCACACCATAACCTCTCATGAGAGGCTATGGTGGTGGGGTACACCCGATATCTAAACACCTATTATCAATTAAAGTGGGGGGGGGGCACCTGAGGATGAATCCCTTGAACTCCCCATTTATGGAGCCACTGCCCATGAAACCTCATGCACTCCCTTAAATAATTTATGCCTACACGCAAGAATTAATTAAGTGGATCCCCCCTTAATTAATTCTCTATTTGAATTCATGCCCAAAATTAAAATAATAGACAATATATTATTTCATTTGTGTTGGAATCATTCATTTTGTTGGAAGGGAGAATTGAGGAGAGGAGGAACTCTTTGAGATAGAATGCCAAGGTGGAAAGAACTCTACAATAAATAATGACGAACACCTTTTTCCTTATTCAACCAGAAAACAGGCGGGAGCGCCGTCCTTGAAGAACACTGAAAACTCCATCCTCATATTCTTCATTTCTGACGTCAAAAAATCGATGTCCGCTATTCCATGAGAACGTGATCATATCATTTGAAGATCATAACCTTCATATAATGGATAATAAACATGAATCGTGAACTAAATATATGATTTTCATAAGGTGTGAATCACAAGGAAACAAATAAAATAATCCATGAAATCATAGTATAGTGTAATACATGGAATTTTTCCTATAAAAACATGTGATGTCATTACCTATAAGTAAATATGAATTGTAATAACTTACTGATGAATATCATGTGCTCCACAACTACTAAGTAGGACACACCACCATCTCCAATCACTGTCATTTCCTTTTAAGGGATCAGGATTCCCCGTCCTATAATAGTGGATCTGGTTTCCCCGTCTTCTAATAATAGATCATGTTTCCCCTTTATACATATTTTTTATGACTACACCTAATGGGTGGGACAGAACACTATACCTAGTTATAGTACTGTCCTTTTAAGGTTCTGGGTTTCCCCATCGTAGCAATGTGGATATTCCTATTTGACCGGATTCATATCATTGTCTCAGGAGTTATTGATCTTTACCCAATGCATTTTAGGGAGATATAGGTCCCACTCATCTCATAATAAAATCATTCCTACATGTTCCACTGGATAATTAAACATTCATTATATCATGACCCAAAAAAGGTATGAGTTTTATAAACATCAAGTAATAACCCTAAAAATGAAATGGGTATCATTAACATTTAATCATATAAAAACCTATGTAAAATAGATAGGTTTCATAATCATTTAATCATATCATAACTAGGGAAATGAAGTGGGTTTCATAAGTATATTACCCATGGAATATAAATAGTCATCATAAGAATAATTCCATAAAAACATAAATCATATAAGAATATATATGAATGGAACCCTTGGATCATTTCATAGAAGGGAATGAGTAACCTCAACTAATTATATCATATTATGGGATAAAATTTTTGAATTTTATTTTGAAAAAAAAATTTGAGTAAAATATTTTTTCTCCTTTGAAAACTCTTTTTAATATATATAACTTTTGGAAAATATGTCCATTAAAAATTCATTGAAAAAAAATAATGAAGGCTTGAATTGATTTTGATAAAAAATTCCCTTGAAAACATTTATAAGAGACATGAAAATTTTTTGAAAACCATTATCCTTGAAACCTTATAAATTAATCATGAAAAATTTGGGAAAAAATTTTCCTTGAATAGTTATATGATATGCTTCAAAATGTTTTGAAATCCATTTTTATCAAATTACATTGAAAAACTATAAATAAATCTTGAAAAGGTTTTAAGAACCATTTTCCTTGAAAACATATAAATAATGACTGAATTTTTTTGGAATACCATTTCTTTGAAAATTAGTCCTGAAAAAAAAATCCGAAAAATAACCTTTTAACATAAAAATAATGATTTTTGGAAATTTTGATAGAGAAATGTATACATGTATTTTTATTTAAATGAACATTTAATTTACATAGTAAAAAGGTGAAAAAAATTTATTGATCCTAAAGAAATAAGAGGATTACTTCAAAAACATTGGTAACTGAAAAAAGGGCATAAATAACATTTAAATATTTTAGGATAATTGTAGAATAATCCTAGAAACACGTTTTTGAAAACAAGGTTTTAAATGAACACTTTTTTCAGAACAAAGGGAGAGGTAATGTCAAACATTATTAAAAAAACATTACAAATAATCTTTTATACTAAAGATGTTATAAATTTTAAAATTAATTGGTTATAGCATTAATCAATAGAGTTTATAAAAACTCATAATATTTCATGATATTTGGATCATAATATTTCATTAATGGGAGCATAATCATAAACAATCTTGATAAATGGTGAGATTGAATCCATAAACGATTACCAATTTACTAAAATTGGATCATAAAAATTTAAATAATATAATTAAACGAATCATAGAATATCAATATAATATGTATATTCATGATATACCATGTCAAAGGATATATATACCCCTCATGGAAAAATATAGTTTCATAACAAGACTTGTGTCTCAAAGAAGGAAAATTAAGACAAGATCACTTTACCAATTTGGTAACATTTGAAACATAGAACCCATGAAAGAAATATCATAAAATGGATATTTTAATACCCATTAATATTGGAATAATAATTATAGAATACATTAATGGGATATATATACATTATGAAAAGAAAAATAATGGTGAACATGTCATGTATCTCACGAATATAAAAAGTGAAATTAAATTCCCTTACCTTATGTCTTGACTATCGTAGTACTCATTCTAACAAAATCGATAATAAATGCGTGTTATTTATAAATATTTTATAGAAATATATTATTTTATCCAAATGAATATTTTGAATTATTATGTGTTTATTTTACTTTCTTGTTAACAATTTTTTGTAAAGATTACACATCGGTTAATATTTCCTTTTTTTCTCATGTGTCCTAATTTGTTATATATTTTTTCGTTATACTTATATAATGATTTCTAGAATATAAACCATGATATAAATATCATTAATATTATGTATAATTTTATTTTAATAATATATATAATATAGAACAATGAAATGGAAGACACTATTCATGGAGATGGGTGTCCATATATTAGTATGAATGATTCTTCCATTTTATTGACGTAATGAAAGAATGGATGTCAATTACATATATGTATTTTTATTTATTTATATAAAATAATCAATGTGTAATCTTCATTTCATATATATCATATATATTCCAATGTAATATCTTTAATACATTCCATGTAATGTGTGAACGAATCACATTGCTTTGAGAGGGTAGTTCTCCACACTTCCTCAAATGAAATTATCATATTTACCCAAGATATAAAGCATATGTGTATAATGTAAAAAAAATTAATTGAAGTATAAATTAATTATAAATATAATATATAACATATATAAATATTTTTTCCATCATAATGTACACCATTATATGTAGTAATCAAAAATGAACAAACATTGTTTCGTGAGGCGATAGTTTGTTATACACATCAACAATATGTTCATTACCCATTAGATGGAAGTGTGGGTATGTTTTGGTCTAATCCATATCATAAATTCATAATAGTATATTTTGGATACTTTTTTGTTATAAATTAATTAAATAAAAATATTTTAGGGATTGGATAATGGAAATTGGTGAAAGGATCTAGAGGGAGGGTGTTACCTCTTATTGAGGTAACACTTTTTGGTTTGCACCAAAGGGATTCCATTGAAGTTATTATACCAAAACTAAGGACTGAAAGTGTAATACAGGATTTTTATGAATACTATTCTGATTATATTGGAAAATATAAATATGTTTGGTAGGTGTTGGAATGTGGGTTTGGTTGTTTTCTTTTATAGGGAAGGAAAAATACACCCTTGGCTTTTATTCAAAAAAGTTAGGTGTTCCCACTTTTTTACCTAAAAATTGACATACCAAAACATTTAAAATAAATAATTGAAACATATAAACGAAATATATCCATTAAATCATGTATAGATGTGGGGATATGTCATTAGGGCCATTAATTATTAAGTTTCCAACATTGTTAAGCTAAATTTTACCTTAATTACTATAATTAATTTTAACATAATTAAATAATATTTTTGGTCATAAATTAACATTACATCATTAAAAATTATAAAATATTATTATTCTACATTTGAAATCCAATTTTCCAAATTCCAATAGTAGAATCAAAATAACTTAATTTATATTTAATCCCGTATACATGATGAAAATGCAGGTTTTTATAGTAATAACATCCAAAACATTGAAACATTTTTAGACACAATTAAATAGTGATATTTATTAAAATTAACTAAATTATATTTTTTGATAAAAATATGACATAATTAATCATTTTAACCAATTTAAAATGTAATTAAACTTATAAATAAATTTTATGAAAAAACTGCTTTGAACTAATGTTCTGTATTTTTGCATTATTAATTTAAAATAGAAACAACAAAAAAATACCAGAAATTTACCATAACCTAATTATTATTTTCATATTTAACATATGATTTTAATTTTGAAATATTAAATCTACAAAATTTAAAAAAATAGTATTTAAATTGTGTTCTCCATTGAAATGTGTTATAAATGCATTAATATAAATATAGGGTTTGAAGTATAATATTTTGGTTGTTCTTATCTTACGTCTATAAAATATATTGGTTTAATATAAAAAAATATATTTTTTAACATATAAAATATATATTAAATTAATATCACTAAATAACTGTAATTAATTTTTTTATGGTCAATCACCATTATGACCATAAAAATAATAATACTTTCCTTTATAGTCAATTGGTTTTCATATTCATTTGTAATTACTTACTAAGATAATAATTCATATTTTATTTTTGTAAAAAATATATTTCGATAAATTATTTAATACTATTCCTATCTACTAATATAACAAGATATGTTATATCATATTAAATTAATTAATAACATTTTAATAATATATAATTCTTTGGTAAAACATTGTCTTGTATGTTATGCAAGCCATCGAGGAAATTCATTACTTCATGAAATGTAAGTTGACCCCGATATTACATGTAGAAAAAGTTAATATTTATATTGTGTGTAGTAAAAAATTAATATTTATTCATATAATGAAAGACAAACATATTTATTTCATATAAAACAAACTAATTTCTTTGTTTTGTGAAATGAAAAATATAATGGTTAAAATAATTTTGAACAAAATAATTCACAAAATCTCAGGCTGTAACATTCTACACCCCTTAAATGAATTTATCCCTCAAAATTCACTTGGGTTTTACAATTTTTAAAACTATTATGATCCTTTAACAGAAACACACATTATAATAATGAACACTAAAAATCCCTTACAAATAAATTTTAATATTAGAAATTACACAGAGTAACATAATGTTTGGTTTCTACATAGAAGAGCATAGGTGGATAAGGAAAACAAAGAAAATGAAGATAAATCTAACTTTCATGTACTATAGGAGAGTTATAGATAACACGATCAAGATAATGTTAAAAATCAAAAATCCATAAATCTATAATTACTCAAGGGACCATTTTATTAATCAGAAAATAAGGTACTGGGATAAATTTTTCAGTTTCAATATCTTTTCCCAAATAAGGAATTATTTCATGAGATATTATACTCACTTGATTTAATTTCGTCTAAAATGTAAAATGTCACCATTTCGTTATGTCTTAAACAATTTACACTTCACATACTTCTCCAAAAAGGAAGATAAAATTTTCATTCATGAATCACTAACAGATGATGAGATCTTTGATAAGTCATCACATCTCTCTCAAGTTACTATAAATGAAAAATAATTATATTAATTTTCTAGATTTTTATAAATACTAATGTGTATAGATAATAAATTAATCTCAATTGGTCATCAAATGTTTCACCTAAAAATACCATAACTTTTTATCCTTGTTACCCTTATAAAAGATGAAAATCCAAAATTCTGAATCAAATTCACAAAATTAGGTTAAAATTAATTACCCGTATATTTCAATATATCTCTTGGTTTTGAAATTCCAAACATGAGAATAAACTAAATGTAAATCCTCTTAAATTATTTCAATAACTTTAATACCATAGATCAATTTGGAAGATATGGGTGCTTCCTTATACCAAATATTACTAGATATATTGATTAAATACATGAATTTGTAAAATTCAACCATAATTACATAGATGACATTTTCAATAAATCCTTAATTGGTTCAATGTTCATTGACACAATCAAATTTACTTTATCTAAAATAATGATCTTTTTATCCATGATAAACATAATTTTTTCATCATCATGGTTTCATTAAGGGATACCAAACCTCAATAAAAATAGTAGTTTTCTATGTCTTCATCACTATTTAACATACCCCTTTCAATCCTTAATGAGTACTTATAAAAAAATTAATTATATACTTCATGATTCATATAACACAATCCTTTAATTCCAAAACATAAATACTACATTCATCCAGATTTATTCTAAAACCTTTACTCAACCATCGTCAACTTGTTAATTAATATCACTTTCCTATAATATGAAATTTGAATCATTTATTAAGGTTCCTCAACCTCGATATAATAATAATTATTATGTTTAACGTAAAAATATTATAATAACGTCACATACCATTACCATGTCAATTTTTGGCCTCTTTATCTCTAATAGATGAACCAATACCCATACTACCTTCTGTATTCTCTTTAGTAGATTTATTCTTAGGACATAAATTTTCATAATGACCATTCATTCCACTATTAAATCATTTAACCATTGACTATGTAGTTGGGAAGACAATATTCCCATCTAGTTTTTTAACTAACCCCATCATTTTCATTTGATGTTACATTCTTTATATCCTTCTTTTAAAATTTAAAAAAACATTCTTGTTGCTATAATTCATTCACTTATGTGATTAATTTGACATTATTTACACAAAAGAAGCCAGATCATATTTCCTCCATGGTCCCTATTTTTGGAAAAATTAGAAAACCCTTTCCTTCTATTATTTATTGAGTATAAGAATTGGTAAAGGTACACATTATTGAATATATTCCTTGAAAATTTATTAGGAATAATTGAAACATACATTAATCTATTGATCAACCCATTTTACTTCACCATTATAGATTTTTCATTACATTTGTCCTTAATTTAGTTCTATTTGGTACCATCCATTAACAAAAAAATAGGATGAATTGAGTAAGAAATGATTATCATAGAGATGAATCAACTAATCATGAACGAAACATATATGATTTATAAATTATGACACATTTATTAAACTATCACAACTCAGGTTTATACTATGTTATTCATACCTAGTTATATAAAAATCCTTCATAATGGTTCAGGAAGAATTTGTGAATTTCCAAATTATATCCCCAGATTGTTTCAAACCATGTGTTAAACAACGTTCATTTTCATATATGAGATTACCCCATGTTAGGCCCGAGACATATTATCAATGTTGTTACCCTTAGGTATATCTATTCTAGAGCTACATCCACATATATTATCCATGAAGGGATATACTTATAGGAATCCACATACTCTATCCTTGACCAATATTCTAGGAAATGTTACATCACATTTCCTTATCCTTATATATATCATCAGACTAGTACTTAGGGTTCTCACTAAGGATTTCTCATCCTAGATTCCAAAGGATAACCAAAACATTACTATGATACAGACGATAAAATCCCATTATTAACATACCTTGACATTACTTCAATTTTTCAGAATTCTAAAAAATTTACAAATACAAATTCCCAATGACTGTATTAGTTTATTGACATTAAGACATCGAAACATAAAAAGTAGTACATAAGAGATTTACTTTATATCCCACTAGGTTCTTCATGACTAAAACCGTTATTAGAGACACCATTATTAATTCATATCTTTATAACTTAGGGAAGGAAACATAAAAATGGGTGGGCTTAGATGATCAATAAGGTTATGAAAGAGAGACATGTAATCATAAAAATGTGTATAGGGGTATAAGAATATGATCATATTATTAGACTATGATATCTTACATATCAATGACCATAAACATGAATCATTCCAGAAAGCATGAAAGTTCATAAATAATGAATCAAAATGAAATCATTAACCTAAGACATGAAATTATAAATTAGGTAGAAGATATGTAATTGTGGAATACAATAATATGTGATATCATTCCATGCAATTTTGGATGCATTTTTAAAACTAATATAGGCACTTCATGGGAACTGTACCTTACTATGAGGGACACACCACTACCACCAGACAAAATCCTCTCCATGTAAGGGACCATGATTCCCCATCATCCCATACTGGATTAGGTTTCCTTATCTTCCCATATTGGATAAGGTTTTCCCATATTATATATTTATGATGACTATACCTACTCGGTGGTAAACACCAATATCCCCAATTGTTGTTCTTTCATAGTAAGGGATATAGTTTCTCCAGCTTCCCATAGTAGAAAATTCTCATCAACTCGATTCCCAACTTTATCTAATGAAATATATATCTTTACCGAATGCATTAGAGAAAGAAATTTGTTCCACCCATATCATAATAAATTCAATCATATATATTTCACATGATAATAAAACCTTCACTATATCAAGATCCACAAAAATAATTTGAGTTTTATAAACATCAAATCATATCCCATGTAATGAAATGGGTATCATTAACATCTCATCATATCATAACCATGGAAAAAATATAGGTTTCATATTAATTAAATCTAATAAAACCCTTGAAAAGAAACAGGTTTCACAACCATATAACTCCGGGAATAGAAATGGGTTCCATAAGAATCATTCAATAAAAACATAAACCTTTCAATAAAGGATTTGAGTGGAACATTTGGATAATTTCCTATAAGGGAATGAGTAACATAAAAATATGTAATCTTAGATATAAAATATCATGTAATGATATTTTCAACAAATCAATTGAGAAAAATATCTTTTATGCTTTGAAAATTATTTTCAAAACATTAAACCTATAGAAAACCATTTTCCATGAAAACACATTGAAAATAAAAAATGAGTGGTTCGTGTCATTTTGAAATCCTTTTCCCTTGAAATGATATATAATAATGACGAAATCATTTTGAAAACCTATTTCCATGAGAACATATAAATAAATCCTAAAAACCATTTAAAACACTTTTCCTTAGAAAATTTATAAAAGAATCATGAAACAATTTGTATAATTATTCCATTTAAAATATATAATAGAATCATGAAGGAATTTTAAAAACTTTTTAAATGAAATTTTTTTGAAAAATGATTTCATTTAATAATTATAAAATAATGTTAAAAAATATTTTAAAACCATCTCATTGAAAATACATTGAAAACATAATATTAATGATCAAAAATGTTTTGAAAACAATTTTCCTTGAAAACATATAAAATAAGTCTGAAATAATTTTGAAAACCATTTCATTGAAAATTAATTTACGAAAAAGTTCAAAAAAATATCATTTTAAAAATGAAAACTAATCCTCATAGAAAAGACAGTGGGTAAATCCGTACATTCTGTATGAGGTAAAAAGTATATTCCTTTTGCACAGTAGAAATGTAGTCAAATGAATTATTCATAAGAAGAAAAGAATATTACATTGAAAAATTGTAAAAATAAAAACTTGGTAAACTTTTTTTTTAATATTATATTTAATTATAGTATATTCCTTTATGTCCTTTTTGGAAGACATGTTTTTCAAAGAACACAGATTTCCAAACTAAGGGAGACGTAATGTCAGATTTCTTAAGAACACTTTCTTGATCATATTATGTACTAAAATTTGTTTAAATGGTAAAAACAATTGTATATAACATGGATACAAACCTTTTTTTGAAAAATATTAATATTTATTAATATATAGATTATAATATTTCATCAATTTGAGGGCAATCATAAATAATCTCGAAAAATGGCGATATTATAGCCATAAAACATTTCCAATTTGGAATCATTGGATCATAAAAAATGGAATGAATCACATTACATTAACATTAAAATAACATGAAAATAATTATATTCCTGATATAAAATATAAATCATAGTATATATTCCTCATGAAATAATATAGGTCAATTACATTTCATTTGTCTCAAAGAATGAAAACTAAGAACAAATCACTAGTTAAATTTGGTTACTTTGGAAACATTCACCCCATGAAAGAAAAATAATAAAATGGATATTTAAATAACAATTTTTTAAAACAATGAATCATAGAATACATTCTTGGGCAGTATATACACAACACAAAAATAAAATAGTGGTGAACATCACTTGTATCTCACGAATATAAAAAGTGAGAACAAATTCTCATACATTGTGTCTTGAATCTCATCGTCCTAATTGAGTCCTTATGAATAATAAATGTAAGTTATTATAAATCTTCTAGAGAACCATATTACTATATATAATATCATTTATTGTTTTATTATGACATTATATTACACACTTGACAAAAATTTCATATTAGGGTTACATGTCTGTTAATATTCAAAAAAAAATCACTTGGGTCATAATTTTTATATGTTTTCCCATTATACTTATATAATGATAATAGAATGTAAAAAATTATATATATATATATATATATATCAATAATATTCAGTATATGTGTATTATAATAATTATTAGAATATAGATTCATTAAATGTAGTACACCGTTCATGGAGATGGTAGACTATACATACACATGAATGATTCTTAAGTTTAAAGCATGTATTGAAAGAAAGAAAAAAAATTAATTATATGTATATTTAAATATTTATAAAATATGAATAACATATAATTATTATGTTATATATATCATATAGGTTCACTAAACATGTCTATAATACATTCCATGTAGTGTGTGAATGAATCACATCGCTTTAAGGGGGAGGTTCTCGACACTTTCTCAAACGAAATTATCATATTTACACATTGATAAAAAGAATAAGGATAAATTATAAATATAAATTATAGAAGAATAAAAAATCTAAATTTTCATATATATAATATATAATTATATTTTCCATAACAATTTACACCCAGAGACGTGGTAGAGAAAAATTGAATAATAATCATTTCTTGAGGCGGTAGATCACCGTACTCATAAGCATTATGTTCATTACCAATTAGATGGAAGTGAGTGTATGTGTAGGGATAAAACTTATAATAAAACATCATAGTATATTTAGGATATTGGTTTCGTTATAAAATAATGGAATAATTATATTTTAGATAATAGATAATGGAAATAACTGAAAGAAGCCTGAGGGATGGTGTTACCTCTTAATCAGGCAACTCATTTTGGTTTTCATCAAAGGGATTCCATAGAAGTATTTCTCTTAAATTGGTGGGTTAAAAGATGATATGGGGGGTTTATTTTTCATATCTTGTCTGAACCTAATTTGTTTTATAGGTGTTAAAAAGTGGGAGAGATTATTTTCTTTTATAGGGATAGGAAATGACACACTTCACATTTTTAATAACAAGTTACATATACACAACATTTAACTAAAAAGTCATAAAACCCCATAAAAATAAAATAATGGATGGTTTATCACCTAAAAATGGACAAAAAGGGGTTCTGGAATAGTTTATAGGTCATTTGGGCACTAATTTTTAAGGTTTGTTCCATTGTTATGATTAGTTTTACCTTACTCTATATAATTAATTTTAAATACATTCCATAATATGTTTGGAAAAAAATTATAATGATCTTATTAGAAATTATAAATTAATCTGATTCAAAATATTATATCCATTTTTTCAAAATACAATTAGATAAGTGGAATAAATTAATTTAAATTTAATCCCATAGGCATGAAAACAATACATTTTTAAGTAAAACGTCTAAATGATTGTTATGTTTTTATACACAATTTTAAAGAAAAAATAATTAAAATTACGTAAAATTTATTAATTGATTAATTTAAGATCTAATTAATTTTTTTTTAAAAATTTAATATTTAATTTAACCTTATAAAAAATTTATATGAAAATGCACATTTAAACTGATATTTGGTATTTTTAACTATTCATAAAAAATGTAACATCCCCAAAAATGAAAAACATTTTCCGTAAACAAATTATTATGTTATATTTTGAAAGATAAAGTTTATTTTGACATATTAAATCTATAAAATTTCCAAAATTTGGATTTAAATTTGTTTCTCCGTTTAAAGGTGGTATAAATGCCATAATAAAAATATAGGATTTTAAACATAAAATTGTGTTTTTTCTTACATTTTTTCTATCAAATCTATAGGATGTATATCAAGAATCATATAAAAGATATATTACATTAATATCAATCTCTAATTTTAAATAAATAAATTTTTTTGAATAAAAAATCTTTTTGAACATATAAATAATAATATTTTCGATGATATTCAATTAGTTTTTATATTCATTTCTAATTAATTAGTAAACTATGAATTGATCGTATATTTTTTTTAAAATATCTTTTCATAAATTAGTTAATATTATTCATAACTGCTAACTTAACATCCAATTTATTCCTTATAATATTAAATAATAAAATTTTATTAATATATTATTGTTATGTAAAACATGGTCTTGCATGTTAGGAAATCCATCCAATAAAGTCATTATTTCATGTAACTCAAGATAACCATGGAGTTCTGAGTAGAAAAAGCTAAAATTTATGTTTCATGTAGTGAATGATTGACATGATGGTGTGTATAAAACCATCCAAAATTATTACTTTAATACAAACTAAACCATTTTCAGAGGATTTTGAAATTAAAAATAATAATGATCAAGTAATTAGAAAAAAATAATTCACAATATCATAGAGCGTGACACTGAATCACCCACATGAATTTGGAAGGCATCTCATGAACACATCTTAGTGACCAAATCGTGCCACTTATTTTCATTTACATTGTATCACAAAATATCAAAAACAAAAACCTCTATCGATCCCCACATATTATTACAAAATAATTGATCAAAGAAGGAAAAGGAGTATCTCATACCACTATATAATGGTACAAAAAATATAAAATGAACACATATCATACCCTAATGCACTCCTAGAGAATCTGGGTAGAAAACCTATAGTCGATGCAACTTCCCTTGATTCTGATCAATAGATTCAAAATCCTAGATTTTTACACCTCGAGGTAGTAGTGGTTTGATCAAACCAATAATCCCACCACCTCCTACTAATCCACCACCTCTGCTATCACATGTGCCTCCTGATGACCCTCCTTTCTTCAGCCACTACCTCAACATATGCATTTCATTTACTACCACCTTAACTACCACATGATGTGTATGATTATCCTGTTGATATTTTCATTACCATAATAATAATTATAATTATAATACCATGATGTAATGAGCCTTCCCTTGGGTATCCATGAATGATGGTGCCTCATGCAATGAGAATTGCATTGCGTGGTTACTGTCGGTGGGTCCTAATAACCATATATCTTATGAGAGACCTACATTAGAAGCTTATGATACACAATCCAACCATATTCTTCATCATGTACCACTAAAATATCCATCCACGACCTAGTCTGGTATGTTGTATCCACATAGACGACTATAGGTGGGTCTATAAACTTATCAATGAATGAAAGTACAACATGTTTACCATACCTCATGACCAACCCCTTTATGGAGCCCTCATTACACATATGGTCATACTATCTACTATTCTATAGTATCCCCAATAAATTTTATCTGGAATACATTATTAATGAAGACAAGAAGTACCACATTCAATGAGAATATCTGCTGAGATGACTCAAGATGGATATGAAAACCACCACCCTTTCTAACATGATTCATGTACCTATAAATTCCCTATTACTAGTTCCTATATATATTATGTAAACATGTAGGATATCAAATTACCATTGAATAGATATTTCAACTACCAAACCAACATTAGAGTCCTATCCTAAAATCCAATACCAAAACTTCTTAACATTGTTTCCCTGGTGACAAAACAAAACCTCACATCTGAAAAATAAAAACTCTAGTCCAATGATAAAATAAATCATTGATGCCACTCTATCATGACATGATGAACCGAGGCCCTGCTATCCTATTAAAATATATGAATCAACTACACTGATATAACATATATAGGTCAGTGGTCGTAATCAAGCATCAAAATGGAATATATCAGATGATATGCCTTTACCTAATGCACATGTATACACAACCACATCTCTAATCCCATAAAATGATGAAATTTAAAAACACTGATAACAATTCATGAACAAATATATCATACAACAATCATAGTTTGAAACAATGTAATTCAATGAAAAAAAACAATACAAATACAATACCACCCAAAATTGGATTACAAAATCTGAATTGCTCAGAAGGAGGAGACTGTTGTCACTGAGACACTAATATAATACTTTTTTTCTAGAACAATATAAGATCCACCTACTCATAGTCCTCCATTGACTCAATAAAAAGGTCTTTAGTTTTCATAAGACATGACACATGTTGGATGGTCCCATGCCAAGGTGAGTCTAAAAGAACTGGGTATGACACCCCCAAAACACCAAACATAAAGCATCAAGTGTAGTAAGGTCATAAAAAATTATATCAAACAAGACATGACAAATAATGACAAAAAATTATATCCTATACATTCTCATAAAATAAATAAAGTCACGAAATTATTTAAACCAGTAGTAACCATAGATCAACCCAAGGGTTCCTAGTAAGTTCTGATTAGGGGGAACTACTCTCGGTGCTATACTACAAGGGAAGAAAGTCATCCCAGTGGTTATACTCATCCAAGAGGAACTAATCCCTAATACGTAATTCAACAAAATCCACTCATTCTAGAGGCCTCACACATCATGTATTTCCAAGAATAAGAACAATTGAAACTAAAATTTTTCATCCAATATACACACCCTATCAGACTAATATCCCATCTCATATATCAGATTTCGTTACACAGATAGGGGGTAAATGCCTAGGTACCACTGGGGGATACCAAAACCTACAAGAATTATCTTACAAGATAAGGGACGACACCTTTGTAAATGTGGGTAACCCCTAATCCAAAAAACCCTAATGAGGGAAATCATGAATGACATGAGGATCAATCTAGGTCTCTCAGAGGGATACATGTTCTACTCCATGGAGGGGTATCTAATAAAATATGATTGAGACAACTCAATCAAGAATAAGATAATTCTTCCATAATACATTGATCAATAGGACTTCGTAGAGGGTCACCTTATAAAGGTATAGGAATGCTATCGTGAACCAAAATAGGAATGGACTATGGGAAAACACTCAACTGATACTGGTCCATGAAGTTCACATAATCTTGTAACGAAGAAAAATTAAGATGAAACAGGACTCCACCAATCCCCAATGGAGTACACGATGTGTCTCTAGGGGTAAAATATGTGTATCTGAAATCCCTAAACTATTACTATCTCTCGCTTACATAGTACAATCTTTTCCAAAAAATGCCGCATCTCTCAAGGGTACACGGTGTGTAGAAGATATCCTAGGACTCAATGTACCATTCTTCTAATTCAAGTGTACAATTATTCATTCCCATGTAAATTTTAATGTTCATGTAAATGGTCATGTCTGAGTACTCATCTCTTCTCATGTACTCCGACTGTCCTATGTACTTCCCATGTACATGGTTTGTGGGGAAACATGGACACTTACATGTGTAACCTGTATACAGACCAAGACACCCACCAAATGTTACATGATGTGTGAATTGGAACCCACAACGAGTAACACAACATACTTTATTGGTGTGTTTCCCATATACATGTTGATATGGTCTTCTAAAGGTCAAAAGACATGTGTCATATGTCACATAGAGTTATATACTTATCACCGAGCCAAAACCCTAGTCCCTCAGTATGGGGACTACATAGAATGTTTACATAGGAATAAAAAGAGTGTAGTTGGGTTTCATATTGAACCTACATGATTGTTGAAAAATATTCCTCAACATATATGATCTCTTCCAATCCACCATGATATTACACATGGAATTAAGATATCTTCTAATCAATTATCACAGGGGCCTACACACTAGATTCCGACCACCAAACCACTAATGTTTCATATACCATTTCTTATCCTGATTGGGATGTGAAAACCCACCCACGAGGAAGTATAATCCACACATGATCTATCATCATTTCAATAAAGACATGATTCCATCACCAAATCTAAAATATGGAAATACAGAAACGATCCTTTGTTCCACAGATAAAACATGCAGTAACTTATTTCCTAGTAACCATCGAACTGATCAGAAAAATAATTAACAATGCTAGACACATAGAAAATGGGGGGGGGGAGGTGGTGACAACCCAATAACACATGATTAGGAAGGAACAAAAAAAATGTAGATATTTATGTTGATCTATTACCTTTATAATGATGAATGATTATCCAACAAGAAAAAATAGAATTTTAATTGTCCCCCATATCATGGATAAACATACCCATACATAAAAAACAATCGATCCATGAATCAATCAGTTAGTAGATTTATTATCATTAATATTAGTATAAGCAAAATGTGGAAAACCATAAAAAGGAAACATCCTACCATGGTCTGGATCAATCATTGATGAAGAAAGATCACATTTTGTTATTGTTAATGATATCCACAAGTTGTGTTTCTGTCGGTGTTCCATATTGTACACTGATCATTGATCCATGATCCCAAAGCCCACTAATGTTCCTCCAAACTCTCTTCTAAATTACTAGGGTTATGGAGAAAATGTTAAACATTATTTATAACCACACATATATAAAGGGAAAACTAATTCATTGCACTAACACAAAAAATAAATTAATTTCATATATTTGTTTCATTATTTGTTCCCATGATGACATTATACTAAATGCCCAACACCCAGAAATATTATATACCACATAAAGAAAAACATGCATTCTTTTCTCAACTGAGGTATCAGGCTTATAATCCAAGAATTAATCATGGTGATGTCCTATTTTTTTTAGAAAAATGTGTGTTGTTGATATTAATATATTAAATATCATTAAAGTATCAATTTCAGACTCATCGGGTCTCAGAATCTCACCCCACCTCAGTTTCTAGCCTCAAAGATATTCATATAATTATTCCATATTACTATATTGAAAAAATGAGACATTAAATCTAATAATAAATAAACGTATTTAATCATTCATGATATAATCATTGTCACATCATTAATTTTTCTTGTCAGACAAACCCAAAACATTGTGTGTTTTAATGACAAATTAAGTATGATCATTCTATTTCAAAATGATCATATAATTTTTATAAAATAAATATGATATTATAGTCATTTTATTGAAATTATAATTTATATTTATGATGTGTAATATAAAGAATATGTATAATAAAAATCAAAAATATAATATCACTAATGACGAGTGATTGAATCACCTCTTGACAGACCTCTTCGAAATGTGATATTGAATAACATTTCTTCGGATAATAACAAAAATAACATGAAATATTATTGTCAAAAAAGTAAATATAAAAAAGTAGAATGGAGATATTGAATTTTTAGTGTATTTTTGAAGTGGAATATTCCACCTTTTATAAGTAAGAAGGGTTCCAGGTTTGTAAAAAATATTAACTTTTAATCAAAAAATTGGCATTCTCAGAGTAATGTTTAATATTTTTCCCCAAATTGCAAAGATAATGTTATTGGTGGACAATTTAAACATCTAGTTAATCTTATATAATGTTGTTGTGATATTTTGGGATTCTAACATAATTCAACCCCTTATTAACCATTGAATCTTATGTTATTGTCAATAACTTTAACCATGACAACTTATTTTTTTGAAGTAAAAATACAATGGAATAATTACCCTTTGAATATTTTGATTAAAAATATGTATGATAATTTATAAGATTAAATTTCTAGAGTTGGTAATTTTTTTTAATAAAAGTGTTAATATAGAAATAAAATATTTTTTTGAAACATTTCTATTTAAGAATAAAAACATTTAAAACCAAATCATGAAAAATATTTATAACCAAAATATTTATTGGTTTATTATAAATCAATATGTGTTTTCTTACATTAAAATAAATCTAAAATCGAATGGATTGTTGTAAATATTACATTATATGAAAAGAACAAAAATAGTTTTGTATTTCAATAAAATATAACTTAGATTCTATAAAATCATGTATAGATTTATAAATAAAAGATATTAATTATAAATGAATTATTTCACTCATGAAATTAATTTTTGGTTTTCAAAATGGTTTAATATATTTATAATTAATGGTTAAATCTTAATGATGAAAAAAGTTAAATTTTTTTAAAATGATATTTAAAAATACACACATAAAATAAATACATTTTATAATAATAATGAAATTATACTTATAATAATTTTATCATGATGAATCCAAATATGTTGTTAGTTTCAAAATATAAAATATCTAAAATTTGAGAATTTATCTTTTAATTTAATCCTGAAATATAATTAAACTATTTTTATATTAAAATACATTTTAAACCATTATTTTTTTGATGGATTATATCATATCAATTATCAATAAAATGAGTCTTAATTTTTTTATTGACATTGAATCATTTTATTAGAATAATACTTTTAGATTGATACATTTAATTTAATATAAAAAATAAAATACATTACAAATAAATATTTGATTTTTTTTATTTTTTTTTAAATAGTTTTAACCACATCAAATTAATTATTTACCTTCTAACAGTTAAAATTTAATAAATTAAATGCTTTTAGAACACATTAAAAAATTCTACAATAATAACCATAATAATATGAAATGGATTAAAATTAATGATTGTATAATAACACATTTTTTTCATTTCATATACAAGATTTTGTATTATTATTGCAAATTTATTAATGGTGTTTCACATTATATATCATGGTTCATTTTTTAGTGTTAAATGTGATAAAAGACACTCAAATAGGGGTTTATTTAATGTAAAACACAGACAAAAATCTCAGGGCATTATATTATACAACATTAATTAAATTATATCATGATTATTTTTTTCTTTCAGTATATAAATTGTATGATGGGGATCATAATATATTCATCACTCATGATTTAATTTATAGTGAGTTATCTACCTTATTGTAATAATATAAAAATATCTTTAATTTAACATTTAACATACATTTGTGCTAAATAAAATTCCTTTATTATAAGATATTGAAGCTTCTAGAAATATATGTTTCCCGAAATATTTTTCATGGAATTATTTTCAAATAAAAAACCAATCCCAATGGTATTGATTATATTAGTAAAAATGTTAAAACCATTTATAGTTGTCTTGTCCATTACCACCACCATTTTAACCCAAGAAATATTTTATTAAGCTATTTTTTAAAACATTTTCTATTTTAGTTCAACCAATACTTGCCAATGTTTTATTATTATTATTAACATAATAACATCAAATAAATACACCTAAAATTACCATGACGCTTTCTACTATCTTATAATCCCCAATACCATAGAAACCATAACTATTAGAAATATACATACCATTATATCTTTAAAAAACTTAATATCACATATCAATAAATATTATCTCTGTCCTAAATATTCTTATAAATATATTAATATTTTCATTAAAATATATTGAATTTACATTCCACAAAATCACATTTCAAACCACAATGTTATCTCATCCAATATTCCAAATATCAATTAACCCATTATCCAAATTAAACATAATTAAATCAACATAACAACACATATTTATCTAGAGTGATATCTATACATAACTCACGAATTATTCGTTACACCAAATAATAATCTCCCAAAATATCATTAATCACTTCAATATACAATAGCAAATGACCAAAACAAGGAAATCCATACCTTCAAACATATAATAAAACATAAACATATCAACCCATAACATAATATATTAATTTAAATTAACTAATAAAATCCTAACTATTTGTTCACAAGGGTCCTAGATATCATAAGAGGGGGGTGAACATGGGTTAGGATATTATTTTAAAATTTATTCCTACCACATTGGATCTTGAACTACTTATTATATGGGACACATTGTTTTCACTTAAGTGTTACTGGTGATATTATTCTTTTCTTCATTATCTGATGATGATGTGTTGAATATAATGTATGAAAGAAAGTATATGGACACATTTATTTTTTACTTTGTTCACATTTTATGTGCTAAATCCAAAGTGTAACACCCCAAACTTCCATAGTACGTTTACCTTTGAATAATACAATAACTTTCGTCAAATGTAACATTAAGTTCTAACACACCACGATAAATGAAACAACTCATTATGAATAGTGATATTCACTTTTTGAAATATTATAAATATTATTTTTTTTCAAAATGGACTTCATTTTTGGACTCATGATATCAAAATTATCTGAGGGTGAATTTTTGGTATTTTTATGAAAACTCTAATTTTTGATGAATAGTGAAAAACACTACATTATTGTTTGAAACCAAATTTTAATTTAAATAATAATTTATTTTATTTAAATTTATTTTAAGAAAAAATAGATACATATTACCTATATTTTCTAAATTTAATTCAATGGAGTAATTTTATAATAAGATTAGATGTATAAAATTTAATTGAACTTTTTAAAGACTTTTACCCACCATCAAGGCACCTTAGAAAATTTTCAGAAAATGTAATTGTACCACTTCTATGAATTGAATTTCATCATTCCTAGAAAAATAGTTGAAATCAGTATGGAAGATTTTGTTCAGTAGGAAGAAAATATATTTTTAGTGAATAGTATCTTATGAATTTTACTTACTACGGTTAAAAGTGAATAGGGTAATTAAATGTATAAATGATATTTTTTATTACCCTAAATCATATCCTAATTCTATTTCATAAAGTAATTTAGACCAAAATCAACCTTATGAATAAAATATGATCATTTCGGTCCACTTTGATTAGATTAGGACATTTATTATTATTTTATTTAAAGAAGAGTTAAAAGTGTTAAATTCAAATTTTAATAAATAATATATTTTTAATATAGGGTTATAAATAAGATTTATTCAACTATAATTATTCATTATAAATATAATAATATTTAATACACTATGGAAATTTATTTATAAGTTTTAGGCATTTAAAAAAATTATTTATGACATAGTGATGATGCAGTAATAACATTATTATTGAAATATTAAAATAATTGATAATCTAAATGTTATTATAATTGTAAATAGAGTCTTCTAATGTATTAAAATTTTTTTTTTGATAATATGAGATTGTATGGTAGATAAAATAGATTTTGTTCGGTGTGATAAAGTTGTTAGGACTTTCACAAAAACCAAAATCTAAATAGTGTCAAAATGGACAAAATGAGTTTTTAAAATAAATAATATATTATTAACTGATATAATATTCCCAAAAATCTAAGGATCGGACAATGTACTTAGATATAGTTATATAAATAAATAATTTACCAGGTGGGGTTCTCTGGTCGTTTTATAGTATGTTTCTTAACCATTTATTATATTAATAAAATAATACATTGTAAATGTTATACTATTTTACTAAGAGTTAAATATAAAATATAGGGTTAATAATGTAACCTAAACCTGTCTAAAACCTATTAGTTGAGAGGTTTTCAACCGCACCCCACCCTATCCTTGAAATAAATCATATTGTATCCCTTAGAAACTGAATATGATTATATAATAAATTAATATTTCAATCTTTTCCAAGAGTGACCCCCATCTATCTTATAAAATGGAAATTACCCTTCTCCCAAAATCTCACCTCCAATTCTATTTGGCTCAGACGACCCCTACTAAAATATCAAACCAAAAACCCTCACATTATACTACATGCATTACTTTGATCATAAATCCAATCTAATGAGCACTTTTGATCAAATCAAATGGAAGCACCTGAAGAAGACGTAATAATTTTATAACCTATTTCAAAGTTTATTTCATATTCCCCATCCTATTTCTTTGTTATTTTCATACAAAAATAATACCTCTATTACCATACACATAATTTGATGTTATTAAAAATATTTTACATCCAAATTCATAATTCCATCCATCATACGAAGGACATTGTCACCATATGTTGGTGCGTACGACTTAATTTCTCCACATTGTGGTGTAGTTTGTTATTAAACACTTCATCCTTTGTATGAGAATAATAATGAGTATAATTGATTATAATAATAAATATGAAATTTTAATGATTCATTATATATTATATACCATCCATTTTATATGATTTCACCATCAAATTAATGTTATTATCGCTCGTGCATTTTTACGAATTACTGTCTCCATGAACGCGATATGATTCATTTACCCATAATAACCATTCATGAATAATTATCATTTTATTATTAAAAATAATGTTTAAATAACTTAATATCATTCTATAGATGAATAAAATACTTCCTATGCATAACAAACATGACTTACGTGACAAAAGATATGAAGAAAAATGAATCAGTTAACACTCGAAACAATGATACTACTAAAATATTATAATCAAAACAATATTATAAGATCATATATAATATCATATTTATGTATATGGATATTGTATAATTTAATAATAATTATTTAACTATTATAATGAATGTAAACATACCCTCAACCACAGAAAAGTACAAGGTAAGTTTTAATTTTACAATCTCTATATTATCTGATGTCGTTTATATGTGAGTATCTACTAGGACCTCTTTATCATCCACACCTAGGTTTCTTAAAAATTTATTTCAAATCATTTTTACTATTTCCTAGAATAGGGTATAAATTTATTTATAACCTTGTTTTATTTTTTAAAAAATGTTTTCAAAATAATCATCCAGTGGTTTTCCAAAAAAGTTACTTTATGACATTTTTTAAAAATTAAGGTAAGAATTTTTTTAACCAAAACAGTGGGTGCGACTTTTTTCCACCGTTATAAAAGATTACAAGCATCTCTTACAATATAATAAGAAAAATTCCAAAATAAATGTGTCATTTTATAATTATTTTACTTTTATATGTTTTCAAAATATAAAGAGATATTTCTCTCAAATAGTTGTGATTTCATCTATGATGACATCCTTTTATGGATTTTACACTAGTCTGTAGTTGATTTATTATGATAAAATCACCAATATTTTATTGAAGTATTATGATAGGTTTGAATATGGATATGTTATTTTTATTCCATTTGCGGTTTATGGTTAATATATTAACATTTCGTATGCAATTTTTAATACAAATGATTCTGTTTTTTTTAAACCATTTCAAATGAGGAATGCATTGGACAAAATAAGTGATGGGTGGAGCCTGTTAGAGCTACTCGATGCATCGGTAGGTCTCATGAGACAAACTAATGTCTTGGAACACGTCCTTGATAAAATCTTATTTTTATTCTTGGAATGAGGCCTTGAATACATAGTTATGATGCCTGACATTATGAATTCCATTATTATGAAATTGGTTATTGGTGTTACATGTTATTATTTGACTAGAAAAATATACACGTGAATAAGTAAATTGTATTATTTTTTTATCTTTTCCATATTATGCTAATGTTTATGTTTAAAATTCTTGTGTTTTAATCTTATGCATTTCCTTAAATTCTATGCTTATTTATGATTGTTTCGGCTGTATTATTATCCACACCGAGCATCTGAGCTCTCCCCTTTAAATATATTATCTTTCCCAAGATGCGAAGAAGTATATTATGATTAACCTTTAGGAATAGGCTATGGTATTTGAGTGTGTTCAAAGGGGACACAATTTTGTTGTTGTTTTTTTATTTAATGATGTAATGTAAAACATATGTATGCCTCTAGAACATACAAAGCTATTAAACTAATCGGTCTTTCAAGACTAGATCTCTTACGATCATGTTAATGATATACAATATTGCACCAACTATGGGTAAATAGGGTCAGGGCATTATAGTTGTTATCAAAGGAAGTTTAGTACAAACCTTGTAAATAATATTTACAAAAACTCTTATTATAGAACATTACCCTAAGATTGAATTTGAAGATTAGTATAGAAGAACTTCCTAGAATTTTGTTAATGTGTGGATTTTTTGTATTTTCCACACAATGCATCCCTTTCTAGATATTAGTAGGTAGAGGTATCTATGGAATATATGTACCATGGAGTGAAAACTTCAACAAGGAGTATCAGGCTTGACCCCGGGTATCCTGATACACAAAAATAGGCATTTCTACACTCTTGGATACGAAAATCCTGGGGGCTATGCTTAGGATAAACCACACATTATTTACAAACAATTATGAAGGAATTATGAGTAAATACCTCCTAAAAGATAACATTTTTTATAATTATGGATTGTAATAATTAAGTGATCAATTTATGTAAGTTATTTTACTAGTTTGGAATTATGTATTGTGGATCATAAACTAACCTAGTATATTCCATTTTTTAGAAATGGATCTTAAGGGAAGGAATGGAAATCGTATAAGTGCACGTAATCCATGTTGTGATTTCACTCCTCCTCAAGATAATTTTAGTGGATCTTGTGATGCAACTAGTGATGAAAAATGTATAACCATACTATGATAACTCACTCAGGTTATGAATAATATATATACCCTTATGGAGCACCCTGATCAACAACATGGAGAATAAATGATAGACCACATCATGACGAAAAAACCACCAATATTAAATGGGACGAAAAATACATTTTTAGCTGATCAATTTATATGTTCCTTAGAGAAACAATTTCAGGCTTTGGGGGGTTGCAAAAAGGAAAAAATCGTTATGGTAGTTTATCACCTCACAAGAGAGGCAGATCAAGGGTTTTCATTAATTAAAAACACAAAAGCGTATGAAGAAGTATCAAAAATGGAATTAAGGGAGTTTTAAGAACTTTTTAAGAAAAAATACTTACGTCATGACCATCGAGTAGATATGTAAAGTCAATTTCTGAATCTAAGTCAAAAGTAGAATGAGAATGTCGCAAATAATGAGGCTATAATAAAAAGGATATAAATGAATACAACTGATTATATATGTTTCCTAATGAGTAATATTGATCGATTATTTTATGGGTTAAAACCATTTCTTTTACGATCATTATTCTTACAATATTTCTTGTCGTACAATGATATTTCTTCATGTTCTATCAAGATTGAAAAACCATTCACTATGTATTACGAATTTAAATCGAAGAAAAAGAAGAAGAGATCATCTGAAAACTTTTATAATAGAAACTAGGGAAAGACGGGAAAAGTTAAATTTACATCTTATAGTAAATATGGGATGAAACACCCCATTACTTTTATAATGGGAATGGGAGTCTTTTACAATGTTAGTGAAAAATGCCACCATGCTGCTGATTGTAGTGGAAAAAAAATGGTTTTCATTGTTGGATGATACCATTTTTGCGAAATGGGAGAATATTGAAATGAATATCCTAAGTGCCAAGGAAAATTAGCTCAAAAGGTCTAAGAGAGAAAGGCCAATCTTATGCGATAACTACTGCTATAGTTGAATCTCTGAATGACAGGGTGGAAGGTAATTTAATGGTTTCCTCAAATTTAGTGAATGCCTTATTTGATTTTGGATAATCACATTGTTTCTTATCTTCCTATTTTTTTACGAAAATTATATATTTCCAGTTTGATTAAACAAGGAAGTTGTTAGTCAAAACACATAATGGAATTATAATTGCGACAACGTTTTGTGAATAAATTCCCATGATGGCATATAAAAATGGTTTATCTGCTGATCCCGTCATTATACCAATGATTGAGATTGATATAATCCCTAGTATGGATTGGATTTTAGACTATGATGTGAAAATTTATTGTAAAAATGAGTATGTTATAATCTTCGTTGACGATATAGAGTACCTTATCTTTAGTGAGGAAATTTAACCATATGATTCTTATCTATATCGACCCTCAATTGCTCTACTAAATTAAATTATTGGGGGGGGGGAGATAAAGAAAAAAATATGGTTGAGTAATGGAATGTTTAAATAGAGGATGTGCCTATTATTCTAGAATATGTTGATGTGTTTCCAGACGATTTACCGAGAAATTCTCTAGAATGAGAAATTGAGTTTTCCATTGATTAAATTCATGGTTCAAGGCTCATATCAAAGACCCCTTATATAATGGTCAATGTTGAATTAGTAGAACATAAGAATCAACTAGAGGAATTGATTAATAAAGGATTTATTCTCCCTGCTGTTTCTCCATGGAGATCCCCTATACATTTTGTTAATAAAAAAGGATTAATCAATGAGATTATGCATTGACTATAGGGAGATCAATTCTATAACAATAAAAACAAGTATCCTCTACCTCAAATTGATGATTTATTCTATAAACTTCTTGGAGATCAATATTTTTCAATGATTGACCTTTGATTTGGATATCATCTGTTGTGTGTAATGAAGGAAGGCATACCGAAGACAACCTTTCATATTAGGTATGGGAATTACGAGTTTATAGTAAAGCTTTTTGGAAATACTATTTAACCATATGTTTACATAGATATAATTAATAGGGTTTTCATGGAATATCATGATGAATTTGTTCTCGTATTTATTGATGATATCTTGGTATAATAAAAAATCTATAAAGATCCGGAAAATCACATGCGTACTATTCTAAAAACCCTCCAAAGAAGTGAATTATATATGATGTATATAATGTGTGAATTGTGGATTAAGTAAATTTATTTTCATGTCCATATTGTCTATAAATATGGAATCTCTATAAATCCTTCAAAGACCGATACAATTCAAGACTTCCTTGAACCGAAAAGTATAATTGAGCTACACAATATTATTGGTTTAGCAGGTTATTATTGGTTTTTCGTCTAGAATATTTTCTGATTGTCTAACCTGTTAACCAAGATCACACATAATGGAGTTATTTGTTTGAAAAAAAGTGTATGAATAATTTTTTGATGATCTGTAAAGAATATTAGTCAATGATCCTATATTGACACTACCATTAAGGAATGATGGGTTTGTTATTTATAGTGATTCTTCAATGAAATGATTTGGTTGTGTTCTTTTGAAGAATTATAGAGTATTTCCTATGCATCACGGGGGTTAAAAATTACAAAAAAAAAAACAATCCCACTCATTATCTTGAGTCAGTAGCTGTAATCTTTGCTTTGAAGATATCCATACACTATCTCTATGGTAAAAATGTGTGATATATATCGATTATAAGAGTTTAATGTATATTTTCTCACATAAATAACACCACATGAGGAAATGATGGTAGGTTAAACTACTCATGAATTATGATTGAACTATACACTACCACCTAGGAAAGCAGAATAAGGTGGAAGATGCTTTGAGTAGAAAGGATGATGGATTTTTGAACAAGATGAGAGTTGAAAGGGATCCTATGTTCATTGATCTAGTAAATATGGATATGGGAATACTGATGGATGGAGAAACCTCAATACTTTTTCAAATGGTAGCCAACCAACCCTTACAAGAAAGGATAGAAATTTCCCAGAATGATGATGAGGTGTTTCAAAAGAAAATTAAAGCTATGAATAATGGGAGATTGATTGACTTCGTATTTACAGTTGGAATTTTGAAATTTAGGAGGATATATTGTGTTCTTGACATACCCAATTTAAAAATGGAATTGTTGGATGCTGCTCATAGCTCCAATTTCACTATACACTATTGTACCACAAAGATTTATAGTGATTGAAAGGAACATTTTTGGTGGGATAACATAGAGAAGGAGATTGCTGATTATGTGTCAAGATGTATGGTTTTTCAACAGGTTAAGGCTGGAAGACAACATCCTAGTGGATTCATGAAACCTTTTCCCATACCTGAGTGTAAATGAGATGATATTATGATGGACTTTTTCATGGGGATACCAAATAATCCTAGAAGGAATGATCAAATATCTGTCATTGTTGATTGTTTTACCATGTTATCACATTTTCATGCTATAAGAGAATATTTACAACCTAAAAATTTAGCATTACTATATATTAATGAAGTCGTAAGACTCCATAGAGTACCCATATCGATTTTTTCTGATCGTGATCCCCATATTACATCATGATTCTGGAAAAGTCTATAAAATTCTCTAGATACTAAACATTGTTTGAGCACTTCCTTCCACCCTCAAACTGATTGACCATCAGAATGGACAATTCAAACCTTATAAGTCATGTTGAGATCTTTCTCACTTGGCTTTCAAGGTATGTGGGATCAATATTTACCTCTTATAGAATTTTCCAATAATAATAGCTTCCATTCATCTATTCAGATGACACCATATGAAGTGTTGTATAGAAAGAGATATCACACACCAAATTGTTGGGATGATGTTAGTGAGTGATAAATCGTTGGCCCAGAATATGTTGAGGAAATAGTACAAACAGTGAATATTATCCAAAAATGCATCAAAGTAGATCGATGTAAGAAAAAGAGATATGCCGATAACCGAAGAAATGATTTTGAATTTCAAGTAGCATATCATGTTTTCTTGATGGTATCTCTGTGGAAGGGTGTTTTGAGATTCATTAAGAACGGTAAATTGAGTCCAAGGTAAATCGAAATTTCGAAATTTGTGAACAAATTGGAGTTGTAGCTTACCATTTGTCAATAACCCCAAGTCTCTACATAGTTCATGATGGGTTCCACGTATCATTGTTGAGAAAATATATGCCCGACCAAACACATGTTCTAACCAAAGATGAAATAAAACAGAAACTTGATATGTCTTATTGTAACGTTCCTGACAAGATTCTTGATATTATAGAAAAGGTGTTGAGAAACTAGACGACTCGTCTGGTAAAAGTTCTATCGAGAAACCATAAGATTGAAGAGGAAACATGGGAACCCGAGGAACATATGATGAACAACCACCAAAATAATTTTTATGCTGTAGTATTCTAGAAATTTCAAGGATGAAATTATTTTAAGTTTGGAATAATGTAACACCCCAATCTTCTATGGTTTGTTTCTCATTGAATAATACAATATCTTACACTGTACACAACATCATGTTCTAACAAACTAGGACCAATCAGACTAACTATTATAAATAGTAATAACAACCTTTTAAAATTTTATTATTTTCTTCAAATGGACATCATTTTTGTATTTATAAAATAAAAATTATCTTAGGGTGAATTTTTGGTATTTTTTCGAAAAACATCAATTTTGGATGAATAGTAAAAAACACTACGTTCTTGATTAAACCCAAATTTTTACTTAACTAAATATGTATTTTATTTAAATATACTTTAATTAAAATTATATACATTATACCTACATTAGAGTGATTTAATTCATTAGGGTCATTTTATAATATGATTTGATTTATATAATTTTATTGAACCTTTTAACGTCTTTTACTCACCTTCTAGTCAAATTAGAAAATTTGCATTAAATTTTTTTTACCACTTCTGTGAATTGAATTTCAAAAATATGAGAGAAATGGTTGACATAAGTATGTAAATTTTGGTTCAATATGATGAAAATATTTTTGGGTGAATAGTAAATTTTGATTTTTATTTACCAGAGTTTAAAGAAAATAAGGGTAATTAAAGGTAAAAGTGATATTATCATTACCCTAACACATTTCATAATTGATTTGGATAAATTTATTTCGACCAAAATCATCCTTAGGAATAAAATATGATTATTTTGGTCTACTTGGATTAGATAATGACATTTATTATTAGTTTATTTAAAGAAGAGTTAAAAGTGGTAAATTCAATGTTTAATAACTAAAACGGTTTTAATACATGGTTATACATAAGATAAATCCAACTATAAATGTTCATTATAAAGATAAAAATATTTCCAACAAAATTTTATTTTATTTATAATTTTTAGACACAAAATAGTAAAATTTATTTATAACACAATGATGATGCAGTGATTACCTTATTATTGAATTTTTAAGATAATTAATATAACAAATATTAATATTATTGAAAATTGAGACTTTTTATGTATTATAAGAAATTTATAGTTTAATATCACATGTTATAATTGATTAAACAAATTTTTTTCATAGTTAAAATGTTTTTATGACTTTCACAAAAACCAAATTCTAAATAGTGTCAAAATTGAGATAAATGAGTATTAAAAACAAATACTATATTATTAATTGATATAATATTCCTAAAAATATAAATATCTACCAAATTAAATAGAGAAGATTATATATATAAATAATGAACCACTTTCATTTCCCCTAGAATTTTAATGTATGTTTGTTAACCATTTATTATAATAATACAAGAATACATGGTAAAAGTTAAACTATTTAACAAAGGTTTAAATCTGAATGATAAGGCTAATATGGTGACCTAAACCTATAAAAAACATATTGGTTCATATTTTTGGGAACTATAATCATTTTATCCTTTAAATAAATCATTTTAATCCATTATAAACCGAATATGATTGTATAATATATTAATATTTCATGCTTTTCCTAAAGTGACCCTCACATCTCTTATAAAAGTTTACTTCATATCCTCTAAAAATCAGACCTCCAAATCCATTTGGATCTATCAATACATTCTCAAATATCCTCCCAACTACTTTCAATTCAAACTAGAGGCATTAAATTGATCATAAATCCAAACTAAGAAGCCCTTTTCATCGAATCAAAATGAAGAACTCGAAGTTGAGGTAATAATTTCATCACCTCTTTCAATGTTACTTTCATATTCTAGTTCATCTTTCGTTGTAATTTAAATAAAAAAATACCATACATTCTTCATAATTTTATGTTTTTATAAATAAGGTACAATCAAATTTATTATTATATCCATCATATGAATGACAATGTCACTATACGTGCATATGTACTGGTTACTATCGCTACATTGTGGTGTAGTTTGTTATTCAACACTTCATTATTTAGATTAGTATAATAATGAGTATTATTGATGTTAGAAATACATACCACATGTTAATGTTTCTTTATATACGATATAACAACCATTTACATACTATTTCTCCATTAATAGAATGATATTTTTGAAAGAGAATACGTATGGATTATCGTCTCCACGAATGCGATAAGATTCATTTCCCCATTATAACAATTCAAGAATAATTTTCATTTTATTATTAAAAATAATTTTTAAATTACATAATATAATTATGGATATGAATCAAATATATCCTATCCCTAAAAATCATGACTTATGTAACAAAACATGAAAAGGAAAATGAATCAGTTAGCACCCTAAACAATGGTACTACTGAAATATTATTAACAAAACAATAATGGAAGATAAAATATAACATCATATTTAGGTATATGGTTATGGTATAATTTAATAAAAATGATTTAACTATTATAAAGGAGGTTAATGTACCCTCTACCAAGGAAAAGTACTAGGTAAGGTATAATTTTACATTCTCTTCATTATCCGTGGTTGTTTATACGTGAGTATCTACTGTGACCTTTTTATCATCCACATCTGTGTTTCTTAAAAATGTAATTCAAATCATTTATAATATTTCCCAAAATATGGGTTAACGTCATGTATACCATTGTTGTAATTTTTATAAAATGTTTTTAAAATAATCTTCCAATATTTTTTCCAAAGAAGGTACTTTATGACCATTTCAGCAAATTAAGGTAAGAATTTTGTTTAATGTGTGCGACGTGTGCAGATATTTTCAACCGTTATAATATCTTTGTAGCTTCCCTTACAAGATTTTTAGAATATTTTCAAAATAAATCTTTTCTCTTATAATTATGTGTCTGTTAAATGATTTCAAAATATAAATATATATTTCTCTCAAATAGTTTTGATTTCATCTTAGTTTACAACCTTTGATGGATTTTACACTTGTATGAAATGGATTTATTATGATACAGTATTCCATATTGTATTGATCGTTTTTTAATATGTTTCAAGGTGGATGTCTAATTTTTATACCATTCATTGTATATGGTTAACCTCTTAACATTTGTAATTCTAGTTTTAAAACAAATGTTTATGTTATGTTTCAACCTTTTCATATGATAAATGCATTGGACATCGTATGTGATGGGTGGATCCTGCTATAGCTCTTCAATGAATAGGTAGGTTTAATTAGACAAACTAGTGTCTTGGCACAAGGCCTTGACAAAATAATATTTCTAGTCTTGGAATGAGGCCTTGAGTACGTGGTTATGATATTCGGCAATACACTTTCAATCATTATGAAATTGGATATTGATATTACATGTGATTATTCTACTAGTAGAATATCCATGTGAATATCTAAATGGAAATATTTGATTTATCATTGCCATATTATTCTGAATTTTAATTTTAAAAGGCTTGTGTTTTAGACTTATACATTCCCTTTAATGTTTATTCTTATTTATGATAGTTTGTGCTATATTGTTATCCTTACTAATCATCTCATCTCATACCTTTCTATGTTATTTTTTTTTCAAAACGAGAAGACGTATATTACGATTAACCTGCATGATTTTTTAAGGGATATGAGTGTGTTCAAAGTGGAATGAATGTTATTTTTTGTTCATTTCATGATGTAATGTAAAACATATGTATATATCTAGCACTTCCAAGGCTACTAAACTATTTAGTATTTCTAGACATGATCTCTTGTGATCATGAAAATAGTACGTAATAACAAACCGACTCTGGGTAACTAGGGTAGGGGCATAAAATAAGAGCATACAATGAAAATATGTCGATGTACTAAATCCACTAAGGGTCACTATCAAATTTTTTGTTTTTGATAGATCAATTCTATTCCTAGTCTCACTGCCTATATAAGGATTCGGTTATACTCAATACATTCCCCAGGTTCACTCTCTATGTAAATTTCTCGATCTCAAAACCAGTGGAAAGGATCATTAACTTCCTCTTGTTTTGAAAAATGATCTAGAAGGGATCCACACAAAGTTTATAGACTTGTGGGTTCCATCATTATCAGGAATGAATATATCCCCAATGGTAGATGGATTCTCTATAAATGTTCCGCATTCATCCAATTGATGAATAAAAATTTACCATAATTCCACTGGGGAACCACATTCACAACACGTTCTCAATTCTCAATTCTTTCATGAAGCTTCCATGTTCGTGAAGCTCCCACATTTTGGAAGATCAAATAGCCTTGGTGAATAAACCACAACTTTTGAATCTCAATTATTTCTCTATGCTCAACAATCCTTCACCAAGATCACAAATTTCAGATGGATTTTTATATCATTGGCCAACTCCATCACTTTTGCGATGCTGAAATATTTTTGCTCGCATTTATATGTTTCTGGATCAACCTTCCTTCACAGACATTTTCGAATGTACCTCCTTCATGAACCCGTTTCACAAATCCAGATCCTTAGGATCTTCATTAAGTATATCTTCTTTTTTGAGGTAATAAATCCCTATTTTTATGTGTTTCAACCAATTTTAAATGCTTCTAACCACATCATCACCATTTCTTGATTCTCCCTCATTTCATTCATGATGATCCCAGTCTCTCTATGGTATAGGAATGTTATTCTCTCCTGAAGCTCATCATAATTACATAGATTACCATCAAATTATTTTTTCTTTTGTGAACCCGCCTTTATAAATTTCATTCATCATGAAACTCATAGATTTACAACATTTTTTGTGCTGCTTTCTTGTCATCCATTCCTCTTTCTTATGTTATTGAAAACATAATGTGTCAAACATCTATTTGGGATCCAAAATTTACCATGGAAACCAGACTTTTCATCAAATACAAGCATCCCAAATATTTTTCATTGTTTTCTTGATGGATTTTTTCCCAAAACTAACCAATAAGGTTGTAAAAACCCTAATCTGATTCAATTTGAGATTCCCCAAATCTGTAGATCTAGATATAGTGCTTATAACATAATATTTACATACTAGTATTGATACCAACTAATGTGACCAAAATTTAACCATCTATATTTATATTATCAATGAACAACATTTATTCATTTACATACCTAAAAACTTTTATGTTTATATATTTAGTTAATTTGGAAAAAATCCCAAAAAAAAACATATTTTTTCACCCAAAAGAACATTTGGCCACTGTACCATGAAATTCATTCTTCAAAATATTTATTCACCATTTTTTTAAAATTATCCACACATGAAACCCGTTCATACATATCACACATAATGTATTTCATCATTTTGTGGGAAAATGGAAACATAAAAAGGATGTGGTTAGTTTCTCTGTAAGGGAAATCATATCAACAAGTAATAATAAACATATGAGATATTATTAAAATGGGTGAAAAATCTGATTAAATGTATAATATAAAATATGAAAAATTGATATATAACCTCAAAAAATCAAGAACACTGAATGGAGTATAAATTAGGAGAGTGTATTCAATATCCTTGGGATATATTGTAGGCATCTAGTAGGAAATTATGGCATTATCATACCTATATGAAATCATAACATTATATATATATATGACTCCATTCATAATTTTTAATCATAACAACAATGTTCATGATATATGTTTTGATCATAATAATAAATCACACACATAAAATTATAAACATAACAAACAATTACCACAAATAAACTCTATTATCTCATGCGATATAAAATATCACCGAATGTATTAGAGACATACAGAAAACTCACCCATAATAAAATTATAAACCATATTTATGTAATCCATAATAACATCACATAATTTATCATTCCTTCAAATCGTAATTTACCAATTAAAAGAAACAGGTTTTAAGAAAACATCCATAAAACATCATTAAAATGAATCCAATGAGTGTTAGTGGATGGTATAATTAGATATTATAAAAATGAAGCATAAAATAATTATAGGATGATTATATAGGTAGTCATTACACGTATTAAATAATTAAAAGTTTTATTTGAATAATAACTAAATAACCTCTTCCTTTAATAACATATAAAAAAATCAATCTCTACAAAATGGCAAATATTTTATGTTGAAAAATATTTGGAAATTGAAAATGAATCTAAATAATGATGAATGGTCCTGATAGAAACAAAATGTGTTTGTGTAATAATTCATAGAAAAAAAATCTTTTCACACTTTATTAAATAAAGTCAAATGTGACACATATATAAAACATAAAGATGATTTTTCATCCATTATAAATAAAGGAAATGGTATATAAAAGTAAACATAAGAAATTATTATAGAATATATTGAAATTGTACTATAATAATATAAATAATATATAAATATGGCAAAAAGGTTCTTTTGAAAGCCTTTAAAACATTATAAAAATTAATTTAAAATAAAAAACACTAAAACTTCAGTATATTTTAAAATACGATGTAATAAAATAAACTGAGAAGGAACATAAAATGTAATTTTTATAAAGATATTTCAGAAATAAAATTTTAATTAGGCATTATAGAAACCATATAAATAAAAATTGGTGTACAATATGAAACATGTCTAAAATAAATGAAATTTAGATAAAACCCCCACATAGGGTTTGGAACATTTGAATCAAATCATTTTGACTAAAATAATATAAAATGGAATGTTTAATATCTTAAATAATGATATAATTATTATATAAAATATAAAATAGATTGTATATACACTATATGCATAAAAATAGGTTCATAACATGAAATATGTCTCTAGGAATGAGAACTGAGACAATGAAATCATAATATATTTTATATCAATTAAACAAAAACTATTTAAATAAATAAAAAGGTTTATATTTTTGAATTCCATTAATTAAATGATAAATATGGTATAATATATTCATGGTTTAATGAATCAATGTCATACCAATACATGGTGCACAATATGAAACATGTCTCAAGGAATTTAATCTTAGACTATGAAACAATTACAATAGACATCTACTTTGTAGCAACCCCGGTTTGAGGTATGTTTCCTTTGTTTATGCATTTTTATGTCTTTAAAGTGCATGGAATGAGTTGGGAAGTTTTTGGGATGTTTTGGAATGGTCTTGGATGAGTTTGGAGGCTATTAAAGGGGTGCACGGTTTGAGGATGGTTAGTGTAAACCGTGCATATGCGACAAGAAACTGTGCAGGGGGAGACAGTAGGCTCCGCACGACCTGTGCATGGTTTTCCAAACCATGCAATGAAACCACATGGACTCTGGCTCTCGAGGCAGTGGTGTGCGCACGGTTAGCGCACGGTTTTCCAAACTGCGCGACCACATAAAGTTTGCGTTATAAGTTCTGGGCTTACTCGGTATTTCCTCATTTCACTCCTCTCTTCCTCCCACATGAGCATCACACGATTTTTTGGGTTCTTAGGGGTTTAGGGTTCTCTCCCACTCGGTATGGAAGGATTTTGAAGAGGATTCAAGGTTGTTTGAAGGTGATTGCTCTGGGTAAGTCTCTCCTCTTTCTTCTCTTGTGTTTTAATCAAGATCTACTTCCCTCTCGTTCGTGGTTTTCAAGATCTACACTTGTTTTGTGTAGATCTAGGGTTGGGGCTTTCTTGGATGTTAATATTAATGCTTGTAGATGTTAGGAAAAGTGATCTAGAGAGGTTCCGATGGTGTGTTCACCAGATTTGAGCTGCGGTTGTTTGTGGGTCGATTTCTCAGGAACCCTAAAGGTAGGTGGATTCTCTCTCGACTCCACTCGGGATTAACTAATAGTTACATGTTAAAATTAATTTGATTGGATTGAAATTAATTTTTCTATGATGTGTGATTTTGGATGTAAATCCATTTGGGGTTTTTTGCGGAAAATGGGGTTTTATGATGAAATGTTTTTATTGTGCATTTAAAAATTTGATCGATGTGATTGATTTGGGAAAATTGATGATGAAAAATGGGTTTCAATAAAGAGGTCATTTTATTGAAATGTGCCTTTGTCATGGAAAATTATTTTTCAATAAATGGTTGATTTATTGAATGGGATAGATATGAAATGGAATTGGTTGTTTGCATTATGTTGTGATCTTGGATGGGATTGTTTGAAAGGTTGTGTGGAAGTGGGCGGGAATTACCACTATAATGAAGGGGATGGATAGTGGACAGAAGGGCCCCTATCAAAGTATACGTGGACTGGAAGAGCCACTAATTGTGAATGAGTGAACGGGTTGGACGGAAGTGCCACCATTTGGTTTTTTGGTTGTTATTGTGCATTGTTTTGAAATACTGAATTTTTGTGCTAATATGTGAGTAAGAGAATGGCTTATGGAATGTTTGTTTGACTTTCCATTGGTGGTTTGGTTTTGGTGGAATGGATTTTTACGTGCTTGGATGGCTTATGGTAATGTTTTCACTTGTGATTATTTTATATAAATTGTTTTATATAAATGTGCTAATGGTTTTGTCCTAGTGGCTTGTGTAAGGAAGTCATTTGGGGAAATCCAACTATGTTTTAGTAATCACCCCCTATTTTGGCACGTTGTTGTCTTTGCAGATGTTGTGTACCATGACATGGGAAAAGGTAAGGCATCAACCTCCTTTAGTGGTGCGTTGTGTTGTCTTGGTGGTACATGGAGCATGGAGCGTGGTGTGGAGCTCTGGTGGTGTCATGACTTGTAGTGTTCTTGTTGAGTCTTCCGCATTGTACTCATATGTTGTATTGGGTTGTGCTGGCATGTGAGATTATGGATTATCTGGTTTTCCTTAGTAATGTATGAGTTTGTTTTGTTGACATGCATCATTTAGTTGTGGTTGATGGTTGGTTTTATCTCAATCGAAAATCATTCCCCAAATTGTTCTCAGAGACCTCGACATTTATTTCCAACATTTAGTGCCTTGAGAACGTTGCTTAAGGCCAAGTAACCCTCACCACATCCTCAAGCCTATGAGGTAGGGGAGGGGTGTTAGAAGTTGTATCAGAATGTTCAGTCCTTTGGAGTTGATCCCCAGATTTGGTGTTGACATTCTTTGTGGTTCATTCCTTGAGTCGGGATGGTAGCAAGGCGTAGGAATGTCGAAACATGAAATGTATAGTATAAAAGGACGTAGCTAATCCTTTATACTAAAATTAATGTTACCGGGATGTTGGGTACATAAGTGTTTTGAAGAAACTTATAGGAGTTGGATATCTCATTGTCATGGGTGTAACCAATGAGATGAGAATGTAATGCATGGTAAAATTGACTTCCCTCTAAGATGCATATTTCATCGGGGTATAATGATTTATGGTATGATATGAATGTGTGGATTTTGAAAATTTTAAACTGGGTTTCAAAATGGAATGATTTGAAACATGGAAATTAGTGGTATTTTGAAAATGGTTTGGTTTTCAAAAATGGTGAAACATGAGAAATGTGAACTTCTAGAAAGCCTTATTGTGATAGTGCTGTGTAATGTAATTTGAAATGGGATTTCGTGATGTCAAAGTAAGTGAGAATCATGGTTTTTTGTTTTCTATTGATAGAAATGCTACCGAGTAGGCGTCGTAGAGACCAACCGGAGGTGGCCGATTAGAACGTGGTTGCACCTGAGCCCCAGGGGAACCAACAATTAGTACAATGTATCGTGCAAGGTTTCCTAGCCGTGGAAAGTAGGAATAAAATGAATGAACCAAGGGATATCGATCATACGGTTCAGTTTCAAAAGTAGAATCCACCCATCTTCTAGAGTGATTTAGAGACAGAGAGGGTAGAATCATGGTTGAATATAATGAACAAGATCATATAGTTCTTGGGACCACCGGTAGTGTAAAAAGTTAAATAGGCCACATATATGTTGGAAGATCTTTCCCATCAGTGGTGGGAGTTGGTAGTACAAGCTAAGATGGGCCGGGGTATGATCTTGGAAGGATTTGAGGAATTTTTTAATAAACAATTCTACCCACATATGTTTAGAATTCAGTGTATGACTGATTTCTTCAGTTTGAAGCAAGAGTTGATGTCGGTGATAGAGTATGCAGCTATGTTTATGAACATAGTTCAGTTTTCACCTGATGTGGCGGGTAGCACGTTGTAGAAGGAAAGGATCTTTGAAGCAGGATTAAGGTAAGAAATCCATTCAAAGATAGTGGTACTGTGTAAATATGATTACACAGAGTTGGTGAATAGAGCCTCGGTGGATGAGCGGGATATGTTTGGTGTTCTGGGTGGAGGACACATGGTGGTACCCGTGTGGAATAGTGGGAACTCAAACGATGGGTTCAAATGGAAGAGGGAAACTTATTTCTATGGCAGGAATATAACATATAATCCGATGGGAGGATCGGTGAATCTTCCTCCGAAGCCCCAGAGCAAGCTGGTATGTTTTCAGTGTGGTTCTACAGGACACATCCAGCGGGATTGTACAACACAACCTCGAGCATGTCATAATTTTATGTAGATGGTCCATCTGCAGCATTATTTTCTGAATGCTCCATGGTCGGGTGCACATGACACTCCTTAGGGGTTGAAAACGTCGTATGCTTCAACGTGACGGGGACATCAGCATACCCCTCGACAGCAGAGTAAAGTGGGTCATGGTGATTCTCAGAATACCACAACGCCTTAGAAGGGAAATAAAGAATAGAGTGTGGCAAGCAAACATGTGTTTGTAGCTGAGCTGGTTGTGGTGGATGATTAGTCGGGACCATCCACGGTGCGAGGTACTATTCATTTAAATTCTACCTTGATGCACGTGTAGTTTGATATGGGTGCTTCCGACACATTTATTGCTACATGAGTGGTTGATTTGCAGGGTTTAAGGGTAGAAATGATTCCCTCGGTTTTAAAACATCAAACTCCTCTGGGTTGAAGAGAGTGTCGAGCCTTCTTTTTTAGAGAATGTTATATAGTTGTGGGCGAGGTTGATATAGTGTGGAATTTCTCAATGCTTGAGATGGATGGTTATGATGTAATCCTGGAAATGGATTGGCCGGTGTCTTTTTAGGCCCACATCGACTGTGATTTGTGAACAGTGGATTTTATGACACACGATGGCGTTAGACATCTCTTTATAGGAGAGAGGTTTGAAAGGCATGGTGCAACGGGTTTGTTGGCACCAGCAGTGTGTATGTTATCGTATCAGTTGGCGGTTTTGTCGTTGGAATTGGTAGAGGCTGTTGATCTGAGTGTTCCTCCAACAGTGGTGGATTATTTCATGGATGTTTTTCATGATGAATTCTCTTGGATACATCCCATAAGAGAAGTGGAGTATACGATTAAACTCCTTCTAAGGACCAGTCCTATCTCACTTCCGTCTTATCGGATGGCACCAGCTGAAAAGCGGGAATTGAAAATCCAGTTGGAAGAGTTAGAAAACACATGGTTTATCTGACCTAGCATGTCTTCATGGGCAGTGCCGGTGTTGTTTTTGAAAAAGGTGGATGGAAACTTGATGTTATGCATTGATTATCATAGACTTAACCAACATAAAATAAAGAATAGATATCCACTTCCACGAATCGAGAATTTTTTCAACCAGATTAGGGGAGCCCGGTGGTCCTCCAAGATCGACCTGAGGTCTGGATATCATCAATTGTGTGTGAGGAAAGAGGATATTTCTAAAATAGCTTTCAGAAGTATATATGGCCATTATAAATATGTGGTTCTTCCCTTTGGTCTAACGAATGTGCCAGAGGTGTTTATGGCATTGATGAATCGGATATTTCAGAGATATTTGGATTCATTTGTGGTGGTGTTTGTCGATGATATTCTCGTGTATTCTAAGACAAGGGTTGAGCATGGGAAGCACTTAGTGACAGTGCTGGGGATCTTGAGAGATCATCGGTTGTATGCCAAGTTGTCAAAGTGTGACTTTTGGATACAGTATGTTCATTTTCTTGGCCATGTTATTTCTGAAAGGGGTGTTTTAGTGGATCTAGAAAATATAGAAGCTGTTTTTTGGTGGAAACTGCCAAAGAATGTGTTTGAGATACATATTTTTAATGTTCTACTTGGTATTATCAGCATTTTGTTCGCGATTTTTCACGTTTTCCTTCGCTAATAATAGCTTTGACAAGAATGAATATTACATTCTAGTGGAATGAATAGTGTCAATAGTGTTTCGAAGAGCTAAAGGGTCGTCTTACATCAGCACCAATAATGGTTTTTCCAGAATCAGGAAAAGGGTACGTTGTGTATTGTGATGCATAGAGATCAGGGTTTGGGTGTGTTCTCATGAAAGGGAATCATGTGGCTGCTTATGGCTCACGATAGTTGAGAGTGCATGAGAAGAACTACCCAACTCATGATTTGGAGTTGGCAGCATTGGTCCATGCTTTGAAAGTGTGGCATCATTAACTCTTCGGTGAGAAATTCACGGAATATATATTTCATAAGAGCTTGAAACACATTTTCTCACAAAGGGATTTGAACTTGAGGCAAAGGAGATGGATGTAATATCTCCAGATTTTTGATTTTGACTTGATGTACACAAAAGGTAATGGAAATTCGGTGGAAGATGCATTAAGTATGAAATCATATGCTCAGGTGGTTAAACAGGCCTCAGACCAGTGGAAGTTGATGTCGGTTATAGCAGATATGAGGTAGGAATTTGAGGACCAGGGTGATAAAGCGGTCTTATTTCAAGTTTTGATGATTCCTGACTTGGTTTTCCTGGTTAAAGAGGAAAAAATATCCAATTCTGAGTGTGTGACCATGGGTTAAAGACTCAATGGTGGGGAGATCATTGAGGGTTGGCAACTGAATGGAGATTCATTTTTGTGTTTTCAAAATCGGATGGTAGTACAGGTTTCTTGTCAGGAGGATCTTCTCAGGGCGTATCAACATTCCCAGTGGGTTGTTCATCCAGTAATTCAGAAGATGTATAAAGCATTGAAACTGTAGTTCTTGTGGGCTGGTATGAAATGAAGTGTGGCTAGGTTTGTTTCGAGATTCCTGACTTGTCAGCAGGTCAAGGCAGAGTATCAAAGGCCAGTGAGAATGTTGTAGTCATTACCAATCCCTGTTTTGAAGTGGGAGCAGATAGCGATGGATTTTGTCACATGTCTCCCAGGAACAGTCAAGAATCATGATACCATTTTGATGATAGTGGATCGACTAATAAAGTCAGCCCATTTCATCCTGATTCGTGAATCTCATACGGTGGAGGATCTATCCAAAATCTATATCTGGGAGGTGGTAATGAGGAATGGTGTTCTAGTTTCTATTGTATCAGATAGAGATCTTAGGTTTACATCTCATTTCTGGAAATCCTTATAGCAAGCCCTTGGAACGCAGTTGAAGATGAGTACGACGTATCACCCTCAGACGGATGGTCAATCCTAGAGGAGGACACAAACTCTGGAGGATATGTCGTGGGCTTGTGTCATGGATTTTGATGGATCATGGGAGGATCACTTGTCATTGGATGAGTTCTCATACAATAATAGTTATCATGCATCCATACATAGGGCTCCGTTTGAAGCATTCGTATGGTCAGTCATGTCGTTCTCCACTATGTTGGGTGGAAGCGGGTGAGTCTTCGATGGTTGGAACGAATATTTTCCAGGAGACTACGGAGAAGATCAAGCTGATTAGGAAGAGAATGGAGATGGACCAGAGTCATCAGAAATCTTATGCGGATCATCGTCGGCGACCATTTTTGTTCTAGGTGAGTGATCATGTTTTCTTGAGGATCACTCCTAGGTTGGGAAATCGTCTGTTTGGGAAGCAAGGAAAGCTATCTCCGAGGTATATTGGACTTTTTGAGGTTCTTGAGTGGGTTGGTGAGGTGGATTATCGTTTGGATTTTCCACCATGGTTTAGTGTGGTGCAAAACGTGTTTCTTGTCTCACAGTTGAAAAAGTATCAACTGGATCGTGACCATGTGATTCGATGGGATCATGTTGAGTTAGATCCAGATGCTTCATTGGTGCATGTGCTAGTGAATGTTGTGGATAGGCAAGAGAAATACTTTCATGATAGAAGCATTGGTTTATTTCGTGTTTTGTGGAATCATGGTCAGATTCAAGAGGAGACATGTGAGCTGGAGAAAGAGATGGCCAAGCAGTGGCCCGTGCTCTTTTGGCAAAGGGCGGGTTCACTAATTTCTGGGGAAGGAATGTACAATGGTGGGGAGAATGTAGAAAACCCGTTTTGAGGTATGTGGACTTTATTTATGCATTGTTATGTATATAAAGCACGTGGAATGATTTGGGAAGAGGTTGGGAGAGTTTGGAATGGTTTTGGATGAGTTTGGAAGCTTTTAAAGGGGTGCATGGTATGAGCACAGTTAGTGTAAACCATTCTTATGCTCCCGGAAACTGTGTAGGGGGAGACAGTAGGCTATGCATGGCCTGCGCACGGGTTTCCAAACTGTGTGAGGATACCGTGCGGACTCTGGATCTTGAGGTAGGGGCGTGCGCACGGTTAGCGCACGGTTTGCCAAACCGTGTGGGCTAACCGTGAGGCCACATAAAGCTAGGGTTATAAGTTCCGAGATCACTCGGGATTGCCTCATTTCACTCCTCTTTTCATCCCACCCGAGCATCACATAGGTTTTTGGGTACTCATGGGTTTAGGGTGCTCTCTCACTCTGTTTGGAAGGATTTTGAAGAGGATTGAAGGTGGTTTGAAGGTTATTTCTCCCGGTATGTCTCTTCTCTTGCTTCTATTATGTTTTCCTCTAGATCTACTTCCCTATCTTTCATGTTTTTGAAGATATACACTTTTTGTGTGTAGATCTAGGGTTGGGGTTTCCTTGGATGTAAATATTAAGGCTTGTGGATGTTAGGGAATGAGATCTAGAGTGGTTCCGGTGGTGCGTTCGCCGGATTTGAGGCGTTGTTGTTGGTGGGTCGATTTCTCGAGAACCCTAAAGCTATGTGGATTCCCTCCCGACTCCACTTGGGCTTCACTAATAGTTACATGTCATAATTAATTCATTACTATGGAAATTAAATGTACTATGATGTGTGATTTTGGATGGAAATCCATCTGGGGGTTTTTGGGGAAAAGGGGGTTTCATGAGGAAATGTTGTTATTGTGCATTTTAAAATGGGACTGATGAGAATGATTTGGGAAATTGGTTGATGAAAAATGGGTTCCAATAAAGAGGTCATTTTATTGAAATGGGGCTTTGGCATTGAAAATGAATTTTCAATAAATGGCTGATTTATTGGATGGGATTGATATGAAATGGAATTGGATGATTGCACGATGTTGTGAACATGGTTGGGCTTGTTTGAAATGTTGTGTGGAAGAGGGCGAGAAGTACCACTATAATGAAGGGGATGGATATTGGATAGAAGGGCCACCATAAAAGTATTTGTGGACGGGAAGTGCCACTAATTATGAATGGGTGAACGGGTTGGATGGAAGCACCACCGTTTGATTGTTTGGTTATTGTTGTGCATTATTTTGAAAGATAGAATTGTTTGTGCTAATATGTGAGTAATATAATGTCTTATTGCATGTTTGTTTTACTTTCCCTTGGTGGTTTTGTTTTGGTGGAATGGCATGGTATGTGTGTGTATGGATTATGGTAATGGTTTCACTTGTGATTATTTTTTATAAATTGTTCTATATAAATTTACTAACTGTTTTCTCCTAGTGGCATGTGTAGGGAAGTAATTTGGGAAAATCCTAGTTAGTGTTAGTACACACCCCCTACTTTGGCACGTTGGTGTCATTGTAGATGTTGTGTACCATAACATGGGAAAAGGTAATGAATCAACCTCCTTTTGTGGTGAGTTGAGATGTCTTGGTGGAACATGGAGGTTAGAGCTTGGTGTGGAGCTGTGGTGGTGTCATGGCTTGTAGTGTTCTTGTTGAGTCTTCCGCATTGTACTCTGATGTTTTATTGGGCTGTGTTGGCATTGAGATTATGGATTATCTGGTTTAACTTGGTAATGTATGAGTTGGTTTTGTTGACATGCATCATTTAGTTGGGGTTTTTGGTTTGTTTTACCTCAAGGATATTTTTTTCCCCAAATTGATCTCGAAGCCCTCAGCATTTATTGCCAGCCTTTAGTTCCTTTGAAATGTCGCTTAAGGCCAAGTACCCCTCACCGCCTCCTCAAGCCAATGAGGTAGGGGCGGGGTGTTACATACATTGTCTGACATGATATACAATCTTATATAATCAATTAATATTTATTATAAATATATATTAATACCATATTTTTATTTTTCATACCATATATTATTAATTTATAATTATTTATTAACAACTATTTGAAAATTAAATTTTATAATCAATATTTTTCTGTTATCAATTTTGTTTTTCATGCATGTTATGATTTATTTATTCCATCACTTGAACCTTATTTTGGGTTTCATCATTTAAATAATGTTCATGCTGGTTTATAATATGTTATCTATATATCTCATGAGTTCGATGGATATTTTATGGAGCTTAGGATGATTATTTTCATAAAAATATTAAAAATATCATTCACTATATATTTTGATTCCATAAAAGTAATTGACTAAATTAGTGAATAAAAAATTTATATATCTATTAAATAATTATTAAAGATTGAAAAAATAATTTATATTATATAATATTAACATTATGTAATATTATGTAATCATTAGTTACAAGAACATTATACCATTGTTCATAAAGTTGGTAAAATCGACACAAACAAGAGCGTGTTATAATAAATAAATGAGTAAGAACATGCAATTTAATAATTAGAATATAATTTTATTATAATTTTAATGATTTAAAATGATATATTAGATTCAATAAGAGTTATATGATGAATATTTATAGGAAAAATAGTGAGGAAGATTTCATTCCTGTTGAGAGATGGAATCTCCTCTTAAATGAAATCTTTGGAATTAATGGTTTAATACTTCTTCATGCGATTGGAAGCTCAAGGATTCTAAATTGAAAATATAGTGAATGAATAATGTTATCTTATTGAGGATAGTTAGCTTTTCTTATTGTATATTTGATGTTTTTGTGTAGGGTTACATTTATAAGTGAGAGGAGTGTCACTACAGTAAAAACTATTTACCTAAAATTAAATATATATCCTTCTAAATAGAAAGTTGAAAAAAATTATCCGCATATAAATAATCATATAGGGTTTTAGAATCCACTAATCAAATAAATTATAAAAATTGATTATGTTGCATTATTATACTTATATATTAATTTTACCTCTTATTAACCATTTAATCTTCTTCTCATAAGACAAACTTTTGTAAATTATTATTTAGAAACAAAAATTAATGGTTGATTATAAGAAAATTCAAATATTAAAATACAAAATATTATTCATTTACATTATTAAATTGTAATTGTTGGTAAAAATTAATTTTAATACAATGTTCTAGAATAAAGTAATACAATTTGATAGAAACATTTCCTTTAAATAATTGAAATGAATTTACACAAAAATATTTTCTAGTAATAATTTGATTGATTTTTATTGGTTATAATTTAAATAATTAATTTAGTTGTCATTAAATGTAAGATATTATTTAATGAATCATCATGATTACGTAATTAAAGGAATTGAATATAAAAATATCTTTTTATTAGAACGAAATATAACTTATGTCCCAAAACGTCAACCGTACATTACTTAATTAAAAATTGTAATGTTAATTGAATTATATTATTTCATAAATGTAATTTTAATAAGAAAGAAACATTAATATTATATTTAATTCATGATTATATCATAATGACTTCATGCAGTATAAGGAGCTTTTATATTTAATAAGATTCACTATTAACCTAAACAACATCAATTTCCGAAAATTTCTTAAATTCACCGTCTGCACAAGAAATGACATGTGTGGGAGAAGATCATGAAGAGGTAAGTATAAAAATATATAGTAATACACCCTGAAACCACAAACCATGCAATAAAATTTTAACAGTCAGCTCTACAGAGGTATATATCTATGGTATATATGTCAAGAATATCAATTTTTCACAAAAACGACCCAAAATATCATTTAAATGTCGCAAACATAATGCAAACCTTGGATTACTGCTTGACGGATCCATGAAGCACTCATCTCGGATAATGTAGGACACAAGTCATATGTAATTGATGACATTCATCCAACAAGCAGTTCTCATTTGGTCTCATTATTGGAAGTATACAATACAATTCGAAGAGATACAATACATAGATGATGATCACTCCCAATACAATGGGATATACATACAAATCACTTGGGATTAACCATCAAATTAGAGGATTTGATCCCGCATAGTTTTCTTACGATGATACCATGATATCCTTTTACTGTAAACAGACGATAGAGGATCTCACATTGGGCCTCACTAAGGGATTCCAGCAGCTCTATCCCAGAATTCCTACTGAAGGGATCATTATAATACGTGTATGAGGTGATTCCAATCTAACCCTCATGGAAATGTACATGGGGAATTAGTTATTAATAAATTATTTCCAAGGTATATTTGATTAGGTATCCAAACCAATTCTAAAGAGTATACAACTTGTACTATGAGTACATAGTGTGTCCCCTTAACCCCTGGTCTTGGCCTTGTAAAATGTCCCATGAACATGTCCCCGTAGAGGTACATGGATTTCCCGTATATAGGTACCTAAAGCAGTGTATGTGTACCCTTTGAGGTATATGCTGAGATAATAAAAGGGGACCACACACTGTGTGACAAGGTTACGCACTATGTGATACTAAACTCCATACTGAAACCATAGTCGATGCTATAAGGGTCCCTCTCACCATGTATTACTAGATTAAATGATGTGAATTACGGTATTTTCAAGAATAATGGATCTAGTTTCATGCATATTTTTCACTCCTCTTACCCTTTATCAAACAATGTTACTCAATGTAAAATCAAGAATCATTACCTGAGATGTCATTTCATAATTGATCAACGACATAGGAAATTTGTTTTTTTGGAAATCATCTACATGTGTCATCTGACATCACATGCCAAGAACATGGAAACTGAGTATCCACACCACATGACCCACTACAACTTCCATCATTACCCCACCATATTTTATAATTGATCCCAAATCTATAAACTGGTTAATTGTATCATGAAATGGGTGTGTAGTGATTGATATAATTAATTTATGTCAAACTATGAGAAATGTAAAATCCACGCTATGAGTGGTGAACTAGAGGAGAATAGAATAGGGAACAACCATGAGCAATAGATAATGGTCCATGTTAATGTCAAACATTGTTATATTACATTAGAATGATTAATGATTAAATATACATAACAATCACATATAATTTCCCCCAACAAGATCCCCATAGATAAACAATCACACAAAATAATAGATCTTGGAAAAACTATGTTTGTCAATTGATTTTCATTCATCATATAAATAAAAAATGCGGATATAATCCAATGAAAACAAACATCCCACTTCAATATGGATTAAACACTGTTGATGAATGAGCCTACATCGTTATCGTTGGTGAGAACTCCAAATCCCATTGAACACTGATCGCCGATCTACGATCTGGTTGGCGTTCATAAGAGAGAGATACTACAATGCAGACTCTAATGGTTCTCCAATGGATCTAGGGTTATACAGGTAACCCTGAGGAATTTAAATAATAATATACATATAGAATTATTTAGGTTTCTAGACCAATAAGTAAATGAAAAAAATTTATTTAATTAGTTTAGTGATTTTACGCCTATGACGAAATTTCTACAAATGATCCACACCAACTAATTTTATGTCTCACCTAGGTTAAAACCCACATTCTGAACAAGATGTTGCCCCTAGATTCCAAATTTGGACATATGTTTATAATTTAGTCCACATTTTTAGAAATCATGTGAATGCGTACTATTTAATATATTATATATATATATATTGAACACATATTCTAAGCACACTAGGGAATAGAATATCACATCATCTCTATACCTGGTCTTACAAATAATTCATACAATATGAAAAATAATATATGTAAAAATATGAATCATTACAGGAATCCACCAATTAGGAAATTTTTTTAATATTAAAAACTAAATGTTTTAGAATTGATCTCTTAAATAAATACCTAAAATACAATGAGAACATATTTTATTAATAAATGAATTATAAATAATTAAAAAATTAAATATAATATTTAATCATAATTATTAATATAATAAGTCTAAATTTATTTTTGCAAAGTGAAATATTTTATTAGAGTTATCCATTAAAAGTGGTTAATTTAATTTAAGATATAAATCCACATCACATTAAAAATAGTTCATTAAAAATATTCCATTTTAATAATTTCTTAGTTTTAATCACATTCCATTAATTAATTTTCTTTAAAATATAAGTATTAATCAAATAATATATGTTAGGACACAATGAATCATTATTGAATAACAATAAAAATTCATTGTATTTTCTTTTTATTTACATTAGGTTTTATTATTATTGAAATTTTCAAAATGATATATCACATTATATTTCAAGATTAATTTTACTTAGATTTTTCATGTGATACTTGGTACTCAAAAAGGTATTTGTTTAAATGAAACAACATAAAATAATATGAGGTGTCACATTCTACCCCACTTAAATAAATTTTCTCTTCACAATTTATATTTTCTCTCTCTGTAGAAATTATATATGGGTATTATTAATATAGTCACGACTCATGATTTAATTTCTAGTTATTTATATACATTTCTATCATTTGTTAGGAACATATTTTACCTCATAAAAAATGTAAACACTAGTTTTCATTTTCCAAATCCATTTCTTCAAAATATACATATCAGTAAGTCTATGTGGTTTTTTGAAACATACCATTTGAAATATTATTTTAATTATCATGTTTTTAAACATGTAATTCAACCAAATTATTATGATGACAATAAATAAAAATTATATTATAATTCATAAGTGTATTATCATTTGAAGTCTACATTTCAAATTAAGATACATTATTTTCAACAATTAATTCATACTATTCTTATTTTTGTTCATCATGGATTTCCTTAAGATTCATTAATATCAATAACCTAGTCCCCCATAATAACAATACTTGAGTTTAAAATGATATTTTTTTCTATATTTAAAACCCAAATATCGTGGAAAACTCAGCTCCCAAATGTTAATGGACCCTTTTCTATTAAAACGAGATAAAATACCATATCAATCAATATTAACCTAATTATAAATATTCCAAATAAATAATAATCCACTACCTGGAATAATTTGAAGCACCTTATTGACAAATTAATTTTCATTCCATATGTTTGACTCCATTTATATTTTAATTATTAATTAACATATAATCCCAATAAAATATAATTAACATTAGTCAAAATTAATTATCTTATAGTCCCAATTATTTAACTCATACTCATAATATCAAATCACATATCAACACAATGGTATATATATATATATGCCTCAATCATCTATAATTCATATTATCCAATATAATTCCCCCAAATATAATTAATCATCTCAAGATGCATTCAGATATGACCCCAAAAGGGGATTTATGCTTTCAATCTTATGATAAAATCTTAAATTATCTTGAAATAATGGTATCCACAACTCATAAATATTAATGACCAATATCGTCTTAACCAATATTTTTTTATAAACCTTGATGAAGTATGGCTGTTGAGGATGACCTCTCTCCCCAATTTTATGGGGCACCTATGGGATAGCGTTTTCAAGATGTGACGTCATTTCCAACATAACTTGAGGTCGACATCCTGGTGTGGGAGATCTCACTAGTCCCTCTGTGAAATCAAATTCATCATGTGAAACTAATAAATTTCAATCTTTATCCAAAATAAATGATGTGGTTTTTGGTAATGAAAATCGATGAAAATGTTCATTCTAACAAATAATAATTGTAAAATCATATAATTATGGGGATAATAACAAAAAAATTATTTCTAATCAAGTTGTGATTACCAAAAGGCTATGGATATATTATTTTTTTTCATAGAAGTGGTTTTCCAACTTTCAGAAGTTAAAACATGGGGAGTATTGGATGTACTTCAATGACTACAACAATGTTTTGGTTTTGATGACTGGAAAAGCATACATATGGGGAGACGTTATTTCTAGGTTATCATAGCCTATAAATATCTAAATATTTTAGCATTGGGGATTGGTATGGTATCTATAAAGAAAGGTATAATTTTAATAGAATATTGATATACAATGTTTAATCCCTATGCTATTAAAAATTGTAAAGAAAACATATTGACTTGAGTCATTGGTATGAATTTGATCATTTAGAATCTAATGATCATGTAAGATATTTCTTCTATAATCAGTGTCCCCATTAATATTGATAATTCTCTATAGAAGTCTATCTTTGGATATTTTTAACACATCATCATTAAGGTAGACCCCTTTTCCACTAGAATATAAAAGGACATTTAATTAACTCCGGATGATGAATTTAATCTGAAAATTGTATATGAAAATTTTCAAATCCTCTGTAATGTTTTTAAGGTAACAGGATTCCTTAAAGAGATGTTTCATGGAGATATTTTATTTTGTTCATTCTTATTGAAAAGAAACGGGGTTGACACTTGAAAAAATTGTACAAAGGTAAGTAGGCCGGATGTAGCTCTGTTAGGTAACCGAGATGGTGAAAATTATAGATATTCCAAAAAAAATTTGTTTTTCCATTTAATATTGGTAATTCATTTGTATCAAAAGTGATGGTACTAGATGATGGATATCTAGGTGGAAGAAGTGCCTCTTTTAGATTTAAGGAATGTGAATATTTTCATAGGGCTGCACACTACCCGAATACCAATGGAATGAATACTAAAAATTATACTAATTTGGTGGTGGAATTATATAGCTCTATGTATGATCTGTAAGGTAAATATACACTAGATACTGATACATAATTTGGGAAGGAGTTTCATCCTACGGGGAGGCATATTCTAAGGTTGTCAACTGATTTTCTAAAGTTGGGAATGTGGGTAAAGGGAACCTTGTGAAATTATTGATTTCTAATATATTAGGAATGTTAAATGAGCATTGTCATGACCTATCCCTGTGGGGCCCAAGCCTCAACTCCCCAAGTATGCATTCAAATTTACAGGGGTTGGATACTATCATCGAGTATGGATATCACTTACATGGTAGGCATGGCATATGTACCTATACACACACACATCGCTGAGCCTATAAAATTACTCACTGTATAAAAAAATAAGAACCAAATGCATGCATATCACTGTATCCCAAAAAGAGTAAGATAGGAAAGTAAGTTGCAATAAATTAAAACTAGGATATAATACAATCCCACCCAAAAAGAGTATGTAAACCAAAAAGTGTAACTTATTGGAAAAATGGTATGTGGACTTCTATATGTAGAAATAGGAACACATTGACTACCTAATCCCACAATGCTCCATTCATTCCTATTTTACATAGGAATCCATCAAAAGGTCGCTCGTCGACACAAGATAGGACCAGTTCGGGAAAATCATGTATAGAGTTGAGTATAACAATACTTAGTAGGACATGCCAAAACCACAAAGCAATAGACAATGAAAGAGGTATAGTAATCTCTATACAATTTATATCTACAACATATATATCAAGAATATACTAATATAATCAAACTAGGATATTCATTTTATAGGTACTTACCAACCACTATATACCTGCACTAGGAATTCTGCTTCAAGATTCCACAACGCACTCATCCTAGAGAACACACTCATGAGTCCTATAGCACTGATGATGTCCATCAAATAAGTACTATTTTTTGAAATATAATTATAGAGATATGTTGACATATATGAATATCATATGATACCACAGATGGTGATCTAAACCTGAGCCATGACGTGATTCCCAAAATCAATCTGGATTAACCTATAATGTAGAGGATCAATGCTCGGTTAAGCTGGATATGTAAATACCGAGGAATCTGCATATGGAATGAAGAATGAACCGAGGATCATGCTCCAGGCCTCTCATGGGATTCCCACATACCTATTTAGGGTGTCATACTTAAAGGATCATAGTCATACTATTATGAAATGATTCTTACCTACCTTTAGGGGTGTGATAAAGGAACAAAGCCTTGTAGAACTTGTCCAATATATTGATGAAAAGATAAAAAAGACATGTAGAAATGGATAAAAAACATGTTGTAGTGTCACACGCCTTGTTTCTTGACCTAGAGTATTGTTCGTGTACAATGGCCAATGTCATTCAAAACTGTTTCATGTAGAAGATGGGTACATGACATGTATAAGGTGTCATATACTATGTCCTTCCATTTGGAGTCCACCCATGTACTCAGGCTATGTTCCAGTACACGATGTCAAAAATGTGTGTTTTTTCATTTTCTAGTACATGGGGTAGTCTATGTACTTGATCCAGGCCAAGTCATGCCCTTGGATATATTCCTTGAATGAAACCCATGTAATCCACCCCATATCCTTGTATCTCTAGAGATACTCTCCAAGTCTCTTGGAATTGCCTATATGACTTGTGACATGAGTCAAAAGTCATGTGACATTTTACTAACTCCCAAAACAATATATGTCTTTATTGGTGGACACACATCATGTAATCATGGATTACATGCTGTGTTCATTGTGATTTTCACGAACATCTTGTTCTCCATCAACATGCTTCAACTGATCTCCAAGGTTCTAATTGTGTTGTTTGTTGGCCTCGATACTCTAGATCTAGAATCATTTCATCACAGAAATAATGAATCAGGGTGTTTTAGGCCATCAATTGGCCCAAAAAATTTATATCTATTTCAACATATGCCACTCTAAGAATATTTTCTCTTGATTTTCTTTTATTCATCTGCTGTTCTCACCGCCACACCTCTACTAGATATTCCTGATATCATATCTTCAATTTTGGATCATTGTTCCAAGGAACTAATGTGTAAGGATAATTTTGTTCATAAATGATATGAATAAAAATTAACATGCATATAGAACATGGGAGATAAAAACAAAAGGAAAAAATCTATGTAATGATCCTCAACCATTTTTCGATTCAACCTCAATATGTTCCTATTATAATGATCAAAAATTTATATCAATTATAAAATAATAAAACCCCGTAAATCCCATTCAGTATAACCCATCCCTTGAAGAATGATCAAACCATGGATCAACCAATTCATTGACATTTCTGTGCTCTACATTGAATTTAGTAATGGGGAATTAAATCCAAAATAACTCATGTGACAATATAATTAGATCATTTTTTATTGAAGATCAATATTTTCTGGTGAAATCTGTCATGAATGACCACTAATCCATGTATCTCTCTTCAATGTCAAGCGAAATCTCTTGGGATTCTATCCAAATACTCCATGGAATTTATTCGGTTATAAGCCTAACCCTGGACCTATTCTTAATGGATTACTTAAAAGAACAAGTGTTCTCACATCACTATGTTAATGAAATATAAATAACATAATTTTAAATAAATTTTATTCATTAAAAATCCCCAAAACATATTTTCATAGATGGCCCACACAGACCAATGTAAGGTCATTCCAGTTTTAAAGACAATATTTTTAACAAAATGGTGACCTCATATTTCTAGTCTAAGCACCTATTTGGATGTTTTTACACCTTTTCAGGAAAAATTTACACATCTGTTGTATACAACATTAATATATTTAATAACATTATTCAGAGAACCCCAGGCCTTAGAATAGCATGATATCTCCGCACATGGTCTCAACATTAATCAGTAAAATATTAAAAAATATAAAATATAAAATCTGGGAAATTAAGTTCTCCCAAACATGGGATTTATGTCCCTAAAAATCCAAAATAATGGATTATAAAAATGATGACAGTTCTGGGCATGAATTTGAACCTCCTGCTCCAAGGTACACAGATAGATATTCCCATGCCTCCACCAGAAAAGAACTAAAGTAAAAGATCACCCAAGATGGATCCTCTCATGCCGATCCTCAATATCCACTAGTTACTTAGAAATAGTCACTCCATCATTAATGTCTATTTCACCCCAGTTGATGATGTATGATGGGTCATGCACGTACCTCATTATCTACGAACCATGGAAGAAATCATTTTACCAATCGAAATTCATGTGCAGATCTGAGCAGTATGCCACCTATCCAACTATATGCAGAATCTTAAAATGGTTGATAAACCTCATAGATAAAATTCTTCCCCGAAAAAATATCTATAATCCTCACCGAGGTGAACCCCATAGGTACTCATAATATCCCTTCATGAACTCCAAAGGCCTCAGTAACATATCAAAATAATAATTTTGATGGAACTATGAAGCCTTCATACACTTCTAGATGATCTTCACCTTCCCTATAGTAGCTCATACCAACTCTAGGCCCATGAGTGATGACTCTCTTTGGCCAGTCTAGAAAAATGGTGGCCTGCATGCTCAACCCTGTAAATCCTCGAATAAAGCCACAGTAGTTGTTTAATGGTAGTTATTTTTGAACACAAACTCCACATGTGGAATTTGATTCTACCAATTATAGCTGAATACCATCATGTAAGCTCATTGAATGTCCTCTAGGACCTGAATGGTTCACTTCATCGGGCCATCCCTATATGGGTGAAATGTTGTGCTCCACTATAACTGGGTCCCAAATTCCTCCTCTAATATCTAACCCAAATAGGAAGTAAAATATACATCACAATATGAAAATATCGTCGATTGGAATCCATGGTGTTTAACTATCTCCTACACAAAGAGGTATCTTATAATCTCTACTGAACTCATCTATTGGATAGCAAGTAAGTGGGATTACATAGTGAGTCAGTCAATGATCATCCATATGGTATCTTGTCCCTTAGAAATATGAGGTAAAACCATTACAATCTCTTTAAATATGATATCCCATTACTATTAAGGAATCTAATGGGGTAGAGTTAAACCCACTAGAACCCGATGCTCATCCTTCAAAATTTGACAAGTGATGCATTGAGAGAAAAAAATTGTAACCCCTTTCTTCATCCCTGGCCAGGAAAACTGTATTTGGGGTCTTGGTATATTTGTTCCACACGTGGATTTACCACCGAAGAGGATATATTAAACTCCCTAAAAATACATCCCATAACACCATTGGTAATATTGTACATCCTTTGAAAATAAAGATGTTCTCCCCTCCTTTTGAATATCCATTAAGAGAATGACCTATAGACATCTGAGCACGTAGGGTCACATAGTAGATATCTCCGAGATATGCCTCCCTGGCTAACTATAAGAGTGGAGGGGTAACAACCATCAACTGAATGTAAGATACAACATCCCAATCTACAATGGATAATTTAACGATGCTAACTGGTCATATGACTCATTTAAAAACTTGGAAAATAGATCATCTGCTAAGAGAATCTACCACCATATTCCACTTACCATTAGTATATAAAATAGAAAATTCATACTCTCTGGGGAACTCTAGTCATAACCATTGTCTCTAATTTAGATCCTTCTATGATAATATATACTTGAGTTTCTTGTGATTGGAGTAGAGGATAAACTGTGTTCCTATCAAACTGTGTTTCCTTTTTTTCAACGTGAATACTACCACTGCTAACTCAAAATCATGGGTCATGTAGTAATACACATGTGGTATTTACTAGTGTGAACCATAGGTAATCACCACATTCATATACATCAGGAAACAACCAATTATGGTTCTTGAAGCATCACAGAACACTATATACTTAGAAACCTCTGAAAACAATCTCAAGATTAGAGCGCTAATCAAACTATATCTCAACTGCTGAAAATCCTACTGTCACATCTTTAAACAAATGAAATTCCAGCCAATTCGAGTCAAAACTGTCATAGGTTATGAAATCCAAGAGATTTCATATATGAATCATTGATAACAGACTACTATCTCAAGTATTCTCCGCACCACTCTCAATTTTTTAGGTGGCTCTCATGCTAACACTACCTAAACCTTAGTAGGGTCAATTTACACTCCATCTGTTGAGTTAATGTGTCCTAGAATGTGGACCACCTGAATCAGTAACTCGTAAATCATGATATTTCTATAAATCTTGTTATCTCAGAGAATTTCTATAACTTTATTTTAGTTTCCCATGTTCTCCTCCTCATATGCCAGGTACACAATGTTATCATCGAATAAGACTAACATGAACCGGTCTATGTAAGGATGAAAGATCCAGTTCATCAATCCCAAGAACAGCGCTATGGAATTTATCATGAAAAATAAAATTGCCACATACCCATAGAGACTAAAATGACATCTAAAGGGCATCTTTGATATATCCTTATCCCATAATCGCTGCTGGTGATAACCTGATCGATGGTTATCCTTCAAGAATCATCATTCCCTTATCAACTGATTGGAGAGGTTATCAGTCATTGTTATTGGATATTTATTCTTCATGGAAACCTATTTTAAGTTCCAATAATCCAAACATAACCTCATGGTTCCAACTGCCTTTTGGGAAAACAAAACATGGGCACCCTACGATGAAACATTGGGTAACATCAATTTATTCTTATAAAAGCCCTCCATCTACACTCTCATCTTGCGAAGCACTGTGGGAGCCATTCGATATATTATTGTTGATATTGGTTCTTTACTAGGGTGTAAATTAATGTCGATGTCTTTCTAATAGTAGGGAGGTAATCCTGGAACATCATCAGTGGAAGACGTCCTCATACTGAACAACCACGTCAAGAAACTGGTAACTCAATAAGTTAAATATACTAAGGGTCAGTCTAGCCAACTGATGAGTAATTGGCTACACCCACCCATACATGAGTGCATCCTATACAGCCTCAGTTTTTTTCACTGAAAAAGAAAAACCTCATTCCATAACTATGGACACAACACACCATTCACCTAAAAAATTCAATATAGGCATGGACTATGGATAACCATTACATACTAGTAATGATGTAATAATTACATAAGAACATCACTAAGAGGTTCCAACCTTAACTCTTGACTCTAAGGAAAATGTCACACTATTGGGACAAATGCGTATCATATGTGTAGAGTTAGTGGTTCAACTGTAATCTCTAGGTGTTGAACAAGATTTTTGGTGAGAATTGAATGAACAGAAAAAGTTTTAATTATTATTAAAACTAAAGTAGAGAGGACATGATTCGTACATAGAATCCTTCCCAAAGCCCCGGGGTCATATTCCTCGACCACATGCAGCTTCCCATGCCCATATCCTTCTGCTCCATAAGCCTAGCGTGGAACACCTGAGGGTGGTGGTGGTAACATGTCAAAACATCGACCACCTTCTTCTGATCTCCCATATCAGCTTCCATGCCAGTATCCCTATGGATAAGCCTGCTCATATCGATGTTTCCACCTTGGTGGTGCATCTATTGTCCTGATATCAACAGTAAATAATTTTGGGAAATCTCGTGTGAGATATCCCCTACTGTCACATTAATTGAACCACCTCTCCCTATGATTACATGATCCATAATGTGATCCCTAAAATGAAAATCAAACACCTTATACCTCCTTCTAAAATTTAACCAACATATGGATCCCATGGACTGATGTCAACTCCCTTACGTAGAGGTTTTTGCACCTCCTCATTAACTATGGACTATCACCGACTATAAGTTCTCATCCAAGAAGCTTTCGACCACAAAAGCTCACTCAAGAACCCCAACATAAGTAGAAATTTATAGATGGATAACACTGGATCAAATTTATATATGCATACATCGCTCAAATTTCAGAGCCCTGATGTACTAATCTATAACCATATCCATCATGCACATGGAACGGTTGGTGATCCTCGATGAATAATTATTTGATGTCATGAAACCATTTTAGAGTGCAAAAATGTACTATATATAGATAGGTCTCAACATAGCTGGTGACAAATCCCCCCTAATGATATGATCAAAACCTATCCATGAAAGAGTAGCTTAATCATGAGTATGGATAGACAAAATCCATCAAATCCCAGTCGAACCCTATAGATTGGTCTCTGCTAGGAACATTGTTACTTCTGTATGATCTCATTTTCTTGAGATGGTTGTTAGAGTCTATAAGGCCTTAAGTGACATTTCAATAGTGCCAAAGGCTGGAAATGAATTCTGAAGGGTTTCAACACAAGTGGGGGAAGATTTAACCTTTATGAATATATACACAACAAACAACCAAATCCAACCAACCACCATATAATGAATGAAAAATTAAAAGAAAACTCAAAAATGATCTTTAAAATTAAACCAATAAAAGTGTTCCACAACAGAATAAAAATTAACCCTAAATGTAAAAAGTGTAAGGATAGCTATAAACTCAAATATGAAAACAATACTCCATGATGCACAACCACCATGCTCGATTCACTAAAAAACCAATTATCATGTGGTGGTGCTAAATATGGGTGATAATTTACCTTTTCCCATTCCTCAAATGAAAATATATAAAAAATAACCAATGTTCTAAATCTAAGGTTACTATAAAACTAAATAGGTTCCCCCCCAATGACTTCCCTTCTCAGGCCACTAGGATAGAAAAATTAGCAACTGTTATATAAAAGAATTTATATAAAAATAGTTTTGATAAATAGTTTATAACTAAATATAAACAATTTCCAAAATCCATTATAACCAAGAGTAAATAAGTTCTATTTTCAATTTTTTTTCCAAAAACTCTATTTTCCAGATAAACAACTAGACAAGGATTTTAAACAATTTCCCAATATCATTTTCCTTAACCATTCAACTATTCACAACACACCCACACATGCATACTTCATTCAGAAGGTTTTGTACTCATGAAGGTCTCTTGTCTGATTACCATGTGTCCCAATGAGACACACCCCCGTTCCAGGGACACATACCTTGTAATCCAATGGCACATAAATATTATTTAGGGTCTTTCAAAGATGAACACACATGAGACACAATGTATTCCCATATCATTTCATACAATAATTTCAAATTACATCAATAAAACCATTATTTTATTGAAAAACATTAAAAAACCAATTCCACAACACCATTACATTTCAATAAAATGATTATTTTTTTAAAACACTTTTGTCAAATTATTTTTATCACAATTACATAAAATCACATTTTAAAATCCTCATTTTAAAATCAAGAATCAAACAATTTATTCAAGAGCAACAATTTTCCATATTTCCACAAACCATCATGTAAGAGATTTTCTACAAATAAAAAAACATCTGAATCACAATAAAATTTACGTAATTTAATCAATTTTAAACAATTATATTTAGTTCTACTAAGAGGATTCAAGATTGAATCCACTTACATTGATGGTTTTGATGAAGATTAAAAACAGACAAAGAACACTAATGAAACCTTTTAAGAATTCCATAAAAATTTTATAGATTTATTCTCCTATAAAAAATGAGACATAATATCATCATATTTGGAATAAAAAATCATAGATTCACCCATTATTGGAATATATATGTGAAACTGAGAGGAGTGGAAAATTAGATCTATGTTGCACTAAGTAAACTTGATAAGAACAGTCAAGAACGATGACATACCTTAAGAGTTTGGAATCGAATAACCAAAGAAAGCCTTTGTATTGCCTTTAAATTGATGGGAGAACCCTTTCTAATCACAGGAGAATAAAAATCCCATGTAATTTCATGTTTGGGAGGAGTAATTAATGGATTAAAAGCAAGTCAACCCATATCCACATTTTAATTAGGTGGTTTTTAACCCACACACAGTTTAGTTTCATGGTTTGAAAATCCATTCACTAACAATTAACTAATCATGTGTTGGATACTACTTTAAGAACATCATCACACGACATCCATGCATGGTCTCCCAATCTATGTGATAATCTTCTCGAAGCTACTGCCTCAAATTTCCCAATGTAGAACCAAAATCTACGGTTTCTCCTAGGTTCCTTCACAGTTTTCCCAACTTTGCACCGCTTTTTCCCACCACCATTCACCACATAACCTTTCTCCAAGATCACCAACCCCTCACATATTTCACCCTTACTCTTTATATTAATTGAAATCATAAATATAGGGTTAGCTAATGAAACCGTGGATACTACATTCTCCCCACCATTGGTCATTCCATCTTCAGAAAGTGGAAAACCATCCTTTCTACGAATGAGTTTCAACCACTAGACTTTCATTTACTTCTCGTGTTCCAATATATCTTCTTAAATGTGACCATGTTTCATAAAACTCTCACTATATTGACGATTTTCATATTAAATACTTTATCCTTCCTATACGTAGTTCACAATTGGATTTATACTAAGGTCGAAGTGATCCCATCTGACCACATGGTCTGGATCAGGATGATAGTTTTTTCATCTTATATACATGGAACACATTATACATTGAACTTAACCATGGTGGAAATGATAACTGATATACCACCTCTCTAACTTGACTAGTATCAATAGAGGGACAATGTATCAAGAAAATAACATGCCATGTTTACCAAAACGATGATTTCCATGTCTTGGAGATATCCTTAAGAAAACCTGGCCACTCACCATGAATAATAATGGTCATCAATGATGATCTGCATATGATTTCTGATGACTCTATGTTTTCTCCCTCTAGTTTCTAATCAATTAGATCTTATCCATTGTTTCCTGGGAAATACTGAAACCAAATAGTGAATTCTCACCAATTTCCACCCAATTATTGTGGATAACGATAAGGTATCCCATAAAATGGCTCAAATGGGCCCTATGTATTGATGTGTTGAAGAAGATATTATACGATAACTCCACAAATAGTATATGTTCTTCCCATTAGACACAAAAATCCATTATGGTAGCCCATAACAACTCTTCCAATGCATGTATCGTCCATTGGGATTGTCCATCCGTCTAAGGGTGATACACCATACTCATATACATATGAGTCACAAGGGATTTCTATAAATATTTTTAGAAACAACACATGAACCTTATAATTCTATCCAAGATGATTGAAATGGGTATTCCTTGTCTCTTTATCACATCTCAAATATTTATTTGGTATAGATCCTCTACAGTATGAGTTTGATGAATAGGGATGAAATGAGCCAACTTTTGGAGATGATTCACTATCACCCATACAAAATTTTTCTTCTAGTCCATTATTGGGAGGCGTGTCACAATATCCATATTTATGTGATCCCATTTCCACAATAGAATAGGTAAATAATGCAACATACCTTCTGGTTTTTTATGTTCTTCCTTAACATTCTGACAACTTAATAACATTTAAATAATGTCATCCACTTTATGATTCATACCAATCCACCAAAACTATTCCTTAAACACCATATACATCCTTTGTATTCCCAAATTTACAGACTATCTAAAGTTGTGTTAATAATGAAGAAGTTGTTCCTGAACAGACATTGATACAACCATCCAATCTAAGAACTAGAAAAAACTCACATATTTCTTCTATCCCTCAATGGTCTCCCCAAAATTTAGTTTTTAACTCGTATCTAGAAAATATAGATTGGATTTTGGTGATTATATGACCATCATTACCTAATAAAGGATCACATAAACTTAAATGAAAACTACAATATCACCTAGTTTTTTCTCATTCGACATGTATGTTTTCTAGGACCGACATCAACTGCAATTCATCTGATGATTCTTTGGAAAACCGAGCATAAGACTTTCTACTTAATAAAACTTCTACCAAATTCCCTTGTCCTAGTGTATAAATCAATTCAAAGTCAAATAGTTGATGATACTCCATCCATCTCCTTTTCTTCAGATTCAAATCACCATAGGGGAAAATATGTTTCAAGCTCTTAAGATCTATAAACGTAGTATATTTATTTCCAATGAGATAGTGACACCAAGTCATTCCATAATGGATGAATATGGATAAATCTAAATTCATTATTGTGTAATTCATGTCATTCACTCTCAACTACCTTGAGCCATAAGTAACCACATGATGTCCATTCATGAGAAAAAATCTCAAACTAGATCCCGAGGCATCACAATACACCACGTACCCCGGTCCAGATTCTAGAAAAATAAATATTGGTGTGTATTTAAGATGAACATTTAGCTCATGAAATGAATTATGGCATTCCTCATTCCATTGGAATGGAACATTAATCTTTTTTAAAGCAGTCATAGCCAATGATAGTCATGATAAGTCCTGAAATAATTGTATATAATATGTTGCAAGACCATGAATCCATCATATCACAAAGTAGTTCTTTAGGGATTGCTAAGAGATAAAATATTCTACCTTCTATGGATCCACTGGAACACCTTTTTCATAAATTACATTGCCAAGAAAGCATACCTCTTGTATAAAAAATCACGCTTTGACAGTCTATCATACAAATGTTCGTCTCTCAAGATTTATAACACTATCTTTAGGTCATACTCATGCTCTTACCTTGTCATTGAATATACCAAAATATCATCCCCAAGCACACAAAAGTATCAAGATATTTCTAAAATAATTGATTCATAAAATCCATAAAGGCCTCTACTGTATTCGTAAGACCAAATGACCTGAATACATATTCACAATGTCCATATTGGATTTAGAAATCAATCATTGGAGTATCCTTCTTTACAACTCACAATTTGTGATATACTGATCACAATTCAATTATAGAGAACCAATGAGCTCCCCTCCGTTGATCAAAAATGTAATCAATGTGTGGTAGTGGATAATGATTCATTATAATAAATTGGTTAAACTTATGATATTCTACCCACATATATTGAGCACCATCTTCATTCTTCATAAGCTAAACATGTGTTGCCCATGGAGATGTTATCTGATGAATTAAATCTTTGCTTTCCTGCTCCTCCAACTGCACTTTCAATTACCTTAATTGTATTGGTTTTATCCTATAATACAGATTTAAAATTGGACTGGTATCTTGGAGGAGATCAATTATAAACACCACATCCCTTATATGTGTTAACCCTGAGATTGTATTGTTAGAGACAGCTTGAAATTGATCCAAAACTACTAGAAAAGTTCTATCCATGATCTCTTCTATCGATTCCATGGTTAACGTTGCAACTATTAAGTGATTATTCACACTAAAGGTGCCGAAAATCCCATTTCACTTGTCTTAAAAACCCTTTATCCTCATAAGAGATGCTCAATTTCGTCCTCAGTTGTGAAACTAGATATTCTGTTATATGAGTTGATGTGAGCCTTGACCATTTTCAACCAATCTATACCACATATTAAATTATTTACAACCATCTCCAATAATAATAATTCTCACTTTAGATCAGCTCCATCAACAGTTATATTACATGATCAACAGACAAAGGATCGACATTATCTTTCAGCAAGTGGAGTTTTATGTTTTATCATATATGGAATAATCTATAATTTTAAATATGTAAAATCAACATTACAAGAAGAAATGAATGAATGTGATGCAATTGTATTAAACAAAAATTTAAGAAATATATAATTCAAAAGAATCAAACCTATCACCGTAAATGGTCCATCCTGATCATCTTCCATCATCATAATAGATCCATATAATTGATTAATTGAAACACTATACACTTTTTGGATAGATGATATTTCCCTTTATATAATGTCCTGGTGTTCCTATAATCACCATGGATAACCCTTATATTCTGATGAGACTGAGTCTACTACTCTCACCCTATCAATGCATATGATATTTTCCACACTTGAGAAGTGTCTTGAGCACCTGACCTAAGATAAATGTGAAAATGACGTTGAATATGCCACCTATTCTTGCTCTTGCGAAAATATCTAGATTTTTCCATACACTGTCACTTTATGAGGTCAAGAGAACCATATTAGAAATATCACTATTTTCTCTTAGGTCATGGAGGAAAGTTCACTAATACATCTGTCTGATTTTGAGTCCTGCTCCCACCTAGGAAATATGTGTTCTTATTCTTCTTCTTCCAAGCATGGGGTTAAGAGGGGTTCTATACCTTTTAATTATCTTGGGGTTCCTCTTTTTTGGGGTGTTGATAAAGATGTTACTTTCAAAATATTTAGCTCATAATTCTTAATCAGTTGGCTACCTGGAATTGGAAATCTATGTCTCTTGCAGGGTGTGTATGTCTGGTCAACTATTTGATTATCTTCATGTGTGTTTTTGTTTTTTCTCTCTATATATGGCCTAGAAATCTTCTCAATGAATTGTAGAGATTGATTTGTAATTTAATTTGGACTGGCTCTGTTTTTGAAATAATGCTTGTTATAGTTACATAGAATTATTGTATTAGGCCTGTTGACATGGGAGGTATGGGGCTCAAAGATCTTAAGCTTTTTAATGAATATCTAATTAATAAGTTTACCTGGACCCTTTTGAATTCTAATGATTTATCTTTGGAATTCTTGTGCAATAAACTCGGGTCCAAGATTTTAAATGGGTATTCTCTTTATGTCGCTTCTTCTATTTGGTCCACCATCAAGTATGCTTATCTTAGCCTTTCCAAATCCTGAAAATGGGTTGTTTGTAGAAACTCCACCTTGAATTTTTGGATGACATTTTGGTTATCTTCTGCTATTGCTGCTGTTACTGCAATTCCCCCTTTGCTGAAGGATGTCTCTATTTCTAAATTTCGTAATACTAAAAATGCTCAGGAGCTTCTTCCAGGTCCGTTTAAGATAAAATTGGATTTTTATCATTACTCTACTATGGATACTCTGATTTGGAAGACTAATGTTCTTGGATCCTTTATCACTAAGGATGATTATAGATCTATGTGTGCTACTCCGTTGTTGGACCCTTCTTGGTTGTCGAAGTTTCATGCTTCCTTTATTCCACTAGCCCATTATTTGATCACATGGAGGATTTGGAAGTTTAGGCTTCCTTTACAACGGACTTTGTATAAGTCTGGGTTTTCTATTACACCTATTTGCCTCTTTTGTCTCGCTGTGGATGAAACTGTTGATCATTTATTCATCTATTGTAAATTTTCATCTTGTCTATGGAGGTAATTGCAGTGATTTTTTGGATCTCAATTGCAGCTGGAATGTTTTGTCCAGCTTATGGTGTATGTGTATTAGGTTGATTGTAGTGCTCAGGTGAAACCTTTACTTCTCTCTGATATTTCAGCAATTTCTTCTTTTATTTGGCGAGCCTAGAATGATCATGCTTTCGGAAAAAAATTATCCTGACATCTATTGTCATTCCGGAGCTTCTTATTTGTGTTATGGAGGCTGCTCGGGTGGTCATTTTTGTTATGCGGAATTATATTTCTGATCAGGTGATCTTGAGGTCCCTTGGGATTTATGTAAGATGTAAACAACCCCGTGTGATGAAGTATATTCAGTGGATACCTCTGATTTCTCAGTGTCTGAATATTAATATTGATGGGGAGGCCTCAGGTGCACTAGGACCTTCGGGCTGTGGTGGCGTCTTCCTCACTTACATAGGGTTTGTTAAAGGCTGTTTCAATCTTTTTCTTTGAAATGGTTTGGCAATTAAAGAAGAGTTATGGGATATGATTAAGGCTATCTGGTATGCTTATTTTTATGGATGTATGATTTTATGGATGGAATATGACTCTACTTTTGAAGTTGACATCCTTAGAAAAAGATCAAGGAATGTTCTATGGAGAATGCATTCAGATTGGGATGACGGTCTCAAGCTTGTGGAGCAGTGTTGTTTGGTTTCTACTCATGTTTACAGTGAAGAAAATTGGGTTGATGATTCTCTTTCTAAACGTGCCATTGAGGAGGTTAGTTATTTTTGGTCATTTTTCACACCAACATTATATTTTGATTTGGGGCTGCGGATGCACTTGGTGATGTTTACATGCAGTTTTGTTAGCCACCCTATTTCTTCACTCATGGTGTCTTTATTATTTTTTAACAAAATATTTCTGGGAACAGGGTTTTCGCATGTTTTTGAGTTTTCTGGTATATTATAGACCATTTTAATCTTCGAACAAATCTCTTTCATCTCCCTAGTTCAAAAATGCATGCCATCAATGATGCACTAGATACAACCTCTGGTGCAATTTGGGAAAAATTCATGAATTTAACCACATACGCTATGACAGAGAAATTTTATTTCTTTATACTGAATAAATCAAACATTTTTTGGACGTTGAACATCTGAGGATATTTTTTTTAATATTTCTTAAGAATCCTCCCAACTCAATACATGATCTACTTTGGTATGAAACACTAGTTCCATATATTAGCATGGATGATCCTAAAGCATATATGTGGAAAACATCTACTGGTGTGCTGATGAAATCAAAGATATGAATCATCCCATTGAGCCATAACTCTGCATTTTTTTGTTCATGATAAGCCCAGAAGATGGATGGATTCTGCTTCATTAATTGAATGGAATGCCCCACATGTCTTCAATCATAATTTTGGGTTCTTATGTCCATGACATGAAATTCTGGGACAATACTTTTAACTAACTCATGGTTCGCCTATGGTTTTGGTGAAACCACATTCTCTATATCTTCTTCGGATTGGTTTCTATGAAAACTTCTTGATGCAATTTTCTAAAAAAACTACAAACATTATAAGGCTCTATCTCTAGTATCTTACCATCTCATATTATATCACATCATATATGAAAAAAATTTATATCAAAATGAAGTTCTTCAATGATTAAATTTTTTGTATATTTGATTATTTCATTTGAAAATCAACCCATTTTCAATATTTTCCATCCATTCCATTTTCAAAATATTTCATTTGAAAACAAATTCATTGTTTTTCAAAAATAAAATCAAAAAATCGCAACATATACCATTTCTCAAAATTGTAATATTCAATCCAAGTGGGAAGTCATTCCTCTACGGCATATCATGATCGTCTCAGTGGTTAAACGAATGAAAATTATATATCCATCATCCTATAAGTGTCTCCAAAATAATTATGTAATCAAATCCCTGATAAAATGATGTTAATCTTTTAAATTATTTCTGCTCCTTTTTATTTTAAACATTTCATGTCCGAACAATCCATCTCCTTTCATAGATCACTTCCCAAAAAATATACGAGAATGAATTTCAACTCAAAGACAAATAAAACTGATTATTAGTTGTTCCAAAATGAGCAGAAGAAGATGATACCATATATCACAAAAAAACTTTTAGATTGATCAAACTGATACCATTTGAAACATCCTTCCCCATCTCATTGTATTGATAGGGTAGTGAGATGCTACTTGACCTTAAGCGATATACCAAAGGCACCAAAGGTTTGTAATAAATTATGAAGTGTTTCAACACAAGTGGGGGAAAATTTACCTGTTAATAATGGTACCACAAAAAACAATAAAAACCAACCAACCACCATTTAATGAATGACTAATTAAAGGGAAAATATAAAAAACATTTTTAATTATACCACCAATGTTTGCAAAAGAAAAGACAAACTAACCCTCAAAGTAAATAGTGTAAATACAACTAATATAATCAAAGAAGACAATAAGAATCCATGAACCACGATTTAAAATCCCAAATCATGACATATATGGACATTACATTAATATTTTGGTATACTTAATACATAAAAAAATAGACGCCCCAACACTGTATTAGTTTAGGGTCTTTGGAAACTCCGATCAAAATCTTCTAATCATGGTGAAAGATCATCAATATATCCCCCAAAGATCTACCCCTTTTGTTTTCTTACCTAAAACCTATATTTGTGTCCTAGGGAATAGAAAACATAAAAAGGGTGATCTCAAATGCTCAGTAAGGATAAACATGGAGAACATAAAACAATCCATACACATTTGAATGGAAAAAGATGAACCTAAAACACAAAAATCACGAGTAATGACATAAATAATGGAAGTACATGCTTCATAGATCATAAAGGAATGTTAATCATTTCAAAATAAAATTGGAATAAAACATATAATTTCGGAAAACCATTAATCACATGATATGATTTCCATAGTATCCATGGCATTGCTTCAATGACCATTATAGTGGACAAATTCCATTACTGAACCGAGTTTACTTTCCATTCTAGCCCACTAATAATGAAACAGATATACATTTCATTCTAACCATGTCTATTTCATGAGATATAAATATTTACCTAATTTATTAGAGGGAGATATAGGTACCACCCATCTCATAATGAAATCATTCTTTCGTGCACTACAAAATAAACCTAAATCATTCGTAATAACCCAATTAATAAAATGGGTTTCATATACATCATCCCATCATAACATAATCCATATAAAATAATGGATATAATTTCATCACTAATAAAAAAACAACGTAAATAATAGGGACATTAAACATGAAACCTATCCATATTAAAGAATTCCATGTTTGATGAAAAATAGTTTTGAAAAAACACATGAAATGAATTCTTGGGGAAAATATCATTTCATCTTCAAAATCATTTTCTATTATCAAAATCCCATGAAATTTTAAAATAGAATAAGTTTGTTGAAAATAGTCATGAAATCTTGTATAATAAGCTTCATTCAAATAAGGTGTTATGAAACCATAAAAATCCACTCATGTCGTATAAGTTAAAAAAATATCCTCTTATTTTACAGGAAAAGTCAAAATGTACGTTGTATGGTGAAAAAAGAATGATTCCTTCTATATCATGTGGTAAAAGTAAAAAAAGGTTAAAAATGACATTAAAAGGACTTGGACGAATATTAAACATTTTATGAAAACAGTTTTAGAATAAATGGACATAGATGATAAATTTAACACCAGTAAATACTAATGAATAAACAATCTCGGATAGAAATGAGAATGGAAAAGTTACCCCTTACCTGAAGTCCAGTTTATTCCTCTCTTGTCCAAAACTCCTATATATTGGGGTAAAAAAATATTATAAACTTGTAACAGATCCATAATAATATTTATGATATCATATATGATTCACTAATGACTTTATATTTCATGTTCATTTCTAAATTCCATCTTAAAGCATCGTTTTGGGGAAAATCATTTCATTTATCATATATGTTTTGACTTGTAATTATTCATATGATTACTTAGATAATTATTAATTACTTCCAGAATGTAAAACATGATTTATATAACACATATATTCAATATATAAATATATATAATTGATCGATAAAAGGATTGAAATACATCATTCGTGGGGACGGTAGGCTTTACGTATGTATGAATGTTGTTTTCGTTTCCCTATTTAATTGAGTGGATGTAAATGATATATATATATATACCTAAATCCATTATAATAATTAGGTCATATTTCTCATTATTATTCATTATATATACTTTATAATCATTCTTTAATGGTTATCGTGAGAAATCAATCTCATCGCATCATTGAGACAGTAATAAGTACGTACGCACGAGCAATTATATCATTCCCATAATTAGTGAATGGAATTGGAGTGGATGATAAAATATCTCATAATTATTATCATGTTATAATAACCATATATATAGTAATTATTTCCACCATTATACCCATCCAAGTAACACTACTAGAAATTTAGGCTATAGCCACGGTTCTAAACCGTGGCTATAGGACCAAAAACTATGGCTATAGGTTATAGCCACAGTTTCATGAACCGTGGCTAGTATTGGAGAGGCTATAGGTCGGATCCTATAGCCACAGTTTCAACTGTGGCTATAGGGTCAGCCCTATAGAGGCCAATAACGGCCAAGGTTACCGTGTCTAAAGCCCTATAGACACAGTTTTAAACCATGTCTATAGGGCTTTCCACTGCATAAAAAAACAAGCACAGTTAACAGTGCTGGCAGTTGGGAGGACTGCACCAGCACCCCCCACCCCCTGCTCCTGCACACCTCCCCTACCCCACCCCCACCCCCATGCACCTTGCACCCCACCCCCTACTCCCTCCTCAAAATACACCCCCCTCCCCCTAGACCGCCCCCACCCTTCACCAGCACCCCCCATACAGGGTAATCCAAATCCCATGGAACCACCACCTTCTTCGGAAATAGCCAAACCAACACTATTCAGTCGGATTCTACTTCATCAATATCCTCATTGAAAATATTACAGATCATATGGTATGTATTAATCACACTCACCTCTTCCCCAATGGAGGTACCCATTCAGTAAAAGGAATTGAATTTAGAATCACCAAGCCCCTATTGTTCTGAACCAACCCACCTCCCCTCGTCTCCCCTGCAATACACGATCCATCCACATTTAATTTTAATGCTAAGGACATATTGTTATGAACTAAACCGCCTCCCCTTATCTCCCCCACAATACATGATCCATCCACATTCTATTATAATGCCATAGCAGGAGGCTTCCATTGAAGCTTCCATTCCATGACTACCTTGGAAAGAATCACTATTCATACACATCCATGGATGAAATCTTATCAGGGTAGTAGAAAAAATTCCTCCCTTGATAATCACTCCCAAATCTTCCCCAAGAATTTTCACTTGTACCTGAAAATAGATTGAGTAATTCCTCTTGCCTTCTCTTACATTATTCCTACCATCCCAAATAGTCTCACACACATCCAAGAAAAAACATAAATTAATAATAACCTCCACCCCTGGCTCTCCCCTTGGAACAAGGCCTCAATAATCTCATACATGGATTTTCCGCTTCTGTTGATATTTAGATATTGTCCCATAATCCTCCAGATCCCCCTCACCCAGTCAGTCTGAAAGAATAAGTTCTAATAAGATTCATAGTGTGGCCTTTGTACAACAGTGACATCCAGAGGCCAAAGACACCCCCTAATTCTAAATATTCTCCTCCATTGGAAGTGCTTGATGTATCATTCGGCAAACAAGAAAAATCATCTATTTTGGGATATCCTTGTACTAGAGTTTCAAAGCCCATTCGTTCATCCCACATCTTACATGAAGAAAATTTATGAACACCCTACTCTTGCACACCTCCCCTGCCCCACCCCCTGCACCTTGCACCCCACTCCCTGCCCCCTCCTCACTGCACACCCCCCCTCCCCCTAGACTGCCCCCACCCTGCACCAACACCCCCCAATGGAGGTGAATATAAAATAAAAAAACAAAGGACCTGTAAAATAAATAAAATAGAAGCAATCTGTATACATGTGTGGGAAATGAGCATAAAAATAAGTTGTTCACAAAAATTAATTACTTTAATATATCCCATAATATGTTGCATTAGTGAATATAAAGTAAAATAAATAAAATAGTAACAATCTATATATAGATAACAAGGGTGGTCCACCAAGTGCTATCAATGTCATAATGATACACAAATAAGCTCCAATAAATTGGTTATTTGAAAAATTCCTGGAAGCATCGGTAAAATCAAGAAAATATTAAAGACTTTGGACTAAGGATGCTCAGAATTCATATAAACTAAATTAGTGAAATATGATTAATTACATGGTAACAAAAACTATGTTAACTAGAAATATGTCAATTCAAGTAAGTGTTGTTTAAACATACCATCAACTTACAAATCATCATGGGGAATGCCAGAAAGGGCATCAATTATACCAGTAAATTTATTGATATGTAAATACCATAATAAAGCCATAAATACTTTAAAAATGATAATTATCTTAACTAAAGTCCCAGTTTCATACAGTGTACCAAGGCTTGAAAGCTACACGAAAAAGTGACGTAAGTTTCCCATCATTTAGTTGTATAAGAGATCTATTTATGTGAAACAAATTATTATAAAATAATATTCAATTTGACAAGAAACTACTAACATAACAGATTATGAAAACACAAAAGTGGACTCATTGAATGAAAATAAAAATATTAAAGAACTCTAAAAGGATTATTTACAGAAGCCCCCCAAGAAAAAATCCCCCCACCCCTACTAGACCCCCCTGGATAGCAGCCCCCCTCCCCCTAGTAGACCCCCCTGGACAGCCCCCCCCCCCCCAGACAGAAGCCCCCTGGACAGAAGCCCCCCTGCTGGACCCCCTGGACACCCCCTGCTGGACAGCAACCCCCCTGTTGGACCCCCTAGACAGTATCCACCCCCGATGTCCCCCTGGATAGCATCCCCCCAGACAGCCCCCTGGACAGAAGCCCCCCCCCCCCCCCCCCGCGGATAGACACCCCACCCTCTCCCTGTTGGAGCTCCCTGGATGGACCCCCCTGCAAGACAGCAACCCCCTGATAGACCCCCCTAGACAGCCCCCATGCTGGACAACAGCCCCCCTAGAAAGCAGCCCCCCTGCATATTAGGATGGTCTCCTTGACCTATTTTTGGAACATATCAAAAGTTGGTTTGGTTGGGACTGGATAGTTTGTTGTGGTATTCCATACATAAATAAAAGAAATTGGAAAGGTACCATGAAATTTTATGCATGAATGTAAGCATTTAATGGGTGTCATGACCATTTGAATATGTTAGAAGGTCAAGACACATGAACTAGGATTAAAAAAAATGACATAGTGGCTTCCAAAATAAAAAAAGGAATGATTGAGAATAGAATATAGGGAGGGTGAGGTTATCCTAGGTTTGTGCTAAAGGTACCTATGAATAAGGATATTAAACTTTTTTCCTGTAATCATCATCAAAATTTGACGATCCCATATTTATTATTTACTTTACATGGGCTATTGTCAAATTATAATTCTTTTATCCCAAACTACACATGCTAACATTTTGTAGTATATTCATAGTGTGGGGTCGAACCCATGGAGAATGTTTGGTAGAATAGAAAATTGGACTCTAAACATTTTTTATGAGTCCTCAAAATTTGTATTGGTTTTTGGATATGATTGATGCTATTGAGTTTTTTTAATATTTAGTAAGAAATAGGGATCATGATCTATTTCAGGATTTATGTAAAAAGGAAAAAATTGGTCATAGCATGGAATAATCCTAGCGATTAGGCTTCAAATTGGATTTTCAAACACTATTTAGTCATGGAAACCCCCAAATATATCTATATAAGAGTTAAATGTTCCTTCATTTTGATATAGCTAAAAACGATGATTCTTTAATCCTAGATTTAATGGAAGAAAGTGATAAATGTTAATATTCATAGCAAACTCAACACTAATCAGGACAAGTTAAATCATATAAATATAATATGGTAAAGAATTCGTAAATTAATTTAATACATAGAATTTATTTTAAATTATTAGTATCATTTTGGGTTAGATGGTTCTGATATAGAAATTCAATAATATCAAAAGAATCATACACTCAACCCTTCCACTTAGTGGTTTAGCCCCTCCAGACTATGATAATTAATATTGAAGAAAAAAACAATTGTTTAGATTTGATTTGGAAGAAAAAATAAGGGAGAAAATGAGAATTTCTCCCTGCCCCTACCCCCCACCTGCACACCCCAACCCCCTCTCCCTACCCACTACCCCCCACCTGCACACCCCCTGCCCCCTCCCCTACCCCCCACCTATACACCCCCTCCCCTTGCCCCCCACCTGCACACTCCCACCTGCACACACCCTCCCCCTGCCCTAGCACACCCCCATTACCCCAACCTGCACACCCCCTTCCCCCTCTCCCTTCCCCCTGCCCCCACCTGCACACCCCCCTACCCCCTCCCCTGCCCCCCCATCTGCACACCCCCTCCCCCTGCCCCCCCACCTACAAACACCCCTCCCCCTGAACCAACATGGCCCCATAAATGAGATCCTTGAGGGAATATGATCCATTATTATAGAGTTAGATAATCAATCCATCATCACCTTACTTAATGTATGGTGGGTCCCCATTCTTTAATGAAACATAATATACTATACCATATAAGATAGGGAATTTCATCTCCAAAGTCTTATAGGAACACAACATCCAAGGGCTATTGAGTAACATAAAAACTATAAATCTTTCATTTTCCAGAGGTTGGGTGATGGGAAAATCCATGAGGGTGAGATTCAATAGGTCATATTTCAATGTTGCCAGCCCACTTGAATACATACACTTAGATTTTTGGGGGATATCCAGGACTAGTTCTTGTGTTGGAGGATCCAATTTCATCATCTTCATAACTAAAATCTCTAATAATGTTTTTATTTAGATAATAAAAAGAATATGATGCATTCCAAACCATTTAAACCTAAAAAGATTCAAAGTAAAATCACACTATAAAGATTATTAAGACCGAAGAATAGATAATGGTCTTGAATATCTTTCTATAGTGTTCATTCAGTTTTTTGAGTCTGATGGGATTACGAGGGACATAACTGTTAGGGAACAACACTCCCCAATATAATAGTCTAACAGAGAGGTTGAATAGTTCTATTCTAGAATGATTTAGAAGCATTCATGAATGCTCAAGACTCTCCAAATATTTTTGGGCCAGTGAAACCAACACTTCTATTTACCTTATCAATATGTTTCCCATATCTTCAGATAAATTCAAAACACCTAATGAAATGTTGACTGGTAGTCCCCCTTCTTACTTCTAATTAAGAGTATTTGGTTCTATAACATATGTTCATGTCCAAACTATAAAATTAGAATAATGTGCTCTCAAATACATATTCATTGGTTATCTTGATGGAGTTAAGGCATAAAAACTCTGGGTATATAAACCAAGATATGAGAAATGATTCATAAGTAGATATGTGGTCTTTTATGAATAACCTTTTCCTAAGACCAAAACATCCAACCTTGATAATAATGATCCAGTCCATGATAAGGATGTGGAACATGATCCCTCATATCAATTTTAGGATGAGGGTTAGCCTATTCCACCACCTCATTAGCCCACTGATTCCACTGATTCTATGTATAGCTCTAGTTCAAATTTAGATTCTAAAAATTATACTACTCATAACGATTATCAATTGACCTATGAGAGGAAAATGAGAGTCCCCATACCTACTGCCTGATTCTTCTAATATGATGTGGTAAGATATTACTTTTTATATGGCCTCAAATCTTATTAATTATGATCCTCAATCACATATGTAGGCTTTATAAGAAAATGACTCAAAGAAATAGGTATTTCTGATGAATGAAGAAATGTAATAGATAAATATAAAACATACATGGGATATTTGTAACATACCAACTAATTAAAAATTAATTAGTTATAAATGGAACATTGAAAGAAATGAGGACAACTCTGCGGGATGTAAATCAAATAAAAATCTGTGCTAGTTTCCAAGGGAATCCTTCAAAGAGAGGGAATTGATTATGATGAATTATTTTTCCTTTTTTCCTTCAGCTTTATTTCATTCATCTTTTGATAGATTTTTCAACTTATAGCGACTTTCATATAGAGTAGTTAGTTGTTAAATCAACTTTCCAGCATGGTGATTTGAATGAAAAGATTTATATGATACCTCTTGATGATTATCCTGCTGAGTTCAAACCAAAGAAATTATTCCTTCTAAATAAATCTTGGTCTAGTCTAAAACAATCCTCATAGAAGTGGTGCTTCAATTTTGATTCATTTTTTCTATGTAACAAGTTCATTAGAATTCATTATAATGCCTTATTTTATTTAAACTCAACTAAAACCTACATTATTTACCTACTATTGTATATTGATGACATGCTCATAATTTTAATAGGAATAAGTATGATCACTTTTGTTAAATCCCAATTGAAAATTATGTTTTAAATGAATGGCTTAGGTGTAGATAATAAAATCCCAGGTGTTTACATCCTTAGGGATAGAATGCATAAACTACTTTATCTATCTTAGCATGATTGTATTTTAAAATTAATAAATAGGTAAATGTTGGAATCTCTCAGTCCTGTTAATTTCCTACTTGAACAACATTTTAAATTGTCCTTCAATCAATCACCTACTACTGAAGTTGATGTTGAATTTATGTCTAGAATTCCTTACTCTAACATTGTTGGTTGCAAAGTGTATTCTATGATTTTCTCTAGAACTGATTTTTCAGTTTCTATCTGCACTCTATGATGGATCATGGGAACTCCAAGGAACCTATAATGGTATTCCCTTAAGTGGATATTCAGGTATCTTTCTTTTACTTCTAATATTTCATTATTTTTTGGTACAAATGTGGATACTACTTATATTATTTGTGGTTTGGTTAATGCTACCTATACTGTTAATGTTGACAATTGTAAATCCTTAACTATTAATGTGTTTACTGAATTTGGAGGTTTCATTTCCTAGAATTGAAATATGTAATCTATTGTTGCACTTTCAGTTACTGAATTTGAATACATAGTTTTAACTGAGGTAGTCAAAGAAACTTATCGATTGAGAATTCATAGAAGTAGGGTGATATCTAATACTAGACATAGTTAGCTTAAGGTAGATCTACATGTTAGTAGTCATTCTCATTCCCAATAAGATATAGTAAATATTAATGATATTGGTCAAAAAAGAAGTGTAATCAGATTCATGTAAATTGTCACACATTACCAATCCAAAAATACAATTTACAAAAAAAGTGAGTCCCAATATCAGTATCATCAGAATCATGATAAACCTCATCCAAACCTCCTACAGAAACACCATCACCACCTCTCACACCACCAATATCATCATCGACATCTGCATCTGAATAGACACCAGTACCGGGTCCAACACTAGGTCTGGCTCCGGCTCCGATAGAAGAGTCTACATTAGCAGAACTCATGAACATAAAAAATTCATCAACCGTTGCAGCTGATTCTGGTGGAAGTGTAGAAGAAAGGGCATACATAAATTTCACCATATTTGTAGTTATCGTCTGTACTAATTTTTGACATGCTTCATTGATTGAGGCATTCATTTGTTCCACTATGACAAAACCAAAACCAGCTCTCGAAGAAACATTAGTATACCAGTATCGAGATGGTACAATCTCTTTCTCAGGTCGAAAACACACTCTACCTTGATTTTCATCTCCTAATACCTGATGTAGATGATAGTTTGGGCCCAAATTGTCAGGTTCTTTTTCTACCAATTCCTGTAAAGAATTTTGTTGACTGATATATAACATAAATTAAAATGATAAAATAATATAAGGAATTAAATTCAGTAAAAATCAAATAAATTGAAATATACATACAATCACCTTCTCGGTGTCGTTATTTGGCACAATACCATCATCCATTTTCAATATTTTACAAAACAAAGTTGAGAAAGGAACACGACTCTCGATATTCGATGCCTTTTTCTGGAAAAAATAATGAAATAAATCAATATTGGAAGTTAAAAATTTATATAAAACAAAGCTAAATATTTTAAATGTTAAATTACCTCCGTCTTCTCATGATCTGGTAATGAAGCGTGTCCACAAGTATAAATGTGTTTCATTGCACTCTTTTTTGTTTTATTTATGTTTGATTTCTTATATAAAAAAAATATTTATATAAATTCATTAACTTAAAAAAACATTTAATTTAAAATCGTTTTCATATAAATAAATTAATATATATATAAATTTAACAAACACATTAAATGATGGACTCTTCCAATAGTTGATCATCTCTTTATATAGTGATATTGGGAAATCATGAATCACTGGTACTTCTTCAAGATTTGTACCAAATCTCTTTTTCCAACCAAGATATAGATCATACTTGTAGGCTCGCCACATTTCACCTAAATCCATTATCCTTACAGCCATGGCATTTTTTCCATCAGGAAAATTATATCGAAGCTGCAATGGACATAATATTTGTTAAGAAAATATTATAAATTTATATATAAAAAAGGTGATTAACATTACTTACCCAAATCTCTGCCCGAGTTTTGTACTTTATTTGTTATCCAACTGCCATCCAACTTATCGGTTGAACCGGAATGATATTGCTGTGTCTGGCAAGTGTTCCCATTAAACATTTACATTCCATGCCATTTTTATTAATTATAGAATTGTCCACATTGTAATCAACCATGATTTTCATGTGACGATTCCAAACCTCATGCATTTTTGTGTGGCCTCGTCATCTGGTAGAGGCTGGATCTAATCATGAAACAAAAAAATAAAAGAAAATAATATATATGAATTTATCATTAATCAGTAACAATAATGTTTAAACATATGCCAGTAGATGGGGGATCTGCTGACCCCTGATGTGCTGCATTTGGAGGGGGGGTAGCCTCCAGTGTAGGTGAGATATCTAGAGGAGTACTATATATAGTAGATGCAATGTGTACAGATGGGGGTAGAAAACCTGATGGATAACCCTGTACAGATGAGAGTGGATATTGATATGGATATGGCAGTGGGATATATGGGGGCACAGTACGCTGTACAGTGGTTGGTGGGAATGGAAAATGAGGTATGAGAGTCTGAGAACAACCATCTGATGTGGTTTTGGGGAAAAAGGGATACAGAAAAGGTGGGTATGGATAATATGGAGGTGGCATAATGGGAGGATGGCCTCCTGGTGTCTCAAGCAGCGTAGTAGTAGGCTGACCTGTAGAATCAGTACCCCCCGACACAATATCATCCTCATTGTCATAATCAAAGAATCTCCTCGACGATGCAGCCTAAAATAAAATAGATGATAAAATAAAACGAATGATAAAAAGATAAATAATATGAAAGACCATAATAATCAAACATAATTTGTACTTACATTGTTTACAGGAGGAGACCTACGTTGTTCGGTTCTCGGTATTCTTATACTCTTTCTAGTATCATCATATTCAGACATTTTGACTTGGAAATTTAAAAAAATATTCTCAAATAAATAGACATAATGAAAAATGTTAAACAATACAATTTTATCATAAAACAATTAGATACATTTTCATGTGTGATATTTATATTGATAAAATATCAAGACTTTTCTATGTTCAATATTTACTAGAGAAGTGGTTAAACATGAATTGGTGAGGCTATTAATAGTTTTATATTTGATAGTGGTATAAAATATAGTAGTTATTTTGATATCATGTATGGATGTTAAAAAAACACATACAATATTGCGATAATATCTGTTAAATACTTAAAAATGTGTCAACGGTATGTGGGGTCTGTGACAATTTTTAGTTCACAATCTGTTCTAACAATTTCATCATCCATATTGTCAATGTAACATTCGAATAAATACGGATAGGTTCATCGAAAACATCATTGTCATCCATTCATTCATCAAAAATATGTCTAGTAATAAAATCAACAATAACACCAAATTGTGGTTGTAACGTGTTACTTACATAAAACACCTGTTTATCTTGTGATTCAAGAATATAAGGTTCATTGGTACGAAGCTGGAGGTTCATATCAATCACTCTAAATCCACCATTTTCAATATTCATTCCTTGTTGTGTCATTGAATCAAAGCACTTGAATTTCACCATTGCGACACGACCATGTGCATAGCTATCTAATAAAATGGTTCTTTCAACAACACCGTAATATGATCTGATCGAGGATTCATGTACGATGCACTCACATAACAATATGGTTTGCAACTTATAGTGACACCGTAATGCTGTGTTACCATTTTGTTGCACAACTATTTATAAAAAATTTAAATCCATTAAAAACCATTGACATACAATCACATACCACATAGGTTGGACCAAATGACAATGATTTTATTTCATCTGACACTACAATCATTGGTAGAGTTAAAACCTAATAGATACCATCATAGAATATTAAACAGAGACATGTTATTATGTTATGAGAAGAAGAAAAAGAAATCAATTACCTTTGACTTTAATCAAGATGGAAATTCTTTACTGGGCAACAATTCCTTCCTCTTAATAGAGAGAGAGCGATGTCTCTTTTTTATAACATTTAAATGTTCTCTATAGATATAAACGCATTAGAATATTAGAAGATGTAAAGAAATCACACAATGAAAAAAATACATATTTATTATTATACTTACTTGATATAATCATCAAGCGCACCATAGTTAAATAATACTGCATGATGTGCCATTTCCCACTCTTCCCTGCTTCATGTACACAACGAGTATGATCCAGATATCCGCTCTATTTGGGGCAGTAAAGGAAATGCAGGCTCAATGGGATCATATTGCTCGTCTTCATTTCACATTAGTCGATTAGTCCTCATAGTGGTGTTATCCAAGTACGATGAACTGAAATCTATGCATTCTTGTGCTAAATAGTATTTCACAATAGATCCTTCAGGATGATATTTATTTCTCACATAAGATTTCAATGTAAACATCATTCTTTCGGTAGGATACATCCACCGACTCGAAACAATACCACCAGAGTGAACATCCGTTGGAAGATGCACAGTCAAATGTAACATACATGTGATAAAAGATGGTGGGAAACTTTTCCCCAAGTCGTAATGAATAATAGGTGCATCTCTCTACAATTTCTGAACAACACCTCTTCTCAATATTTTGGCACAAAAATCTCGATAAAATTGACATAACTTAATCAACGCAACTCTAACATTATGTGAAAGTAATTGGAAAATGGAAATGAGAATCAACTCCTGTAACAACACATGGTAAACATGGGTTTTAAGAGATTTGAGTTTCACATCTTGTGTATTCACCCTTTTTGAAATATTACTTGAATAACCATCTGGAACCTTCAAACATTCCAAGACCTGATGAAATTGTTTTTTCTCTACATTTTTCATGGAATAACAGGAAACATGGACTTTCCTCTTATTTTGACCAATTAACTTAGGATGAAGTCTTGTTCTTATACCCCAATCCATCAAATCAAGATGACACCACAAATATTCTTTTGTTTTGCCTTTGATATTTAAAATAGTAGTAAGTAACATCTCACAAATATTTTTCTCGATATGCATTACATCCAAACAATGACGTAAAAAATTTGATGACCAATACTACAACTCAAAGAATATGCTTTCTTTCTCCAATTTCTATTGGAATTCTAATTATCATGCTTTCACTTTCTGATATTTGATTGACTTTTTCCTATAACATAATTCAAATAATCAAGTTCCTTAGCAATATCAGTCCCTGAAATTCATTGAGGTGTCTCATCTTTCTCAATGGAATTATTGAACTGTCTCCGATATTTCATGTATGGATGATCAATTGGTAGAAAACGTTGATGCCCTATGAAGCTGAAAGTTCGTCGAAACATTAATTTTTGAAAATGTGTATTTTTCATAAAAATAGGACAGGATTATTTCCCTTTAGTACTCCAACCAGACATCATTCCATAGGCAGGGAAATAATTTATCGTCCATAATAAAGCTGCATGAAACATAAAGTACTCCTTTTTGAATGCATCATACTCTTGTGCACCAACAATCCAAATCTCATTTAACTATTCTATTAATGGATGTAATTATATATCGATATCATTTCTAGGATCACTGAGTCCAAATATCAATATAATCAGGATATTGAACGGATTCTTAATACACGTCCATGAAGGAAAGTTATAAATGTGAATGAAAACAGGCCAAGTACTATGTGCAGAATTCATTTGGAGAAATGGATTGAAACTATCACAGGATAATCCAAATCTAAAATTTCGTGGGTCGGCTGCAAAATCAGGATATAACCTATAAAATTTCTTCCAAGCTAACCCATCTTCAGGATGCACTATTTCATCATTATACTTATTTAATTCATCTCCATTCCATCTCATATTCTTTTCCATTATTGTGACATAAATTTTTTTTGAAGCCTGGGAATTAAAGGGATGTTCCACATCACTTTTTGTGGTATGAAATATTGAGATACGTCATTATTAGTCTTCCACCATGATGTGCCACACTGTTTGCACTGACTCAAGTCTGCATTCTCCTTCCAGAATAAACAACAGTCTTTGAGACAATAATGAATCTTACTAGATGAAAATCAAAATTTGACAACCAAATTTGATGCCATGTAATCATTTTCTGGAATACATGAATCATCAAGAAATAAATCCTTAATAAATGTAAAGAGATAGTATACCGTAGTATTACTAAATCCATAAAATGTTTCCCCATGATATAATTGCATTAAAAACTCATGTCTGCTCATTTTTCCACATGCTTGATATATTATGGTATTTGCATCTTCCAAAAGCTTTCTAACACTCTAAATGTAATCATCATGATTAATAGATGGAACTGTCTTACAGTATTCATTTTATCTTGCACTGGTTTACATGAGGATCTAGCTTCAGAAACAAAAGGAAACCGATTAGAAATCAGATTTTTCATTCCAATATTTTCCGATGAATCGATGTCATTCAACACTTGAGCTTTTTATCCATTGTGAAACAACAAATGATGATTTTTCTAGAAACCCCTTTTAGTGATATTGGAACTAACTTCTTTACTAGTTATCCAAGGTCTTCCAACACAATCAAAACATGGGCATCGAATCAATCTGCCATCTGAATCATTAGTGAATGCAAAATCCAAAAAATATTGTAACTCCTTCTGAAATTCATCAGTGATCCGATCAATTTTGTATATCCAGTATCCATCCATTCTGAGGCAGATAAACATAAATTAAATAGATAATATAAAAACTGACTTAACATTATATGCATTGTTTCAAAAGATATTTTGTAATCATCAATAACAATTTAATAAAAAATCATAACAAATATATTAAAATTATGGTTTAGGTAAATCATAAATGTTTTAAATTATAAAAATTCACGAATAGTCATACATAAGTTCCAAGAATGAGGATTGATTATAGTAAAAATAGTTTATATGAAATATAATAGATAATAATAATCAATTCCCAAAAGTGTTTGGGTTAATTCATAATGAGTTGTGATATTTTGTATTAAATCTACAATGATTTATTAAAATTTAGAGACATTTTGAAAATATAAACCATATCATATTCCAAGAATTAATATTAAATAATTTGCAGATAATTACAATGGTAAGAAGATGAGAATAATAACTAGTGTCTGAATATACACATTAATGATGGTGGTCACCTTAGAAAAAGGATATCCCATCAACATGGTTGTTCCCACCCTTGCTCGTATCTATGAACTATTGGGTCAAATACAGGAATGAAGATCCCCACATCACCTTAGTGGTCCATTTCAATTATTGTATGGATGGGTGGTGAAGTGTTATCAATGTTATGAGTACCGGTATACCGCAATAGTCCCCCACTATAACTTTCATCCTACCCTACTCTACATTATTTTCATTCTACTAAAATCCTTGGTAATTTCTAGTGTGTTTGAGTTGTTTAGTGATTTTTATCAGTTTTATTTTATGCCTTACGCCACGCCCCATTGAGTAGTGGTAGATGAAGGAAAATATAAACCATATCATATACCATAGTGTAAGGACACGACATCATTACATTGTTGACTTTTAATAATGGAGTATAACACCGCATTATTGTTAATGAGATTGAAAACTCATTATGATCTTCTTTTATCATACCCAAAAACCAAAACAAACCAACTTACCTTTTTCACACATGGAGGCACAACCCAAACACCTAAATTTTTTTAGGGATAAAGTAGAACCTATGAACTAATTTTTTCCTTGGTTAACATAACCAATACACTAACTTTTGGTGGAGGCACAACCATGTGTGAGTTGAGTGATTAAAACTCTATTTAACTTTACACCACAAAGTAAATTCATTATAATGAATATAGAATAATTAATCCAATAAAAGTTGTTGAGAATTATTACTATTGTAGAATAACTAGATTTGATCCTTCAGACTATAGATATAGAACAATTTACCGTGCACATTCTTTCAAGAGAAATGAGTAGATAAGAAGAATTAAAACCCATTGGTAAAATGCAATTAACATTTATTATCTAAATAGCTATCATTAAATTTTTTATGTCAATTAGAAAATAACTATCATCTAAATGCCGATATGAAATCCTATTTTTGTATTTGGGTTGGTACTTAAAATAATGAACCTCTAAATATCCAATATCTAAGAGGGTATAGCTTTCAATCAACCCAATACTAGTCAATTCCCAAAACATCTATTATTAAAAAGGCACTTGAAGTATAAGGCATAAAGTTTCACACCAAGTAATGTGATAATGTATGGTATACGAATTTATATACTCAATAGGGAACCAATGACATACCTCAAATCGCAAGTGAATAACCATGTTTACGTGTAAACATGTATACTAATTAGCATGTTTAAAAAAAACATTTTTAGGAAAATAACCAAAATAATATTAAAATAATTGTAAATAGGAAGTTGAAAGACAAATACAAGTTATATCAAGTAACTCTCTATACTATAAAATTCATATTAGAACTTAACTAAGTTTATATTCTCTAATGGGGATCATTATCGATGTCAATCTAGAGATATAGAAATATTGTAAGACATCTTGTCTAGGTTAGGTGTAGGGAAATATTATAGGCCATCCCACCACTGTGCACTTCTGGAGTCAGGTCCTAAGCCCATCCCATAGAATGGGGAAGGATTATACAAATTGGAGGCCTCATCCCATCCCATTGAATAATTAAAGGGGTATACTCATTTATAAGTGAAAATCATATCCCATGTAATTTACATGTACATAAATGGACAGAAAACATGCTTAAAAATATATAATAAAAAGGAAAAATATAAACATACCATTTATAGCATGATCATAATCGTATAGAAGGGTATTCTATGAATATGTTTTATATAAAAAGGTAAAAATTGGATAAGTTAGGTACTTTACATAGTGAAAATCCTAACTTTTGGAATATATGACTAAAATATCCAACTTTTGAATTCTGTAAATTTCTAAAATACAAAGTCTATTACACAAAACAATTAGAAAAAGATTAATAATTACATAATAGTAAATACAAACATAATAATTCTATAATAGTAAATAGATGACAGAATTGTAAATAGATTAAACCATGAATACCAGAATACTAGATTAATTATGAGAATTATAGTGAAATATAAACCATGAAATACCAGTGAATAACAGTCGACAGTATACCAGTCAACACACAAGAGCCACAAAACAGTTATAAATAAACACAAAGCCTCCTTGAACTCCTCCTGCAAACTGAAAACTTCCTAAACATAATAAATAATGCAAACAATATTCAAAGAACCCACAAAACAGGAGCCACACAATAGAAAACGTAACGAAAGGGTGTGGAGTATGGGTGGAACCCTTCAGTCGATGCACCCAATGGATGAGGAACACCCAAATAATGGCATGGAGGAGGGGAGTACCACGAGAGGGATCGAGAAACCCCGAATGGGTAAGCCGAGCCGTGGTTAGAAAATCAACGATGTGGATGAAGGAACTGCGATGAGGGATGGTGGAACCCAAGCTGGCTAGGACAATGAGAGAGGATAACAGTGGCTGAAAGAGATGACAGCCGTAACGGATGAGAGGAGGGTGTGGTGAGAGAGCTCTTCGGTAGGAGGAGAGGATGTCAGGAGGAGGAGAGGTCGTCGAGGGGAGAAGGATTTCGTGATGAGGGTTTCAAATGGGGGAAGGAGGATCCCGATAGGAATCGAAAAAAAACTAAATGAAAATGTGTAGCCACAGATGAAAATTGAACCACGGGTATAACCAAGATATTGCCACAGACTTATAAAACCATGCCTATAGGTCCGTGGCTATTTCTTAAATTTCCAGTAGTGTAAGGTTGTGGTGGAAAGACAGATTACACCACGGCGTGGAGACGATAAGCCGTACGTACACATGCATGATGCTTTTGTTTTTTATATGATTGATAAAAGGTTAAATATGGTTGTTTAATATTTATAATAACATATCCGTATACAAGTGATACTATAGTTATTACTTAATAATGAAACAACTCATATAGAGAAAGTGGAAGAAGAAATAAGTTTTAAAGAATCGGTAAACGATATTACCTCTTCTTCGACGTTCCTCTTCTAAACCTCCTATTAGGGAACTAATGTTGGTCTTTGAAGATGACGTACATCTGTAGTATGTTTCTAAGGAAGTTGATAAGGGAAATGGGTAGGTTTTGGGCGAGTTTGGAAGCTCAAAATGGAGTGAATATGAGAGGGAGCAGGTTCCTATTTATAATAGAGAACATGGGCACTTTTGGAAACCTCAAAAATATTAATTTATAATAAAAACCAACCCCACATAAAAACCTACAAAATGTGCCAACATCAAATATGAGATGATATAGGATGGTAATATCATCCCCCAATAAAATTTCTACTTGTTTGGAATTTATTTTATACCTTATCATTTTGATTTATCCTTATTTAATCTATTTAATTTTCTTTGTGGTAATAATATTGTAAGTTTTAAATTGTTATAAATAATTAATTTTGTGTTGTGAATTGTCCATAATTAAATACATTATGAAATTATAGACAATATAACTTTCTATTTTTTATTTTTAAATATTTTGGTGATTTGAAAACAATTAAATACGTTATCTTATTAAAATACCAATAGTGTCAATTTTGAAACTATTCAATTATTTGAATTTTAATAAAATCCAAAAAAAGATATGTTTGAACCGGAATATTTAATATATTAATAACATTTCATATGTATCTATAAAAGTATTTAAGCACATTAATTAGTTCATATAATATTTATTTTAATAATTTTAAAACAATTCATTTGATATTTTTCTTAATAAAATAATTACTACAACATTTTTTATTATTATTTAATATAATTATTTGTGGAAGAAAAATTAAAAATAAAATACTATGACTAAGATAAATCTAATATCCTTTGTAATAATACTTTTAGTCTAATTTATCTTCTAAAACATCTTACTTTTAAAATTTTATCTTTATTAAATAATAAAGGAGACAACATTGACATCATTTAAAATAAAATAATTTAAATGTTATAATCTGTTTTATAATGCTCTAAATGGCCCAAAAGTCTACCCTTGGAAGATTATGGTTTATATATACTCGACCAATAAGTTTTTGTCATGTTTTTGTGCCTTTTGAGGTTTATTATTATTTTAATAAACCTATATTATTGATTTTTCACTAAATAAATAATTTTTACATTATTAATGTATAAGCTATTAATGTAATTAAATGTTTCTTAAAAATTACAAATAAATTACCAAAATAAATAAAAACATTTTATCATTCAAATTAGTATTTACAAAATAATTTATATTCTGTATTACATTATTTAAAAAATAATTTAATTTTTAATGTTTGAGTGAGACACATTTCACTTTCCTTTAAATAAAATAAATTAAAGATCTTAATAACATACAAGTGGGTTAAAATAGATACCATTTTGACCCAAGAATATTAATACAAGAGTTAGGGTAATTTTATAAAATTATTGTTACCCTTAATTACCCGATTTACCTTTAACTATGGTAAATAAAATTCACCATAGTTACTATTCATAATGCCTAAAAATTAAAGTTATCAATTTACACAATTTGAACATCATGAATCAAAATAATAAATCCATTTTTAAAAATATAAAACACAAAATATGCAGTAATTAATTTTAAATTAATCATGTTTTTGAAAAAATAAGTGTTTTATTTAAAACATTAGAAAAGATTGAATTTTTTTTATATATGAATTCAATGTAAAATTAATGATAATGATATAAATTATATTAAATGGTAAAAATAAATTCTATTTATACTTAAAACCCATTCAATATTATAATTCGTCCATATAAATTATCTTAATTAAGAAAGTTGTTTTTAATTAAAATTTAGTGTATTTTTACAATTCATCAAAATATGAAAGTTAATAGAAAAATATTAAAAATTATCCAAAGTAAATTTTTATGGCCATATTATAATGAATAAGATTATTTTGTCCAATTGAACATAGAAACTTGTAAAAAATCTATATTTAATGTGGATTCTTCATCAAAAGGTGGCAAAACTGCATTTTTTTAAAAATACTTATTTTACACAAATAATTTATTTTTTTCTCATGCCATGTTCGATAATATGTGTAAGATGAATGATATTGTTATAAAATTAAAAATGTGGTTAATAATATTTATAATGGCTAGTACATTATAATATTATTACAATATATTGTTGTTTAGTAAAACTCGTTATTGTGTACAACACATGCTATTGAGGTAGGTCACTTTTGTGTGCAACACAAGCAAAGAATAGTGTTACGTAAACTAAAAGATAATATGGTGTTGCGTATAGCTCAAGATAGTCTTATTGTAGCGTATAACAGAATACATCAATGAAATTAAAAGGAATATTTCTCATAAAATCTCGGGGTGTTACATTCTACCCCCCTTAAATTGAATTTCACCCTTGAAATTCATCAGGGTTATAAATCGTTTACTACTTGAAAGTTTATTTTATAGAATCCCACTGTAACACCCTAAGATTTTGTGAGAAATATATTTTTTATGTCTTATTTTATACGTAACACCAAAGGAATCTTTCACAACACACAATACTGACATGGATTTCATTACACACAATCACGACCTTCCTCGATAGCGTGTGTAATAAGAAATATCGGGTTTCAGTAGAAAACGATATATTATTATAGACTAGCCATTATTAATAGTATTAAATACATTTTTAATTTAATAACATTATTATTCATCATACACATTTTTTAGAACATGGTAAAAGAACAAAATAATTTTTTCGGGTAAAATAAGTATTTTTCAAAAAAATACAGTTTTGCCAACTTTTGATGGCGCACCCACATTAAATCTAGTTTTTCACATATTTATAAGTTCAATTTGACAAAATAAAATTCTTATTTAGAATCATGATATAAAAATTTACTTTGGATAAATCTTTGTTATTTTTCTAATACCTTTCATATTATGATGAATAGTAAAAATATGCCAATTTTTAATTTAAAAAAACTTTTTTCATTGGGATAATTTATGTGGTTAAATTATAATATTGAATGGTTTTAAAGTATAAATAAAATAAATTTTTACCATTTAATATAATTTATGTCATTTGCATTAATTTTACATTGAATTTATAGGTAAAAACATTTCAATCTTTGGCAATGTTTTAACTTCTAAAACCCGTTTTCTTAACAATAGGATTAATTTTAAATTAATTACTGCAACTTATGTGTTTTGAATTTTGAAAAAGGTATTCCATATTTGGAATAAGTGGGTCCAAATTATGTTAATAGGCTACTTTTTATTTTTGGGCATTATGAATAGTAACTACGGTAAATTTTATTTACCATAGTTATAGGTAAATCGGGTAATTAAGGGTAAATATAAGCTTATAAAATTACCCTAACACCTGCCAAGATCCTATTGGATGACTAAAGGTCGACCCATATCACATAAGGGTCATATTAGATTCATTTAATGAACTTTTCCCCGTGAAAATATATTAATTATTATTAAAATCAAAGAAAGTGAAAACATGACACTTTCTTAAATCATATAAGTTTAATAATTTTAATTTAGTGATAAACTTAATGAAACTTCAAACATGAATAGTATACAGAAATATTATAAAACTATATACATCATATGAATTTATTTAGAATTTTTAGGGATTAAATAATTATCATTAAATATGACGCAATAGTGATGTTGAAATTATTTTATTAATTAAAATATCAAATATATGGTTTTAAAAATATTAAAATAAATATTATATAAACTATTTAATGTGAAAAACTAATTTTCTAGATACATATGACTTTGTATGATTCTATTAAAGGTTTTATTTCGAACATATATTCTGTATATATTTTCTTTAAATTCAAATAAATGATTACTGTCAAAATTGACACTATTGTAATTTTATAAAAATAACTTATTATAAAATTGTTTAAAAACCACAAAAATATTTAAAAATTATAAATTAAAATTTATATGGTCCAAAATGTCATAATGTGTCAAATTATGGAAAAGTAACAATAAATATGTAATTATTTATAATAAGTTAAATTTTATAATATTATTACCACAAATAAAATTAAATTCATAAATAAGGATAAATCAAGTTGATAATGTATAAAATAAATTCCTAACATGTCTAAATTTTATTTTTTGATGAGATTACAACCATATTTCATCTAATATTTAGATATGAGTCATTTTGAAAGTTTTTATGTGGGGTTGGGATTTAATTTAAACTATTATTTCTTATATTTACAAAGGTGCCCCTCTCCTCCCTTATAAAAGGGCACCTCCTCCCTATCCTCCTCGCACCAATTTGAGCCTTCCAGCTCAGCAAACCCCTGCCCATTTCACTTCCCCACTTCCCTAGAAACATACTAGAGGTCTTGGTCTTCTTCAAAGACCAATTTTAGTTCCCTAAGAGGATGTCTCAAAGAGGCGCTTCAAAGAAGAGGTAATGTCTGTTACCGATTCTTCCAACATTATTTCTTCTTCTACTTCTTCTTATTTATTTGTTTCATTATGAAGTAACAACATCAGTATCACTCATATAATGATATATTTTTATAATTATTAAACAACCCTATTTCACCATCTAACCATCCTACGGAAAACGAAATCATCGCACTTGTGTACGTACGGAATATCGTCTCCACGACGTGGTGTAATCTATTTTCCACCGACACCTTACATGGATGGGTATAATGGTGCCAATAATGACTATATATGATTATTTTATAGTGATATTGATTCTGAAGTAGTATAAATACACTCCAATACCATTCCACAATCATTGGAATGATATCATCGCTCGTGCGTACGTACGGAATACCGTCTCCACAATGTGATGCATCTCGTTATACATGATCTTCATTGCATAATGATTATATAACTAAATTGAATTAATAAATATGATATATATTACACTAATACCACTCTGAAAATGAGGTTTCTATAACCTAAAAAGAGGAATAATAATTTATTCGACAAAACACACATATGAACATAATGCAATAAACACCCGAATAACAAGTAGTAATGAAATATTACTAATAAGAAGCTAAGAATATGTCCATATATGAAATCATTAAAATATGAATGATTCTGGAATAAGTCAATGACATTATTTAAATCAATATACAGGAGGGTCGGACACTTACGAAGCAAATCAGAACTAAGGTAAGGGAAAATATCACAATCTCGTTTTTATCCGATATTGTTTATACTTCCAAATTTATTGGGGAATATTTATCATCCACATACATTTTTCCTCAATATGTAATATTATTTCCATCCACCTAAAATTGTTTAAATCCAATTTTACCTTTTGGTGAGTTTTTAGTAAAATATATGAAAGGAATCTTTTGTCATTTTTCGTACGAGGTACTTTTTGACTTTTCCGCCCAAAGTACGGGAAGAATGTTTTTTAACTTATATAGCATGAATGGATTTTTATAACATTATTTCCATGAATCATCCTTCACAAGTTTTTAATTTTATTTTTAATCAACTTCTTTTAGTTTAAAATTGTATGACATGTTAGTAATGGAAAAATGTTTTTGAAGAAGAAAGGATATTTTCCTCAAGAATGGAGATCAAGTGTTTTATCAAAATTATTTTACATCTAAGATAATATAGGGTATTTTTTATATCCCAATTATTACATTTATTTTATTATGTTGTGATGGAATTATTTTTATGAAGTCCTTTTTCTTATATGAATTGTTTATGATGTCACGATGTTTAAGACTCCGATTTTTATTACATGGGTTATTCTATGATGTATGATTTGTGATTTTTTGGCACTAATAAGAATGGTTTCATTATGAGATGGGTGGGACCTATATATCCCTCCAATTCATTGGGTAAATATTTATATCTCATGATATAGACATGGCTGGAACAACAGGTTAAACCGGTTCAGTGAAACAGGACTGAAACGAGGAGTGAACTTGGTTCAGAAAAGGAGTTTTTCTGCTAAGATAGTCTTGGAAATGAGTCTTGACTACTAAGAAATGATTTTCTATGATTATGTGTATATTCCACAAATCACCATGTTTTATGTTTTGTTTATTGGAATTATATTTCACTTCTAGGATTTATCCCATGTTATGATCTCTTTTGCAGGATAATATTTTCAAAATTTTATGTTCTTATAAATATGATATGTTTGATATATCTTTTGTTTACCCTTACTGAGCATTTGAGATCACCCTTTTGTATGTTTTCTTTTTCCCATGTCAAGAAGAAGGATATTTAGTAGGATATTCCAAAAAGGGACTCTAGATATGATGAAATAAATGGGAGACAATGTAGATGATTTATGAACCAGTTGTGTATGTTTCCCAGTTTCTAAAGACACGATACCTATACGGTCCTTTCATGGTTTTGTTATATGTTGTAAGAATTATGCTTCAATTTTGAAGTAATAAGCATGTATGTAATGTATGGGTCATTATAGTTGGTATCAGAGGAAAGGTATAGTAATCCTTTGGAAAGTAGGATGTTAAATCCTTAGTAAGAAACCAAAGAATATGTATAAGCATATAACACAATCTTAGTGTTTTAGAAATTTCCATGAAAAACCTATGATAAGATATTAAGTGTGAAATTTTATTCTTGATTATGTGGTTTTCCTATTATAATTAGTGTTTCTCACACTATTCTTCTTGGTTTTAGTCAATGGCTGGAACCCGAAGGAACTGCGTTAATTCAAAATGCGACGGGAAATGCAATAATTTTCCCCCTGAGAAACTAAACGTTATGGGAGCTAGAATAAAGAATCTTGTAGCCATTCTCACACAACTTTCGCAAGCTATAAATCATGCAGTACTTTCGAACGAGCAATGGAAGGAGCAAAATTCTGTTGAATCCTTCATGAGGTAGCGTCCACCATCATTCAGTGGGTCTTCTGATCCATTAGTGGCTGAACAATGGATCAATACCACTTAAAATATATTTTCAGTTCTTAAATGTTCTGAACATGATGAAGTCATCTTAGTAGTGTATCGTTTGGAAGGTGATGTTGATCAATGGTGGAATCTTATTAAGAATATGAGACAAAGGGATGAAATTGAGTCCATGGAATGGGACGAGTTCATGAATTTATTTTTCAATAAGTATTTCCCTCGTATTTTTCGAACAAAGATGGAGAAGGATTTTCTTGAACTGAAGCAGAAGGATGATGAATCTGTTGGTACCTAAGAAGAAAATTTTACAAGACTTTCAAGGTACGCTTCCAGAATTATTATCCAACCTGAGAGTAAGATCGATCGATTCTTTAGTGGCTTAAAACCAAGTCTTTGAAGGGCGTTAGCCATAATGGACTTCAATATCTACAAGTAAATTGTTCGATGTGCTCTCAAGGTTGAGATGGATATTGGTGTAACCCATCAGTCACATGGGTTTGATAAGAAGAGGAAAATGAAATTCAAAGGAAAATATAAAGACAACACTAAAAAGAAGGTGAGTTTTCCCTTATGCTCAAAGGGTGGAAAAAACATGGAGGAAATTCTCTTTAGGGGACATGAAAATGTTATATGTGTGGAAAATAAGGTCATCGGGCAATTGAAATTCGAAATAACGGGAAGTAGATGTCAAATGTTGCAAACAAAGGAAGTGATACACAGAATGAACCTACTACACTTCAATGTTTCAAGTGCAAGGAGATGGGGAATTATGAAAATCAATGCCAGAATCCAAGGGTTGATGATGATCATCGACATCAACAAACTCTTAAGGCCAAAGACAAAGTAATGTCACACACAAATACTATCAGTGATGTGGAGTACGACAACGAAGTAGAGAGAGGTACACTTACCAACCACTCTAAAGTAGCAAATGTTTTATTTGATTCTGGATCCACCCACTCTATTATTTCTAAATAATTTTATAAGGGTATTGTTGTATTACCTCAACAATTAGATGTTGAGTTGGCTGTGACAACTCCTAATGGCACAACAGTCGCATCAAAAGATTACAATTCTTCTCCGATTGAAGTTTGTGGGAAAGTGCTTCCTATAAATCTTTTGATCCTTCCTATAGTGGAATTTGATGAGATTCTTGGCATGGATTAGTTATCTTTATATGGAGCTCAAATAAAATTCCAATGAAGGGAGGTCACATTTCATATTCCAGATCAATCTATGATCATCTATTGATGCAAGGATGAACATAACCTTCCAGTAGAAATTTGTTCCCTCTCATGGGTCTTGATTCCACTAAATGAAGGTTATTTATCTCAAATTTTTGGAGAGAAACTCATGATTAATAATATTCCCATTGTACAGGAATTTGATTATGTCTTTCAGGAGGAATTTCCAGGGCTTCCACCAAATCGTGAAGATGAGTTTTCAATAGAACTCGTACCAGGTGCTTTACCTATTTCAAAGACACCTTATAGAATGGACCCAATTGAGTTGCAGGAATTGAAGAAGCAACTCCAAGAGAATCTTGATAAAGGATTCATACACCATAGTGTGTCACCTTGGAGAGAACCTGTTCTGTTTCTTAAAAAGAATGATGGATCAATGAGACTCTGCATTGATTATCGAGAACTTAACAATATCACTATCAAGAACAAATATCCTCTCTCATGCATTGATGACCTATTTGACCAACTACGTCGAGCTCAATACTTTTCCAAGATTTATCTTCATTCAGGGTATCATCAACTTAGGGTCAAAAGGGAGGATATACCAAAGACAGATTTCCGTACAAGGTATGGACACTATGAATTTATAGTGATTCCATTTGGTCTTACTAATGCCCCTTCTATATTCATGGATCTGATGAATAGATTCATTAGATACTATCATGATCAGTTTGTGGTAGTCTTTATAGATGATATTCTTGTATATTCAATGTGCAAGGAATAATATGAATATCACTTGATAATTGTACCAAATACCCTAAGAAAGGAGAAGATTTATGCCAAATTTACCATGTGTGAATTTTGGCTTCAAAAAGTTGGATTTTTGGGTCACATAACCTCAAAAGAGGGGATATCTGTGGATCCAGCAAAAACAGAGGTTATCGAAAGATGGTAGAGACCAACAACAGTAACTGAGATCTGATGTTTTTTTTGGTTTGGATAGATATTACCGAAGTTTTGTGAATTATTTTCCAAGGTTATATAACCCACTCAACATGTTGACTCGGAAAGGAGTTATGTTTGTTTGGACGGAGGAATGTGAAGAGAATTTCAAAGAGCTAAAAAGAAGGTTAGCCAGTGCACCTGTGATCACAATACCTTGTAGTAGAGAAATGTTTGTGATCTATAGTGTTGCATCCAAGAAGGGACTGGGGTGTGTTCTCATGCAAAATTACATGCTGATAGCTTATGCCTCATGACAGTTGAAAATCCATGAGCAAAATTACCCAACTCATGATTTGGAGTTAGCAGCGGTAATCATTGCATTAATGATTTGGAGGCATTACCTTTATGGTGAAAGGTGTGATATTTATAATGATCATAAAAGTTTAAAGTATATTCTCACACAAAAGGAGCTGAATATGTGTCAAAGAAGATGGTTGGAGCTGATTAATGATTATGACTACTCAATTCATTACCACCCCGGGAATGTAAAAAAGGTAGCAGTCACATTAAGTCGACAAGACCATGCTAGCTTATCCATGATGAGGATCACAAAAGATCCAATATTTATGGATTTACAAAGGATGGATCTTGGAATTATAATGGAAATGGAAAAATATTATCTTTCTCAAAGTAATGTTCAACCATCTATACACATGAAGATTAAAGAGGCATAAAAAGAAGATGTAGAGTTACAAAAAAGGTGATAAATGTTCTTGAATTCAACCTTGATTGTGATGGTGTAATAAGGTTTTGTAATCGGGTTTGTGTTCCTCCCATCCTAGAATTAAAGAAGGAGTTACTGGATGAGGCTCATAGTTCTTCATTTTCTATTCATCCTGGAAGTACAAAGATGTATAGGGACCTAAAAGAGTACTTCTAATGGGATGGCATGAAAAGAGATGTTGCTGAATATGTCTCTCGATGCTTGGTTTTTTAGCAATTTAAAGTTGAGAGACAAAAGTCTAAGGGGATGTTACAACTATCACCCATACCATAATGGAAATGGGAAAACATCACTATGGACTTTGTCACTGGACTTCCTAAAACATAAAAAGGAAATAATGCTATATGGGTTATAGTTGATCGTCTTACGAAGTCTACGCACTTCATTGCTATTAGATAATATTTTTCTCTTTATTAGATTACCAGGATATATGTAAAGGAAGTGGTAAGATTGCATGGAGTACCAAATTCCATTATATCTAATCGGGATATGAGGTTTACCTCGAAATTCTCATGAAGTCTTCAGCATGCTCTAGATACAGAGTTGAGTTTCAGCACTGCTTACCATCCTCAGACAGACAGTCAGTCTGAGAGGACAATTCAAACTCTAGAAGAAATTTTGAGATCTTGCTCTATGGATTTAAAAGGTGGTTGGGATCAACACCTATCTTTGGTGGAATTTTTTTATAATAATAGCTTTCAATCTAGTATTCAGATGGATCCTTATGAAGCCCTCTATGGAAAGAAATGCAGATCTACAACTTGCAGGGATAATGTTGGGGAAAAGAAGCTATTAGGACCTGATCTTGTTGATGAGATGGCAAAAATGGTCAGATCTATTCAACAACACATAGAAGAAACTCAGAGTCGACAGAAACGTTATGTCGACAACCGATGAAAATACTTAGAGTTTAAAGTGGGTGATAAAGTGTTCTTGTGAATATCTACCTAGAATAGGGTCCTGAGATTTGGAAAGAAGAGAAAGTTGAGCCCTAGATATATCGGTCCTTTTGAAAATATGGATCATGTTGGGAAGGTAGCTTACCAATTGACGCTTCCACCGAATTTAGCACAAGTTCACAATGCCTTCCATGTATCTCTTCTGAGAAAGTACATACCCGATCCTTCACATGTACTCAGCTCAGAAGTTCTACCACTGGAGAAATATCTTTCTTATAAAGAACAACCGATAGAGATCCTGGATCGTAGCGAAAAAGTCATACGGAACAAGACCACTCACTTGGTGAATGTTTTATGGAGTAACCACCAATTAGAAAAAGCTACATGGGAACTTCAGGATATGATGAGGGAGAGGTATCCTCATCTGTTTGTAATGAAGTGATGAATTTTGAGGGATAAATTTATTTTAAGGGGGGTAGAATGTAACAACTTGAGATTTTATGAGAAATGTTTTTTTTATTTTATGTCTTATCATATACACAACACCAAAGGAATCTTTTACAATAGAAAATACTGACTTGTCTTACATTATACACAATCACAACCTTCCTCGATAGCGTGTGTAGTACGCAATACCAGGTTTCACTAAAAAAAGATATATTATTATGGACTAGACGTTATGAATAGTATTAACTACATTTTTAATTTTATAACATTATTATTCATCTTACACATTTTCTAGAACATGGTAAGAGAACAAAATAATTTTTTCGGGTAAAATAAGTATTTTCCAAAAAATGCAGTTTTGCTGCATTTTGATGGCGCACCCATATTAAATCTTGGTTTTTAAATGTTTATAAGTTCAATTTGATAAAATAAAATTCTTCTTCGGAATTAGGATATAAAAATTTACTTTGGATAAATATTTGATATTATTCTGATAACTTTCATATTTTGATGAATAGTAAAAATACGCTAATTTTTAATTAAAAACAACTTTTTCCATTGAGATAATTTATATGGTAAAATTATAATATTTAATGTTTTTAAAGTATAAATATAATATATTTTTACCATTTAATATAATTTATGTCATTATCATTAATTTCACACTGAATTCATAGGTAAAAACATTTCAATCTTTGGCAATGTTTTAACTTCTAAAACTCGTTTTCCGAACAACGAGATTAATTTTAAATTAATTACTGAAACTTATGTGTTTTGAATTATGAAAAATGGATTCCATATTTGTAATTAGTGGGTCCAAATTATGTTAATAGGCTACTTTTTTTTAGGCATTATGAATAGTAAATACGGAAAATTTTATTTACCATAGTTAAGGGTTAATCGGGTAATTAAGGGTAAATATAAGATTATAAAATTAACCTAACACCTTCCAAAATCCTATTGGATGACTACAATTTGACTCATATCACCTAAGGGTCGGATTAGATTCATTTAATGGACTTTTTTCTATGAAAATAATATAATTATTATTAAAAACAAAGAAAGTGACAACATGTCACTTTCATAAATCTTATAATTATTATATTTTTAATTCAGTGATAAACATAATGATACTTCAAACATGAATAGTCTCCAGAAATATAATAAAATTATGTAAATCATATGAATTTATTTATAATTTTTAGGGATTTAAATTATTATCATTAATTATGACATAGTAGTGATGTTGAAATTATTTTATTAATTAAAATTTTAGATAAATGGTTATAAAAATATTAAAATAAATATTATATGAACAATTTAATGTGCTAAACTACATTTATAGATACATATGAAATTTTATGAATCTACTAATGCTTTTATTCTGATCATATATTTTTTATATATTTTATTTAAATTCAAATAAATGAATAGTTTCAAAATTGAGACTATTGTTATTTTATAAAAATAACATATTATAAAATTGTTTAAAAATCACAAAAATATTTAAAAATTATAAATTAAAATCTATATGGTCTAAAATGTCATAAAGACTCAAATTATGTAAAATTAACCACACATATGTAATTATTTATAATAATTTAAAATTTGGAATATTATTACCACAAATTAAATTAGATTGATAAATAAGGATAAACCAAGTTGATAATGTTTAAAATATATTCTTAAAATGTATAAATTTTATTTTGTGATGATATTACAACCCTATCGCATCTAAGATTATTATATGAGTCATTTTGGATGTTTTTATGTGGGGTTGAGATTTAATATAAACTAATATTTATAATATTTCCAAAGGTGCCCCTCTCCTCCCTTATAAAAGAGAACCTCCTCCCTACCCTACTCACACCAATTTCAGCATTCAAACTCTGCCAAACCCTACCCATTTCACTTTCCCACTTCCCTAGATACATCCTATAGGTCCTTGTCTTCTTCAAAGACCATGTTTAGTGCCCTAAGAGGAGGTTTCAAAGAGGCACTTCAAAGAGGAGGTAATGTCTGTTACTGATTCTTTCAACTTTATGTCTTCTTATACTTATTCTTCTTTAGTTGTTTCATTATGAAGTAATAAAATAAGTATCACTCATATATTGATATGTTATTAAAAGTATGAAACACCCCTATTTCACCATCCATCCATCCTATGGAAAACAAAATCACCGCGCGTGCGTACTGACGGAATACCGTCTCCACGCCGTGGTGTAATCTATTTTCCACCACCACCTTACTTGGATGGGTATAATGGTGTTAATAATGAATATATATGATTATTGTAAATTGATATTTATTCTGAAATAGTATACATTCACTCCAATACAATCCCACAAACATGGGAACGATATCATCGCTCGTGCGTACATACGGAATACCATCTCCACGATATGATGCGACTCGTTCTACATGATCTTCATTTCATAATGATTATATAAATGAATAGAATAAATAAATATGATATATATTTTACTAATACCATTCTAGAAATGAGGTGTCTATAACCTAAAAATGGGAATAAGAATTTATTCGACAAAACACACATACGAACATAAAGCAATAAACACCGGAATAACAAGTAGCAAAGAAATATTACTAATAAGAAGGTAATAATATGACCATATATGATATCATAAAAATAATTATGATTTTGGAAAAAGTAAATGACATTATCCAAATCATTATACAGGTGTTTTAGACACTTACGATGAAAATCGGACCTAAGGTAAGGGAAAATCTTACAATCTCATTTTTATCTGAGATTGATTATACTTCAGAATTTACTGGGGAATATTTATCATCCACATACATGTTTCCCAAATATTTAAAATTATTTCCATACCCATACAATTTTTTAAATACAATTTTTCTTTTCGGTGTGTTTTTAGTAAAAGATATGAAAGGAATCTGTTGTCGTTTTTCGTAGGAGGTACTTTTTGACTTTTCCGGCAAAAGTACGGGAATAATGTTTTTTTAACTTATACAATATGAATGGATTTTTAGAACATTATTTCCATGAATCTTCCTTTTCAAGTATTAAAGTTTATTTTTAATTAAATTCTTTTAGTTTAAAATTTTATGACATGTTAAGAAAGGAAAAATGTTTTTGAAGTATAAAGGATATTTTCCTCAAGAATGGAGTTCAAGTGTTTTATCAAAATTATTTTCCATCTAAGATAATATAGGGTTCTATTTATATCCCAATTATTACATTGATTTTTTTATGTTGTGATGGAATTATTTTTATGAAGTCCTTTATCTTATATGAATTTTTCTATGATGTCGCGATGTTTAAGACTCCCATTTTTAATACATGGGTTATGCTATGATGTATGATTTGTGATATTGTGGAACACATAAGAATAGATTCATTATGAGATGGGTGGTACCTATATCTCCCTCAAATGCATTGGGTGAAGATTTATATCTCATGAGATAGACATGGTTGGAATGGCAGGTTAAACCGGTTAAGTGAAACTGGACTGAAACGAGGAGTGAACTCAGTTCAGAAAAGGACTATGTCTGTTAAGATAGTCTTGTCAATGAGTATTGACTACTAAGAAATGATTTTGTAAGATTATTTGTGTATTCCACAAAGCCTCATGTTTTAAGTTATTATTATTAGAATTACATTTTACCTCTTTGATTTATCCCATTTTATGATCTCTTTTATAGGATAAGATTTTCAAAATTTTATTTTCATATGAATAGGATATGTTTGATATTTATTTTTTTTACCCTTACTGAGCATTTGAGCTCACCCTTTTGTATGTTTTCTTTTCCCTAGGTTAGGGAGAAGGATATTAAGTAGGATAAGCCAAAAATAGACTCTATATATGATGAAATAAATGTGAGACAATGTAGATGGTTTATGAACCAGTTGATTATGTTTCCCAGTTTCTAAAGACACTATACATATACGGTCCTTTCATGGTTTTGTTATATGTTGTAATAATTATGCTTCAATTTTGAATTAATAACCATGTATGTAAAGTACGGGTCGTTATACCCACATTTTTAAAAAAATACTAAAACTAAATTTCAAAATGAAAAGTAAGAAACGTAATGGTTACCCAAATTAACTCATCCCTATGATTCCACATTGGAGAACATAGGTGAAAACATGGATAAGGAAGAGAAATATAACCATCAAGTTCTGATGGAGAGTGGTAGAGAACATGGCTAGTAAAGGAAACAATCACAAAGACAAAAAATTTTGATGATATAAGGTACCATCTGATTCATCAGATATGAGAGTACTAGGACAACATTTTTGGTTTTCAAGGTCATTTCCCTAAAGTTGATGAATTTTTAACTATGGAAAAAATACGATCTTGATTTCAATGTAATATCATCATTGGAAATTCCATGAAAAATTTCAAGTTCATCTCTTATTTAATTAAATGAATTTGAATTTATTATTCCTGAAGTGTTAGCAGATCATGCAATATAATGGTAAGTCATTCCATCTGCATCTATCACAAAAAGGATAACACAATATATTAAATAAAAATAAGTCTGTCTATGGTGAGGTTAATCGTATATGGTTCCAAAAATGGACTTATACTTCATTTATCATATCGGTAAATAAAATAAAACTACTTTATACTAACCAGGGACTTCCAGTAGACCAGTGGTATATGATAATGGCATGTCACCATTCGGTTGTGGGTTTGATTCTATTAGCCCTTCCTGATGCGATGGGTTGTCGTCCATCCTACGGGTTGTCCTTTTTATAAAACTATACTATTATAACATTCTAGAAATAAATAAATCTCAAGCCTTAAACAATACTCTCTGATGTCCAACTTAATCTATTAAAACCATTCGACTTATCCCAAATACTTCTGTCCAATCTCATTGTACAAAGACACAATTACCAGAAATGTCATATAACAAGCATTTGAATACCATCATTTATCCCCCATATATCATAAGATATATCTACTTGGTCACATTCTATACATGCGAATACATTAATCATGAATTCTCTTGAAACATGAATTACTATAGAACCATAGTGAAAACATGAATGTTGTAAAAACTTTACTCTTTCCGCATACCAAAATCCCAAAATTTCTATATACTCAAACGTTGATATCAATTTGTCCTTGTATCCGCAATGAGCTCATTAATACTATCAAACATATTATTTTCTCCTAATCCCTTCATTATACACATATCATCTGCTTTCTAAAAATATTTCAATCACTTTTCACGGTTACTGGTACCATAGAATTATTGGAAACCAATACATAGATAGTTAAATATTCCATGATAATATAAATGAGACTCCACAACACTATTTTGGAATCCCGTTACATAAAAACTTAACCATTCCACCACTTCATTTTAACTATTTTGGCTTCCCTTTTTTCCTTTTCCTTAAGATGTTGCTGATGTCGATCATCATTAACCCATGGATTAGGGCATTGGTTAGAATAATGCCCCATTTCCTTGCACTTCTATCATTGAAGTGGTGGTTATGCGTTCTCTGTAGTATTTTATCTATTCACATAATTAACTACATTTTTCGCATTACGTCGACACTCAACTGCTCGATGATCATATTTTCTACATATTAAACATTTTTTCCCTTTATGACAATATCTACCATGATTCTTTCCCCACTTTGAGTATAACGAAACATTCGTCTTCTTTTCACCATAGTTTTTAGATTTTTCCTTGAATTCCATCTTTTATTTCTTGTCAAAACCATGAGATGGATATGTAAAACTAGCTTCTATTTCTACCTTGATTGCACACCACACAATTTCTTCATATCTAATTAAGTCTCTTATAGCTAATGCACTTTGATGATTTGGTTTTCAGCCACTGAAGAATAGATCAAATTTACATGAAGGTTGAATGATAAATATATACGAATACCTTGAAAGACTTGTAAAATTCTCCCCATATATTCCAACAGATTCATAGTCCTTTTTCTTATTCTCAAGGAACACCTTTTCCATATTTGTTCAAATAATATGAGGGAAGTAATTATTGAAAAACAAGTTCTTTAACTCGTCCCATTCCATGGATTCTATTTCATCATGTGGCCTTGTATTCTTAATTAGAGTCCACCACTGGTCGACTTCACATTATAAATGTTAAATAGCCAAAATGCATTTTACATGCTCTGAACAAAAATGTTTGGAAAAATATCTCTTCAATGGTAATGATCCATTGTTCAGCAAAAAGTTGATTAGAAGACCCATTGAAAGAAGGTGGACATAGATTCATGAAGGACTTAATATAATATTATTCCCATTTACGCTCATTTAGAAGTCCATAATGATTCATATCTTGTCTAATTTTAGCAATAAGATTTTCACTCCATCCCCCATAAAATTGGTTTGTACAAGAGGACAATCATTGCACTGTTCATTACATTGATCAACATAGTTCCTTCGGGTTCCATCCATCCTCTAAAACCCAAAAAGAATAGTGTGAGAGGCATATATCATGCTAGGAAAACTACATAATAAAAGTAGAGTACCTTCAATATCTAACATCTTAGGTTTATTTATAAGATCTTTACCGTAACTGTAGTAATATAACCTATACTCATACTTAACCTTGGGGAATCCATAGATATACGATAGAAATATCTATAGGAATCACACTAATGTTTTCACATACTAGTTTCCAAATATTGATTAAACCTTCCCTCTGATACCAACTGTAGAGGCCCAAAGATTGACATACATGGACATTACATTAATTTTGTGGAGTAATTAATAATAATAAAAATTGATGTCCAAATACCGTGTTAGTTTAGTGTCTTTGGAAACTCAGAACAAAATATTTTAATGAGGGTGAAAGTTCTTCAACATCCTCCTGAAAGATCATCCCCTATTGTATTCTTAGTTATAAATTTTCTTTTTATCCTGGAAAAAATATATAAAAGGTGAGATAAAATTCTTAGTAAGAGTAAACATGGTTAACAGAAAACAATCCATAAGCATTTGAACATAAAAACATGAACATAAAACACCAAAATCACGAGTAATGACAAAAAAAATGGTAGTACATAAGGCATAGATCGTAAAGAAACATTAATCATGATAAAATAGCATTTGAATAAAAAATATAGTTGTGGAAAACCATTAAGCACATGATATGGTTTCCATAGTTTCCAAGGTGTTGTAGTAATGACCAGCTTAGTGGACAAAGTCCATTACTGAACCGGTTTTACTTGTTGTTCAAGCCCTATAATTCTAAATCATATTTACTTTTTATTCCATATATGTATATATCCTAAGATATAAATCATTACACAATGAATTGGAGGGAGATATAGGTCCCACTTATCTCATAATAAAATAATTATTTTGTGTGCCTCAAAATAAACATAAATCATTCATCATATCCCAATGAATAAAATGGGTTAAATATACATCATCCCATCATAACATAATCCAAATAAAACAATGGATAAAATTTCATTATAAAAAAATAAATCCATATAAATAATAGTGAAATTATACATGACAAATATAAATATTATTGAATGTCCTCTTATATGGAAAACAATATTTATAAAACATTTGAAATGAATTCTTATAGAAAATATCCTTATTTCTTCAAAATCAATTTTTTTTCTCAAAATTCCATGTAATTTTAAATGAAAATATTTTTATGGAAAATAATCATGTATTATTGTATAATATGTTTCATGGAAATAAGGTGTTATGAAATTGTAAAAATTCACTCATTCCGTATAAGATAAAAATACATTCTCCTCGTACTTTTACAGGAGAATTCAAAAAGTAATTTGTATAGTAAACAAAAGAAAGATTCTCTCCATACTATGTGGTAAAATTTTACAAAGGGTAAAAATGACATTAAACATAAATGGATGAATATTAAAAATTTTATAAAAACCATGTTATAATGAATGGTCATGGATAATAAATATAACCCCAGTAAATACATACGAATAAACAGTCTCGAATAGAAATGAGATTGGAAAAATTACCCCTTACCTTGTGTCCAATTTACTCCGAACATGTCTGAAACACCTCTATAGTGGGGTTAAAAAAATATTATAAACTTGTAATAGAACCATAATATTATTTATGATATCATATATGATTCACTAAAGAAATTATATTTCCTTTTCATTTGTCAATTCCATGTTAAAGTTGTGTTTTTTGTAAATTCGTTTCATTTATCGCATGTGTTTTGACTTGTAATTTGTCATATGATTTCTTATATCATGATTAATTACTTCCTGAATGAAAAAAATGATTTATATATCACTTATATTCAATTTATAAATATTTATAATTGATCGATAAATGGATTGAAATAGACTATTCGTGGAGATGGTAGGCCATACGTACGTATGAACAATGTTTTCATTTCCTTATTAAATAGTATGGAAGTAAATGACCTATATATATATATAACTACAGAAGATATGTTCGAACCAAAATATTTAATAGATTTATAACATGTCATATTTATCTATAAATTTTTTGGATAACATTAATTAGATGATATAATATTTATTTTAATATTTTTAAGGCAATTTATTTGATATTATTTAATAAAATAATTACTACAACAGTTTCTTATAATTATTTAATATATTTATTTGTTACATAATAATTTAAAATAAAATAATATGATTAAGAAAAATCTAATATCATTTATAATAATACTTTTAGTTGAATATATCTTTTACAACAACCAACTTTTAAAATATTGTCTTTATTAAATTATGATGGTGACAACTTTGACATCATTTAAAATAAAACAATATAAATGTCATCATATTTTTTATGAGGCTCTTAATGGACCACAAGTAGTCCCTTGTATGACTCTAGTTTAGGTATACTTTACCAATAAGTTTTGGTCAAGTGTTTTCACCTTTTATTTTTTATTATTATTTTAATAAAAACTATATTTTTGATTTTTCACTAAATAAATAATTTTGGCATCATTAATATATAATCTATTAAGTTAATCAAATGTTTCTTAAAAATTAAAATTAAATTAAGATAATAACGATAATAATTTTAGCTTTCAAATGAGTATTTATAATCTAATTTATATTCTGTATTACCTTATATTAAAAATAATTTAATTATTAAGGGTTGAGTGAGACATATTTCATTTTCCTTTAAATAAAATAAATTAAAGGTCTTAAACACATAAAAGTGGGATTCAATAGATACCATTTTGACCCAAGTATATTTTAGGACTAAATATATCCATCTATTTATATTTAGACAAGTGTTAGGGTAATTTTATAGTATTAGTTTTACCCTTAGTTGCAGGATTGACCTTTAATTGTGGTAAATAAAATTTACCATAGTTACTATTCATAATTCCAAAAAATAAAAGTTATCTATTTACACAATTTGAACCTCCTGATTACTAATATGGAATCCATTTTTACAAATTCAAAACACAAAATTTTCAAAATTTAATTTAAAACTAATCCCGTTGTAAAAAAATGGGGTTTTATTAAACATTACTAAAGATTGAAATGTTTTTACCTATGAATTAAACGTAAAATTAATGATAATGAATAAATTATATTATTTGGTAAAAATTTATTCTATTTATTCTCTAAAATATTTAAATATTATAATTTACACATATAAATTTTCTTGATGAAAAGATTCGTTTTCAATTAAAATTTACCATATTTTGACTATTAATCAAAATGTGAAAGATAAAAAAAAATATTAAAAATTATCCAAAGTAAAGTTTTATACCCTTATTTCTATGAATATATTTATTTTGTCAAATTTAACATATAACTGTGTCAAAAAACTAGATTTAATGTGGATACACCATCCAAAGGCGGCAAAACTGAATTTTTTTTAAAAAATTACTTATTTTACCCGAATTGTTTTTCACATTCCATGTTATAGAATATGTTTAAGATGAATGATAATGTTATAAAATTAAAAAAGGGGTTAATATTATTCATAATGGATAATTCATAATAATATTATAATAATATATCATTGTTTATTGAAACTCGATATTGCGTACAACACACGCTATTGAGGATGGTCACTCTTGCATGCAACACAATCCAAGAATAGTGATGTGTATACTACTAGAAAATACGGTGTCTCAAATAGCACAATATAAACTTGGTTTAGCATACATAAAATGATATCAATGAAATTTAAAGGAATATTTCTCCTAAAATCTCTGGGTGTTACTCACAAGCTCCATGCTCCAATCATAAAATAGCCTATGTATCACGAAGTGGTTCTAAATACATGTCATAAGTTACATTTACCCTTGTCTCGGAATATAGTATATGAAATAACACCAATGTTCTAGTGAATGTGTTATTACAAAACTTAATAGTTTTTTCCCAATGAATTCTATACTCAAACTACCAGGATAGAAAGGTTAGAAAAAATTATATAAAAAAATTTATAAAAAACGATTCTAAAAATTAGTTTATAACTAAATATAAAAACGATACAAAAAACCATTATAACCTACAGTAAACAAGTGAATTATTCAACCAATTTTCCAGAAAGTCACATTTATAAAAACACAACCAAAATAAGATTTAAAAACACTTCCCAATATCATCTTATCATTCCCATTCCATGATTCACATAACACAATCCCGAGAATTCACCATTTTGACAGTTCCTTATACATGAGCGGTATCTTGTCCAAATATTTTGTATCCAAATGACTCTGGCCCCCAATCAAGGGTCATGTACCTTGTACCCCAATGGTACACATACCTTATTTAGGTTCCATCAAACATGAAATCACACAAAACCCAATGTATACCTGAACAATTACAAATAATAATTTCAAATCACTTCAACAAAACTATTATTTAATTGAAAATAATTAGACAACCAAAATCCACTCCACCATTACATTTTAATAAAACCATAACATAAATTGAAAACGCATTAGACAATAATTTTTTTCATAATTCCTAAAAAATTCATTTTAAAAGCATCATTTTAAAATCACGATTCAAACACTTTATTCATGAACCCCAATTATCCCGACCTCTACAAACAATCATTTAATATGGGTTTTATTAATAAAACAACAACCAAATCACAATCAAATTAAAACAGACTAATAAATATGAAACAATTCTATTCAATTATACTAAGAATAGTCTAGAGTGAAGCCACCTACCTTGAAGGTGTTGACAAAAACTGCAAATTGATTAAGAACACTCGTGAAAATAATTAATAATTCCTTAAAACCAACCTAGATATCTTCTCCAATCAACAATGGGACAAAATATAAACATATTTGGAATCCAAAATCATTGATCCACCAATAAAGAGAATAAAATGATAAAATGAGAGGGGTGGAGAAGTAAATATAAGTATATCTGATGAAACATGACAAGAACATTGATTAACGAAGGAATACCTTGAGAATCCGACTTTGAATCGTTAATAGAAGCCTTCAGATTTCCTCCAGATCTACGAGGGAACATTATTTGGATGTAAGATAATTAAAATACTATGTTATACCTAGTTTGGGGGAAAATGAGGGGATCAATGGCAAGGATGACTTTTTTCGTAAACCATGATGTCCAAACTATAAATCAAATTTATAGGGAATACTATATGTATCTATAAGAACACCTCGCCTACCTGATCTCAAAAAGATCCATCTGATCCTGGTACAACTTGGACTCCATAAAAATGTATCTTCTGGACATAAGGAACGAAACAAGTGAGAAAATCCCATGTATGGGTGAGTATAAAAATACTCATTAGGATACCATGAAAAAAAAAATAAAAACAAAAAAATAGTTATAGACTTCTCTATATAGAATACGTCTAATAAAGATATAACAATAATATCTATATATAGTCAAACCTCAAGACATTGTTTAGAGTTAGTCACTACCACTTTATACGAGCACAAGGAATTCCTCTCATAGATTTCATGAAGCACTCATCTAGTAGAATAAAATCTATTGTTTGATTGTACTAATGATGTCTATCTCAGATGTATTGTTCATTAGAAAACATCATGAAATATATAAACTGATATATCTATAGATAATATGATACCATAGATGAGGATCATGGCCAAGTCTGTGTGGCGATACCCAAAACTCAATCTAGGTTAACATGCAAAGTAGAGGATGGATGTCTAGTGAAGTTGGTCAAAAAAATAATGAAGACTCTACCTAGATCATGAAAAATAAAAAAATGGTCCTACTACAAGCCTCTCGGGGGACTCCAAAAACCCTATCCATGAAGTCATGCTAAAGTAATCGTTTTCCTATGAGTAAAACATTCCACATTCAAACAATCGGTGAAGTGATAAGGGAATGAGACCAAAAGACAAAATTATTAAATAGAGTAAAATAGAATAATTCCACATAGAAAGGGATACACGATGCATTATAGGGTCATACACCCTGTTTTGTGACCCTATGCACTACATGTGTACAATATCACGTGATATTTTGAACTGTATCATTTAAATGATGGGTTAACAGTGTGTATAAAAATTATTATGGTGTGTCCTTCTATCCATGGTCCACTAGTGTGCTCTGTCCTTGTTCCAGTACATTATTTCATCCCATGTGTCTCTGCACCATGTACTAGTACATGGGTTTTTCTATGTACTTGGCCCAACATAAGTCATGCGGTTTGGTACACACTCTGTAGGACACCTATGTACTCCACCACATGTCTGTGTATCTCCCAAGATACACACCGAGTCTCTAGGAATGCTATACACACAATGTGATAGGGGTCACATACTATATAAAATTTAACTAACTCCAGAAACCCGAGATAGAGATTAGTGGGGGCCACATGCTATGTAAACCCATATTACACACCGTGTTCAATGAGTAATTTCTAAAACGTTAGGTTCTTCCTCCACACGCTTCAGACGATCTAACAGGTTGTTATTATATGGACCATTCACCGCAAAAATACGGATCTAGGATCATTTCATCAACTAAACAATTAATATATATGTTTTAGGCCTTCAATTTACTCAAAATAAGGTTTAAATCGATTCTAATGAAAATTTCTTGAAGAACAGTTTCTTCAGATTCACTATGATTCTTCCATCACCATCATCGCCACACCTACGTTATATCATCCTAAGGTCAGATCCTCAATTTCAGACCATGGTTCCAATTATAGAAGGATTACTGTTTATTTTTTCATAAACACGATGAAGAACAAAGAACACACATAGAAAATTGGGGAGAGAAAATTCAATGGAATAATTATAGGGGATAAACCTCGACCATTGTTCATCTTGACCTCAATATATTCCCATAAGAATGATTAAAAATGTAAATCAATTCTCAAATAATCTAACCCCTTAAATCTCATAGAGTTTAACACATCTTATAAGGAATGATCAAACTGTAGACCAAACTGTTCATTGGTTTTTTTACATTCAATATTGAATTCAAGAATGGGGAATGAAATCCAAAATAACCAATACTACCTGGTAATTGGATCACTCATTGTGGAATATCGATATTCTCTAGTGAGATCCATCAAAAAAGATATCATATTTATGTCATTGTTGTCACTGCCAAGAGAATTCTCCATGGTTTCTATCAAGAGAATTCATGGAATTTTCTTTTTTATGAGACTATCTCTGGATCCCGACCTAAAGGGTTACTTAAAATAATAAGTGTCATCATGTTGTTATGTTGATGATATAGAAAATAAAATAAATTCTCCATTTATTTTATTCATTAAAAATGCATGGAAGTACTTTTTACAGATGACCCATGTAGCGAACTGTTAGGTCGTACTTAAGGTAATGTTGCTACTAAGAATAGAATGGTGCACCCAGATTTATGATTCAAGAATTCATTCAAATGTTATTCCTCTTTTTTAGGAAAACAGTGCACACATGCTATGTAAAATTTTAATATATTTCAAACATTTATTATGGGCACACCAGGCCTTAGAATGGCACACCTTCTCCATTCCTAGTCTCGAAATTAATCTAAATAATATTGAAAAATATTTCACGCAATTTTCAAGACATTACATGTATGTTTCATTTTTCGAACCTCAACTGGTTAATACTAATGATCAACATACAAATTTCCATTTAGGTATTAGAAATATTTTATACGCTTTTTGAGTCAATAAAAATTGGTGTTATAATTTTAAATTTTAGAATGAAAATGATTAAAACATTATGACTTCATGGGAAAAGGATTTCCGTGGTGGTCCTTCCACTTTTAAGGATATTGTTACATATAGTATATCTAGGGTTATTGACACTATATTATTCACATGTTTCCCTCTAAATAGTAGGACAAAAAAATATTCAAAAAATATTCAATGATAGTTTTCAACAAAATAATCTTTCATGTTATTAAAATAAAATGTTTCTCTATATTAGGAAAAGGATACTACATAATTTACCAAGATCATCAATCTTGTTAATCCTTATTCTAAATTGGAAACCATAAATGAATTTCATCTAGGTAATTAAAATGAATTTAAATTTTATTATCATGGATTTTTTTCTTCTTATTGTGTGTGGGTAAGTCTAATTTTCTTACCCCATCCACCTGATTATTTAATTATTCTATCTTTTTTATTAAAGGGTCAGGATATTTTGCACCTAGGTAGACTTTTTTGATCATCAAAACATTGAACTAAAACAAATTGAGACACATCATAGTTCTACACTAGGATCATTTGTTAATATCATATTATTTATAAACTATATTTAATGGAAATTTATGTCACCCAGATTTATAAATACATTATTAAATTTTCAAACAATAAATTTGAGTTACTAACATACCAAATAACATTTTGGTTTAGAGTTTTGGGGAATTTGGAAAGACCACTTATTATCAAAAACTATATATTTCTTATCCAATTAAAACATTACCCACTATATAATGTGTTTATTATTTAATAATATGTCTTCAAAATTTATAAAAAAAACTCCACACAAGATACCCATCTAAACATATCACATGTGATAATTATATTCCTGACCCAGGATGTTGAAACCTAATAAGTGTGAGATAAAAAGATTAGTAAGTTTAAAATTATAAATGAGTATTAATAAACACGTGAGAGTATAGGAATACTTAAAAAATATATGATAAAAATTAACATGTAATAGTAAATGTAGTCTATAATACTTGATATAAGGAAACATAATCCCAAAAGACCAGAAAAACATCCTCGCATAATATTTATTAGACAATATTCCATGTCAATGGAGCATATCATAGGCATGTGACATGAAATTATTACATAAAAATAAGTATAAAAAATCACAAAATTAGGAAAATAATATATTTAAAAAAATATCAAGAATAAATTTATTAATATAACAATAATGTTCAAACAAATTTTTGTAACCATACTAACAATCCCAATTAATTAATTTTTAAAAAAAATCCCACACATACACATGATTATCACATGACTCATAAAGAATTTACTAATGTATTATAGGATTATAAAAAAATCACCAATAAAATAATATAAAAATATACTTATTTATGAAAAATTAACATGATATATTTCATCATTACTTTGTATTATAATTAACCTGTGTAAAGGAAATGGGTACATAAAAACATCCTCAATAAATCATCTTAATCAATAAAAAGAAAGTATTGGGATATAATAAATAGATAATATTTCCATTGAAGAATACAATTATTATAGAATATTTAATTACATAAAATTATATTATAAAATAAATATTTACATTACTTTGAAAATAAAGAAGAAATATCCCCTCTATTTGTTACCTCTAAAATGAAAAATTCACTAAACAATGAGACTATTATTTTATTTTAAAACCCATGAAAACATTGAATAAACTCTTAATACTGATGAAATGTTAAAATGAAGGATACTTTTATAGATTTAAAATCATTACTAAAATATTATTTTTTAATTTTTAGGAAAATATAACTGTGATCTGTATGGAAAACATTAAGGATAATTGATTAGAAACATTTTTATGAAAAATAGAAATCATTAAAAATGACCCTCAGATTACATTATAGTATATATAATAAATGTTAAAAAAATAATAAAATTAAAATTAATATAGATAAAAATGAATTTCATAAAATAATTGTAAACTTTGAATACAATGATTTAAAATAAAACCTCCAACCGACATAAAAAATATATTAATACACTTAAAAGAAACAATTTTATTAGGAAATTATAATATAATTATTTTAGAGACACCAATGAATTATTATATTAATGATGTAGTATATAGTATGTATAACTTCAAATAGGTAGATAATGTTGAATATGTATGCACGTCATTAAAATAAGACAAAAACCCCTTACACATTTCATGATATTTGAATTGAAAGCCCGTAATGGTTAGGTTTGAAAATAGAATATTAAATAATATGAAATTTTTTATTTTCATGATATAATATATATAATTGGTATTTTATATACCATATAAAATTGGTATTTTATATACAATATAAAATAAAATCCTTCCATACCATGATATATATTATAAAGAATGAAAAATGTGGCAATGTGACCCTTTTGAGTTTTATTCAAATCGATTCCAATGAAAATGAAAGAAAAAAATTATATTTTTAATTTTACTATATTAAATTGAATAAATAACATAATAAATTCTTGGGTATGTGAATAAAATAAACACTAAAACATGGTTCAATAAATAAATTACGTTTTTATGGTATAAAAATTGAGGTAAAAAACAATACCTAATAATTTCATTTAGTCAAGAACATTCAAACATAAAGTGTAATTAATTTATACTTATTATATATATATATATATATTTTATTACCAAAATAAAATTTATCATACCAATTATCATTCACTTATAATTTATTTTCACCTTCTTATCAATAATTCTTTGTTAATAGAAATGTTTTTCCTACTAACTATTCAGTTTTAAATACAAGTTTTGATTCCAAAATTACTTTACTTTTAAATTTTTATGATCTTATAAACTCTATAATTCATATAAATGGGTATATTATATATATTTTTAAAAAATTATAGTGTTATTCTAATTTAATGAATCTTATTTTTATGATTTCCCTTGATATCTTAAATCTATGTGTTTTTAAAAAATTTTATTTGATTAAAAATTGATTTTATAAATGAATGAAAATATTTATAAATTTTTTTCTAGAATCATTAAAACAAATTAAATAAATTAATTTTATATAATATTATCATTATATAACCTTTATTAGTTTTTAATGACATAAATATTGGGACATCACACATGTTGGTGGTAATACCCACAAAAATAAGAGCACGTTATAACAACTAAATTAGTAAGAAACTCTATTTAATAAAGATAATATAAATAAAAAAATAATTAATTAATTAAAAAAATGTTATAAAAGTGCTAAAATATATTTTAAAAGTGTTATATGGTGAATATATAGAAGAAAAATAAATTATAAGTTATCCCTTACTTTGAGAGTTTGAATCTTCTTTTAAAGGGCCTCTTGGAAATTAGTGGTTTAAGTTTTTTTTTAGGACTAGAACCTCAATAAAGTCGGTGATGATAGTTATGGAAATATATATGTTAGATTATATGGGATATTTTAATTTTTATTATATTAGAAGATTATGAAGAGGGGTCATTTCATAAGTGGTAGTAGTGGAACTTTTGTAAAAACATTATACTTTAAATAAAATAAATTTCATTGTTATAGGAAAGTGGAATGAATTTTACCAAATTTAGAAGATAGGATAAAATCCATGAATTCCATAATGGATTAAATTATGGATCATTTTTGTGATGTTTGTGTCCATATCTCTTAATTTAACACCATGTTAACCAAATAAACCTCCACCATTGTGACTAACATTTACTATAGTAACTGGATATTTATAAATCAAAACATAATGAGAAATATTATATAATTTAAAGATTAAAATTCTAAAAATAAAAAATATTCTAAGAAATTAAAATAATAATTTTATTAAAAAATAATTCTAATTAAAACTTGTTTAGAGCAAGAAAAAAATATTTTTTGATGAAAAAATGATTCTTTTAAGCACAAAATTTAATTTACACAAAATTTATTTAATTTATTGAGTCTCACGATACTTATTAAGTGTTGATTAAAAAATATAATATATTCTATTACTTAAAAAAATCCATAACTGAATGGATCAAGGTGACTACCTAATTGAAGGAAGGGGACCAAAATATTTCTTTTATTATAATAATATATAACTTCCTTATCAAAAATTAAATTATATTTTTCTAAATTCAAAAAAATAATTTTAAATAATTAATTTTACTATCTAAATTTATTTTTCAATATGAAAATTTTTTTTGATATATTTTACGCAATCTAGATATGATTATGATCTCATAAATGTCCTTGTATTTGTAAAAATTATTATTTTTACAATTCAACTAAACATTATCCCATTAAGAAACATCCATAAAAAGTTCTGTAAGATAATTTTAAAAATTAGGATCATAATGTTTGGTTCAATTTTTAGAATTCAAATTCTTTAGATTACAATATATTTTTAAATTAAAATCCAAATGTATACTGAGAATTATTTTTCAAGAGAGGTTATTTTCATTATTATTAAATTTACATAAAATAAATATCTTATTAAATGATTTTTGATATTTTTAAATTAATCAATTTTTTAGTATAATCCATTAGCAGTAACTATTTACATTTAATAGAAAAATAAGTAACTCTTTAAAATTTTTTATTTGAGAAATACATCATTTTAATATTTATTGTTTTTAATGAAATCCAATTAATATTTTATCTTATAACCATTAATATTTTTTGATTTATTTACATTAGACGGATCAAATCATTCTTTAATAATAATAATTATGATGATAATATATTAGTAATTAAAATATTTGATTGGATAAATAATTATTTTATTATCATTTTATTTACTAATTATTTTTTTCCTATTACATTTTTCATATTGATGTTTCACAATTTATATAATAAGTTATTTATGATAGATGCTGTCTTTGAATAAAGATACTCATAAAATTATTTATTTGATGAAAAATTCAAAATATAATCACAGTGTATCATAAAAATTGTTATAGATGTTAAAGGTGGTAATTTATAATGTTTCATTTATTTATAATGAAAGATTGTTTGTGTTGGGATTCAGTATAAAAGGTCGATAAATGAGTGATGACATATGAATTAATAATTATAAATGTATCCTTTTTGAAATATCATATTATACCCCATTATTCACAATTTATTTGACTTTTTTCACACATAGGGATAGTTGGTGGTTGATTTATAAGGATGTGGCCGATGATATTTGTTCATTTCCTCCTCTCCTACCATTTAATAGAGGGAATCCTTTTGGTAAGGATCTCATCTAAAAACTATTTTATCCAAATTTTATAAAAATTTAATTTTATTTTAAACTTTTAAAATCCTTTTATCTTCAATAAAATTTCATTTTTTCACAATGCCTTTTAGTTTTATTCTTTAGAAAAAAAATATTAGTGAATATTTTATTCAGTTTTACCTGTAAATATTTTTTTATGTTAATCTTCATTGTGATTGAAAATATACCAAGGTAAACTTTTCCCCCTTTAATTTTTTATCTAATTCCTACTCAATTGGCTTATTTTATTTATATTTCAATACACAAAAATATAAAATTCTGATCATTCAACGTAGGATTATTTTCTAATGAACATGATCGATAATCAAATATACCACATGACTGATATTATGTGATTTAAGAGAGTAACACTTTAATTATAAAATATAATCAACATTTGATTAACTGAAAAGTTTTGAATATTATCCACCATGTGAAATAATTATCAATTATTGGGTGTAGATTATAACATAATTTCCCATTTTTCATATATTGGAATTGGGACCACAATATATGTTGGGTGTTGTAATTGAATGTCTGAAAAGTTATCATTGGGTTCATTACATCCCATCATTGAGGTTATGTTAATTTCATTATTGTTTTAGTTTTGAAAATATTTTCGGATAATAAATAATGGATTCAGATATAACGTATATATATATATATATATATGAATGAATAATGAAGGTGTGGGATAGATCAATTACATATTATCTTATTGATTTTTATAACAATTATTTCCCTTTTGTTATATTACATCCATAATAATTAAAAAAACTATTGTCTTATTTTCTTCATCAAATATTGTGTGGGTTATATAAATTAATTTATATTAAAGTTAATTATCTAGACCACTTCCTATTCTAAACATATTAAAAATATTGAGAGTATGTTCCATAATTCAAATCAAATTTGATCTATTCCTGAGAAGTATATGTTCTCTTCCACCTACTTCCGAATTTTTTTTTGGATCATACTAGTTTTTCATACACTCACATGAATGATATTCAAATATTTGTCTATTTTATTTTTAAAAAAATACACAGATCCCATGAAAAAATTATATTTTAATATATTATATTACTATTATGACTGAAAATTATACAAATTTAGGAAACTATATTATTCAAAGATGAAATCCCAAAAACATAACATATTCACTATATTCAAAGATTTACAAGATGTAACCATACCAATCATTAATGGTCAGTTATAAGAGAGATACTAGAACTAAAATATGGATTTCATAACCCAAAAAAAGTCAAATGGACAAACTGAAGATCCAAATTGTTGATATGATCGCATCCATCCAAGAATGTGTAATACTAATATAGACATATCAGAAATAAATATTTGAAAAGTATAGAGAATAAGTCGATATTACTATTTTTGTGGTAATATTTTGGATGTGTATTAGTCTATAAAAGTGACTGACTTCTTATCTATGCTTTCCAAAATTTTATTCCATACTACATTTATAGAAATGGGATATAAGATTCTATTGATTTTATTAAAAATTTGAAAATCATGTTAGAATCATTTCTCAACATTCCTATTTTAATGTAGAAAATAATAATCTTCTTTTAAAATTAATAAATCCATTAAATTGTATATTTCTCTAAAGGAAAAATAGAAAACAATATAAAGTTTGGAATATTTCAAAGAAAATATAGAAAAATAATTTATTTTATCCATTAAGAAATGTGATTAAGATAGAACACACCTGAAATATCATCAAATTTTTTTCATCAAAATTAAGGGAAGAAACACTTCATATAATTACTATTCAATAACCTCTAACAAAACCATTACTTAAGGTGAATTTAATAATTTGACATCCAAATTTATCATTATAATTCTGCTAATTTAAATGTATATAATTTGGTATATAATCATTAAATTTATTTGACATTGGGTCCTCATGATAAAAAATAAATTTTAGAGGAACATGTAATCTACCAATATGTGGTGGTTGAAAATGAATAATACAAAACCTAATTTGATTTTTTGATGATTTTAAACATAAATATATCATTAAAAAATTTAAATGAATCATTTATAGGAAGGAAACAACTATTTATATTTTAAATGTATCTTAACTTAATCATTAGTTTTTTATAGATTGTATTATGATTTCTATTTTTTAATTTATGCATGTAGTGATATGGATAGGTAATAGTTTCATTACTAATGATCACTACTGGAATGAACACACCAGGTTATCCCATACTGTCTAAATTAAATGTCATTTAAATACATTAAATTCTATATTTCATGTGAATATATAAATTTTTTGGGTCAAAATTTAAGTATTTTTCTTTCTTTTTGGGGGTCTGGATGAAATTTATCATTTATTGTATAGGGATGTTCCTTTGTAAGTATTATTTGTAAATGTATTTATAATAAAAATTAAAAATCAGTCACTTAAAATTATCACTTCATCAATTTAATTTATAGATAATGGATATTTATTATTTTCTAATATTATTTTACCATGTAATGCATGCACCAATTTTAGTATTTGTTTGTTAATTTTTCTGAAAATAGATGATTTTAATGATATTACACATTGTGTCATTATGAAACCACTGATATTTTGAACCATTTATTGTGAGACTATTATAGTAAAATTATTTCATCTATTTTCTCCACAAAATATAACATACATTAATTATATATGACTATTTATCATCAAATTCATTCTATAAACAAGTTAAATATTTTTTATAATATAATATTATGGTCATTCATTACATCCATTTTATTTGGATTATTTTTATTACTATTACATATTAAAATATAATTATTCACCTAATATAAATCTTTTATAGGCCCTTAATAAAAAAATAAATAAAAACCATGTAGAGAAAGAAAAAATTAATTACAGAGTGTGGAAATATACCATTTATAGGGATACATATCATGAAAGTTTAAGGTTGGAATTTCTAAGATTGATTAATTGATTAATTTTTTTTCAATTTCAATAATATATATCCATATATATATAATGTTTGGGGAAAAAGAATTATTTTATAGGAAGAGTTATACTTAACAATAATATATTAAAAAATTGTTTATAGATAATATAGTAATGGTTGGAACTCGCATATGAGAAGAATTGGAGTTAGAGTGGTATCATTAATTTTTTCAACCACTTTATTATGATTTATTATACTTGAATATGTTTTGATGATAGTTATTAGATGATAAATATAAAATTTTTTGATCTTCAATTCTTTTTTTGATTCTTTTTTTCCAATATTGTTACCATTTATTGAAAAATGCTATCATGCATTGGTCATTTTGGCACACAAAATATGTATATTAGGAGGAGTTAAAAGGGTTAAGTGTGTGTGGTTGGGGAAATGATTGACATGTTTTTTAATATTTTTATGATAATAAATAATATTATTTCCTTAAATTAATATTTATGTGAATATTTAATTGATGTTGGTATTTAGATATCAATTTTTCAATTCTATTTAATATTATTAGCATTTAATTTTAATCATGTAATATTATAATAAAATTTTATAGGGTGTGATTTTTGACTTGAAATATTATATATTTATTCAATTTTTTTAAATATATTATTCATTCAAACAATGTTATATATATCATATGTTTTATGTGGGTAAACTCGCCTTGACATGAAAGATACAATGAATTTGAAAATATGGACCCCACCTCTCTATTTCATTCATAACATTCCCATTTATGTTTGGAAGGGACATAAATTTTTATTATTATTTAAGGAATAAATTTTAATCATTTTCTTCTATGGTAAGGGTAGTTTTTCTCTTGGGAAGTTGTTGGAAAATACCTGTCGAAATAGATTATCATTTTGAGGAAGAATTATATATGTACCCTTGTTGAAATTTAGACACTATACCATTTTCCCTCAAATTATTTGGTTTTTCTTACACATTTGTATGATGATTCATGGATTTATGATGGTTATTCCAAAAAAAGTCGTTATGTTCCACCTCTCTAACCATCTGTATGAAATAATGATCGTGAAAATGATCTCTTTCATGATGGATCTCATGATCTTTTTTTATTTTTATTTTTATTATATTCTTGAAATATATATTTCAGATAAATTTCATTTAATTATCTCCTCAGAAAATATTTTCCTTTTTGTTATTTTTTTTGGAATATAATAGTGGAGATGATAATTTATTTTATCCTTTGATTCATTTTCTAATGTTCATCATTCACAAGATGAAAACATTATCCATAGAAGAATGATTCTTACTCACAGTACATATAATTCCTACCCACTTAAATTATTTTTTTAATCCATGAACACACTATAATTCATAAATTATGATTTATTAATTGATTTTAAATTTACATGGGACATAATTGATAATCAGTTAGATAGGGATGACTCTCTTCTTTTATTTTTTATAGAAACACACTAATCATAAAATCTAGTCAATACGGGATAAATTCATAATGTTTTATTATAATCACCAAAATAAAATAATTATCATTTAAAGGGTTAAAATGTTAATGGAATTTAAAAATAACCGTGTTTTTTTGGGACTATAGTAAAATAAGGGATCATTTTATTGGATATACTAAAGATAACATTGAGTCAGTTTCTTCTAATCATTGTGCCTTTAATAATTTTCATAGGGTCTGGAGTTGACATGAGTAGAGGATCCTAATTAAATGAATATTGGAATAAAAGATAATTAATATAGATAATTAATGGTTGGATAATATATATTATTTATTTTCATATAGTTGTTTTAAATGAAATGAAATTATTATTTTCCACATTTTTTTAAAAAAATCATCAGATTCCTCTTGTTTCATTTGTTTTCATTTTTAGTTAAACCATTTAGGGGGATTTCAATTTACTTACTTCTTTATATAATGACCTATATCATATCACATGATGAACATAATAAAAATCAAAAATCATTTGATATTTTACATATGAATGATTATCACCTACATACACATCTTGGTGTGTATAATTCATTTTATCCAATTAATTTTTCTTGTGGGTACGATCGTTGGAATTTTTTTTGATGAATTGTACCATATGATAAGAAGGGTATATCTAATGGAGGGGGAATTTAATGATGTTAGACATCAAATATTGGATAATTTTGTGTTATTTTCAAAATATGTATTTCTTATGTTGACATTATCTCATATTTTCATTTGTACATACATTTAATCCAATTCTATCTATATTAGTGGTTTTCCCCATCATTTTCATTTTAACTTTTATAATATTGGATGGAAATCATTCCAAAGTATCCACAGTTGATTCCCTTAGAAATTATTTCATCTAAATGATATTTGGAATGCACCTTAAGGTTGAGTCTTTCTGGTTCAGATATAGTGGCCATATATTTGGGCCAAATATGTTACCAATAGGCATTAGAGAATGAATTGGAAATTTAGTGGTAGGATCAGATATGGTCATTGGATCATTGGAAGTAATCTATAAATATACTTGTTCAACCCATATCTTATGGAAACAAATTTTACAAAGAGATTTTTTTGAATGAGTACTATTATTCATCCCTTGAATGTGATGGTTTCTTTCTTAAGAACATGTTGTTTATAAAGATTTATGGTTGAATTAAATTTGTTAATAAGTGGTTTATTGAAATCGTATATTGTTTCAAATCTATTAGATATCGCTTCTAAATGCTTTATATTTCTCTAAAATTGATATGGGTAGTAATAAAGTTGTTTAAAATCCCTCTTGTTCAATTCTTTGCATGTTTTAAAAGATTATTTTTTTAGTATTATGATTAAATCCTCTATTTACTAATTATTTATGTTTAAATTTATTTATATATAATTACATATATATCAATTCTAAAATAAAAAATATAAATCATTACAAAAAAATGTACTTACTAATGGTTTACAGGGGAATGATTTCTATCACAATGATTAAAATTTTTAGGGTTTTACAAATGGTTTTCAACAAATTTTATGATCTATTAGAATTAGTATTAACTTTGATTAAACTATTTTACAATGAAAATCAGATTAAATGGTTTAATTTTAAAAACATGGATTATGATATGATATTTTGAATTGTTATAATATAATAATATTTTCATTCTTATCATAAAATTTATTGGATACAAAATGATTTTTATATTATCAATTTTTTTTATTATCTCAAAATGTTTGTATTAATTTTCATTATACTAATTTATTTTAATTTTTAATTTTTATTGTTTATAAGGTATTACATTGAGGTAATGGTTTAATATTATATACATTATAAAATATATATTTATTTATTATGAAATATAGTTATTTTTAAATGTTTTATTCTTTTTGTGATACTATACGAAAAGATAGAGATTATTTTAATACGGAATATTAAAAAATGGGTTACCATTCTATTTTATTAATTATTTTGCTTTATTATTGGTATTGTTCGAGGTATTGCATCTTAATTAGTAATTTTTTAAGGTGCTATTTTTTGAGTGATAACACGTGTGAGATTAGTTTATATAAAATTTCATAAAAAGGTTTTTTCTGAAATTATGTATTTTCTTATTACATTATTAATATGAATTGATTCAAAATAAATATTTACTAATGCATATCTGAACCATTTTTAATGTTTAACAAGACCTATATTTTAAATTAAAATTGAACATAAACATAATAAAAAATGTAGTTTTTGAAACATAAATAGATATTTTGAAGGTAGAATATTTTTTTTATTTAGTTTTGTATAATTTATAATAGTACATGTTATGATTTACTGATATTTTTTTTGATAACTATCTTTTTTTACTATTTAATATATTCTTCAAAATAATTATTCAATGGTTTAGAGGTTTCATAGAACAAAATCTTGTTTTTTTTTTCTATTATTGGTTCATTACAATGAATTTAATTAGTATTTTATTGAGAGATATTTTTTAAACAAGTTATAATGATTTTTTTGCATAATGAATAAATTTATATTGATTATTAAATGTATTGTAGTAAAGTCATAGTTTTATTGTTTATGTGTATGGATTAATTTTAGGATTTCATTATGAATTTTTATAAATGTACTACTTTAACCATAATGGACTTCTAAACTGTTCAAAAGAAAACATGTAACCATACAAAGTAATGTTTAAAATAATGGGTTTCAAAGTTCATATTGTTTGCGATAAACTATGACATGATTAGGAATGGAAAACCAATAAGTTTTTATAGAAAACATCCTTATATAAACATATTAAACAGATTAATTTTGGTTTAAAAAGTGTAAAATCCATAACATATGATGGAAATAATATTATTGTTATGTTTGTGTTATGGATTTATAGATGAATTTTGGGCATTTTTTATGATTTTATATATTGAATTGATGATAATAGTATTTGAATAATTTGTAGTGGGATATGGTTTTGTTTTATTGTTATATAGTTAAAAGGGATGTTGACTTATCTTTTAAATTGTCAAAAAGTTTCCAGTAGTTTAAAATAATATTTAATTGGGTTTTACATGATCACACTGGTAGAGTCCATGTCTAGATGTGTGAGTTTTTCTAAAAAAATATTTGGGGGGGGGGGTGAATATCCCTTTTAATTTAGAGTGGGTATTTTTATTTTGGATTATTTAAGTATTAGTACAAAATTTTTGGTATTAATTTATATTAAAAATAAGGACTCAATGAGAATGAGTCTATTTTTATGGTATATTTCTCATGGAAGAGTTCATATCAAGTTTGTTTTATAAAAATTTAATGTAATTTTCCTGTATTATGTTAACTTTTTGATGATGCAAATTTTTATAGTGATTCTTTATTTTTATGGTTATTTCCTATCTATTTGTTAAATATTTAATTTTTGGGACATGTGTGCTTACTGTGCTTTGAGAAAAAATTTTATTTTAACTAGATGTCATGATTATCTAAGGGGGGAGGTTGGTATGGAGCTAATATAAAAATATTTGACAATTCAAGATGATATTATAAAAAATATTCCAAAATATTTTATCCATATTTGTTTTGATTATGATTTAATGGATAATATTAAAATGGAATGTTTAAATATTGGGAGTTATTTGGAGTAAGGATAATAATGAAAATTTTCAAAAGATACAATTTATGTAATATGAATAACTCAATGAAATTCATTTATTAGAGATTTGTGACCTGAATAATCTGGTTATTTTACTTCCTATAACATCTCATAGAAGATTTGGTTTACAATTATGAAAAGAATAGATGAATCATGTGATTTCAACTATTGTATGGTAAGCTAGGTGAATCCATATGGTCGACGTATAGTCATGGGGACAATGTAAAAAAATCAATCATGTAAATTTTTCACATTCGTAAATATTGTAGAAACCCCAAACTGAACTACAAAATGATGTCTACGTTTTGATTCTAAAACCATGAGAGTCTTCAAGAAACGAAATGGGTTAGAAACTAACAAAAATATATATGAGGTAAATTTTGTTTAAATATTTTCCCAATTTAATTTATATAATAAAAAAAAGATAGATTTTTCTATGAAATAGTTATGAATCATATAAATGATATATATATATATTTAACATTAATAAAGATGAAAGATGTTCTTCAAGAAAATATTAATGAAACAAAAACGCATTAATCCAAATCCTATCAAATTATAAAAAATTCCCAAATTTAAACACACATATAATATAAAAAAACATATAGACTCAACATAACATGGTTAGATATGAGATATTCCAACACCTCTCCTACCGAATGTGATCTCGTATCCCATTAACATATAAAGATTGAACAAAAAAACTTCATTATATATTAGATATCCAGTGAAACATGTAAAATATATCTACATACATAGGATTCCTAAAATTTAGTAATGTATGTTTCATCTTTCATACAGTTCCAACATTTGATGTAATCAAATGCATACTCATTAAACCCTAATATAATAATATAACTGAACAATTTAAAATATTTTTATATATATAAATGTATACTAGAATACATAGATATATATATAAATATCTTGGCTTAAAATTATAAATGAAACATAGTGTTAAATTTTTAAAAATATCTATGGATTATCTCTTGGGGTGACTTATTAATCTATATTCTTATTGAATTTTGTTTCAAATAATATTCACCACTTGTAAATTTATAGTCATGTTTTCATTATCCACGCCCAAAATCATTCAAAATGATAGGAACATGGCATATATACAAGGCTTACATATCAAAATGGGATGGATTGACCTTGTAGTTATTTGGATTATTTTATGATCAGAAGACCCACTAGAATTATTCTATGAGTAAAATCAAACAGATTTAGTTATTCAACATGAACTATTCATCTCCTTAAAGTATTCCAGTGCATCCCACAAACAAGTTCATCCCATACATTATAGCGATAAAAATATTAGGTAATAGCTGGCATATGTTCCGTTAATAGATTGGTGTCATATTTTCAAGTGTGATTAGTTTTACAATTTCCTCTTCTTCTATTCTTTTATATTTTTAATACCAATAACTATTTTCATGCACAAAAAATCATGTAACAACCCCATTCACTATCTGGATATTTATAATGGATAACACCTTCCATGAAACACACCAGTAGAAAATTTTTATATGTCCCACTATTATTTGTTAAGTTCACCACACACTCACCCCCCATAATTAAAAATATTTTTAAAACATTTATAATATCAAAATTGAAAGTTATCATTATATTTATAAAAATATTTTTTAATAAGGATTCAAGAATATATTTTCCCACTATTTCTCTTTATTTTCCATTTTTCAATCTATAATAAAATAGTTTATAGTTTTTAAATATTCATATAATTAAATAATAAGAATTATATCCTACATAATATTTGAATTATCATATACTCTCTTTATTTTAATAAATTCTATGAAATATCATCTATAATAAAATTATTAGAAAAAACATGATTACCACCTACTATTTAACTAATTATTAAATAATGATGAAAATCATCATTCAATACCAATAAATATTCATTTTTCTAGTTAAATATTATTCTTGATTCTTAAATTAATAGAAAAACTATATACTTATTCATTGAGAGTTGATATACTATATTTCCAAAAAAAATTACAAATAATTTTATAATTACAATAATTAATTTTGATTATAATTTACATGATGAAAAATACACTGCTTATTACATGATTTAAGCATAATGATACGTTATATATGTTTTTAACTAATATGTATAATTTAACAAACATCTTATAAGAACATAATTTATTATTTTATCCCTACTAGTATTTGATTGATCATCAATATTTTTTACATCTATAATGAATCTTTAGAACCCCTCGATGAGTCATCTGGACATCATTGTTACTCTTCCAATGTTTGATATGACTAATATGTAGTCCCCAATACCTCTTATAAATTCACTCATTATATATATAATGTTTGGGATTACTCTCCCAAACATCTACTGGCTCTTCCAAAGTTACCCCTTACTCATATAAATTATATTATTACTTATCTAAACTCCTTCATGAATCTTCCAAGGTATAGAGTCACTCATCGAAATTCATAATGGGATAATTTTCTATAGATCACACTAATAATCATTTGAATCAAATTATTCATCATTTATTACAATCTTGATAACTAATTCCAAATACATTCAAACACTCCTCAAGCCTTCACCTAACATATTTACCCTATAAAATGTGATTTTGTATATGATTTTTATATAAAAAAAAATCTATTATAATAATATCTATGAAATTAAAAAATCTCTAATATTTCTTATCTAGATCATTTGTATACTATAAAAGAAACTCAACAATCTCAAATGACAATATGTTTTTCATTGTTTTGAAAAATCGTCCCCATGGCCATCCCCTTCTACAATGTTCCTCAACACTAAACTTAATCTCAACAATATAATGCTTTAGATTTGTTTTTGGAAAAAATTTAACACACATCACCACATAATATAAATACGTAGAAATGATTCGTTTTTCAATATTTATAATCCTATTTGTGTGTAATTGAGGTAGGGAACAAGTGTATTTAACGAAAAAATCAAGGTTTATAGAAAACAATTATAAAAAATAATTCATATTCAACCAAATACTCATTTTTACTCCTTGATGAAATTATAAAATTTGAGAATAAATCTACAAATAAATATTTATGTAATAAATACATTTTAATCACATATGAGAATAATCATTTATTAAATCAATACATCATCCCCACACCAAATATTTCTTCATCATCAATTATCTATCTATGGAAGCTATTAAAGGTAAAATTCATACATGCACATCAATGATACTATCAAAATTTTTATCACATATATGATGATGAATTCATTAAATTTATCTTTTAAAATAAATCCATAGAATACATTCTCCCACAAAACAGGAGATAAATCCCCCATTTTGAAAAACACATATCAAAAGAGTCTCTAAAAAAAATCCTCCCATTATAAATACATAAATAGAATAAACATTAAGAGATTAATACTATCTTTTTCTTCAAATTTGACAATAAAATTAAAAAATATATGATATATTGAACTAAAAACCAACTCCCATACCTTTTTAGTGATATGTTTTTATTACCAACATCACCCTCAGATTCTTAAAATCATGATTATATTTTTTCTAGGTTAACACATATTTAAATTTACCCCTTACAAAAAATATTAAACCATCAATTCATTTGCATCAACATGTTATTTGATGTAGTAATTTTTATCAACCATTTTTGGATCATAAATTTCAAAATAGGTTCCTTGAAATATTAATATCAAATTGATCACAACACCAAAAAAGAAGTTGAAACATCACCTTAACCTTGATATCATTCACATGGGAATTCATAAATATTATTTCTATTGTGGGAAGATTAGAACCCACATATTATTCCAGAATACATTTAAAGGAGACTAAATTATACATCATAGTCTTCCAACAAACACCTTTTTCTCCAAAGTAGAAATATCCCGTATATGTTGACCTCTTACAATCAATATTTCATACCCAATCATAATCTATATGAGAAAAAATAACGATTCAATTTGTTGTCACATTTCAGAGAAAAACATAACATAACATTTATATACCTTAAAATAATATTTTCATTTCTGAAATTGTGCTATTTATTACACTTTTACTCCATGAAGAATGTAAAACGACATAAATAATATCTATCTATGATGTTTCCAAGTAGAAAATACTTATAATAAGCTTCTAAAAGTATATTGGATCCTATTTCATTATTTGATCTTATATGGGATGCTTGGTTCCCACTAAGAGGAGATTCTAAATTAACATTTAATTCTCTATTCCTAATTTTTTTAGAGTTTCCATAAAACACATCTTTTAATACCATAGTGTTACTACTGAGGTTCTTTATTTAATTTTTAATTTTTTCTCTTCAAAATTTTTCTTTAAACTTTAGAAGTTTTTAGTGGGGATTAGTAAGCTATAAATTTTAACCTACTATATTTCACATAGTGAACTACAGAATCAACCCATTAATAATCCCTCATTGTGAGTTAGGTGTTCTAACTCATCCAGTTCACCCTATGAAAATTGTTTCACCCTGTTTTCTAAAGATTAACTTCATAAATTTTCAAGGGGGATAACATTGACCTTGTTTACTTGAGGGTCACCCTATGAACATTTTTAGGGGGGGTTACCATAAAACTCATGAATTTTAGTTCATATCTTGAATGCTTTTGACCAATTTTTTTATTTTTTAATTGTCCATGTGTTCCCTTAACAACCCTAAAACACATTGCACCATTTTACCCTCTTTTTTGATTTATCCTTGGGGAATGATATAATGATATAATTTATATCTCATATTAATTTTATGCTCCTCTAACATTATTATAAGTCTATTTCAAGATGTAAATACCTCATATTTCTTATTTCTCTCTTCTCCCCACATTTTCCTTCCCTATTTACATTTTTCCTATCCCTCGAACCCATGGAACTTACATGACCAATTCTAGGGTTTATGGTTTCTTATTAATTGGTGGGTTTATTAATATATATTACTCTAGTCACCGTATTTAATAATTTTGGGTTATCTATTGGAGGTGAAACAACCTGACACAATTGTGAATGGGAAAATTTATGTTTTTTCTATGCATCATTTAATTTTCAGCTCATTTTAATATCAATTTTATTATGGTTCCTTTAATCAAATTATAATTATATATGATAATTATAATAGGTTTAGAAAATTTATTATAGTGATTTACTAGATGGATTATAGGTGTTATATGGTTTTAGAGTTTTGTAACATGTATTTGATTTTGTATGTGTTTAAAAATATATTTAAAATGTTCGTATAAAATTTATTTTTTTAGAAATGTTATTCGACACCTACTAGGTAATAAAGTAATTTTAAGTAAGTATGTTTTGGACTTATTTTGGTTTTAATGAAAATGGGATAAATCATTAATTTTTTCAAATGGTTTTATGTTTATCATTATTGATGTTGAAATAGAAATGAATTTAAATTTGATGATTTTAATGACTTATTTAAAATGAAATTTAAAATTACTAAAAATGATTTATAATTATGAGTTTGATTTAGTAATGTCCTATTTAGCATTTTGAATGTTTTAACAAGTTGAGTGGTTGTGTGAGACCCTATGGATCCCTTAACTAGTTGCTTATGCTATGGATTGTAGCCCTGTTGATAATAAATTATATTAAATGTAATATTGATTTTTGGACTAGTGACTTTTTGTAATGGATTTAGAATACCGGGAGTTTAATATTTCAGTATTAATGGTGCATATATTCTTTATAGATTAATCAACTCTACCATAGACTGGTCATGGGAAACAGAAATAGCTGGGTTTGAAATCTATGTTTAAATGATGCATTGTTTTTGAATTACTCTCTAACTCATGGACCGAGTATATAATTTTTAAATCTTATGGTTTTATCCCCATTGGTTAGTCTATGTATAAAAAAATTGAGTGTTTGGGAATATCATTTGATATCCTTCCCCTGTCTATTATCATAGTAGTTGTATTAATTGTCTCCTAGTTTACCCACAAATCTCATATGATCCAATTATGTTAGTAAAAATTCTATAATCTAATTAGAATTTCTTTATATAAATTAATTATATCGATTTTTTTAAGGATTATGGTCTTTTTGAGAAGCTTTTTTACAATGTTACTTTCATTATATGAGTGTTCTTTTAAGAAATTATTTTTAATTAGGATTTCTTTATTTCCTTTATAACGGAATAATATTATAAAAAATATTTTTATGGTGATTCTTTTCATTTAATAGAGTGAGATGGAAATTTATAAAATGGTTAATTATGTGATACTAGTTTTTATATACTTGTGATTATAAATCATATTTAAAAATTTTATTTGAAACTATCAAAAATGAGATATTGTTTATAAGGAATTTTGTAGACTCTTTTGTGAAATTCAACTAGGCCTACATTTCTAATACACAATATAAACCATTATGTGTATTAAATTCTTAAATATTCTTTTACAATTTTTCATATTTGTAAATATAATGGGTTGGGTTTATTAGGTTAATCATGGGGGATCATTTGGTGTTTATATATTATGGTGTTGGGACAGATGGGTTTTGATGGTAGTAGTTTAGTTTGGGTTTTTTATTTTTTTATTTTGTGTTTACCTTATACTAACCTTAAGGTACTAGATGATATTTGTATGGATTATTTATTGTTTTTTTTCATTTTTATTATGTTTTTGAGATATCTTATTTTATACTAGGTTGAGATGACTCATTTTTATCGAATTATTTTCGTAATATTGTAGATTTTAAATTATAGATTAATTATGAAAAATTATCTATGAAATCCATAGAATTGAGTTATCGGTTTCCTCGGGTTAATATATTCACAAATGATTATGTGTTGATTCCTTAATCCAAGATTCCAATTGGGGTGATAATGAATGTGACAGATGTGTGTCACTGGCCAACATGGATTCTTTTTCACGGTGAGACCAATGTTGGTTTGTGAAAAAAATATTATCAAAGGTATTTAGTTATCAATACAGTATTTATGGTTAGAAAGGTGTGTAGGGTCATCATTGTAATTCAACAGGTAGGTTCTACAGATTTCCTCATGAGGTTTTTATTGTTAACAACATTGATTTTCCATAGATATTTGTGATTTGAGTCTTGATTTTATGTTTGTTTTTAATTATATTTTATGTATGTTGGAATGTGATGATTGTTCATTAATATATGATTAGTATGATGGTTATTTATTGAGTTATTAATAGTATTGGAGAAAAAAGTGGAAATGTAACTAGGGTCACACAGTTAGTATAAATGGTCTTATAAACTATAAAGATCCAATATTTATGGTTTTAAACCCATTATCAAACATGTTAATATGATAGAAACATGACTTATTATCATATGTGACCAAATTATTTAGAGATCAATTTATTATCAAAATTTTATTTTTACTCTCTTAGATTAAAAATTGATTCCAATTGTATTTACCATTGTTGTGATGTTAATTAAGGTATTTTATTGTGAATTGATGATATTAAATATGGATTTTATTGATATATACACTTTTAAGATTGATTTTATTTCATAGGGATATTTTGTTAGTATTTTGAAATACTTTTATGGTATGAAACAAAATAATGAGGGTTTTCATTTTTGAAACTCATTTTCCAATGCCTATTAATAGATATTTGGTGTTTTGTTAAATAGTGTGTGTGTATTTTAAAAGGTTTGAATTTTAATTTATTTGTATTAAATTATTTGAGGATATGTTGAATAATTTGAGGTTTTGGATTCATTAAATTTTATTAATGGATATATTTTATGTAAAAATGAATTCTGGTTTTAAAAAATTAGAAATATTAAATGATATAATTTTAAATGTCTATTATTTTAAAATGGTTTATAGTTTTTCAAAGGTATTTAGTTTAAAAATAAATTTTTTCAAATATTTCAGAATGAGAAGGTGAATCATATATTATGATGAATTTTTTAATTTTTTTAATGAATTTGAAAAATAGATTAGATTTTATTTTGGAATATGTGAAATGTGATTTAAAAAAATTCAAATATTTTTATTTGAATTATTTTGGTTTTTATAAAGAATGTTTTGGAAATTTAAATTGAGTGTGAAAATTTCAAGACATGTTATTATTTGTGTTTCGGTTGGGTGAGTCATATTTAGTGATTGTTTTCTAATTTAAGTCATCAAGAAAATTGATATGTGAAAAATTGTCTTGTTAGGTTCCATACATTGTATTATTTTTTTATTTCAATAAAGGATAGGGTGTTTATCCTTAAGAGTGTTTTTTGTGTGATCTATTCCATCCCATGTAATTAACCTATATATATCCTTGATTCTTCCCATACTATATATGGTGTGGTGGATCATATACTCTTATTCTATTCTGAGACATCCTAGTATAGTGTACTTTTTTTCTATTTAAGAATATGTTTTGATGATGTGGTGGGTTTATTAAGAATTATTTGGGTTTCTTCTTAGTGTGTTTAGTTAGTGGAACTGGTAAGTTTTATTTCCTTCCCTTTATTTAACTATTTTATATAAATTCTAAATTATGGGGAGGCTTATTTTAGGTCTCTATTAGTTTTAATTATCAGTCCTTGTGTTGGTCTTATTTTCAATATTCATGTTGTTTTTTACTGATATTTTTTGATTCATCGGATCAATATTGAAGTATTTTTTTATTCCAATTGTTCTTTATAATGGGTATTATATATAGTGTTCATCCCCACCCACTCGCATTATTGTGTGATGATTCATAATATTCTTTTTTCATTTCTGATACCTCTATCAGAAAAAATAATTAAGAAAAAAATATTATGGTATTGAGAATCATAACTCCACAATGATAATGTTGAGGTATTTTATTTATTTTTAATGTTTTTGAATTTATTTTTCATTTGAAGATGTTATAGAATGGTTTTGGAGGATTGTGAGGATAATTTTTTAATCCTATTGTTGTTCACACAGATATCCAAAAGATCAAACTATCTTATTGACCTAGCAGTTTTACTTCATGTATTTGACCACTTGAAATTTTAATGGGAGAGACCAATCACCAAACTAATGGGTGGTCCCCCATTAAATATTGGAGGAGAGACCATTACCCCCTGTGAATGCTTTTACCATAGGAATGGTTTGTAAATTGTTTACTTTTTTGGTTTTCTCAATTTTTCCCATGTTGAAACTAGTTGGGAAAAAGATCATCAAGGTGATGTTTTGGGGTTTATTGGTTATATAATCTCTTAAAATGTTAGTTGGAAAAGGTTCTAGAGTTTTTTCATGGAATGAAAATAAGAACACATTTCATCATAATTCAGTTGAGGTGTTCAGAAGATATAGGTAGAGGGTTGGAAAGTTTCACTGTGTAATTTTTTTTTAGATAGAAGTCTTGGTTGTGTTTATCAGAAATGTATTGATTTTTTCCATTCTTTAACAAGCCAAACAACATTGTTGGTAAAAAAATAAAGCAAAATGTATTCGATAGTAATCAAAACTACTTCTTCCATAAGTTTGCATGAAGAAGTCACAGGATTGGTGATGTTGTGATGGATAAGTGTGGATGAGATTGCAAGAATTAGGTTTGTGGGACCACATTTCAATTGTGTGGTAATATAATGGTGTTTCTTGAAAGACCATGATGAAGTATAATGTAATTTGGTTCACGAGGTTGTGTAAAGAGAGCGTAGTCATAAGGACGAAAGTGTAGGTGGGAAAAAAAGAGATGAATTTTTGAAAGATGTTTACTTTAAGGGTAGAATAAAAATTTCATTATTATATATTTTTAGTGGTTTATTTATTATATAAGATCCTTAAGTCACTTCAGTTTGTATAGAACAAAAATATCTTTTTGGAACATGACTATAGTTTTATATAAGTGTATAATGAAGTTCAGTTGTACAATACCATAATTAATGAAAGATGTTCATAAGGTTTGTAACGAACCAAAAATTTTTGAAAGAAAATTCCTCTTAATCTAATTAAATGTCTTACTATGTAAAATGGTTATATAAAATATGAACTTCCATTGTTTTATGTTTTGGTTTTTCAAAATAAAATTAATAATTGTTATTGTCGCTAATATAGTTGTTGAATGGTTATCACATGATTATTATAAATACGTGGCTTCAAAAACTACAATTTACTCAGACAAAGGAAGAGATAACCTCATCCTATTGAATTGCTCCATATAAAGCCCATTAGTCAGATCTAGGAATGTATTTGGTATAATTGGGCTTTGATTTTGACCATCCCCAAGTTAAGCTTTAACACATTAAGCTTGAAAAAAACCACCTACGGGGGAAGTGGAAGATAATCGAGATTACCACCCGAGTGATGTTATCTGAGCCTCCCCAAGAGTCTGTCACTATTTCACACCATACACTTAGGTCATTTGGAGGTGTTATAAGGGTTTTGAAACAATAAACTTGCACTATTATTATTTTCACTATTTTTTTATAATGAATATATAGTCATTTTATTATTGTTACTTTGTAAATAGTTTTTAAATCAAAAATAATTTTTTTAAATATTCAATTAAAAAATAAATTTTGATGAATTAATGGATTTTGAAATTAAATAATATTTTAATAAAATATTATTCCTAATTAATTTTTTATTAAATGTTAATTATCATATAATTTTTATGAATAAAATTATATTTTTTATTAAGGTTTGAAAGATGTTTTTGTCAAAACTGAAGAATTTTCGATATATGTCATTTTTTATTTTATAACAAAAATTCACATATTCAGAAAAATATTTAAATTAAATGAATATTATTTTTGGAATCCATATTTCAAAATTATCCAATGGTGAATTTTATATATTTATTTGAGACAGTTGAATTTTTGGGTTAAAATTAATTAATGTTTAAAATTATAATGTATTTTATGACATTATAATGAAAACAATTGTGATATTATAAAATACAATAAAAGGGTTGTTTGGACAATATATGTTATAAGTTTAAAAAATTGTGATTTTTGTTTTATATGAATAATTTTATGGTGCCTTAGTGGACCCTCCAAGACATATAAAACATTTTAACTTTTTAAAATGATTTCCTTGAGAGTGTGATTAACCTCCACATAAGAAAGCATAATATTTTAATATGTTCATAAATTTGCCTAATATAATATTTTTTTCACTCCCCTTTTTAAAAATAAATCGGGAAAATGGTTTGGTTTGAGGTTTTGATTAGTTTAATGTGTAGTGTCGAAATTCAAAACAATAAATAATTTCCTCTCTTTTTCTATATATACCCACCCAAGCCCCCACTTATCATCACAAAAAACCCATGCAACATGTCCCTAATCAGACCTCATCTCTATAAAATCTTTTCAAGGTGTTCTATACTCCCAATAATTTTCTCTCAAGCCCCTCCCAAGCCTTTGGGATCACACTTCCATGTAATGGATTTATTCCTCTCCCATTTTTTCCAAGTTTCTTAATATTGCTATACCCTTGTCTATTCCAGTACAAATTTTGGGGTGTGATTTTTTGCCTCCCCTATAATTCCATCCTTATATTTTAATGATTATAAACCCCTTTCCCTCTCATTAATGACTCCCATGTACACACCTTACCATGCCGAAATTCCATAAGTGATTTCTCACTCCTCATTTACGTTAAAAAATTTATTTTGTATTATGAATATAAATTCCATTAAATATGTGGGTACATGTATCTATATGACCACTTACGGACCATTTCATGTAAATTTGTTGAGACACCCATATCTCTCTCAGCAACCATTTTTATGAATTCTTATGTCATGCCCTTACGCTGCCGAAATTGCACCACGATTTTCTAAGCCAAAGTAATTGTATAGTGAATTCCATGCCCATTTCTCTATCAAGGTTATTAAACATTATGAAAATTTATTATTTATTATATATATTCATGTATTAATTCCAAATTCTTTTATTGTATAATAAATTATGATGTTTAATGAATCCATTTATATGATCCATGTGGCACACTTATGCATGAAATGAAATGATTAAGAATGGTGTGCCCTGATAGTGCTCCAATGCATTTTGTTAAAATTAGTATCCAGTTTTATCAAGTAAAATGAGGTTTTACTCATTATAATTCATGTTTGATGAGGTTTTACTCATGCTCCTTGTCCAATGAGCCTTCGGTCATGCTAATATTAGGTTAAATGTTGATGCCACATTTCCATGTTATGACAATCCTACAAAATCATGACTTTATGTTCATGCTTCACTTATTCACCATTGATATTCCTATTGCACAACATGTACTATATTATACATGTTAGGCCATTTTTACTCCCATAATGGGAATTATATCTCACCATTTTCTTATTGATGTCTTCATGTTCTCCCAAGCAATGCTTGGTACGAAGGAATGTGGGTGGAAATTTAAAATAAGATTTCAAAAAAAGATGTGTATTGCATGTTTTAATTTGTTATGTAATATTTCTAATCCCCAAAGACAATAGACCTATAAATATCAGTTATTGTATCAAGTGAATATTTTATGTAATAAATTTTGATTAATTGTAAAAAATGGAAAGGTGGTAAAAGTTCTTATTAGAGGAAATGTTTAGTTATTTTTGGGAATAGTATTAATAAAACCCTATTGAGAGCCATATGGATAATAATATTTATAAAAAACAAACCTAAATTTGTGTTAGTATTTTATAAGTTGTTTATCAAGAAAATACATTAATGTCTAGATACGAGATGGTCGAGGTGGCTCTCGCACATATGTATATAGTGGTAAAACCCGAAAACACCACTTTGATCTAGACTCGAATGACAACTGGTGCATAACAATAAGCCTTACTGCACTCTTTTTTACGACACTCCTGATGCATATTATTTGGTAAATTAATTAGATTATAATGAACCATTATTTACAAAATTTAAAAAAAAATCACTACGAATATATGTTGAGATGTATACCATGGATAACACAGATAAGGTAATGAAATTAATGTAATTTATAAGTTAACCATTTTGACCATTATAAATTCTTTTATATGATACCCCTAACATTTATTTTATTCTAGTTAATGAACAGTAATAGGAGGACTTTGGGTAATAACCGATGTTAAAAACAATGTGATGACTACTCTAATAAGATACCCAATCTGATGGGAGTGGGATTCACAAACATTTTCACGATAATATATCAATTAACTCATGTTTTGAATAGAAACATGGGTCATGAGTAACATCCAACCCCCCCCCCCCCTCAAAAAGGAATATTCTTCAATCGAGAGCTTCATGAGATAAAGGCCTCATACTTTTAATGGTTCATCTGATCCCTCAAACACCGAAAAATGGATCAACTTCATTGATAAGATCTTCTCCGTCCTTAAATTTTCTAGACTAGAGAATGTAATTCAAGATACTTATCATAAGTAGGGTGAAGCTGGTCAATGGTGTACATTGATAAAAAATACGAAGCCTGAGGAGGAGATCTTCATGTTGGAATTGAATGATTTCTGGAAATTATATTTCAAAAAATATTTTTCTCAAACCCTTTGACATAAGATAGAAAGGGACATCCTTTCCCTCAAGAAAAAAATGAAAAATATATCACATTGTATGAGGAAAACTTAAAAAGGCATTCATGATGTGCCTTAGTATTTTTCATTACCAACAAATGAAAGGTTGACCACTTCTTTGGTGGGATAAAACAAATCCTACGGAATGCCCTAGCCATCTGTGACAATGAGAGATATGAGGAATTTGTCGGATGTTCCCTCAAGGTTGAAATTGATATTTGATAATCTCAGGGGTATCATGGGTTTAAGAACCGTATGGTGGAATTTAATTCTGGAGGTCAGATGGATAAATCCAAGGGCGATATTAAAATCCATCACCCCACTTCCCAATGGTGCTGAAAAAATCACCCCATAAATTTCTTGAAGGGAACAAGGAATTGATATTGGTGTATAAGGGAAGGGAACCTAGCCATTAACTAAAAAAATGAAAAATCCTCGGCTGTGACATAGGAGAGGAATTCTTCGTTCTACCTGCAACCCATTTTTCATTAATTCTACTACAAAGAACCAGGGAACTTCGTAATCAATATCCATAATCCAAGGGTTTTTTGAGGAAACCAACAACTACCTGGGCTGAAAGGGATAGATTTCATCCATCACTACAATTGAATAGAACCCTTAAAATGAAGTGGTGAGAGGTATACTAGTTATTCATTCTTTAATAGAGATAATAATTTTTTATTATGGTTTTACACATTATTTTATATCCCGATAGTTTAGTAGAACCTTCCCAACACCACCACAAATCATGGATGTAAATATGTTGATGATAAAGAAAAATGGGTCCATCATTACATCTCTTGAATATAACTCATGCCTTATCTTAATTTGGGGATTTACCATCCTAGTGAACTTCATCAAACTCCCCCTAGTGTGATTTGATTCAATTCATGTCATGGATTGGATTTTCTTATATAGACACTGCATAAATACCCATGAGTGGGAAATCTCCCTACATATTAAGAATCGTCCCTCGATTCTATACATGTTCAAGGAGGATGATGAATCTAATTTAGCGACATCATCTCAAGTGTGGTCATTAATACCCTATGTGCAAGCATTTCTCTCTCGGAAGATTGAGCTTGGGGAAGAAACCATCCTTGAAGACATACCTACTGTGAGGGGATTTAATGAAGTGTTTCCTGAGGAATTGTCTAGTATTCCTCCAAGAAGTGATGTTGATTTATCAATTGATCTTATACATGGGGAATTTCCAATATCCAAGAAGCCATTTATAATGGATGTTGTGGAGCTTGAGGAGATGAAGAAACAACTACTGGAGAATCTTAATGATGGGTTTATACTCCCATGTGTTTCACCATGGGGTGAATTAGTCCTCTTCATCATGAAGAATAATGGGTTAATGATCCTTTTCATTGATTATAGTGAGCTCAAAAAAATCATGATAAAGAAAAACTATCCTCTACCATGATTTGATTACTTGTTCGATCAGCTACGTGGAGCACAATACTTATCCAATGTGGATTTGCAGTCGGGATATTACCAGGTTAGGGTGACGAAGGAGGATATCTCAATGACTACTTTTCATACAAGATACAAGCACAATCAATTCATAGTAATGCCTATCAGACACACTAATTCTCCATAAATCATCATGAACTAGATTAATAGAGTCATTAGAGAATACCTCAACAACATATTGGTAATCTTTATAGATGATATTATAATATAATCCAAACAAAGTATGGGCGTAATGATAATCTAAGAACTATATAAGTGACCTTGCAAAAATATAAGCTCTAAGAAATTTATAACTACTGTGAGTTTTGGTTGAAGGAGGTCTCATTATGGGGTCATACAATCACAAGAAATTTGATATCTGTGGATCCCTCCAAGAAAGAAGCAATTGAGGAATGACCGAGGCCAACATTGGTAACCAATATCTGTAGATTTCTAGGGTTAGCTATTTATTATCGCCTATTTTTTAAACATTTATCGTGTTTATCCAACCGTCATACCAAGATAACACAGAATAGAGTAACGTTTTCATAGAGATATGAATGCTAAAAGATCATCAAGGAGTTGAAAATGAGGCTTATAGTTATTATTGTATCACACTTTCCAAAAGTGGAATACTTTTTGTGGAATTAATATTTTCTTCGTAGAAGTTCAAGGGTTGTGTATTGATGAATAATAAAAAATTAATTTCCTATGATTCAAGGGAATTGAAATTTCATGTGAAAATATATGCATCACTTGATATAGAGTTCGTTGTAGTAATATTTTCATTAAAAATATGGCAATATTACCTCTTTGGGGAGAAGTGTGAAATATATATGGATCACAGAAGCCTCAAATATATTTTCCCAAAGAAATAGTTGAACATGATCCAATAAATATGGTAATATCTAATCAAAGACTATGATTTCTCTGTCCATTACCACCCTAGGAAAGTGAAAAAGGTAGTGAATTCTCTAGGTAGAATAGACCCAACAATTCTATCATGAAAATGATCCAATGTTCTTAGATTTGAAGATGATAGGAAATAGAATCATAAAGAATTATACATTATCAATCCTTTGAACAATGATTTTTCAACCGTCTCTTTTGAAAAGGTCAAAGGATTTTCAAATGGATGATGTGGGAATTCAGATAAAAGTGGAATCTATCGGAAAAGAAAAATCCTCAAACATCAATGTTAATGAAGAAGGAATTGTGAGATTTGGGTCAAGACTATGTGTTCCATCATGTCTGAAGATAAAGAAAGAATTTTTGGATGATACACATAGTTCAAATTTCACTTTTCTCCCAGGAAACACAACGATGAAACGAGATATCTAAGAGCATTATTGGGGGGATAACATAAAGAAAGTGATCTTTGTGTATACATCAATGCGCCTGGTATGTCTTCAAGTGAAGGCTATGAGGCACAAGTCCAAGGGGATGATGAAACTATTACCCATACCAGTATAGAAATGTGAGAACATCACCACGGACTTAGTCACTATACTTCTAAATACACCCAAAGGAAATAATGCTATCTAGTTTATGTGTATTATCTTACAAAGACTGCACACTTCATTACAATTTTAGAGGATTTATCATTCTATCAACTGGAATATATATATATATCAGACAAGTGGTATGGTTGTATGGAGTAACACTATCTATTGTATTCGATCGAGATCCAAGATTCACCTCTATGTTATGGAAGATTCTTCAACATGCTATGTATATTAACATGAACTTCACTAAGACTTATCATCCCCAAATTGATGGGTAATCTGAGTAGACTATCCAACCACTTGAGGAAATATTGTGAGAATACTCAATGGACTTCCAAGAATGAAGGGATCAACATCATCTTCTAGTTTAGTTCTCTTATAATAATAGTTTCCACTCAAGCACCAAAATGGATCCTTATGAATCAATTTATGGACAGAGTTGTATAACACTATCATGTCCAGATGAAGTTGGAAAGAGAAAACTCCTAGGTCCATAAATGGATGAAGAAAAGGTGGAGAAGGTTAAGACCATCTACAAGCACATTAAATCTACTAAGAGTCGAAAAAGGATCTATTTTGATTATCGTCGATGAGACCTAGAGTTTGATGTCGAACGCATTATGTTTCTATGAATATCACAAAGAAAGTGAGTTGTGAGATTTGTGAAGAAGGGATAGCATAGTCCATGGTACATTAGCCCTTTATAGATCCTTGATCTCTTTGGAGCAGTATCTTATCCAAAAGAACTCCCACAAAACCTATCTCAAGTACATGATGTATTCTATGTATCACTCTTGATGAAGTACATACATGACTAATCACATGTACTAAGTCAAGATGTCGTACCATTAGAGAATGACTTCACCTATGCAGATACTCTATTGATGATCTTCTATTGTTGATAAAAATTTATATTAAATAATGCAATACCCCTCATGAATGTGTTGTGGAGAAACCACATGTTTGAAGATGGAACCTGGGAGCTGGAAGAAGTGATGAGGCAGATTAACCAACATCATTTTTAGTGAGGGTAATGAATATTTCGAGTGTGAAATTTCATACGGGGGGAAGATCCTAATGATCCTAAATTTTATTCCTGAAAATTCCTCTTGATCTAATTAAATTTATTATTATGCAAAATGGTAATATAGAATATGAACATATGTGGTTTTTTGTTTTTTGTTTTTAAAAATACCATTAATAATTGTTAGCTATTCTAATATAGCTGTCGAATTGTAATCACATTATTAGTATAACATAGGGCTTTAGAAAGTCTAATTTATTCAAACAAAGAATGTGATGGTGTCATCTAGTATAATTGATCCATACAAAGACCATTTGTCGAAGATTTTAATGAATGTGGCATGACCGAGATTCGCTCTTGACCAAGCCCAAGCCAAGCTTCCAGACGTCACGATTGAATGGAATCGTCTGTGGGAGAAGTGAAAGTTAGTAGAGATTACCACCTTAGTGATGTCGTATGAGCCTCCCCATGAGTCTATCACCATTTTCACCTTACCCTTAGGTCATATGTGGGTGTTATAAGGGGTTATTTAATAGGGCCCTAGCACTATAATTATGAGCATTATTTTTTTTATAATGATTATAAAATCATTTAATTATTATTTTTTGTAAATATTATTTAAAGAAAAAATAAAATTTTTAGTTAATATTCAATTTAGAAATCTATATTGATGAATTAAATTATTATTGAATTAAATATTATTTTAATAAAATATTATTACTAAATTAAATTTTATTAAATATTAGTGATCTTATAATTTTTATGAATAAAATTATAATTTGTATTACGGTATGAATGTTGTTTCTGTCAAAATTGATGAATTTTTAATAATTGTCGGTTTTTATTTTAAAAGTAAAAATTTACATATTTGGAATATTATTAATATAAAATTAATATTTTCTATGAATCATGTTATATAAATTATCAAATGGTAAATTTTTCCTAATTTTCTTATAAAGTTGTATTTTTGGGTAAAAAATAAATACCGTTTTAATATATAATGTGTTTTATGACATCATTATGACCCAATAGTGATTTAATAAAATAAAATAAAAGGGTTGTGCTTCAAATATATATTCCAACATAATAATGTGATATTAAAATTTTTTGATTAATTTTATGGTGCCTTGGTGGACCCGCCAATACTTATAATATATTTTAACTTTTTAAAATGATTTCCTTGAGTGTGTGACTCACCTTTACCTAAAAAATCCAAATATTTTAATAATTTCATCAATTGGTCAAATAAAATAATTTTTTCTACACCCCTTTGGAAAAAAACCATGGGAAAATTCCATGGTTTGGTTTGTGTTTTTGTTTTGTTTATTGTGTAGTGCCCAAAACCTAAATAATAAATAATTCCCTCTCTTTTCCGATATAAACCCACGCAAGAGCCCACTAATCATCTCTAAAAAACCCATTTAGAAAGACCCTACTCTACCCTCTACTCTCTAAAATCCTCTCCCGGTTCACCAATCTCTCATTAAGCCTCTCGCAATCCCCTCCAAATCCTTTGGTATAACACCTCCAAGTTAGGGATTTTTTCAACACTCATTTTTTACCAAGTTTTTTTTATTTCTATAACTATGTATTTTGAGTTAATAATATTTTCATGTGATTATTAACCAAACCTATATTTCTCTACATATGATTTAATTATTTGATCACCCTTTGTCCCTCATTTATCCCTCCCATGTACACTCGTTTCCATGATGAAATTCCGTAAAGGATTTCTTACTCCTCATTTAAATTCAAGAAATTAATTTTTTATGAATCTAAATTCCATTACATATGTTTGGACATGTATCTATAGACCCAAATACTATAAATTTCATGTAAATATGCTGAGAAACCCCTTTCTCTCTAATCAACCTTTTTTATGAATTTTTATGTCACACCATTATGCTACTGAAATTGTACTGTGATTTTCCATGACAAATTCATTGTGTAGTGAATACATTTCCCATTTCTCTGTAAAGGGTATTCACCTTTATGAACAGTTACTTATTGATTATAGAGTTTCATATATGAATTCCACATTCCAAAATTGTGGAATTAATTTTTATGTTTAATGAATCCATGTTATATGATACATGTGGAACATTTATGCATGACATGAAATGATTAAGAAGGGTGTGCCCTAATAGCACATCAATGCATTGGGTAAATAATTTTATCATGATACATCAAGTGAAATTATGGTTTACACATGATATTGAAAATGAAATGTGGTTCTACTCATCATCCATATGCAATGAGCTTTGTCTTATGCTAATATCATGTTAAATGTTGACACCACATTTCCATGTTATGATAATCATGTTATATGATGTATATATGATCATGTTTCTCTTATGCTCCATTGATATGCCTATTTACTAACATGTACTATATTATTCATTTTATTCCATGTTTAATCCCTTGTTGGATTTTATAACTCATCCTTTTCTTATGAACGTCCTTAGGTTAATCCATGTTTAATTCCTTCTTCAATATGAATTTATCTATACTTTTTTAAAAATATCCTAATCAACTGACATTTTTCAGTTTTCATATTACTATTTTTATAAAATAGATAAGATATATTTATAAAAGGAAATGGAAAGGGGGATGTCTATGGTAGTGACAATCAATTCCATGAAGAAACTCACCATAGAGGATGAACCTTAATATGAATAGGTGGAAGAATTCATTTTGATTATTTCCAAAAAATATTTAATGGGGTATAGGATTGTTTAATGTAAAAAACTCAATTATATTCCTTAAGTGTGGAAATCTTAGGCATCATGAAGAATGGTATCCTAAAACGTTTCCAATGATAAGTAGGGTTAATATGTCTTAGTGAATATTTATTTCGAAATGGTGAAAGGAAATAGAATTATTATACAAATTATATTCCAGAAGAATGACAATATTTTACATGTGTGCAACATTTTATATGACACTGATGTAGAAGATATTGAGGAAAACCATTATCAAATAGAATATGATAAATTGGTTTTCACATGAAGATTAAAATCAGGGGAAGAAAGAAAACATGGTGAGAGAACATTTTATGGAAAATATGACCCCTAAAGAGAATTGGAAGGTGATATTGTATTGGAAGATATTTGGAGATTCAAATTGATGAAATATGACCTAGTGTCTTATGATTCTGAATACCATATGCAATAGTAAGAGAGTAATATTATCCCATATTAATGGAAAAAAGAATGAAAATATATCTATAAAGTAGGAAATATCCAAAATGGTTGTCATGTTTGAGATAAAACTAGTAGATAAGTCACGGTTTATCTAGAGTTTACCTTATTTAGAAAAATATTAAGGCATTAGTATTACAAAATTTGAGGTGGATGTTTATAGTATTTGATGAAAATTATAACATTATGTAAGACACTGGACAACTAGTATAAAATTAGGAAAATAGATTTAGTATGTGACAGAAAATATGAAATTGGAACTTAGAGATCCAAAATCATTATTAAAGGAATATTAGGAGAATAAAAATATATATTGGAGTAATAACCCCATTATGGGTATTTATCTGAAGTAAAAAAAGTACTGATGTTTATGTTAATCTACAAATAACTACTATGATTTTAAATAATGATTTTGGTAAACCATATAATTGAAATACTCGTAGAACCCAAGGGATAACAAGTTTCATTGAAAATACATAGAATAATTCCTCTTGAATTCTGTGTTATTATTTTGGAAGGATGGTATATTTGAAAACTATATGTCATAAATCTAAATGTTAAAAGGGATTAATAGAAAATTTAAAGAACATGAGTAATGTAAAATATTCCATGCCTGAAAATGATTTACAATGTTTTTTTAGGGAGTATTTAGACTTAAGTATAGGTATTTTTCATCAACAGTATAGAATAACAGATTATGAAGACCCAATTGTTGGGGTTTTACTGAAGCAAAATAAATCATCGTGTGAGTTGAAAAGAAAAAAATTAATTTTATTTTTTACATGATGATTTTGTTCAATCATAATATAAACAATATCTAACTTCAATAAAAACATCATGTGTGAAATATAGGTATCATAGATGAGTTGGGAGTAATGGATAGACTTCCAAAAAGGTATTGTACTGTACTAGTTTGGTGATACATGATAGTGGGTTTACATTCCACATGATGAGAAATATATATATTGTCATAGGTATCATGTTCAATAAAGAATGTGTGGTCATATTTTGAAATAATGATGTCCTAATGATTGTGGGTTCAGGAAAATCTATGTCTAGGGGAAATTTTATAATTATTGAATATATATTAGTGTTTGATGGTCTCGACCCCAAATTTTTACTTTTTAGTCAATTTTATGACTCTGGGCATGGAATAAACATTACCTATAAGATAATTACCATCACATAATAAATGGTCTTGTTTTTATGAAATGGAAGTGTATGAATAAGTATTGATACCATATACATGGAGGTGCAGATATTTTCATTCTATCGATGGAATAAGAATATAAGTTACAACATGAACAACTCAGTCATTTTTGAAAACCGTCCATAAAAGATATTCCCAAAATTTATGGATATAATGGTCTCCTAAAACTATCATGTGATTTTATAGAAAAATGTGCAATTCAATTCCAACATGGAATATTATTCAAAATACATATTAGGTAAATGCGAATCATTTAAAAAGAGTGATTAGACTTGTGCATATTTATTTATATAGACCTATTTCATCAAGATATTTTGATGGGAAAAGGCGGTTCATTATTATTTATAACGATTATAGTAGGATAGATTAGATTATAGTTTCCACTCTCATGATTATTTTTCTTAGTTGTATAACACAATATCATAGAGAGGATGAAACGTTTCATTAGAATATTATTCAAAAATTATAGATTGATAATGTTATGGAAGTCATAAACAATTAGGTAGAGGATTATATCATAAACCATTTGATAAAGAACCATGTCATTTAAGTGAGAAATCCTCATCAAAATAGTGTGTTTTAAAGACAGACCAATTCCTAGATAACAATGATAGAATGATGATTACTAAAAAATACCTATCAAAGAATGTTTGGAAGGAAAATTAATTAACAACATTCTTTATTACTAAAATTTCATTTTATTATTTGAGAAAAGGTAATAAATAATATTAGATATGGTATGGAATTATGAATCAATTGAATTAATTTCAAATATTTATAAATGTTTCATTCTTATTAATGAGAAAAATAAGAAGATTTAATCATATAGAGATAAAGGTATATTCCTCTGTTTCTTTGGGTAAATAATAGCATATAAATGATTAAATAGAAGTATATAAAATATTTTTTGGTGAAAAAATGTAACTATGGATTATAGTGAGAAGAATAATCATTAAAATTTTATTCTATTTCATGATGAAGGTAATAAAGAGTTCAATAGATCTGTGTGAATACAATTAGAAAATTCTGATTTAGATGAAGAAATTGATAATGAAAAGGATGAATTTAGACTTATATCTACACAAATCCAATACAAATAGGTGAGATTAATGAGTATAATATTATTTAGGATTAAATAATGTTATTGTAGATGAAGAAAATGATGTATCTATAAGAAAAATATTTTTTAACTCAGGTTGGGCCAGTTTGTTTTAAAGAAGGTAGTATGAATGAAAATTGATAATAAGTGAGGAATTTAGTGGTTGAATAAATTAAAACGAAATATATATATGAAGTTTATTTTATGTTATTTTAGATTAAAATATAATTTCAACAAATATATTCCACATGTAACAAGATAAATATGTATGACATAGGATTTTGATGAAAATAAAGACTTGTACATAAGGGATACTCTCAAAAAGATGGTATCGATGTTGATGGAACATTATAACCTAATTTAAGGAAAAAATAGATTATTATTGACCATAATAGAGAATAAAAATAATTCTTCACATAAATTTAATGTTATTAATTATGAATTCGATTCTAGAAGAAGTGACGTATATCAAATAGCTGTTTTATTTTCTCATTCATGAATTTGAGAAAAATGTTTTCTTGAAAAATAATGTATTATATGGGTTAAAGAAGGCACCAACAACATGATATTCATGAATATATTAGAATTAGAAAAGTATTTGTATCCAATAATGTGTATTCTATTAAAATAATCATGTCAATAATGAGAGTGATCAAATGTAGTATTCAATATTTTCAAAAACAAATAAAAATATTATTTTAGAAATATATATAAAAATGAAAATCAAATTTCATTCTTATAAATAAAAAATTATCACAAAAGTTATGAAATTACATATTTTTCATGGAAAATGGTTGTTTATTATTTATTATGGACTATTAAAAAGTGTTTTTGAATGATGTGTTTTAACAGGTCGTATATTTCATGGCCATAATCTATGAACCCATGATAGTAGGGTAAAAAAAGTGTAATTCCTACCACCAATATACATTATTACATACTTCCATATGATAGAATATTTATTTATATTCATATATTTTATTATCAACATGATTATTTTTTAATATATAAATTTATTTGATAAAGAAAGTCATTTTAATAATGGTTTTATTTCCAAATCATCTTGGTAATTATGATATTGTAATTTAATGGATAAAAAAATATGATGCACGTTTTTATTATCATAAAATTACATACTATAATAATTTAATGTGTTAAGATATAAAATTATATGCAAAACAGAATAAAATTAATGGTGAAATGTAAATAATATTTTATTATTCATTTCTATTTTACATTACTATTCATTTAATTTATAAATTTTTTATTCTATATTTTCTTATTTATTGGTTTTATTAATTAAAAATATTCCTTTTATAATTTTATATAACATGTTTAATAATAAATATTAAATAAATTATTAAATTATTAATTTAAAACAATAAATTTATAATACAATCATATTGAATAAGACACCCACTATTATAAAAAGTACCCACACAGAAAGAGTATTTCATTTCCTAAGAATATTTAACTTCATGTGTTGAAATGGAATATTACAACATTGAATAATAAATAGATATAAACAAAAAAGAACAACACAGTCAATAAAAGGAAATCTATAGTTTCGAATCCATCATACATATCACTCTTTCTATAATATCTTTAAAAAATTAAAGAGAATAATTAGTAAAATGATTGAAATTATCAAAGGATTTGTAATAGCCAATATAATATAAATAGTGAGTGATGAATTTATAATGATGGTGTATTTATATAAAAATTTGGTCATTTTCCATGTTGATTATCGACAAATATGCTTTAGAGTAATTATTATAGTTTTTCAATAAGACATTTGATCATAATTATTGGTGGTTATATATACATAAAAAAGTAAATGTCAATAAAATTTAATAATATAGAGAAAGTATTAGTTTTTTGAGACTATAAATATTTTCCGTTATAAAAATGTTTTATGATAAATTTTCATGTATTAAATTTTAGTTAATTTCATGAAATAATCTTATAAAATACATTTATATGATAATATATTTTAAAAAAAATTATTTTCTTTTTATAAAATTTAGAATTCTTATTATGATATATAAATTATTAATAAATAATTAATTTTATGTAAAATTTAAAATGACTATATTTATATTACTATTTAGAAAAAATAATTTTCTTTTTAGAGTTAACGTATAAAAATTAACTTATGATGAATTTTTAGAATATATTATGAAATTTTTTCATTTTGGGTAAAAAGTGACAATGCTATTTTTGTAAATAATATAACTTTTATAATATTACAATGAAATTATTATATAATATAAATTATCAATCATTCTTCATGGTGAATAATTTATTATAGAAATAACAAAATTAATAATGTGTAAATTTTAGAAAAATATGTTTACAAATTAGAGAAATATCATTATAATTTCTAAATGAAAATTTTTTATGTGTTGCACAAGTGACATATAGAATGTCTTGTTGTGGTGGGGTTCCCAAATTATTTTTGATTTTTTTATTTGGGCACGGAAGAGAGGTAGGCTGAGGTCATCTCTCAAAGGGAGAGGTAATTAAAAATATATGTTAAAGATATTTTGAAAATAAAATAACCTAATAGAAAAACAATATATAAAGGGATGGTGGAGATTAACCATTATAAATATTGAATATGTATGATGTAAGAAGATTTCATTTTGTTTTGTTTTTGTTTTTGAAAAGAAATTTTATTATTAAGACATAACAATAATTTGTTTTTTAAGAAATATTTTCAAAAGGTGCAATCGATCAAAATCTACCTCTTTAATTACATATTAATCATTATCATTTATTTTAATGTCCTCTTGATTATGATCCCCTAATATTTTAAGCCCATAACCCAAGGATAATTAACTTATAGAAAAATATGAAATGAATTAAACTCTATGCTATCTTTGAAACATTCAATCACAACGTTATGATTTTTTTTCAAGTAAAAATTATGATAAGTGGTGAATTTTAAATAATTAAGATAATAAATGTGAAGATTAATTGATTTTATGGAATAAATTTAAACTCTATAAATTAATACAATGATATTTTGTTTTTCCGATTATTATCGCACTCTCACAATTCACACGTTACTAGACCACGTGAGTATTTTTTTATTAATTGATAACTTTCTATCTTAGTTTAATTTAATCAAAATATTCAATTCATGGATCATATTATGTGAGTTAAATATAGTCATTAATTCAAAGTATATTAATGATGATGGTATGAGATATATCTATTACTATAAAATCCACTCTTCTATGGTTTGTGTCATCATCATCAAAATAAATTTCATTCGAGATTGTTTAGAATATGTATAAGGAAATAATGTATGTCCTCATAAGTTACATCTAAAATAATTTAATTAAATTAGAATAAAATCTTACAAAATAGAATAAATGGAAGAGAAACACATATGTTTATTTCAAAAAAAAAATTACAACAAAGAAGAGGAATGAAATGGTATTTTGGGGGAGATCCTAGTATAATAGCTTCCCTCCTCCATTGATAAATTAAAATGGAAAGGCACCACCTCTCATATGGTCCCAAACCTATATGTTATAGATAACCCCTACAAATAAAAAAATAAAAAATTTAATGTGGGGAGAGAAGGGCAGGTTTACAAAAAGTTTCATCTATGAATGGGGAAATTTCACTAAACATTTTAACCCAGCATCAGATCATTTGTGACCTCCAAAATGTGTGAACTAACTGTTCTTCTAGAAGAATTATTTGTGAGTAATTTGGTTCTTAATTTTTTTTTCCAAATTTCAGCCTAATACATGCATATATGATGATGTAATGGAAAAAATATTAATGTAGTGTAAAATCTGTAGATTCTAGTCCATATTTAACTTCATTCCTTATTTAATCCAATCAAATGCATGATCATGCTCAGATTTCCTCAATAAAAGTTTTATCTCAATTATTTGGGAACACTTATAAAACATTCAAGTATAAATAAGTCACATAAAAATATTTATGTCAAAAATACTATAGTAAGCTTTAAGAGGTCTAAAATATAATTTTAATTTGATTTTTAAATGAAAGGCCTAATCCCTAATATTCCATAAATAAATGTATTTAACACAATTTGAGGAAATTATTTCCTTTATTATCAATAAAATCATTAATTATTTTTTATCAATTCCACCACACTCATGATTTTTTCACTCTTGTGAAAAACCTCATATCATGTACTCTAACAAAATGTGAAATTATAGGCATATTCATATTCCTCAATCCAGAGTTGAAATATAGGAAAAGAATGAATATCATCATGAGTCGGTATCAATAAATTTAAAATTAATTTGTCTCATTAATTTAATAAAAATATAATCTAGTGACATTAATTACATAAATTATAGTGAAACAAATTATAGGTCTGACATGACATTAATTCCCCATGTGTGTGTTCCATCCATTTAGATCTCATATCTCAAACCATTATTCATTGTATCCTTGTCATGTAATATAGTTATTCTTACCTGGATAAATTCAACAAATCCTTTTCTATATTCCTTTAAAATTTAATTTTAATACCCACTGACTTAATAATTTCCGAATGTCAAACCATAATCTCTCAACCTAGATATAATTATATGTAATACCTATAATAACTTCCATATTTATTAAAATATTAATTTTCTTTTGTTATTATTAGTTTTATGTATAATTTTTTTCGAGGGTAAAAAAATTACACATTAGGTACACACACATAGTTCAATTCTCCATAGTAATGAAACTAATTGGAAGAGAAAAAAATGTGTGGATAAGCCATTCATATAAGATGGTTTTTTGTCCTAACATGGATATACATCCAATTTAGTAGGAAATGTTTTACAATTCCAGGTTCCATAAATATTTTTGTGGTGAATTGAATGATAAAATTTACTACCAAGATATATCACAAATAATAGTGTCAAAATATAAAATATTTTATAATGAATCAACCAATCATATCATCAATGACTTCCATTTTTATAACTTTCAAATCTTTGTAATGAAAAATTTCTCAAATTTATCATGAGACCAATCAATTATGAAAACATTCATTTTCCATATATTCTATATCAAAATGAAAATGTTACGTGGTGTTTTTTTTTGTGTTTTTTGTGTTTTTTTAAATTAAAACTAAACACACACACTAAAACACACAAGTGAAAACCCATAAAAAGATACCCAAAAATGTTATCCCTTCCCCCACAATTAGAATATTTCATTTTCTTCAATGTGAACCTATGAGAATATATGTTCACATGAAATGTAAAATTATAAATAAGATAATTAATATAATAGTTAAAGGGTTATGAAAAGACTTATATTATTATGTGATTATGGGGTCGTACAATGTGATGAAATCAATGAAATTTATTGGATGAACCTGAATGTATTACTTCAGATGATTCTCATTTAATGTGGAGATCCATATTATAACCTCATTCATTATCAAAAAAACACTATAAATAAAAACATTTGATACAACATAAGGACTTAACTATTTGGAAATCAAATTTTCGAGAATCATCTATATTTATGGACTATAGAGTATAACATTCTCTACAACATGAAACTCCATTTATTGGAACATTCTATCATGATATTATTTTGATATTTCCATTTATATCCTTGATTTCTCATATGATGAAAACAAAATCTCCTAAAGATTTTGAATTTTCATCATCCATTGAATTCCAGGTTGGGACAAATCCATGTTGCATTTCATTAGTACCCAATATGACTGATTCATGAAATCCATGGGAAAATGAATGGATTTACAAAAAAATATCCAGAATGGGGAAAAACCGATGGTTGTTTTGTGTTCCATCCTATAAGACAAAAGAAAATCATCCACAAATTTGATCTAAACCTTTCAATTTATATAGAATCTTCTCTACAAAATCCATTTCAACTCCTAATTTGAAACCTCAGCCTAACCTTTTTTTTTGGGGGTGGTATGATGTTGATGATTTTCTTGTCACCCCAAAAATATAAATGAGGGAATCTAAATAATCAATGAATATGTGAGTTGTATGGTCAATTTTTATGTCCTTTGGTACTCCAAAACAACAAACAATATTTGCTTTGAGAAATTCTAATACAAAACAAGAATGATCAGTCCTGGTGGACTTGTCTTCCACCAATTAACTTACATAATCAATAATAACTAAAATATAAAAAAAATAAAATTAACCAGGAAAAGGGACCACAAAATGACTTCCTTATACATAAAAAATATCACAAATAATATGTCTTATTGGTAAATCTTGTGTCTCTTATAAATGTTTCTAGTGTGTTGGAAATGTGAGTAAGACTACTAAAGCACATGAGATTCTTGGAATTAGATAAGCCTATATAATCTAGAGTCTTAGAAATTAATAGTTATCTATTGGGGTATATAGTATCCTCCACATGAAATTTTAAAGAATAAATTGAAAATAGGCTCAAACTCATGATCAGGAACACACTTCCTAATAACAAGATTATTACTAATTCACCAGAGGTAGGGATCACCCCACACAAAAAGACTATACCCACTCTTTAATTTTTATACCTGAGGTTTCATAATTTTTTTTTGGAATTTGAAAGGCAACAAGATAGTTCCCGGAATTTTCATAACACTAATTCTTACTTGATATTTCATAGATTTGATCATATGAGAATGTGTCCCAAAGTGGTATATATTCCAAGGGGTAAGACTCTATTGTGTGAGTAATAATTCTCATGTGGTCCTCAACTGAGTGTTTTAACATCTTCTTACATTTTATCTCAATATCTAATTTTATAAGGTTAGTCCATCAGATAACTCTAGTCTTTTCATCTTGATTCTTCAAGAGGTTCCTTAGAGCTACATGGATAAAAAATAATACACTTTATATCCCAATAAATATGAATGGAATTGATCTAAAGAAATTTTAATGGTAATAAACTCTCTTTCCATGGATTTTTAGTTTAACATGGTTGAATACAATGTCCCAGATATATATATAATCATGTTTGAACATCTCGACACACTCTGTGATACGAAAACTCAAACATCTAGGTTTTAATCATCACAAATATTCTAAAATAGAATGTCCTGCTATGGGGGATGTATGACTGTGGGTGTGGTATGATGCTTCCTTTTCTCGTCAAACTATTCCATTCATAAATTATCAAAAATAAATACAAATCCTTTTTTATGAAATTGAGATAAGGTTTGAGTGATCTTACTAAAATCTAAGATGAAGAAATGATATTATCATACATTCCCTGAGAATGATCTAACGTCATGAGATAATGAATGATATAGAAATGACTAACTAATTTCCACCTTCGATCAATCAAACTCTATTCCAATTTTTAACACTACAACCCCCAATAAAATGTCATGCACTAAAATGAAATGAAACAAATTATTCTCAATACTACGATTTAACACCATTCCCATTCTAAAAATACATTCATCAAATGAAGATACATTCACTATAAAATCATTCATAAATACCTTCTTGAAAGCATGATTGAAATCTGAAAAAAATACTCACCAAGAATCACTAGATCGTAAAGGGGAATTTCATTGTCTGAAAGGAATCCTTTAGTATAAAAATTTACATAATAAAAAATAGAATGATGTTTTCTCATGATCCTACATAGATATAAGAACCTAAAAATATCTTGAAAATTCATACAAGATACAATAGTGTGTCTTCCCTACTATTTTCTCAAGCTTTTTATCAATAATTGGGAGGTGGAAATGGTCATTGCGGGTGGATTGATATATTTTCCTATAATCAATTCACACGCGCCAACTATTCTGCACCCTAATTGAAACTAAATCCTCTCACTAATTTCTGAAAGTATTAATAAAACTTTTCATTGGAAAAAACTAAATAGGACTCACCCATTGAGAATCTGAAATGGTCTAAATGATACCTTCCTAGAGCAATTTTTCTACTATATTTGTAACAACATCCTGAAGATTTGTGTTATGTATCCTTTGTGTCTTCCTAACACATTTAACCCCATCCTCGAAAATAATTTTTTGCATTATAATGGACTATCTAATACCATATATATCATCCATGTTCCACCTGATTTCCTGAATGTTGTCCATGAAATCATTCATAACAAAATTCTTCTTGTTCAAAAGGGGTATTGTTATCAATTATAAAAGGAAATCACTCAGAAATCAGAATTTAATATTATTTGAGAATTGGTGGTGATTGATTGAGTTCCAATGTAGAAGGTGATGTATGGATGATGATATTAAGGGAACTAGAATATATGCACATTGAAAATCAGTATCAGAATATACATAAACAAAATCAAAAAATAATATATCAAATCCACCGGCATACTCAACATCCATTTTCTAATGAGAGTGAAAAATTAGAAAATAAAATATTAATCCCCCTAAAAAATACAATATATTTTCGGGCATTAGAAACAGTTGTGGAAGTGATATTATTCAAGAAAACTAGATCCAAAGCTCATTATCCAACTAATCATATGAAAATAAAGATCCCTAGGGTTTTTACTTGGTTGTTCCTAATGGACGATTAAAAAAATTATAATGGTCCTATGCGGGGTACTTCATGGAGTCTACAACAGCAAATATCACTAATTCATCTTCAATATTAAAGGAATGTTTACCCTCGTGGACACTTATTTTCATTTTTTCAATTTGAAGGAAGGGCCTACATCCAAAAATGGGAGCATGTGAATTTACCATATCATCCATCATGTTATGAAAGTTGAAATATGATGGAATGATCATTCCTCTTACCCAAACAAATACATATTTGTGTTCTCCCATTGAATATGTTGTAGCAATATATTTCAAATGCACCAATAATCCCATAGGCTTCGAATCACCGACCTATAAAGAAGAAAATATATACTCAAAAATCACATATCTGTAAGCTCAAAAATCACATAAATAATAAGAATCATGTAAATAGCATATAGTTCATGGAATAAAAAATGTAATTGTGTCCTTGCACATTTTTGGCATTTCTTGAATTGGTCAAATGATTTCTAACACATTCCTTCTAATATTGATCCTCTAATTTCCCTTGAGCCCTCTTCGATTGGTAGAACATTCATTTATGAATTGGGAATACCTTGGTATTTTTTTAGTGGCTTCTTATAGAGGTATATTGATCTCAACATAGTTGAATGAATCTAAAACCTATTTTTGTATCTCATTTTCAATCATATTATTTATTTTTTAAACTAAATTTGTATATTTATTGTGTTTAGAACGAAAATCATCAATATTTTTCTTACCTTGATATTTCTCCTTAGTATGCTCATTATCTGGTCACAAAAGGGGATTCTCTAGAGTTGAGGGGAATCCTGATGGAATGATAGGTGCAGGTTGATTAGTTTTTTTCTTCCCAATTCTCATTTTGTTGGAACTAAAATTCCCCTAGGGATTTGGAGTAGGTTGGGAATGATGGTTCTTATATTTCATACTTACTAGTTATTTTAGGGTAGTGGCAATCTGGTTCATTTGTTACTTGAACACCCTAAACATTGATCCATTACTCAATAACTCATTTTTTATATTTAGAAAATTGTTTTTAAATAATTCATTAGTATTAGAATCTATCATTTTTGGATAAATCCATTTTTGTTGATATGTTTATGCTTGATCTTCAAATCTAAATTACGGTTGTTGAAAATCATATTGGTAGGGCATAAACTACATGATATTTTGTTGAAAAGGGGGACTTTATTGTTGTCCAGAGCCATAACTAATGTCATTGTGATCATTCAACCCTTGGTAGTCTGTGGAGGAAAGGTAATCATTATAGGGATGTGGTTGTTGTTTCTGTAGATATAGTCAATCAAAAAATAGGGTTGCGCAATCCTCATTATTTTTTGATTGGGTGAAAAAGTCAATTAGGTAGTCTATTTCAATTCAAATTCCACCATGCCTTAATTTAGAGGTATGGCATGTATTTTTTCCAAAGCAATATGTCTCACTATAGTGGTAAATTCAACCAGCATACTATCAATTAAATGATTTTAAATAGAATAAGGATGTACCTGATGAACTACTCTAACATGTGGTGTAACTCAATCACAAAATAGTCAGAATTTTTGTACCATGTTTTCAATCAACACACACGCAACTATAGGTTTTTTGTAAACCAATTACTCTCCATATATGGAATCTACCATATTTTTTTACATTAATATGATTTTTTCATATAAGCGTTGATTATGGAGATTCTAAAAAATTTGATTATGTATGAAGCTTTCACACAACTTCTTGAATTACTCCTAGTAGTGTTGCATTAAATCCCATTAGGCTTTCTTGATCACTGATATCTCTTTTCAATAGGAACTTTTCCTTGATTCTAGAAAAAAATTGCAATAAAATATGTTTCGAATCATTCCAACATGTTAGTTCTTTATGTTGTATATAATACACCTAGACTATTCATGTGCCTTCATTTTAGAATGGTAATGATCTTAGTTTTTTATGATATTTAATGTAATATATTGGTTAAAGGGTTTATGAAACAATATTAAATTCATTTAAATGTTTCTTTTAATCCTCACATAATAATCCAAGAAAATTTGGTAGAAGGTGAATTAAAGTAGATTGTAGTTGAATGACATAATAAGGATTTTGGTATGAAAAAAATTTAGATCAGAGTAAATATTTAGTGTATCCAATAATTGAATAGTTTTTTTAAGTTAATTTATATTATATATATTCACTGGATCTTGTTATAGGTTTAATTCATAAGTGTATCCATTTTATGGAGGAATTCACCTACTCGGTGAATGGTAAAACTTCGTATATACTGACATTGTTTGATTCAAGCATAAAGGTAGTGTTCAATGTCATGGTCATGATCTAAGTGATCATCATAATTAGTTCATATCATTAATCAACAAAAAATGTTATTAATAAACTTCTACCATAATAAAAAAAATACATTTTTTCAGATAATGGTCCAAGAAAAAAACAAACAATGAAAAACGAAAAATTAGAAAGTGGAAAGAAGAAAGGAAGAAGAGATGAAAAGAATGAAAGGAAATTAAAAAATATGTTGTATAAATTAATTTTCTTTCCAAAAATGATTCAATTTTGAATGTTAATGTCTTTGGAGTTCCCAAATTATCTTTTCCTCGTTTTAATTTAGGTGCAATTGAGTAGTTGACCAAAGGCTTCTCTTAAATGAGGAAGTAATGAAAAAAAATATTTAATTTATTTAAAAATAAAATATAATAAAATAAAAATTATGAACTAAAGGATGGGGTGATTAATTTATATAAATCAAGTATATGTATGTCGGAAGAAAATTTATTTATTTTGATAATAAATTTGATTAATAAGAAAAAATGACATGATTTTATTTAGAAAATATTTTTTGAAGGAATAATCAATATAACTATACCACTTCAATTAATTATTAATAATTACCATTTAATTTTACAACCAAGTAATTATGATTCCACAATTTGAAAACCCTAGAAGCCAATGAGAACCAATTAAAACAAAGAGATGATACAATTTAAACCCTTGGATAGCTTCAGAACATGAAATCATAGCATCCTGATTTGATTGTTATTCTAAGAAAATCTTATGGTCTGTGTTGATTTTTGTCTCATATCCGTACTATATGTGAGAATGATTTGAGTTTATGGATTATATTATAACTATACATATTTTACTCGTGTTCTTTACGAATTAGGAGCCCACTATAAAAATATTCACATCACTAGACCTCATGAGTTCTCGGTTAATTAATCAATTTCTTATGTAGTTTCATTTATTTTTAAAACAAAATTAATGAATCATATTATATGAGTTAATGTAGTTAATTTATTAAAAAATCATGAATGTTGGAGACAGCTTAATAAGTAATAAAATTAATCTTCTATGGGGGTTGTCATTAAAGAAATGAATTATATTATCAATGGTTTGGAATATATATAACCAATATTGTTTCTAAATCTAAGTTATTTGCAGATTAATTTACATAAAGAAGAATAAAATTTATCAAAATAGAATAAATTGAATATAAACTAATAAGTTTATTGGAAAATAAAAATTAATACAAGGAAGAGGAAAATAAGTGCATTTTTTCGTAGATATATCCTTGATAGATTCCATCCAGTAATGAAATTTTGAAATGTAGAGGAAACACTTATCATCTTCTCCAAATCCTCTATGGCACATTCAAACCAATCTAAATTATAAAATCACAAAATTATAATGTTGATGGGAGGCTAGGTTTACAAGAGGTTTTAAGTGTGAGTGGGAAAATTCACCTTATATTTTAAGAAAATATTGACCAACTATTTGACCTTAGCAGGAATGAACAAGCTATTCTAAAAGATGGGTTATTTTTGAAAACATTGGTTCTCCAGTTTCTATACATGTTTTTGACCAGTAAAATAAAATATGATGAATTTATGACCGAAATACTGATGTGATCTCCGATATGGTGAGTCTAGTTTATCATTGAATTTATTTCTCATCAACTCCAATAAAATTCATGATCCAAATCAGATGTAAAAAATCAATGTTGTATATAATTGAGTGAGGAAAACAATTACAATATTTTAATCTAAAATAAATAGCATTTAAATATTTATGTATGAAATACATCAATTAATTTTTAAAGGAAAAACTAGGTTTATAATCAAATTTAAAAAATTATATAATGAAAAATTTTATATAAAAAAACATATTAAACATAATGCGAGGAAATTATGATATTTATTATTAAAAAAATATGGAATAAAAATTCCTTTTATCTCATATTTGAGTCAATTTATATAAATTTTATAATATTTTTAAGGAATATGTATTTTATATTTGGAATTTGAAGGTAAAAACAATTTATTAAGTGAATGTACATTTTATGACTCAAAAAGTTATCATGGTAAGAGAACGAGTAGCCAATGTATATATAAAATAATATAAAATTTTTACGTTAAATGCTAAAGTCATAAGAAAACATTAAATTGCTATTTGAGGTGTTTTATTTACTTAAAAACATTCGAACACTAATTATAAACCAAATTATATAAATTATTTCCACCAAAAAGTGGTTATCCGGAATTAAAAAATAATCAATATTTAAAACTGTAAAACTAGTCATCTTTAACAATATATACGCATCCTTTCCCTTCTAAATCTCCACACCAAATCTGTTGAGAAATAATCCTCCCTCAATATCCATCTGAAGAGTCTCTCTAAGGTGGTTATATGGTTATAAATAAGTATATTTGTGTCTTTAAGGAGAATCCTCCCAAGGTAATGATTTCCTTAATACTTCACTTTCTATTATCATGTATATTATTTTTTTATAAATTCTCTTTAAAAATATTTTATTTATAGTTCCATGATTTTTTTCCCATGGTATCATTTTCAATTCGATATGTTATATAGAAGAGACCATTTATTTTCTCTCATTATAGCCACATACTAATACATCATAATTTTAAAATGTTCTAATATCCACTAAAATATCCATAATCAGGGAAATTAATATGTGCATAGTTTTCCCCAAAAAATGAAATCCCTATCATGATAATGAAATTGTACATGGTTTGGATAAGATGCATCTAGGGGTTATAACCCTGAATAGGTTTCTCTTGGTGTATCCATGTCATCATCATGGTTCATGGTGAATGTAGAGTTACTCCACGTATAGTTTGACACTCCATGGAGATATTCATTGGTTTTTACATTATATTTACAACCCATAATAATAGATTTACTTTTAACTAGATTTGAATCCTACCATTTACAATTTATTTATCTAGAAACATATACACCTTGAAACCCATGTGAACACCTAATAAATAAGATCATGTATTCATCATCTGTTTAAGGTGTTTATTTTTACATTTTAAAAATTTACCGTTATTCCTAGAGTGATATCACATATATATATTGATTTATTTTTTATTGGTGGAAATATTTTTTTAATAAACAACTCTTTATACTATGTAGAAAAATCTTATTTGATATTCCCCATTGAGAAATTGACCTAAATATTTTTTATGTTCATTCCCTGAAAAATATACCATGTAATAAATTTTATTCTATGGAATGAAATAGAGTAGTATGTTATGGGTGGGGGATGGAATTATATATCCCTTAAATGCACTATTTGGACCCATGAGAAAACTATGTTTGGGTGATGGAAAAACCTTACATTTTAAAGAAAATATAATGCCACAAGTTCTAATTGGTTTGTTCAACATGTGTGAAATTATTAATTCCATTAATTATATGTAAAATTATTATCATAAAAAAATGTATTCCTTGTTATGTTGGTGATTTATTTATTTATTCTCTTAGTAATATTTTTTATAGAACAAATAAATTTATGAATTTTCACCATAATAACTTCTGTTGTACGGTACACCCATACAATTTATCTTAAGTCAACCATTATGTAATTTCCCATTATCTAGAATACCAAGAGGATTAATATGAATCCATAATGTATTTCAAGGAGAATAATAATGTTTTTTGTATTCAGATAATGTAATTATTAAAATTTCAATGTAATGTAAAGCCTATTTTTGTATCCTATTTTTTGAGGCTGTTAAATAGTTGGATACTCTGTATTTCGATTTATGTACCATTATAATAAAATAGACATCATCTCAATGGTATTAGATTTATGGTTTCTATAGTTAGTATCAAATTATAGTTTAGTGGAAATAATAGGATCTTTATTTATAATAACATTATTAGATGACATGAACCCATGGAGAAACCCTTGTGATGTTCTAGAAACATTTATAAATTATGATCATAGATGTTAATGATTTTTGGGAAGGTCTATGATTTGTTATGGATATTTATTTATGGAATTAGGTTAATAGTTTGATATATCCTAACACTAAAACTAGGTTGATCTAAGAGTGATACAAGTTTAACTAAATGTCTACTCATTTAAATTTTGGGTAGTTTAGACATTAATAAGATGGATTCTTCCAAATTTAGATACCTTTATGATCTTTAGAGATTATTTATCACTCATATTATACTATTTTGTTTTTATTCAAAGTATATAAGCATGTGGTAGCTAATTAAATTATAATTTGGGGTAGGAATTCCATTTAATTTTTTAATTATGTAGTTCTGAGAGATTAATGGTCTTTTAACATGATGGATGGAATGAAATATTTCATGCCTCTCCTATCCCCCAAGACGATTTAATTGAAAAAAACTATTTCATGTGATAATCTTTAATTCAAGTCATTTTATACTAATTTTACAATATATTTAACTCACCTTCTATCTTAAATATATTTTAGGGGTCTTCCAAAGACTTTTTTCATAATTTAATGAAAACACATTATCATATTTCTCATCTTGGAAACTACCAAAATTGACTTTATCGATTCTTCACAATATATCAAATAAAACTAGGTATTATAATTATATTTAAATCTATATGGTAGTGTTATAATTGGATAGAATATAACTCTAATTTTTTTACAAATTATAGGATGTTTTATATATTTCTATATCCAATCCTGTTTTTGACCCATTCTACTTGGATCATGTATGAAGGTTTTATAAATTAAATAATGGAATGACATGTCAAAATGTTATGTTCAAAATCCAAAACTACATAATATTTTAAATATAATACTCATTTTAATATAGATTATTCCTATTTCCAATGGAATAAAAATTTAAAATTAATATTCAATATGAGTAACTATATCAACTCATGGATGTGACATGATTCACCATTGAGCCTCCAAAAGTGACAAAAAAATAGAGTACATTGTGATATTCTTTTTAATAATTAATTCTTCTAGAAACTCATTTGACTCATAACCATATGTGAAATCATATTTTGAAAATATGTTTTAAATATTATTATATTCCTTTTCTGTATGAAAATATATGTTACCTTTTATTCCTAAAGATAGTATGTTTTTTATATCATAAGAAGATATAATTAGAATATGGATAACCTTTTAGATACCCATATGAATTTTTATTTTTAGTTACTAATAAAAATTTTTATGATAAAATATCATTAAATGCTATATAATGTGACATTAAATATTTCCAATGACTCATTTTATAAATCTTATTTTGGAAATATAATATTATTTTAAATAAATTTTCAACTTTATATTTATCATTCAAAATATTTTTTCAAATCTGTAATGAAAATCATATACTGAACAACGCTTATATGTTTCACAACTGATATTTTTTGAATAGAAATACCTAAATACTTCAAAACATAAACATTAATGATTGGAATAGAATAGGTCCTTCCTTGGACTAGAATTAAATTATTGGAATAGGGAATTAGTTAAGATAATTCTCAGATATCCATAAATAAGACATTGAATTCCCTGATAAATCATCAATGTATGTACAATTCCTACAAAGATAATATATTCCCCTTTATTTGAGATATTCGTTTAGGTTATTCATCCCAACTTCTTGGCATGTAGTAATTCACTTATTCATTCCTTTATGGTCATCAGAACATAAAGAGTTTTAAATACATTCTTACTATTAATTTATGTGGCAAGGATCTCACTGAGGTTCATGTTGTTTCAATTCACCGTGATAGATGTTTATGAATATTAACAATATATTTCTCTCCTGTCATAATCCAATTTGGTTGATCAAAATCAATAATTTTTTCATCTGATTAAATGTTAACATAATTACATATCGTTACAGCCATCGAAGAAACCCAATTACATAGTGTGAGAAACACTTATCATATTGGGGAACCACATAATCATGAAAAATCACTTAAAAGATGTTTGAATCATGAAAATTTTGCATTAATATTTGAAATCATATGTTTATCATATGATATTCAGAGTCATAACCTATTTAAATCCATCAATGTATTCCGCAATGTATTTGTTAATTTCTATTGAATACCCCCTTGAGTGTCCAACTACGTTTGATACACGGTCCATTAACAAGCACCGGTTCTTAGTTGAGTCAAGCTCAATATAGAGTTTTCATTTTATTTACCCCTACGTATATCGATTTCATAACCACATGCACTTTTAGTATCCAGATAGGCATATGTTTCTAGGAAATCATTCGCGTTATCCTTAATTGACAATCTAGTAAATTTTCCAACATATAAACTCATCATGGGACTTATTCTAATATAAATCCCAAGAAATATCTGAAAAAATATCCCAAGGGATCTCACTATTGATTTCCCATCCTAGTTTTAAAATGATGACATAAAATTTCCTTCTATACCAACTATGGTGACACATGATTTTCAAACCAGGTTATTTCATCTTTTATGTGGAATATTCAATTCATCGGAAAATTACAATCCCCTGGATTATAATAGTTTAGTGATTTGGAAACTCGGAAAACAAAATTCTAATATAATGAAATGTTTTCATGGTTTACCTCAACGATCATCTCATTTAGTTCTCAATTTAGACATTCCCTACGAAAAATGTTTCTTTGTAACTTGGGGAAATTAAAAATAAGACAGGGTGAGCTCAGATTCTTAATATAGGTTAACATATAAGACACATAAGCATATCATTAATATAAGCCTATGAGAACATAATAATAAAATTTTAAAAACATTTCCTACATAGCAAGGATCATAATCATGATTCATGAGATAAATATTTCTAGTTAATTATATTGAATCATAAAATAATCAAAGAACATAATCCATGAAAGAAGAACCTTAGAATAAAATATGAAATTTGTGGAATACAAAGAATATCATAAAATAATTTCCTTTAATTCAAGTCCCATTTTTTAACCTATCAAGTCACATACTGGGAGAAACACATATAAGGTGGGACTTACCACTATCCCCAATAGAATCCCATTACATTTTGTGGATTCAGTTCAGTCTACAAACCATCATAATGGAAAAAGCCTCTTACTGTACTTGGTTCACTCCATATTCCAGCCATGTTCATCACATCAGATATGAATCTATACCCAATGCATTATAGTTACATATAGGTACCACCAGCTGCCTAATGAAATTTGTATTTATGTTTTCCACTAAATCATTATTGTTCATGAAATCATAACCCATGAAATAAAATAGGAATCATAAACATATCCTAATGTCATTAATTTTTGAAAATAGTCATTCATCAGAATCATTTCATTATTTTATAAAATGTTAAAATTAGTAGGTTTCATAAGCACGTGATCATGGTATAACCCAATGAAGATAATTACTTTTGATAAAAATCATGAAATAAAAAAGTTATTAATATAGATAAATAATATGAATGGTATCCATGGATCATATCCCTAGTAAGTCATAAGTAACACCAACGAATGTAATATTAGATGTAAAATATTTTCTAGAGATCATTAAAAAAAATTCTGGAGGAAAATATCAATATCATTTAGAAGAAATATTTTTAAAACATATAAAAAAATTTGAAAACATTTTCCATTAAGAATAACTTTGAAAAATTATAAAGGAATGTATGAAAGTAATTTCCATCACATAAAAAAATAAATTCATAAAATCATATTCATTAAAAGTAAATATTGAAACTTATAATGGATTATTTTATTCATATATAGAAAAATGGAAAAAATAAAATATTTTAAAATTCATTTTCCATTATTTTTTAAATATCATATAAATTTTTTTATAGAATATATGGTTTGGGAATAAATGTGATTTTTGACCGAAGAGGGAAACAAAAGTCATGTTTTATTATTTTATTAAGTAACAAAATAGTGTAAATAGTACCATTATATGAATATATTATGATTAACAATGGTATAATAAAATTAATGATAATAATTTATTGATTTATCATAATACTTCATTAATAAAAGTATAATAATAAAAAATACAGATTAATGATGATATTGCTGACAAGTCTCTTACAATATTGGTAATGTTAAATAACATTACCCATGAAATAATAATATTAAATGAATATTAAAATTTCATTAAAAGTGATACTAATTATATAACTTGATAGTGTGGCAGTATATACACATCGTAAAAGAATAATGGTGCATGACATAACAGCTGTCTCAAACAAGGAAAATTGAGACACAATTCCTTATAGCTTTGGAAAATTTGAAACCATAACACAGAGAATGGGAGATAATTAAATGGATATTTAAATAGAAAAAAAAATTAATTAAAAGAATAATTAATTATATTCCATTGCAGTATTTGTACCACATATAAGAAATAAGTGGTGATTATAGTATGTGCCTCACAAAAGTACAGAGGGAGATGAAAATACGTAACCATTAATCTTGAATTACAACATAAAAAGACAAAAAACCTTATATATTAAATATAAGTTTATTATATATATGTTGAAGGAAAATATTAATATATATAATATCATATATTATTTTATTATGACATTTTACTACCATTTAATTATCAATTACGTGTTATTATTGTGATTCTTTTAAAACCCTCTTTGTTTTCATATATGTAATGATTTGATTTTTTTGTCCTCATAAATTAATCATTCTTAAATAATATCAATAATTTTAAATTGTGTATCAATATTTTTTATATTCATTATATATTTATTAATAATAACACATGAAATTCAGTTATAGGAAATAGAAGACACTATTCGAGGAGGTTGTAGGTTGTACGTATGAATGAATGATGTTTTATTCATTTTCATATTTAGTTGGAATAATGAAAACTAAATGGAATATATTATCATTATATAATACTATTTTTTATATAAATATAAAATATTTATTAAACCCATCCTTAATACATTCCATGTATAGCATGAATGTATCCCATTGCATCATGAAGCGGTAGTCCTCCACACAACCGAACAAAATTATCATATTCCCACAAAATGGAAAGAGTGAATGTTTGTGTGATGTAAAATTTTTAAATCATAATAAAATTATAAATATCTAATATATAACATATAAAATATATATGCATCATTATTCCCAACCATGAAATGTGTTAATGGAAAAATGAAGGATATTGGTTTGTGATGCGATATTCGGCCGTAGAGATGAACGGTGATTTCGTAATCCATTTGATAGAAGTGTGTGTTGTTTTAGGTCTTAAATATAAAATAAAAACAAATATATATATATATATAATAAAATTATTCATTTATAAAAAAATTATATAAGCATAATTAATGGGTTTTGTGAGGTAAATAAAATAAAACGTTCATTGATGAATGCTACCTCTTCTTTGGGAAGATCGTTTTAGTTTGTCCAAAGGCCTTCATGGGTGGAATTTAATCTAAAATAATGAATTTTAGGATTATAGGATGGTGTTTAAAATTTACTTAGTCAGATATTGTCCTAAATAATTTTCATTTAAGGATTAAATATATGGATATAGTGGGTGGAATTTGGTAAGGGATATAACGACCCAAACATTCATTAATGAAAATTATTGTTGATCTATTTAAACGTTTTATTATTTAAGATTGTTATATAATGTATGAAGTCCATGGTTTTATGATTTTGGATTTTAAAATACTGTTAAGAATTGTGACTGTTTCTAATACAGTTCTTGAACAGTGATCACATGATTAGTATAAATATAGGGCTTTAACAAATCCAATTTACTCATACAAAAAAGTGATAGCCTCATCTAGTAGACTTGCCCTGTATAAATCCCATTTTTCAGATCTCAGAATGAAGTTTGCGTCATTAGGATTCCCTCTTGACCAAGACCAAGCTGAGCTTTGACATGTTTATCTCAAACAGAATCACCTACGGGAGAAGTGGAAGTTGATGGAGATTACCAAGCGATTGATGTTATCCGAACCACCCCAAGTGTCGGTCACCATCGCACACCATATCATAAGGTATTACATGGGTGTTATAAGGGGTTATGTAAAAAGACCATAGCACTGTGATTATGGGCATTATTTATTTATATAATAAATATTATGCATTCGTTTTATTATTGTTACATTGAAAATAGCTTTTAAAGAACAAATAGTATTTTTAGTTAATATTCTACTAAGGAATATTTTTTGATTAATTAATTAATTTCTGAATTGAATAATATTTTAATAAAATATTATTAAATTATTTTTTATTATGTTTAAATGATCATATAATTTTTAAGAATATAATAGTAATATTTATTAATGATTGAATGTTTTTTTCGAAACACATGAAATTTTTATAAAGTAAATTTTTTATTTTAAATGTAAAAATTCAAATATTTATAAAAAATTTTAGATAAAATGAATATTATTTTTCTAATCAAGATGTTAAAATTAACCATAGGTGAATTCTTCAAAATATTATGAGACAATTGAATTTTTGGGTGAAAATTAAATGCCGTTTAAATATAAAATTTGTTTTATGACATCATAAAGACCTAATAGTGATGTAATAAAATAATATAAACATTATGTTTTGTCTAATATTTGTATTACAATTAAAGTAATTTGATTTTAGGTTAGTTTGATTTATTTTTCAAATCATTAGTAAACCATTCATCACTTATAAAATATTTTTTTAATTGATTTCCTTGAGAGTGTGACTCTCGTCAACAAAAGCAACCCTATTATTTTAAGATGTTCTTCCATTGAATTTATATAATATGGGTTTCCACTACCCTATGGAAAAAATATGGGAAAAACCTTGGTTTTGTTTGTAGTTTTGATTAGTTTAATGTGTCATGTCCAATACCAACATAATAAATAATTCCCCTGCTTTCCTATATAAACCCAGCCATGCTCCAACTTCCACTTCACTCAAAGCCATTGGAGTTTGTCCAGAATATTTCCTCCACTCCGGAGAATCATTCCAAGGTTCTCAAAGCTCACAAGAACCCTCTCTCAATCCTTTCCCAAGCCTTTATGATCATATTTCTAAGTAAGGGACCCCTACCATTCCCATTTTATCCAAATTTTTTAATATTGTTATTCCATTTAATTTTCAATTAAAAACATTAGAGTATAGTTTCTCTAAAAACCCATAATTCACTATTTATGTTACAATGATGGGATACCCATTTCTCCCTCAATAATGCCTTCCATGTTCACCCATTTCTCTGCCAAAATTCCTGGTGGAATTTCCCTCTCCTCATTTAAATTCCAGAAATTATTTGGATTTATGAATCTAAATTCCATTAAATATGTTGGGATATGTATCTATATAAACCCCTTACGGTACATTCCATTTAAGTATGATGAGACACTCATTTATCTCTCCTAAACGATTTTTATGAATTCATATGTCATGTCGTTACGCTGCCTGAAATTGCACCGGTTTTCCAAGATAATGTCATTTTGTAGTGAATACCATGGCCATTTCTCTATCAAGGGTATTCAAATTTTTGCTCATTTACATATTGATTATAAATATTCATGTATTTTATCCACATCCCATTATCATGGAATAAATGTTGATGACTGATTCCATGTTGTATGATCCATGTGGCACACTTAAGTAGGAAATGAAATGATTATGAAGGGTGCGACCTAATTATCCTCTAATGCATTGGGTAAAGTATAATATCATGATATTTCATGTGAAATGGTTGTTGAATCAAGATAATTCATGTACAATAATGGTTTATTCATTCTTCATGTGACATGAATATTTACTCATGCTCCATGTGCAATGATCCTTGGCTCAAAAAAAATTCCATGTTAAGCGTTGTAGAACATTTCCATGTTTTGATAATCATGAAATATCTTGACATTATGTTCATGATACTTTTATACTCCATTGATATTCCATCATCCTAACATGTATTTTATTCTTCATTTTATGCCTTGTTTACTCCCTTACTAGGCTTTATAGCTCACCCTTTTCTGATGGATGTCCATAGGTTATCCCATGAAATGTTATGTACGAATGAATGTAGTGGTCATGTAAAGAATGTTTTATATAAAGATGTTGTGTTTCATGTTTTAAGTCATTATGTAATGTTTATAAGACCCAAATACACTATACCTCTTGATCAAATTTATATTATTAAGTGAGGTTTTTATGTAAAAAATCATGTCTACGTGTGTAAAAAAAATCAAGGTTGCTATAGTTGGTATCAAATGATAGGTTCTGTTATTTTTGGGATTAGCATTAGAAAACACTACTGAAAGCCTTACTGGTAATTCCAAGTATAATAAAAAATAAATAAATTTTGGTGAGTTTTGATTAAGTGGTTTATCAGGAAAGTACATCCATGTCTGTATACGAGACGGTAGAGGCTGCTCTGGCCCAGATTTTTCTTGGAGTGAAAAGTACAATAAGGAGTTTCGGTCTTCACCCGAGGTATCCCAGTACACTTCAACAGGCCTTGCTTCACTCATGGTTACAACAATCCCATTGGATACTATTTGGTAAATTAATGATATTTGTATGAACTTTTATTAAGGCAATTAAAAAAATCTCCAAATAATATATGATAGAAACTAGATCATGTATAACATAGATTGAAGCCTATAGAATCATAAGTTAACAAAATAAAAGTTATTTATAAGTCATCCATTTTTGTTATTGGATTATCCTCTATGTGTTATCCCTAACATACCATTTATTCCAGCCAATGGCTGGTAATAGGAGGACTCTGGCTAACAACTGATGGGAAGATCCACGTGTCGACTATTCTAATGAGAATCCCAATCCAATGGGAGAAGGAATCAAGAACTTTTTGACAATAATATATAAGTTAAAATATGATTCGAATAGAAACATAGGTCTAGAAGAACGTTCATCCCCCCTCCCCTAATAAGTAAAAAGTCGCTATCAAGATCTTAATTAGACAATGGCCTCCTACATTTAGTGAATCCTGTGATCCCCCAATTGTTGAACAATGGATCAACTCCATTGAAAAGATCTTCTTCATCCTTCAATGTTTTGAACAAGAGAAGGTTCTTATTTCTGCTTATCATATAGAGGATAAATCAAATCAATTGTTTACATTGATAAAAAATATGATGCCTGATGAGGGCATCGTGGTGTTAGAGTGGAATAATTTCTAGGAAATGTTTTTTGATAAATATATTCCTTACACCCTCCAACTAAATATGGAAAGTGACTTACTTGAACTCAAGAAAAAAAGAAAATTAATACATCAGGGCATATGAGGAAAACTTCACAAGGCATGCATGATACACCTCTGGCATTGTCGTTACCCCTGAATTCAAGGTTGAGTGCTTCTTTAGTGGACTAAAACCTAGCATGCGGAATGCCCTTGAGATCCATGACTCTGACAGCTATGAGGAAATTTTCTAATGTTACCTCAAGGTAAAATAGAGATCAAATATTCTCAAGGGTATCATGGGGATAATAAGAATATGGTGGAATTACATTCTAGAATTCTAATGGTTAAATTTATCCGTGCTAAGAAAATCCAGCACCCCACTAGCCAATTGTGTGGAAAGAAGCATCCTAGAAATTACCTGAAGGTTTTGAGTAAATAATTTCAGTGTGGAAGAGAATCGGACCTATCAATTAACTACAGACAAAAAAAATACTATTCATTCAATATAAGAGAGGAATGGTTCGTCCGTCTCTCAATTCATTTTTCATCGCTTCAACTTCAAAGAACCATGGACCCTTTAAAATCAGTGCCATAAGCCAACGGGTTTTTGAGGCAACCAATAACCTCCAAGGCATAAATGGAGAGCGTTTTACATAACTACTTCCAATGTGAACACAAAAATTGATGTGGGGATAGGTATACTTGTTATTCATTCACAAATAGATATTTTACTTTTTGTTTTGGTTCTATACATTCATTTTTATCCTAAAAGTTTAATTGAACAATCCCAACACCACCACAAATCATGGAAGTAAAGATGTCAGTGAGTACAGAAAATGGGGAAATCATTGTATCCCATGAATGTAACACCTCCTATATCCTAATAAGTGGATTGAACATCCTAGTAAAACACATCAAACTACCTATAGAAGAATTTGATGAAATTATCGACATTGATTTTCATTCCTTATATAGAGCCAACATAAATTCTCATGAGATGAAAATCACTCTCCCTTTAGATATTCAACCCCCGATTTTATACATGTGCAAGGAAGGAGATGAATCTTATTTAGAAATATCATCAAAAGAATACATATTAATGCCCTATGAGCATGAATTTGTTTCTTAGATGCTTGATTATAAGAATGAAACCATTACTAAAGACATGCCTATTTGGAGGGAATTAAATGAAGTGTTTCCAAAGAAATATTTTGGTCTTCCTCCTAGATGAGATTTTTATTTCACAGTGGACCTTATACCTGAGGCGTTTCAAATATTCAAGACTCTATATATAATGTCTATTGTAGAGATTGAGGATTTGAAGAAACAAGTATAGGATAATCATGATAAAGGGTTTATAGGCCCTAGTACTTCACCATGGGGTGAACCAATCCTATTCATCATGAAGAAGGACGAGTCTGTGCACCTTTTACATTGATTATCATTAACTCGACAAAATCAAGATAAATAAAAATTATCCTCTACCACGAATTGATGAATTTTTAAGTCAGCTACGTTGTAACACCTGAGCCTTTTATATGAAATATTTTGTTCTTATATAAATAATCAAAGGAATCTTTCGCTGCACGCAATCACGACCTTCCTCGATAGCGTGTGTAGTACGCAATACTGACTTCCACTAAACAACGATATATTATTATAATATTATAAACTAGCCGTTATGAATAGTATTAACTGAATTTTAAATTTTACAACATTAGTATTCATCTTACACATTTTCTAGAACATGGTAAGAGAACAAAATAAATTTATTTTTGGGTAAAATAAGATTTATCAAAAAATGCTGTTTTGCCGCCTTTTGATGGCGCACCCACATTAAATCTAGTTTTTGACTCGTTTAAAAGTTCAATTTGACAAAATAAAATTCTTCTTATGAATCCAGTTATTAAAATTTACTTTGGATAAATTTTTGATATTTTTCTGATAACTTTCATATTTTGATGAATAGTACTAATACGCTAATTTTTAATTAAAAACAACATTTTTCATTGAGATAATTTATATGGTTAAATTATAATATTGAATGGTTTTAAAGTATATATATAATATATTTTTACCATTTAATATAATTTATGCCATTACCATTAATTTCACATTGAATTCATAGGTAAAAACATTTCAATCTTTGGCAATGTTTTAACTTCTAAAACCTGTTTTCTTAACAACGGGATTTATTTTAAATTAATTACTGTGAGTTATGTGTTTTGAATTTTGAAAGATGGATTCCATATTTTTAATCAGTGGGTACAACTTTTGTTAATAGGCTACTTTTTAAATTTGGGCATTATGAATAGTAACTACGGAAAATTTTATTTACCATAGTTAAAGGTAAATATGGTAATTATGGGTAAATATAAGATTATAAAATTACCCTAAAACCTGCCAAAATCCTATTAGATGACTGAAATTCGACCCATATCACCTAATGGTCGGATTAGATTCATTTAATGGACTTTTTGCCATGAAAATAATTTAATTATTATTAAAACCAAAGAATGTGACAACATGTCACTTTCTTAAATCTTATAAGTATAATAATTTTAATTTAGTGATAAACTTAATGAAACTTCAAACCTTAATAATCTCCAGAACGCTAATACAATTATCTACAACATAAGAATTTATTTAGAATTTTTAGGGATTAAATAATTATCATTAATTATGACACAATAGTGATGTTGAAATTATTTTATTAATTAAAATTTCAAATAAATGGTTTTAAAAATCTTAAAATAATTATTATATTCACTACTTAATGTTCTACACTATTTTTATAGATACATATGACATTTTATTAATCTATTAAATCTTTTAGTTCGAACATATTCACTGTATATATTTTATTTAAATTCAAATAAATGAATAGTGTCAAAATTGACTCTATTGTTATTTTATAAAAATTACATATTATAAAATTGTTTAAAAATCACAAAAATATTTAAAAATTAAAAATTAAACTTTATATGGTCTAAAATGTCACAAATTGTCAAATTATGGAAAATTAACAACACATATGTAATTATTACTAATAATTTAAAATTTAGAATATTATTACCACAAATAAAATTAAATTTATAAATAAGGATAAATCAAGTTGATAATGTTTAAAATAAATACCTAACATGTCTAAATTTTATTGTTTGATGATATTAAAACCCTATCTCATCTAATATTCGGATATGAGTCATTTTGGATGTTTTTATGTTGGGTTGGGATTTAATATATACTAATATTGCTTATATTTCCAAAGGTGCCCCTCTCCTCCCTTATAAAACGGCACCTCCTCCCTCTCCTCCTCACACCAATTTGAGCCTTAAAGCTCGGCCAAAACCTGCCAATTTCACTTCCCAACTTCGCTAGAATCATCCTATAGGTTCTGGTCTTCTTCAAAAACCAACCCTAGTGCCCTAAGAGGAGGTTAAGAAGAGGCACGTCAAAAAAGAGGTAATATCCATTACCGATTATTTCTAAATTCTTTCTTCTTCAACTTCCTCTTCTTTAGTTGTTTCATTATGAGTAATAACATCAGTATCACTCATATACTGATATGTTTTTATAAGTATGAAACAACCCTATTTCACCATCTATCCATCCGACGGAAAACGAAATCACCGCGCGTGCGTACGTACGGAATACCGTCTCCACACCGTGGTGTAATCTGTTTTCCCCCACCACCTTACTTGGATGGGTATAATGGTGTAAATAATTACTATATATGATTATTGTAAAGTGATATTGATTCTAAAATAGTATACATACACTCCAATACAATTCCATGATCATGGGAACAATATCATCACTCGTGCGTACGTACGGAATATCGTCTCCACGATGTGATTCGATTCGTTCTACATGATCTTCATTGCATAATGATTATATAAATGAATTTAATGAATAAATAAGATATATAGTACATTTATACCATTCTGGATATGATGTATCTGTAACCTAAAGAGAAGAATAAGAACTTATTCGACAAAACACGCATAAGAACAAAAAATTATAAACACCCGAATAACAAGTAGCAATGAAATATTACTACTATGAAGATAATAATATGACCATATATGTTATCATAACAATAATTATGATTCTAGAATAAGTAAATAACATTATTTAAATGATTATACAGGAGGTTCAGACAGTTACGAAGCAAATCAGAACTAAGGTAAAGGAAATATCACAATCTCATTTTTATCCGAGATTGTTTATACATTGAAATTTACTGGGGTGTATGTTTTCATCCACATCCATGTTTCCTCAATATGTAATATTATTTCCATCCACCTATAATTTTTTAAATCCAATTTTACCCTTCGGTGAGTTTTTAGTAAAAGATATGAAAGGAATCTTTTTTCATTTTTCGTACGAGGTAATTTTTGACTTTTCCATCAAAATTACGAGAAGAATGTTATTTTAAACTTATACGGAATGAATGGATTTTTAAAAAAAATTATTTCCAAGAAGCTTCCTTTACAAGTTTTCAAGTTTAATTTTAATCTACTTCTTTTAGTTTAAAATTGTATGACATGTTAAGAAATGAAAAATGTTTTTGAATTAGAAAGGATATTTTCCTCAAGAATGGAGTTCAAGAGTTTTATCAAAATTATTTTCCATCTAAGATAATACAGGGTTCTGTTTCTATCCCAATGATTACATGGATTTGATTATGTTGTGATGGAAATATTTCTATGAATTCCTTTATCTTATATGAATTGTTTTATGATGTCACGATGTTTAAGATTCCAATTTTTATTACATGGGTTATGCTATGATGTATGGTTTATGATTTTGTGGAACACATAAGAATGGTATCATTATGATATAGGTGGGACCTATATATCCCTCCAATTCAATGGGTAAAGATTTTATATCTCATGAGATAGACATGGCTGGAACGGCAGGTTAAACCGGTTCAGTGAAACAGGACTGAAATGAGGAGTGAACTCGGTTCAGAAATGGACTTTGTCCACTAAGATAGTCTTGGAAATGAGTCTTGACTAATAAGAAATGATTATCTATGATTATGTGTGTATTCCACAAAGTTTAATGTTTTAGGTTATGATTATTGGGATTACATTTCACTACTATGATTTATCCCATGTTATGAAATTATGATTTCTTTTGCAGGTTATGATTTCCAAAAGTTATGATCTTATGATCTGATTGATATTTCTTTTGTTTACCCTTACCGAGCATTTGAGCTCACCCTTTGGTATGTTTTATTTCCCCAGGTTAGGAAGAAGGTTAAAAAAGTAGGATATGCCAAAAAGGGAATCTAGATATGATGAAATAAATGGGAGGCAAAGTAGATGCATTATGAACCAGTTGTTTATCTTTCCCCGTTTCTAAAGACTCTATACCTATACGGTCCTTCCATGGTTTTTTATATTTTGTAATAAGTATGATTCAATTTTGAATTATTAACAATGTATGTAAAGTATGGGTCATTATAGTTGGTATCAGAGGAAAGGTATAGTCAACCATTGGAAACAAGGATGTGAAAGCCTTAGTAAGAACCCTAAGGATAAGTCTAAGCATAGAACACAATCTTAGTGTTTTAGAAATGGCCATGAACAACCTATGATAAGACCTTAAGTGTGAAATTTTATTCCTGATTATGTGGTTTTCCTATTACAATTAGTGTTTCTCACACTATTCTTCTTGGTTTTAGTCAATGGCTGGAACCCAAAAGAACCGTGTTAATGCGGAATGTGACAGGCAATGCAATGATTGTCCCCCTGAGCAACCAAATGTTATGGGATCTAGAATGAAAAATCTTGTACCCATGCTCACACAACATTCTCAATATATGAATCATGTAGGACTTCCAAACAAGCAATGGAAGGAGAATGATTCTATTGAATTCTTCATGAGGCAGTATCCACCTAAATTCAGTGGGTCTACTGATCCATTAGTTGCTGAACAATGGATTAGTAATACTGAAAAGCTATTTTCAGTTCTTCAATGTTCTGAACATGATAAATTCATCTTAACAGTTGATTGTTTGGAAGGTGATACTAATCAATGGTGGAATCTTATCAAGAATACGAGGCAAAGAGATGAAATTGAGTCCATGTAATGGGACGAGTTCAAGAAATTATTTTTCAATAAGTATTTCCCTCGTATTCTTCAAACAAAGATGGAGAAGGAGTTTCTTGAACTAAAGCAAAAGGATGATGAATCTGTTGACACCTACGAAGCAAATTTTACAAGACTTTCAAGGTACGCTTCTGGTATTATTATCCAACCTGAGAGTAAGATCGATCGATTCTTTAGTGGTTTAAAACCAATTCTTCGACGGGAGTTAGCCATAAGGGACTTCAATAGCTATGAGGAAATCGTCTGATGTGCTCTCAAAGTAGAGATGTAGATTGGAGTAACCCATCAGTCATATGGGTTTGATAAGAAGAGGAAAATGGAATTCAAAGGAAAATCTAAAGAGAACCCTGAACAGAAGATGAGCTTTCCCTTATGCTCAAAGTGTGGAAAGAAACATGGATGGAGTTGTCTTAAAGGGACAAGTAAAAGTTTCAAATGTGTAAATGAAGGTCATTAGGAATTTTAATGCCACAATGATGGGAAGAAGATGTCTAATGATGCAAACAAAGTAAGGGATACACAAAATGAACCTACTAAACTTCAATGTTTCACGTTCAAGGAGATGGGGAATTATGCCATTCAATGCCCAAATCCAAGGGTTGATGATGATGGTTGACGTCAACAAACTCTTAAGGCTAAAGACAAAGGAAAGTCACATGCAATTTCTATCAGCGATGTGGAGTACGATAATGATGTGGTGAAAGGTACACTTACCATCCACTCTAAAGTAGAAACTTTTTTATTTGATTCTGGGTCCACCCACTCCTTTATTTCTGAAGAATTTTCTAAGGATATCATCGTATTACAACAACAATTAGATGTTGAGTTAGCTGTGACAACCCCTAATGGCACAACAGTCGCATCAAAAGTTTATAATTATTCTCCGATTGAAGTTTGTTGGAATGTGCTTCCTGCAAATCTTGTGATCCTTCCTATATTGAAATTTGATGTGATTCTTGGCATGGATTGGCTTTCTTTATATGGAGCTCATATCAATTTCCAAATAGGGGAAGTCACATTTCATATTCCAGATCAATCTATGATTGTCTATTGATGCAAGGATGAACATAACCTTCTAGTAGAAATTTCTTCATTCTTATGGGTCTTGATTCCACTAAATGAAGGTTATTTATCTCAAATGGTTGGTTAGAAACTCACGATTAAGAATATTCCCATTGTACGGGTGTTTGATGATGTATTTCCAGAGGAATTATCGGGTCTTCCACCTAATCGTGAAGTTGTGTTTTCAATAGAACTCGTACCGGGTGCTTTGCCTATTTCAAGGACACCTTATAGAATGGACCCAATTGAGTTGCAGGTATTGAAGAAGCAACTCCAGGAGAATCTTGATAAAGGATTCATACACACTAGTGAGTCACCTTGGGGATCACCTGTTCTATTTTTTAAGACGAAAGATGGATCAATGGGACTCTACATTGATTATCGAGAACTTAACAAGATCCCTATGAAGAACAAATATCATCTCCCATGCATTGATAACTTATTTGACCAACTATGAGGAGCTCAATACATTTCCAAGATTGATCTTTTTTCAGGGTATCACCAATTAAGGGTCAAAAGAGGGGATATAACAAAGATGGATTTCCGTACAAGGTATGGACACTATGAATTTATAGTGATTCCATTTGGTCTTACTAATACCCCTGCTATCTTCATGGATCTGATGAATAGAGTCTTTTGAGACTATCTTGATCAGTTTTTGGTAGTCTTTATAGACGATATTCTTGTATATTCAAAGGGCAAGGAAGAACATGAAGATCACTTGAGAATTAAATCGAAGACCCTAAGAAAGGAGAAGCTTTATTCCAAATTTACCAAGTGTGAAATTTGGCTTCAAAGAGTTTCATTTTTTGGTCACATAATCTCAATAGAGGGCATATCTGTGGATCCAGCAAAAACAAAGGTTATCGAAAGGTGGTCGAGACCAACAACAGTAACTGAGATCCGATTTGTTCTTGGTTGGGCTGGATATTATCGACATTTTGTGAATGATTTTTTACGATTATCTAATCCACTCACCAAGTTGACTCGGAAAGGAGTTATGTTTGTTTGGACGGAGCAATGTGAAGAGAATTTCAAGGAGTTGAAAAGAAGGTTATCTAGTGCACCTATGCTCACACTGCCTTATAGTGGAGAAAGGTTTGTGATCTATAATGATGCATCCAAGAAGGGATTGGGGTGTTTTATTATGAAAAATGATATGGTGATAGCTTATGCCTCACGATAGTTGAAAATCCATGAGAAGAATTACCCAACTCATGATTTGGAGTTAGCTACAGTAATCTTTGCATTAAAGATTTGGAGGAATTACCTTTATGGTGAAATGTGGGATATTTATACTGATCATAAAATTTTAAAGTATATTTTCACTCAAAAGAAGATGAATATGTGCCAAATAAGATGGTTGGAGCTGATTAAGGATTATGACTGCTCAATCCATTACCACCCTGGGAAAGCAAACAAGGTGGCAGATGCATTAAGTCGACAAGACCATGCTAGCATAGCGATGATGAGGATCACAAAAGATCAAATATTTATGGATTTAAAAAGGATGGATCATGGAATTATAATGGAAGGGGAAAATCGTATCTTTCTCAAATGAATATTCAACCATCCATACATGTAAAGATTATAGAGGCACAGAAAGAAGATGTCGAGTGACAAAAGAAGGTGAGAAATGTTCCTTAATTCATCCTTGATTGTGATGGGATAATAAAGTTCAGGAATCGGGTTTGTGTTCCTCCCCTCCCAGAATTAAAGAAGGAGCTTCTAGATGGGTCTCATAGTTCTTCATTCTCTATTCATCCTGGAAGCACGAAGATGTATAGGGACCTGAAAGAGTACTTCTAGTGGGATGGCATGAAATAAGATATTGCTGAATATGTCGCTCGATGCTTGGTTTGTCAGCAAGTTAAAGCTGAGAGACAGAAGTCTAAGGGGATGTTACAACCATTTCCCATACCAGAATGGAAATGGGAAAACATCACTATGGACTTTGTCACCGGAATTCCTAAAACATCCAACGTCGATAATGCTATCTGGGACATAGTTTATCATCTTACAAAGTCAGCACACATCATCGCTATTAGAGAGGATTTCTCTCTGGATGAGCTTGCCAGGATATAAGTAAAGGAAGTGGTAAGATTGCATGGAGTACCACTTTCTGTTATATCTAATCGGGATCCGAGGTTTACCTCAAAGTTATGGCGAAGTCTTCAGCATACTCTGGATACAGAGTTGAGTTTTAGCACTGCTTATCATCCTCAGACAGATGGTCAGTCTGAGAGGAAAATTCATACTCTAGAAGATATGTTGAGAGCTTTCTCTATATATTTCAAAGGTGGTTGGGATCAAAAACTACCTTTGGTGGAATTTTCTTATAATAATAGCTTTAACTCCAGTATTCAGATGGCTCCTTATGAAGCTCTCTATGGAAAGAAATGCAGGACTCCAACATGTTGGGATGAAGTTGGGGAAAGAAAGCTATTAGGACCTGATATTGTTGATGACATGGCAGAAAAGGTCCGATCTATTCAATAACACATAAGAGTAGCTCAGAGTCGACCGAAAAGTTATGCCAACAACCGAAGAAAAGACCTAGAGTTTAAAGTGGGTGATAAAGTGTTCTTACGAATATCTCCCTGGAAGAGGGTCATGAGATTTGGAAAGAAGAGGAAGTTGATCCCTAGATATATCTTTCCATTCGAAATACTAGATCGTGTTGGTAAGGTAGCTTACCGATTGGCGCTTCCACCGAATCTCTCTCAAGATCACGATGTGTTCCATGTATCTCTCCTGAGAAAGTACATACCTGATCCTTCACATGTACTCAGCTCAGAAGTTATACTGCTGGAGAAAGATCTTTCTTATGAAGAACAAATGATTGAGATTATGGATCGTAGTGAAAAAGTCCTATGAAACAAGACCACTCACTTAGAGAAAGTTTTATGGAGGAATCACCAATTAGAAGAAGCTACATGGGAGCTTGAGGATATGATGAGGGAGAGGTATCCTCATCTGTTTGTTACAACGTGGCAAATTTCAAGGGAGAAATTAATTTTAAGGGGGGTCGAATGTAACACCCATGACTTTTATAATAAATATTTAGTTTTTATATAATTCATCAAAGGAATCTTTCGATACACGCAATCACGACCTTCCTCGATAGCGTGTGTAGTACGCAATACCGAGTTCCACTAAACAACGATATATTATTATAATATTATAAACTAGCCGTTATGAAAAGTTTTAACTGATTTTTAAATTTTACAACATTATTATTCATCTTACACATTTTCTAGAACATGGTACGAGAACAAAATAATTTTTTTGGGTAAAATAAGTATTTATCAAAAAATGATGTTTTGCCGCCTTTTGAAAGAGAACCAACATTAAATATAGTTTTTAACACGTTTAAACGTTCAATTTGAAAAAATAAAATTCTTTTTTGAATCAGGATATAAAAATTTACTTTGGATAAATTTTGGATATTTTTCTGATAACTTTCATATTTTGATAAATAGTAAAAATATGCTAATTTTTAATTAAAAATAACTTTTTTCATTGAGATAATTTATATGGTTAAATTATAATATTTAATGTTTTCAAAGTATAGAAAGAATATATTTTTACCATTTAATATAATGTATGTCATTACAATTAATTTCACATTGAATTCATAGGTAAAAACATTTCAATCTTTGGCAATGTTTTAACCTCTAAAACCTGTTTTCTTAACAATGGGATTTATTTTAAATTAATTATTGTGACTTATGTGTTTTGAATTTTGAAAAATGGATTCCATATTTGTAATCAGTGGGTCCAAATTATGTTAATAGGCTACTTTTTAAATTTGGGCATTATGAATAGTAACTATGGTAAATTTTATTTACCATAGTTAAAGGTAAATCAGGTAATTAAGGGTAAATATAAGATTATAAAATTACCCTAACACCTGCCAAAATCCTATTGGATGACTAAAAGTCGACCCATATCACCTAAGGGTCGGATTAGTTTCATTTAATGAACTTTTTTCCATGAAAATAATTTAATTATTATTAAAACCAAAGAATGTGACAACATGTCACTTTCTTAAATATTATAAGTATAATAATTTTAATTTAGTGATAAACTTAATGAAACATCGAAAATTAATAATCTACAGAAATATAATACAATTATATACAATATATGAATTTATTTAGAATTTTTAGGGATTAAATAATTATCATTAATTATGACACAATAGTGATGTTGAAATTAGTTTATTAATTAAAATATCAAATAAATGGTTTTAAAAATATTAAAATAATTATTATATGCACTATTTAATGTGATCCACTAATTTTATAGATAAATATGACATTTTATTAATCTATTAATGCTTTTATTTCTAACATATCCTCTGTATATATTTTATTTAAATTCAAATAAATTAATAGTGTCAAAATTGACACTATTGTTATTTTATAAAAATAACATGTTATAAAATTGTTTAAAAATCACAAAAATATTTAAAAAATTTAAATTAAATTTTATATGGTCTAAAATGTCATAACGTGTCAAATTATACAAAATTCACAACACATATGTAATTATTAATAATAATTTAAAATTTAGAATATTATTACCACAAATAAAATAAAATTGATAAATAAGGATAAATCAAGTTGATAATGTTTAAAATATATCCCTAACTTGTCTAAATTTTATTGTTTGATTAGATTACAACCCTATATCATCTAATCTTCGGATATGAGTAATTTTGGAAGTTTTTATGTGGGGTTGGGATTTAATATAAACTAATATTGCTTATATTTCCAAAGGTGCCCGTCTCCTCCCTTATAAAAGGGAACCTCCTCCCTCTCCTCCTCACACCAATTTGAGCCTTAATGCTCTGCCAAACCCTACCCATTTCACTTCACCACTTCTCAAGAATCATCCTAGAGGTTCTGGTCTTCTTCAAAGACCAACCCTAGTGCCCTAAGAGGAGGTTAAGAAGAGGCGCGTCAAAAAAGAGGCAATATCCATTACCGATCCTTTCCAAATTCTTTCTTCTTAAACTTCTTCTTATTTAGTTTTTTTATTATGAATTAATAACACCAGTATCAATCATATACTGATATGTTTTTATAAGTATGAAACAACCCTATTTCACCATCTATCAATCCTACGAAAAATAAAATCACCGCGCGTGCGTACGTACGGAATACCGTCTCCACGCCGTGGTGTAATCTATTTTCCCCCACCACATTACTTGTATGGGTATAATGGTGTAAATAATTACTATATATGATTATTGTAAAGTTATATTGATTATTAAATAGTATACATACACTCCAATACAATTCCACGATCATGGGAACGATATCATCGCTCGTGTGTACGTATGGAATACCGTCTCCCCGATGTGATGCGATTCGTTCTACATGATCTTCATTGAATAATGATTATATAAATGAATTGAATGAATAAATATGATATATATTACATTAATACCATTCTGTAAATGATGTATCTATAACCTAAATAGAATAATAAGAATTTATTCGAAAAAACACGCATAAGAACAAAAAGTTATAAACACCTGAATAACAAGTAGCAATGAAATATTACTACTATGAAGCTAATAATATGACCATATGTGATATCATAAAAATAATTATGATTCTGGAATAAGTCGATAACATTATTTAAATCATTATACAGGAGGTTCATACACTTACGAAGCAAATCGGACCAAATGTAAGGGAAATATCAAAATCTCTTTTTTATCCGAGATTGTTTATACTTTAAAATTTACTGGGGTGTATGTTATCATCCACATCCATGTTTCCTAAATATGTAATATTATTTCAATACACCTAAAATTGTTTAAATCCATTTTTACCCTTCGGTGAGTTTTCAGTAAAAGATATTAAAGGAATCTTTTGTCGTTTTTTGTACGAGGTACTTTTTGACTTTTCCGACAAAAGTACGAGAAGAATGTTTTTTTAAACTTATACTGAATGATTGGATTTTTTAAAAAATTATTTCCAAGAATATTCCTTTACCAGTTTTCATGTTTATTTTTAATCAACTTTTTTAGTTTAAAATTGTATTACATGTTAAGAAACGAAAAAAAAAATTTAAGTAGAAAGGATATTTTCTTCAAGAATGGAGGTCAAGAGTTTTATCAAAATTATTTTCCATCTAAGATAATATAAGGTTCTGTTTGTATCCCTATTCTTACTTGGATTTGATTATGTTGTGATGGAAATATTTCTATGAATTCCTTTATCTTATATGAATTGTTTTATGATGTTACGATGTTTATGATTCCCATTTTTATTACATGGGTTATGCTTTGATGTGTGGTTTATGATTTTGTGGCACACATAAGAATGGTATCATTATGAGATGGGTGGGACCTATATCTCCCTCCAATGCATTGGGTAAAGATTTTATATCTCATAAGATAGACATGGCTGGAATGGTAGGTTAAACCGGTTCAGTGAAACAGGATTGAAACGAGGAGTGAACTTGGTTCGGAAATGGACTTTGTCCACTAAGATAGTCTTGGCAATGATTCTTGACTAATAAGAAATGATTTTATATGATTATGTGTGTATTCCACAAGGTTTCATGTTTTAGGTTATGATTATTGGGATTACATTTCACTACTATGATTTATCCCATGTTATGAAATTATGATTTCTTTTGCAGGTTATGATTTCCAAATGTTATGTTCTTATGATGTGATTAATATTTATTTTTTTTACCCTTACTGAGCATTTGAGCTTATCCTTTTGTATGTTTTATTTCCCCAGGTCAGTAAGAAGGTTATTAAGTAGGATATTCCAAAAAGGGACTCTAGATTTGATGAAATAAATGGGAGGCAAATTAGATGCTTTATGAACCAGTTGTTTATGTTTCCTAGTTTCTAAAGACTCTATACCTATACGGTCCTTCCATGGTTTTGTTATATGTTGTAATAAGTATGAGTAAATTTTGAAGTATTAACAATGTATGTATAGTATGGGTCGTTATATATGTGGTGCACAATACTTATCCAAGGTAGATTTGATGTCGGGATATTATCATGTAAGGGTGGAGAAGGAAGATATCATGAAGACTACTTTTCATACAACAAACAGGAACTATGAATTTATAGTAAGGCCTTTTCGACTCACTAATGCTCAAAAAATATTCATGGACATGATGAATAATGTCTTTGGAGATTATCTTGAATAATTTTGGGTAGTCTCAATAGATGATATTCTAATATACTCTAAAAACAAGGAGGATCATGAGGAGCATCTAATAAATATAGTAGAGAACTTGCGGAAGGAGAAGCTCTATGAAAAGTATAGAAATTGTGAGTTCTGGTTGAAGGAGGTCTCTTTCTTAGGTTATATCATCATAAGTAATGGGATATCTGTGGATCCCATCCAGAAAATATAAATTGAGGGATGGTTGAGTCCAACATCTATAATGGATATCCATGGATTCTTTGGTTTAGCTGGATATTATCACAAATTTTTGAGAAATTTCTCCGGATTTTCCAACCCTCTTACCATGATAACTCAGAAGGGAGTAAAGTTTTCTTGGAATGATAAATGCGATGAGGGATTCAAGGAGATAAAAATGTAGGATTATCACTATTCCCGTGATCAAATTAGCCACATATTGATAAATATTAGTGGTATTTATTTATGATTCTAAGAAGGGATGGGATTTGTGTTCATGCAGAATGATAAAGTGATAGCCTACACCTCAAGGCAGCTTAAAATACATGAAAAAACTATCCCACATATGATCTGGTTGTAAAAGCTGTGATCTTTGTGTTGAAAATTTGGAATCATCATCTCAATGGGGAGAATAGTGAGATATATACTAATCACAATATCCTAAAATATATATTCACCCAAAAAGATCTTACTATGAGCCCCTGAAGATGGATAGATCAAATCCAGGATTATGAATTCTCAATCCACTACCTTCTCGGTAAGGCAATCAAGGTGTAAAATTCTCTATGTAGAAGGGATACTACACCTTTATCAATTATTAGAATAGAAAATGATCCAATCTTATTATATTTGCAGAGGATGGACATGGGAATTATTAAGGGAGGAACATTATCAATCCTTTCTCAAATGATTGCTCAAATTTACCTTATTGAGAAATTTTAGGATGCTCAAAGAAAGGATGTGAAAATTTTGAAAAATGTAGAAGCTATCAGAAATGGGAAATTATAAGAGTTCGTGGTTGAAAAGGATCTAAATGTGAGATTTGGGTCACAATTATGTGTACCAGTTGATATATAGATAACGAAGGATCATCTTAATGAAACAGATAATTCAACCTTCTCTATTCACCCAGGGAGCACAAAGAAGTATCAAGATCTCTGATAATACTGTTGGGGGTACAATTAGAAAATTGAGATTGCAGAATATAAATCAATGTTCTTGGTTTGTCAGCAAGTGACATCGGGGAGGAAAAATTCTATAGGGATGATGCAACCACTACCCATACCAAAATTGAAGTGGGAAAACATTACCATGTATATTTTTAGAGGAAATCCAAGGACATCCATAGGGAGTAATGTTATATGGTTCGTTCTAGGTCATTTTACAAAGACATCTCGCTTTATTGCGATTCGAGAGGACTTCTCATTGCATCAACTTGCATGGACATACATCAATGAAGTGGTAAGGATTCACAGATTACCACTATCTATTGTATATGATCTTGATCCAAGATTCACCATGAAGTTATAGAATAGTATCTAATGTGCTCTATGAACTAAAAAGAACATCAGTATGACCTATCATCTTGAAAATGATTGCCAATCTGAACGAAATATTCAGACATAGTAAGATATATTAAGATCATGTTCTTTGTACTTTAGTGGAGGATGATATCAACATATTCCACAGGTTTAACTCTAAAACAATAATAGTTTCCACTTGGGCATCTGAATGGCACCATATAATGCCCATTATAGTAAAATGTGCAGAACACCGGTGAGTTGGGATGAAGTCGGTGAGCGTAAGCTGCTTGGACCTTTAATGATCGAAAAAATGGTGGAGAATGTGAAAACCATTCAGCAGCATATCATAGCAGCACAAAGTCAACAGAATAGTTATACTTATAACCATTGATGAGACTACGAGTTCAATACGGGAGAGATGGTATTCGTAAACATATCTTCGGGGAAGAAGGTCGTGAGTTTTGGAATGAAAGTGAAGTTATGTCATAGGTACATCAGTTTCTTTGAGATTCTTGATTGTGTCAGGGTTTTGTCCAATCCACTAGCACTTCCCCATACCATGGCCAAAGTATATGATATCTTTCATGGATACCTATTATGGAATTACATTCCAGAAACTTCACATGTACTCTCTTCATAGGTAGTACAGTTAGAGGATGATCTTTCTTACAAGGACAAACCATTAATGATATTAGATCACAAAGAAACATTTATACGAAATAAGACAATTATCCTCATCTAGGTGCATGGAAAAACCAATTGTTTCATGAATATATGTGGGAATAGGTGATAGTGAGGAAGAAAAGTTACCCACATATGTTTTAGTGTGGGGAATGAAAATATTGATGGAGAAATTTCTTAACGGGGGAATATTGTAACGACCCAAACATTCATTAATGAAAATTACTTTTGATCTAAAAAAATTACATATTATGTAAGCTGGTTATATAAAATATGAACTTCCTTGGTTTAATATTTATGGATTTTAAAATACCATTATGAATTGGGACCATTGAAAATACAGCCATTGAATAGTGATCCCATTAATAGTATAAATATAGATATTTGACAAATCCAACGTACCCAAACAAAAGAAGTGATAACCTCATATAGTAGAATTACCCCATACGAAGCCCATTTGTCAGAGATCAGAAAGGAGGTGGCATCATTGGGCTTTGCTTTTGACAAATCCCATGCCGATCATTATTATTTTATGCTCGAATGGAACCACCTATGAGAGAAGTGGATGTTGATTTAGATTACCACCCATGCGAGGTTATCTGCGCCAACCCAATAGTTTTTCACCATCGTGACCCTTACCATAAGTACTTATGCAGTCGTTATAAGGGGTTATGTATTAGGAACATAGCACTATGATCTTGTGAATTATTTTTGTATATTATAATGAATATACATTCATTTTATTATTGTTATGTTTTAAATAGTTTTAAAGCACAATAATATTTTTAGTTAATATTCAACTAAGGAATATATTTTGATAAATTAATGGATTTTTTAATTAAATAATAATATAATAAAATATTATCAAATTACATTTTTTTAATTATAAATGATTGTATAATTTTTTTGGAAAACAGTAGTAATATTTATTATGGTTTGAAAGCAGTTTTTTTCAAAGCCCGTGATTTTTCGATATATGCATGTTTTTATTTTAAAAGTAAAAATTCACATATTTAGAAAATTATCTAGATTAAATGAATGTTATTTCAAGAATTAGGACATCTAAATTATACAATGGTGAATTTTTTAAAGTTTTCTATGAAAGTTGAATTTTTGTGTAAAAAGTAAATACCGTTTAAATATATAATTTGTTTTTGACATCATAAAGACCCAATAGTGATGTAATAAAATATTTTAAACAATATTTTCAGAAAAAATATTCATTACCATTAAAATAATGTGATTTTAGATATAATTAACTTATTTTACAATGCATAAGTTGACCCTCCAAGACTCATAATACATTTTAGCTTTTTAAATCGATTTCCTTGAGAGTGTGACTCACCACCACATTAGAAACAATATTATTTTAATAATTTCGGCCATTTTACATATAAAATATTTTTTTCGACTCCCTTATTGATAAAAACATGGGAAAACCCCATTTCATTGTTTGTGGTTTTGATTAGTTTAATGTCTGGTGTACTATTCCTAAATAATAAATAATTCCCCCTATTTTACTATACATACCCTCCTGAGGTCCCACTTTCTCTACACTCAAAGCCCTTGCAGTTAGTTCAAACTCTATCCTCTTCTCTCTAAAATCCTCCCAAGGATCCCCAAGATCCTAATAAGACACTATGAAGCCTCTCCCAAGCCATTGGGATCACACTTCCATCTAAGGGATTCCTTCAATTCTCATTTTATCCTTTTTTTCTTAATATTGATATTACATTTTACTTTCAATTATAAATGTTGGGGTATTGATTATAACCTCCCCCACACCGCCCTATTGAATATTGAATGATGGGAATCTCTTTTATCTCTCATTAATTCCTTCCATGTATACTTATTACTATGCATGAATTCATTAAAGAATTTCCCTATACTCATTTACATTCAAACAATTATTTGGAATTATGAATATAAATTCCATTAAATATATTGGGAAATGTAACTATATGACCCCATTACTGTCCATTTCATGTAAATATGTTCAGACATTCCTTTCTCTTTCAATAATCATTTTTATGAATAATTATGTCACACCATTACCCTGCCAAAATTGCACTGATTTTCCAAGATAACATCATTGTGTAGTGAATACCTTGCCGATTTATCAATAAAGTGTATGCATCTATATAATCATGTACATATTTATTACAAATCATCATATATGTATTACAAATCCATTTTTTGTGGAATACATGCTGATTATTTATTCCATGTTTTATGATCGATGTGGCACAGTTATGCATTAAATGAAATGATTATGAAGAGTGTGCCTTAATAGCACTCCAATGCATTGGATAAAGTATTGTATCATGATATGTCATGTGAAATGGGTGTTGAATTATAATAATTCAAGTGAAATGTGTCTTTACTCATGCTTCATGTGCAATGTGGGTTTACTCATGCTCCATGTGAAATGAACCTTGAATCATGCTAATTCCACATTAAGTGTTTTTTCCATATTTCCATGTTAAGATAATCATCCTATATTCTACCTTTATGTTCATATTTATTTTATGATCCATTGACATGACTACTTCATAACATGAATTTTTTTACTCACTTGTGTGGCTTTATGGATCACCCTTTTCTTATGTATGTCATTAGGTTATCCCATGCAATTTTAAGTTCGAGTGAATGTTGTGATCATGTAAAGGATGTTTTCAATAATGATGTTGTATTTCAAGTTTTATGTCATTCTGTAATGTTCCAAATTCCCAAATACACTAGACCTCTTGATAATTTTTATTATATCTTGTGAGGGTTTTAGGTAATAAATCATGTCTATGTGTGTAATAAAAAGTATGGTTGTTATAATGTAGGTGAGTGACACTATTGTAATTTTTTGAAAGAGTGAATTACACCATCCTTATTACTTGTGAGGTGGATCACACAATGGAAAGATATTGATACCAAAAGATATATGGTTAAGATATGTTTATAATATGGTTCATTTAAATTATTCTTGGTTATTTTTACCTTCAGTAAATGTTTTTACCTTCGTAAACTAGTTTTTTTCTTAATAACCCAGATTAATTTTAACCATTTTCAACTATCATTTTATTTTCATTATTATACTAGACTTATTTGATATTGTAAATTTTTCCAATTAAAAATTTTGTATCAATTTTTCCAAATACGAATCTCATAAGTGGAAAAAATTAATTTAAAATTAATCACGCGATTGTGAGGAGAAAACAAGTTTTTAATGTGAAAAAATGATCAATAGATTACAAATTTTTTATTTTCAATTTCATTATAAAATTGATTCCAATGTCTTAAAAGTAAATTGTATATTTATATATTAACTAATTTTACCTGATAAATAATTAAAAATATAATTTTACATTATAAATAAATTTAAAAAATCATTTTTAATTAAAACATAGTATTTTACAGTATTCACAAAAAAGTGAAACTTCTCATAAAAAATAATCTTTTGATAATTATCATATTACTATTTTAAAAATTTTGATGATTTTCATAGATAAAATTTTAAAAATAGGTAAAAATTAATGATTATGAATTATATCGAAGCATCGTTAACCTATATTTTAGAAAAGATGCAATTTTTTTAAAAGACATTCATTTTCATTTAAATTATTTTTATATAATGTCAAAAAAATAGATAACATAAAAATTGTGAAAATATATATTTTCAAAATTTTGTAAATCACATTCATTCTCAATATTCCAACAACAAGGTGATAATAATTACATAGAATAAAATGATTAATAGTATATTGTAGTTAAATAAAACATAGTTATGTGTGTAATCCAATTTAACAAAGTAACTAATTATTTTCGGTAATATAAGAAAAACACAGTGTTCTGTGTATTGAAATCTAAAATCATTGTTGCATGAAGTGCATGATTAAATTTGTATTACTTATAGGGAAATCTTAACAAGGTGTTGTGTGAAACACATGACATCAAATAATTTTAATTTATTAAAAAACATAAAAACTCAGGGTGTTACATGGTGGTTATGGGAGATATATTATTAGTTAATTCCAGATGGAGAAATATTACAAGGATATTTTTAACCATGATGATGTACAATTATTATGGTTTGTTCTTTGATTATATATAAATAATGTATTACCTATTGGTTCATGATGAATTTGCTTTACAAAGTATGGGTTATGATGTGGTCTTCTCATGAGGAAAATGCCAACCAATGATTGGTATCTATAACCGACAACAACTGGTTTCATCAATCCTGACTATCTGTTATAAATATTCAATTTATTAGTTATGATAGTGGAATGATACTCTTATTTAAAATTCCTATAAAGAATCATGTTGGATTATTGTATGTTTTGGGTAAATATTTTATAATTATCTTGAGTTGTAGAGTGTGAATAATGGTTATATAACATGGTACACATTGTTTTTTAAACATAAGGTTTTTTGTTTCCTTAAAGGATTATTTATTTTCCAAAAAAACATAGGGGATCATTTTTTGGAAAAATCCAACATGGTGAGTCTTTACTATGATAAGTTATTTTTTGTTGTTCACAGTTTTTATTGAAAATGGTTCAAGTGAATTTATTAATAAAATATTTTGAAAACTATGATTAAAAATAAAATGGGTGTTTCAATAAGTCAGGTATAGAAGATGGAAAATTTTCCTAGTGTTTGGAAAACTTGTGGGTATAAAATTTTATGGACATTTATTGGGAATGATTGGGTTTTTCATGTGGTGACTTATTATACTATAAACAATATAGGATAAGTCATGCATTAGGTACACAATTGGTTAAGAAACAAATTATTTGGTCTATGACAATGGAGGAGTCATGCTGCCTGATAAATCCTGAAGGGAGTATATGGTTTGGAGACTCCGAATATTGTTTGTGAGAATGTATAACCACTATGAAGTCATAAGGTAGGGTTTAATGTCATACGATGAAGAAATATAATGGAATGAGGTTTGTGGGATTGCATAGAATGTGTGCAATTGCATGGTGGTAACTGTAACCTGAATGTGAACATGATCACAAGATAAGTTGTGTAGTAATTTAAAAATTCTTAGTTTTTTGTGGTTTATTAAGAAAAAAATGACCCATGAATCACTTCACTATGTACTGGAGGAAAATTGAATTAAGATATCACCTCTATAATATTCTAAAATGATAAAGGTATATTCTTATGCATAGTGTTGTGTAATGTAAAATAATTTTTCTAAGTTAGTATAAGGAGATATGAGGTTACAATGGGTAGAAGAATGTTCATGATAATATTACATTGAGAATAAAACCATCATGGTTGGTCCATGCATAATGGTCATAGAGTAATATGGTTGTATAGATAGTGAGTGATGGAAGGCTATGAATGTACTCTGTTTAGGAGATTTGTGAAGGAGATGTTTATAAAGGATATTATTCATATTAATTTATATTAAAATTTGAACATCATATAATGTTTGTGGTGAATAATTTTGGATTAGTTCAGTGCATGGATGTGTTTTTCAATCATTTGAATCCACGAATGAGGTGTTTTGTAATTTTTTCGCCAACCACAAAGTGAGAGGTGACAAAAAAATAAGTGAAGAATGCTAATTCTATACATATTAAAATTTATAAATTATATAGTTATATGATTTATATGTTATGAGGAAAATTATATTTCATTTCATGTATAAAAATGTAGTTTAATCTTCCACTAATTTTTATGTGAAATAAATATGAGTTGATTCAGAAGAATTAAAAAATATTTATATGAGGTATTCTATCAATTCGGGAAATAGAGAAGTGATATTAAATAGTTTTAGTTTTTTTTAAATCGGGGGACAATGAGTTTTATCTAAAAAATTTAACAATAGTGCACTGTATTTATTGTGGTATTTTTCACATTGCCTCTATATTATACTTGTATTACCCACTTTGGGATAATGATGTAAAAATGTTATCTCCTGTGAATTTTTTTAATTCATATATTATTGTGTGATGAAATTGGGAGAAGTGAGTTTTATTTAATGAAGAAACAATATCCAAAGAGGAATATGTTTTTATAATTCATACCTTGATTCACCTCTCACTTATCTGGATATTTAATTTTGGGGGGAATTCAACCTTGATGCCTTATACACTCTTTTCCACCTCTTATTTGATCGAGCATAAGAGAATTAGATGAAGAACACCTCCTCCAATCCTATTGATTTTGATTTCCTTAAACCTAGCCGACAAGTGTATATCTTGAGGTTAATCCCTCATATCTATTTTTTCCACCCTTCTAACGTCATCAATTGATTCATATTTTAATTTCATTCCATCCCATGGAACATAGGGGCTTCCGAGATTGGATTTGAGGATTGAGTTAGCTTACTGTTGAGTAGATTTCAGTTGTCTGGGAATAATTGGGTGTCCTTTTTACATGTATGTGTATTCTCGATCATAGGAAACATATCAGGAATTAGTTTTTTATTGACCATGGTATGTGTTTTTTTTCTATACCTAATTTTATAATCTCATTTTCTACTTGATTTTTTAGGTGGTTTTATTATAATTAGAATGATATATATGGTTATAATGTATTTAATAAACGTTCATAAGTGATTTATCACCTCGAAGAAAGATTTTAAATGTTTTTACACTCTGTAATTAGTATTTGGGATTCTTAATGTTTGATAAAATGGTTAATGGAGTTTTATTAAAATTCATTAATGTTTAAAGGATACATAACAATGTTTGGTTTATGACATAAATTTAATAAATCATGTTTATATATTTTTGAGTTTTTTTACAAAAAGTGGATTGGGTATTTAATTATTTTCCAAATTAGATTAGGTGAATAATTTTTAAAGGTGTTTAAAAAATTAATTTCAATAGGGTTTCGAACAATATTTCAAGAATAAATATTAATTGACTTGAAATGATTTGGAATTTCAAATCTAGTTTTGTGAAAACAAATTCACAAATTTGAATGGTATATAAAATGATGGGGGTGCATGAGACCCTTATGAGACCACTATTGAATATAATTAGAAATGATTGTGGCCCTAATGGTTATGTTGTTTATGTGATATTGATATTTTGATCAATATTGTTTCTTACAAGTTATTTTGGAAATGATGGATTTTTTATTTTCATTCTTTGTATTAAATATATTCATGATTTACTTATCACCTCCACTTTATATTGGTCGTGGGTAATAGGGGTAGTTAGGTAGGAAGTCTAGGTACACATGTTGTACTTGTTTATTATCACACTATTACTAGTGGCCCTAAGATCAACATTGTTCAGTTTATGGGATTGTTCCCTTGTATTAGTAAAGGTTGGGTAATTCTGGGTTTTGGGGAAAATTGTTCGACATAAGACACTATAATCTTACCATAGTAGTGGTATTATATTTACCCTAGTTCCCCCCAAACTTCTAGGTTCCCATGATATTTGTAATCATTCAAATTTATACAGGATTTTTTTGGTTAAATATTTATGTATGTATTCATTGAATGATATGTGATTGTTCTAAAAGGAAATTAGGAACCACTTTACATTCATCATATTATAATACTTATAAAAATTTTTGAAAGAGGATTTAATATGGGTGCTTTGGTAAAGAATGGGTAGGCCAAAGAATGGGTTTCAATGAGGCAGTTTTATTTTAGGTTAATAAAAAGGAAATTTATAAAATGGGGTTGGATGTGAAACTCAATTTTATATAATTTTTAATGGAAATATCTATTTTCTATTTCAAGTTAGAACCGACATAAAGGGGACTTTTCTTATGATAAATTTTACACACACCTCAGCAAAATCATTCTTGGATAGTGTTATTCACACCGTAAATAAAACATTTAGTGTATTATGTTTTCATGGTTTCATATCAATTTAATCATCTCTTTCCTTCATTTAGGTTGGGATGATTGAGAGGGTCATTGATGGATTGTTTGGGTATTCATAATTTGATTGTGGGTCACATGGGGTTTATTCATAGTGGATTGGGTTGTATTTTTTATTTGTTTGTTTTAAGATGGTATTATATTAATTATATTAGCCTTATAATTCATCAGTGCCCATGTGAAGAACCAGAATAATGGAAAATATTATTCAAGGGGATATATAGTCAATAAGAGTAATAGAACAAGGCATTGGAATCATTACACCAATATTCTTAAACCAATGGCCCCTAGGTCAACAAAGAAAACCCCATTAATAGAACAAGACAAGAATGATGGAATGTGATGATGGAGAAGAGAACTACTATTACAGGATCTACTATAGATCCAAATATAGTTTTTAAAGTGACTTTGATTAAGGAGACTCAACCCCCATGGTCCAGGACTAGAAATCAACATGTGATAAGATGGATCATAATGAGGAATGGGTCACAGAGTAAGGGGAAAGGGAAAGAAAATTTGGTAACAAAGAATGAACTATTAAAACAATCTAAAAGAGAAATTAAGGATTATTCTATGCCTATATGGGGAAAAAAGAATCTTTGGGATTATATGAATGAAATATAAGAGTATTCATGAATGAGGTATAAGAAAAATTGGTGAACTATGAAGACCAAACTTTTATTCATGGATTTAACAAGAGTAATATCAGAGATGATAAGTTCATAATAACCTAGATAAAAATGATGGATTGATTTGAAACACTCATGGAAAAATACCCATATAATTGTTGAATGTATTTGTAATTGATTTTACATAGGCTGATTGGGTGAAATAATTTTCAATTATTCTTTATTTTTTTGTCATTTCTTTTGAGACCATACAGTCTATGTCTCCATCAGATATTCACACTAAATGTTAAAAATGTATTGCTTGAAATATTTTTTTATATCATAAATCATGATATATATCATTTATTATTCTTTTGAACATAATCTCGATGTTTAATTTTTATTGGACTATTATCTTTTGGGTGATGATTTACAACTTATGTCCCAGAGATGCATTGTCATGACTAGACCAATCAAGACCCACCTAGATTGAAGTAATCCTAGCGTGACACCCAAGAACCATTATGCTCCATTGAAACCATGCCATCCAAGGTCACTGTTGATCTATCTATCTTCCACATAATATGGAATATTAGTAGGAAAAAACTACATCATGGTGAGTATATATTTACCTAGTAGGGAACCATAAAAGGTAGAAATATAAATAGAATCTATCATCTCAACCTATAATGAAAGTGTATAAATATACCAAACATCTGATATGCCCAGTAGAAACACAAGTGAAGAGAGAAAGGGGATCACCATTTACAAAATCATATAACAATGATGAATATCTCTGTATTACCAAAGTACCCATCTATGATCCATGATTCTCACATAACATCCATAAAATATGGTGGTCTCATACCATAGCATAATTTAGTACAACTGAGGGAGAACTTCTCTAATAAAGGACCCTACCATCACCAGATCTCAATGGTGGGGTGTATACACCATATATAATGGACTCAGTACCAATGTAATATGATGTATTTTCATTTATATATGTTTAAGTGATGAGGGGGACCTACATCCTTTAGAGATATAGGAAAGTACCCACCATAGAAACATTTTTATTATCACACTCGATCACTGAAACTGGATAATAATCTTTGAGAGAAGATTGGTTCTAACATCAACAAACATCCTATCAATAATACTAAATTAAAGGACACCACTATGTTTTATTTGAAATAATACTCAGGATAGGCTACTTGAAGGACCGAATTTGAGTTCTCAAGATTCATATATGCAATATGAAAGTTTCTTATGGAAGTACCCAACATGTACATAGGGTAACATGACATGTGACAACACCTAAACACCCAAGTGATTTTCCCACAATAAATTTATTGGATATCCTTTTATATCTACATAGAATATATAGATTTCAAGGCATGTATTGGCAGCCCATGTAAGCCCATTTCCTCTTGCCAATGCTCGTGTCCTCTAGCCTAGGTATCTGTACATTGTCTATTCTTGTGTACACTTCCCTTTCCCAGGTGGTCTGATCATGCATGGGTACACTATTTGTGTCTTTACCTACGTACTCTATCCATGTCTATGAACCTATCTATTATCATTCTCGTTGTAACACCATGAGATATTTTGAATTATATTTTGTATTAAATTATTATTTTGATAAAATTTTATTTCCAGTAACACATAAAATAGTCATTTTATATATATTAACGAACTCTTTCTTTCTTCAGTTGTACGTAAATCCAGGTTAATCTAGTAGAATAATAGATAAATGGATATATTTCTCAATAAGTAACACTGAGCATATCATACGTTAAATGCATGAAGGACTTCCCTGAACTGCCTCTGTAACATGCAAGACTGTGTTTTACCAAACAACAATATATTATTAAATAATTATTATTTTATAAATCAAGACATATCATAAAAATTATTTTAGTATTTGTTAATATTATTAAATAACATATTAAAACATATAGTTTAAAGCAATATAAAATGAATTCATCATTTAAAATGAACAAATTGAATATAAAGGAATTATTTTTTCAGAAATCAACTTTTAAGCTCACAACTGTATTTTATATTAAAAATTTATACTATTTAAAAATATTGAGTGATATTAAGGTAATATATATATATATATATACGTTATTCAAATATTATTTTTTATATTTATCCAATTTTTTTGATAAGAATAATATAAGAACTAACCAAATTTTATAAATAAAAACAAATATTTTTATTAAGTCACTTTTACCGCCTTTTGATAGAGAACCTAATTTAAATATTAATTATATATTTTTTATAAATTTTATATTACAAAATATATTTATTTTTTGAAATAGACAAATAAAAATTAGGTTAGGGTGAATTTTTAAAATTCTTCTATGATGTTTTGTTTTTAATGAACAGAAGAAATACTAAAATTTAAATCATTAATTATTTCACATATAAATTATAAAAATGGTAATTTATATATATAATTTATATAATGTATATATAGTTCAAAATTTTATCCATTTATCCAATTTTTTTTCTTTTTAATCATTTTCACATTGAAATTATTAATAAAAATAAAAGAAATTTTTTGAATGCTTTTACTTTTAAAACCCACTTTGTTTCCCCATCCACAAGATTAAATTTATATTATTTTTTGCCCCATATGTGATTGAAATTTAGAAAAATGGATCCCATATTTTGAATTTATAAATAATAATAATTTATAACAATATAAACACATTTTTTTATAAAAATATTTATTGAAAATAATTAAAATTAATTACAATGATTAAAGACAAATTAATCTTAGAATCGGAGTAAACCATAAACATAAGGACTAATATGACATTTAAACTTGTCCTGAAGAAATTATTTTTCTATATTTCTACCACATAATTAATTTTATATACATTAGACCATTATTGGATCCACTTTCAATTAAAATATGTGGGGGGGGGGGGGTTTCCCATATTCAAAATATTAAGAGTTCAAATTCTCCTACACTATAAAAGGACTCATCTCCACCCATGTCCTCACACCAATCAAAAAACGTTAGATCAAAAAAAATATTCCAAAACATATCCCCAAAAACCCTCCCTTCCACATTTCGGCCATCAGTTGTGCATAAATCCATCCATGAAATCATTTGGTGCATACCAATATGAGTTACCAAAATAAGAGGTACAATCCTTCTTAAAGCACCATTATTTCATTTTCTTTATCCACCCCCTCAATGATCATTATATAATTCATGTTTGGAAAAAAAATTCCAAAATAAACTAGGATTTTATTATACTATGGTTTCAACCAACACATAAACACACTTTCATCTAATGTGTAACAAGCATACAATTTATGTGTATGACGAACTATCACCACACGAAATGATGACTGTTCATTTTTTATTTATCTCTTATAATGGGGAACAATATGATGGAAAATATATTTATATATGAAATTTAATATTATTATAATGTATTCATTATTCTCTAATTGTTTATTTATAATATACACATATTCTTTCCATCTATTTTAAATATGATAATTTATTTTGAGGAAGTGTGGACTATCACTCTTTCAAAGATATGTGATTCATGCATACACTATATAGAATGTATTTAAGTTACGTTTTCTGAACCTATATAATATACATGACATAATAATGAAACATTAATTATATTATATATATGTATCCATATATTTCATTTACTCTGTTTCTTTTATCGTGATAATAAGATGGAAACATCCTTCATGCGAATGTACGGCCTTCCGTCTCCATGAACGGTGGATACAATTTCATACATATGTATTATATAAAATATTTTAATACACATTCACTGTATATAAATGAAATTAATTACCTGGTTTAAATTCTGAAAATCAGGATATGATTATAAGAACCAAAAATATTACCAATTTATATACAAGCAGAAAACAATGCGAATAATAACCAAAGTGAAACCTAAAAATGAAATTGTTAGAAAGAGGGAAATATAATTTCATAATAAAACCATAAATGGTATTATATATAATAATATGATTCTATAAAAAATTCAAAATTATGTATTATTTATTATACAATATGAAGTGCATTGTGTTGCATTTGTTGTCAATGAGGTTGTCAATGAGGCATGTTGTTGTCTTACAATGAATGGAAGTCAAGGATTGTCAAGATGTGAATGAAAAAGGTTGTGATGGTGTTGGTGGTGAAGGAGAATGGCCATGGTACTTAGAGGAATGTAACTTAGGAGATTAACTAAGTGGCATTGGAGAATATGGTTGAAACATTCTCCATGCAAATCTGACGATTGCTGAACTGATCTTTAAGTTCTAAGAACTTGTATCAAGATGATACAAAGTCACAACATGAATAGAAGACCATGCATTGTCTTCACAATGCATGAGGAGTTGAAAGGAGTTCCATCCACAACTACTAAGTGGATGATGTGCATTAATGAAGTCCATGCACTATCACTTAGTGCATGTGAATTTGAAGTTGATCCAATTGATCTCTGATTAGATCAATGAAGAACATTGAAGAATTATTTGATTCAGGAGCTCGGTTGATGAAGAAGACCCTTCGAGAATGTCCCTCCTAAGTATTGAAAACATATGGAAGAGGAGATGAAGAAGAAACCATTTGGAATTCCATTCCTAAGTGATGAATACATGTTGACAATAATGGAGGAATTTCAAATGAAGAAGAAGAGAGGAAGAAGGAGAAATGAGGAAGATGGCTTGGAAGATTAGGCATTTTACACTTGGGAGTACTTTGTTTATATACAAAGCATTATTCTGTCCTTTTCCAAAAAATAGGCCACCAAGGGCCAGCCTTAAGGGTTCAACCCCGAAGGCACACATGGGCACTAGGGCACCACGCCCGGGGGAACCCCGTGGGGCGAGCCAGGGCGGCAGGGCGCACCCAAGGACACCGCAAGGGCGCCATGGGCACGCCCGGAGGAGCGCAGTGTGCATAGTGGGCGCCAGTGGCGCGCCCGCAGGAGGCATAGTGGGCGCTAGAACCGCGCCCGCGAGGAGCAGAGGGTGGGCGCAAGAGCGCGCCCGCTAAAGAACTCGGTGCGGGGCGGCACCGAGAGGGGAGGAGATTCAACTGGCGGGTTGAGGGAGCGCCAGGTTTATAAAGCGCGGAAAAACCGGCCGCGGATTCGATGTGGGACGCGCATTTTTCACCCGGAGCGCATCCTGGCCGTCCGACTCATCGCGCGGCTGATCACAGCCGCTCATCGCATCCCGCGCGAGATCTCCTGATCGCGGCCGTCCGAGGATATTCAAACGCCTGATCCGACGGTCGAGAGCTCGTCTCCTTCCTCGAGCTCGGCCGAGGACACCTCGAAGCCACCCGCGACATCGCTGAACCAGAGGCCATCCGACCACTCGTTCTCGAGCTCCGGGCCACCATTTTCGAAGACGAAAGCTCCTTGAGGATCGTCTGAGCCTACTGATCACATTCATGCAATAAAAAAGGCATGCATGCAACTAGTGGATGAATTCGGTCGAGGCCGAAGCAAACCGAAGGTGCGAGGCCACGTGGAGAGCATGCTTTGCATGCATGAGTTTAACTAGAGCCATGCATGTGTTCTAAAACGCATGTACGTGGAGAAGGCCGAAGGTGAATGAACCCGCGATTGACAGAAGATAAAATCAAGATACGCGGAAGATTTTTTTAACTCGTTTAAAGATTTCAAAGATCCGAAATCTTCGGGAATTCAAGTTGGAAACACGCGGATCATGTGAGGCATCTTCTGCCTATAAAAAGAGAACCCGAAGCACGGTAATGCTGGCTGAAACCTTGAGGAGTCCCGTGTGCACCTTGTGCCTCGCCAAGCCGAAGCCCCGCGCAAATACCATTTGCTCGGCTGAGTCCCTTTCGCGCACTCCTTGCGTGAAAGAAGAAAGGGGAAGACCCCTGCGCGCCAATTCTTTGCGCGACAGGAAGGAGAGGAGCTTACGCGATCTTGCGCGCTCCCTCTGTGCACCGCGGCCCCCTACGCGGTAGCACTTGCGCACCCGGAGGCTTGCGCGACTGAGGCAGCCCGTGGTGTTGTACTTTACACCCGTGGCTTGCGCGCCCGTGGTTTTCATACCCTGTGCGACAGAAGCCCCCGCGGCTGAGACGCCTTGCACCCGAGACTTGTGCGGCTGTTGAAGAAGAAGTTGGCCGCGGCTCAAGCATCCCTTGCGCACCTTCTTTGAAGACAGTGGTTCGGGCAAATTGAGAACCCACTTGGACAGTGAGCAAAAGAAGGTCGAGGCCTTTGTGGCTTTTGTGCAAAAAGAACAAAAGGAGGCCTTAGCCGTTGGTGGTTGTGAAAAGAAGTGAAGGGCCGAGGCATAGCCTTTGGGATGTGCAAGAACAAGTGAAGACCACACTTTGTGTGAGTGCCAAAGAAGGCCGAGGCCGTAGCCTTGTGTGTGTGCTAAGTGCAAAGAAGGGCAGTAGGTGTTTGGGTGTGTGTGCAAGAAGGGAAGAGAAGGCCGAGCCTTAGTACCTTGTGTGCCAAGTGAAGTGGAATACCACACATTGTGTGTGAAGTGAAAAAGGCCGAGAGGAAGTGTGTGCAAGTGGAAGAGGCCGTAGCCTTGTGTGTGCACACTATTGAAGAACAACTAAAATAACACTAAAGTGGGTGTGTGCAACAAGAAGAGGAAGGTCACTACAAGTGTATGCTAAGTGAAGAATTTGTGTGTGCAAACTAAAGAAGTGGCCGAACCTAGGTGTGCACTAAAAGTGAACACACTTAGAAGAAGTTGAAAGGAGGACATCCACACTAAAGTAGAACACACTCTAAGTGTGTAAACACATTGAACAAAAGTGTGAAGTTCAAGGAAGTAGGTGTGTGCTCAAAAGTGATTACACCCTTTGTGGGTCTACTGCACCAAGAAGAAGAAAGGGAAAGTGCATGCATGCATGCATGCACGTGCACACGTGAACAGTGCTAAATCAGTGGTGTGCATCTGAGGAGTCCAAGACCAGAAGATCTTGAAGATATTGTGATGCCATGCATTCAGTGCATGAAGTTGAAGTGAAACTGAGACTGAGCCAGACTGAAGTTGAAGAGAATGGTTGTCTGAGTTTTCAGTAGATTGAGAAGATCCTGATCATCACAAGTGATCAGAGGTACAGAGCAAGGCCAGCAGTCTTTATCCCAGACTGCTGAAGTTACTTGAAGAACTTAAAGTGAAGAAGTGCTACTCGTGTGACTCGAGGAGCCAGAAGAAGACCCTGTGGGACTCAGGGAGAAGAAGTCTTCAGTGGGATTCTGGAGCAGGCCAGTGGGACTCTGGTAACACTGTGGGACGCAGTATAAAGACCCTCCTGTGGGACTCAGGAGAGATACAGTGGGACTCTGTATCGACCATTGTAATTTTAACAGGTTATAATGGAGAATCCATGCTGAGAGAGCATGGCAAGGATGTAGGCCTTTGGTGCCGAACCTTGTAAATCCTTGTGTCCTGTGCCTTTATATTTACTGCATCATTCGAGGAAAGGTGAGAGATACAAGAAGAGTGGATCGAGGCTTTAACCAGCCATAGAGGTTTAATTGATTAAGAATCAATTAGTAAAAAGTTTTAAGGGATCACTGATTCACCCCCTCCCCCTCTCAGTGATTCACACTGATCTGGGCACTTCACAATAGGTTTTAATCAGTGCGATTAGAGTCAAGACACAAGGTAAGAGATGTTCATCTCACTTTTTATTTTTGTGAGATACATGCTATGTTTAACATTTACTTCTCTTTTGTGGTGTATATACTTCCCATTAATGTATTATATAACTCTTATAATTAAATAAATGGGTATTTAAATATCCTTTTTATTATATTTCTATCATGGGATGAATTTTTCAATTGTTACCAAATCAATAATGTAATTTTTTTTTTCAATTTTCCTTTTTTGAGACACATACCATGTTATACTCTTGTATTTTAATATGAGTTTTATAAATTTCATTTTACATGTAATAAAATTAAGCTCATTATTTTCATTATATTTTAAATCTCCATGTAATTTCATTTTTATACATGGTTAGTATAACTGAAAGTTACCATATCGTAAGAGTTTAGTGAAACAATCCCATCATTTATAAAGATTGTTTCTGATCTTGTATTAAATAATAAAATGTTATGATAAATAATTCAGGAGAACAAAAGAAATTTCTTATCCTAAATATAGTTTTGATGTATTAATGCATTAATATCATTGTTTCCATATTTAGTAACTAATATTATTAATAAAGCGTTTTTATGAAATTATGAACTTATCTCCTCCTTCGATTGCAAATATATCTTCCTTAAAATCCATTCTATCCAAAAAGTTATTCCATGAAAATTATAAAAATATCCTATGGTCATTAATGGAAAAATGTACCCTTATTATTCTTTTAACAGTGTTATAAAATGAATTTTCTTGTCTCTTTCTGAACAAGTCTTTTTTTTCTACCCATTTTACCATGAAAAAGTAATGTGTTTTTACCTTATATGGTATGTACAGTTTTACCGAATTCCATTTCTGTAGATATTAATTTTCATTTATAAAAGGTGATATTTTTATAAAATGTTTCTAAAAGTTATTTTCAACTAAATAAATTTCAAATCATGTTCAAGATTCCATTATATTTTTTCGAAGTATTTTTTAGGGAATGTGTATTTCAAAAGGTTTTGATGCTTTAGTTATAATTTTTAAAGTAAAAATGGTTATCAATAGGTTTTTAATATATTTTATATGTTTTACAAGTAAAAAATTATTTCAATATTTTATCAATTCTTCCTTTTTAGTATTTTATTTCTATTTTCAAGAAAATTGTTTTTAAAATTTTTTATGTTTTAATATGAATGTTTTTATCGAGAAAGGATGTTTTTCTCTTGAAGTGTTTATAAAATATCACTTAAAATTATTTCACATCTAAGATAACATCCTTTGGGGTTATTCATGACTTTCTAGGGAAATTGTTCAATTTTTCAATTCATATTCTTTCTCTGAATGGTATTAATTTTATACAATGGTGTATAAAAACATTGTTTCTCCTTCACAGGTTATATATATATATATATGAAACCCAATTCTCTTCATATTTTATTCATTAATTAATTTATTATGAGATAGATGTGACCAATATAATCCAAAAATGAATTTGGTAATGGTAAATGTTTTATGATATGAAAAGGTACACAGGATGGCATCCCAAGACCAAAACAAGATGGTAAAAGAGAAGACATCCCGAGCCCGAAACAAAAGGGTACACAGGAGGACATCTAAAGGACGAAATAAGAGGGTACACATGAGGATTCCCCAAGCCAGAAGTAGGTATACATGGGATTATCCAAATCATAACATGTTACAAAGTTCTTGGATTTCCAAATTGACATCGGTTTTTTATATGCTTATGTTCTTTCCAGAATTCCATGTCTTATTCTTACATTATGCAATCATGGATCATGTCTTTTATTTCCTTATGATTGATGTCTTATTAACTACCAATGTTTATACCGTGATTCTTTTTTAGGATCTATTATATATAGGGTGATATATTATAAAGTTATTATCATGTTCTCATAACCCTATGCTCATTATTATTCCTTCAAGTCTCCCATGTTTACCATTACATAGCATCTGAGCTCGCACCATTTCTATGTTTCCGTCCCCATTATATGATTATTGGTTTTAATAATTATTTTTTAACAGTGGTATTAGTAATGAAGAACATAGAGAGAGATAATATATCTCACCTATGTATAATTATTTATGTATTCATGTTTACAAGGGAACTATATTAATACGGTCGTGGGGTGTATCTTTTTGTAAATTTTAATATATTCCAAAATTGTGATGTGACGTCTATGTTACTTATGATTCAGTTATTATAGTTGGTATTAAGGATAATTATCAGTTTAATAATAGACACTAGGATAAGAAAAATATATTTAGAATTCTATGGATATTTTTAATGATATGTCTAAGGATAAAAAAAATCATATGGAAATGTATTAGAATTTTGGTAAACGATATAGTGAGTCATTTTATAGAAATACATCTTTTTATAAATTCCAAAATTGGGTGTGGCTATAGAATATATGCACATAAGTGTATAAAAATGGACAATATGTCCCATGCCTGACTAAAGATAATCTATTACATGACAACCGTCCTTGTTGCCCACTAGGATTGATACTCCCAAGGGATATGCTTTGGAAATTCATAAACTCTTCATGAACCAAGATGAAGTATTTGAATAGATTATAAATGTGAATAAACGTTGGTAAACCTATGGTGTCATCTCTTAAAAGATATGTGCCATGATTTAGTCATTATATAGGAAATATTTCATGACTATGTGGTTTTCGTCTTTGATTTGTGTTTCTAAACCCATGCATTATGGTTTTAGTCAATGCAGAGGACTTGAAGGAACATTTTTAAAATTTAATGATAATAATTTATAATGTATGGGCATTAAGAAAAGTTATTTTCCCATTCTTAAATATCAAAAAATTAATAAGTAAGGTGGAATGATAATTGGTTATATAATTGATGATAATGAGACCACAAACAACATGTGAAACATATGTTATTTTCTTCCAATGTTTTTTACATTAATAATAAGAAGCATGATTTTATTGTGGTTGAGGAACCATAAAACATGATTTATGTTTAATATTATAGGTACTAGGTATAAAGGGATAATTTTATGAATCATGAGTAATAGTTTATAAATAAATATGCATTAATTATATACATATGTTTTTGGATTAAAATGATTTTTTATATGAATCATGAAATATATATTTATTTTTTCAAAAAAAATTCATAAGGATTGAAAAAAAAATTAGTGGTGACAAAGATTAGAAATGTGATATTTTGAGTAAGGGAATGAGACACAAAATTTGATCATGATGTTGAGAAATTTGTGTTTATCCTAGATGAAGAGATGAATGATTTGGACAAAGTAAATTTATTAGCACTGATGACCCCGGATCTAATTTTTGATCGGTTGAAAAGGTGGTATATTTCATCTTGGATGAGATTTAAAACTTTTTGGAACAATGGAATATATCTCGTAACCTTATGAATAATGAATCATGCATGGTTAAAAAAACTATTAATTTTAATTCAGGTTATTACCATGATACAAGAGAATATATGACTTGGGTATTCCCATGATTGGAATTAGAAAAACAATAGCTACTTTGTGACATATGGAAAATCAATTATAAGAATATGTTTTGATATTTTTCTAATGTTTGGTATTTTCATCATTCTGAAGGGATATAAGGTTAACCATTTCTAGAAATATTATTTTAAACATTGTATAATGTTTATGAGAACAAATTATTTTCTCACCACCTAAGGGTTTATGAATATTGGATAACCTGGAAAAAAACATGGTGTACTCCTTTTTTTGTGAATTAGGTGATGTGTATAAAGGAATAAAAAAGGTGTGGTTGTCATGAAATCAAGAAATTATATCTCTTCATAAAAAATTGTTAACTTTAGGAAAAGGGATCTTGAACTCAAAAATGGTTTCCAAATACCAATATTTCTGATGAATTTTATCATCCCTTAGTTCATCGTAGATTTATATCATTGTGATAGTTAAATTTAATCTATCCTTTTTCTATATCACTTTAAATTTGAGAATTATGGGTGGATTTCCCATCCATGTCATTGTTTTCTCATTCTATATACATTCTCCCATGTTGAAAAAATGTTATATGTTTTTTTGGGTAACCGTTATGTTTCCAAATTTTCTTTTTAAACGGAAGTTTAAGTATTCATTTTTACGATGTGGATTTCTATGAACAGATATTTTTAGTATTAAACCATTAATAACCCATATGAATTTTTGGTTTGAAATTAATTTTATGTGTTTTATAATATAACACCATAGGATTTTAGGAATTATTTTTTTGAATTAATTGATTCTTTTTATCATTTTAAATTTCACACAACTCTAAAAATAGTTATATTATATATATTAAAAAACTATGTTTGGCTTGTATTATATGCAATTCCATGTTAATAATGCAGTACATGAAATATAATGTTTTGATTTCTCTACATATAACACTAAGGTAAGCTTACATTAAACACAAGACTGACTTCCCTCGATGGCATGTGTAACACGCAAGACCGAGTTTTACCATACAACAATATATTATTAAAATAATTATATTTTTGTATATTAAAAATTAACCCAACCATCATGTTATCAGTTAGGAATTGTACTAAATAACTCATGAAAACCTATGGTTTACCCAATCTTTAATTGAATTCATAACTTATAAGGAACCAATTGAATATAAGTGGAATATTTTTATAAAAAACTATTTTTATACTTAAAAATATATTTTATCCAAATAAATAAAATTTATTACTATTAATGGGTGATTTTATTGTAATATATATATTATATTCAAAAAACATTATATCCAACCAATATATTAGATAGGAATAAGATTAGCTTAAACCAAATTTTACACATAAAACACCATATTTTAATTAACGCACTTTTATCGCCTTTTGATGGATATCATATTTTGAATATAAATTTTATAAAATTTAAAACTTATATATTCCAAAATAAACTTCATTTTTTAATTTTAAAAATAAAAATTAGTTTAGAGTGAATTTTCCATATTTTTCCGTGAAGTATCATTTTTAATGAATAGTGAAATATTCAGAAATTTAACTGAAAATTGTTTTTACTTATTACTTATTTTTATGTATAAATTATAACTTAAATTAATTTTAATGATTTTATGGATAACGTTTTTATCAATTTAACCAATTTTAATAATTTTAATTAATTTTACAATAAAATTGGTAAAGAAAACCTAGTAAATGTAAGAACATTTTTACTTTAAAAAACATATTTGTCATCCCGTCTATGGGGTAAAATTTATATTAAATTATACCACTTCAATTATTTGAATTTGGAAAATTTGTTTCCATATTTTTAATTAGACTAATTTATAATTTCTAAAAATATCAACTTAGTTTTTTACTTAAATAATTAGTGAAAGAAATTAAAATTTATTCTAATAATAAAGGTGAAATTAAGCGTAACATGGGACTAAACTATTAGATTATGGCCATATATGTCCTATAAATCCATATATGATCCATTTTGGACATAGTTAGACCACAAACTCCATTTTATGGACAAATGACAATTATTGTATTCACTTTCAAAAAAAATCAATGGCGGGGGTTCCCTTTTCCAAAATATTACAAGAGTGGCACTGCACCTCCACTTTAAAAGAACTCATATTCTCCCACTCCATCACACATTGCAATTAATTTTAGTTAGACCAATGTATTCGAAAATAGATCCCCAACATCCCTCCCTTTCTTTTTCAACCATCTAATTAGGAATAAATCCAACCAATGAATCACTTTGGTGTACCAAAAAGAGTTACTCGAAAGAGAGGTAACATCCCTCCTCAAGTGCCAGTCATTTATTTTATTTCACCAACCTATTAAATATCCATATTTCAGGATTATATAACAAAACATATATAAAAAATATAGTTTTATGATTTTATATTAAGTGTTTGACCTATATCAACCCATTATTCCATCTAATGCGTATAGAACATAATGTTTATGTGTATGGGAATCTACCGCCTAATAAAATGATGATTTTTATTTTTCCATTACCTCCTCTCATTTTTTACATTACAATGAAAAATATATTCATATATTAAATATATTATATATATAATGTCTTTTTTATTTTGTAATTTTTATTTAGAACATACCCTTATGCTTTCTATCTTGTGTAAATATGATAATTTCGTTTGAGGAAGTGCGGACTACCACCCCCTCAATGAAATGCGACTCATTCACACACTGCGTGGATGTACTAATGATATTTTTAGGGAAAATTTAAGGTATATATTATATAATAAGGATTCTTTAATTATATAATATATATAAATACAAATATTCCCATTACTCTCTATCCTTAATTATGATAATAAAATTGAAACAATGTTATGTGTACGTATGGCCTAATGTATCATTGAATGGAGTATTCCATTTCATACGTACATATTCTATAGGTTATTATAATACATGTATAATGAATATAAATAATATTCAAATAATTTTTCACATTGTTGAAATCATTATATAAGTATAAGCACTGATGCTTTAACAACATACGACACAATAACAAAAAGTGAATTTTTCCCGAAGCGTTACATTAACAGGAAATTGATAACAAGTGGGTAATATAATGTATTAATAAATTCATATATGGAATTATATATGTCAATATTTTTATGAAATTATTTTTTAAACAACATACATTTATTATACATGAGGTTTGAATGAGTGTGAATAAAATCAACAACAAGGTTATGGAATTTCATATCACACATTAATTCTACGAGATAAATGCTTTATTTTCCACTCACATCTTTTGGGAGGAGAAATTACTGACCATGAATGTATTATATCAATATTATACATAAATATATGTGTATTGAAATAACCATTTTATTATCTTTATTTTAGGTGTTTTAATATTTAAAAGATACCAAATCGGTAAAGTAAATTTTTCTCAATATTCATTCATTGAGACACATACCATGTTATACACCAATATTTTTATAAGAGGTGTATAAAATTAATTTTATGGGTTTAAAAATAATCTAATTATTTTCATGATATTTTAAATCACCATTTAATTTCCTTTTTTACACGGTTATCGTGATTTAAAGATACCATGTCGTAAGAGTTAATTTAAACAATCTCATCATTTATTGATATTGTTAGTGATCATGATTTCATTAATGAAATATTATGACCCATCATTCAAGAACATAGATGAATTTTATTCTCCTATTATTACTATTTTTTTTCATGTATTAGTACAATTTTTCAAATCCTTTTTACTTATGATAGTAAAGAATATGTTTTTAAGAAATTGTGACTTTATCTCTCTCTATAGTCAAAAATCAATATTCCTTCAAAACCATTCATTCCTAAAATGGATTACAAAGATATTATACTAATATTATAGTTGTTAGGGTAGTACATTAAAGCGGTGGGTTAATTGAGTTCCAAAAAAACTTTCGGGCTAAAATATTTATTTAAATTTCCTCCAATATTTTAATAAAAACACCCGAGTTAACTGAAAGAGTAGTTTATAAACGATTTTGTTGTTTGAAGGATTCCTCAATGAGTAATTAGTTCTCAGTTAATATATTATGAGCTATTACATTATCTTATTAAATCAATCAACAATTGAAAATTATAATATAAACATTATTTATGATTATCTATCAAAGAATATTGACATTTTTTAATTTAAATAGAAAAATCATAAAAACTAGACGTGAAAGAACGTGACAGATTGTATACAATAGGTTCAGTATCAAGCTGAGAAATTATCCTCACTAATGGAAATAACTTTCTACTAAGTAATTTATATAAATAATCATTGATACACACCATGGATCAGTATAAATAACAGAATACAAAACTATATAGTTCAACAAGACATCTTCTACAGTTTTTATGGGAGTTTAAACACAAACTGGTCGTGCAAGGACTGCTTCCAATGTTATCCATGGAAGTGTAAGGTGTAAAAGATATATTGTAATGATTTATTTGTATATTCCAATTTTACATATATGTAAGTGTTTGTTCACTGGATAATGATATCTACGCACTACTCATAATGAAAAAATAGTACATAAGGAGATAAAAATGGAGAGAATAGAGTTGGAAAGCTCATTATGAAAGGAAATGTAGCTTAAAAATCCTGTGAGTAATCCTAAAACATATCTTGAATCGACATTCCAAAATAGATATAAAATTAACGTGTCATAAGAGCTTATGGATTTTTTTCCAGTGAGGTATTTATTTTCCTGATGAGTTCCCCTCCTCTCTTAGTTTTTATCTACCAAACGTTCTTCACTTTGAGTTCTTATAAGTATCTTATTGTTCACACACCAATATGTTCTCTTATATATTTCAGTTCAATGACTTTTTGAAATGGACTGAACTCCTTCCATTTTGATCAAGTATTTTCATAATACAATATATATGACAAAGAGAATGAACTCTATCATGGTCAGGTACGTCATTCCCCATACCGCGGTATTACATTAATTAATATTTAGTCTACAAAACACTAAAAAAGTATTCATAAAATAATTATAAGTATTTAGTTTCAAAAATATGACCATTAAAAAGAATTTATAATTTAAAATTCAATTTAAGAATTAAAGGTGTCTCTTCATTGTCACATGGAATGGTGTATCTGAATGTTTACTTGTTAAAATGTCTCTAAATGTTGACTTGGTATGATGGTGTATTAGAATGGTTTCTCATTGGATCATTAACTCAAGAATAGTTATTAATGTAGTAGTAATTCAATCTGTCGATAGGTCGACTCGATATTGATGTGTATCAGACAGTATGTCAACGCAGTATTGACTTATGCTAATAGTTACTCATAAATTGAAAAAAAATCTATATTTAGCCTATATGTATATTGATAAAATTGTGACTCCTATATTCTGAAAATTCTAAGATGATATTGACTGTTGATTAAGTAATGGAGTATCATCATTTTTTAGAATTCAACATTTGTGTTGATGGTGAGACATCATAACAGTGAGTCTTTCTGAATAGTTACTCATATATAGCCAATTTTCTGCGATCAGTGAGATCTCCAATAATGATTCCACTATAATGGTGACTCATCCTTTTCCATATTTTTCCAACCTATCTTATGATGTAAAATAATATCATAATGGATTAATATTATATGTAAACATTAGTAATCATAATTTAATTAAATTTAACTAGATGAAGAATTATTTTTTAGCATTAAAAATAAATGATGACAACAATATCCCCCTTTATACCGATCTCAAATCATGGAATTAGACAAAAAAAATCCAGTAAATCATAATGATCAATGTATAAAATATAATTTCTCTATCTGACATGACATGCAGATCAAGGGAGATTAAATTATAAGATATACCTAATCCAATAAAACAAAAAGTTTCATTTTTAGGTTAAGTTCCATACTCATTCTCTCCCTTTTTATATTATAAAAAAAATATTAAATAAAAACTCTGAAAGAACAAAAAATAGATGAATGGATATAATAAATTAGATGATAAAAATAAATTAGAAGGTAAAAAGGTCAAAATACCTCCTAATAATAGAAAACCCCAATATTGATTTCTCCAAGGAAGTATCCATGGTTTGTTTGACCATATCAGAAGAAGAAGTTGGATGAACATGAGTTATAGAAGTGGTTGTGGTATAAAATTGTTGAATGTTGGACAATGTGTTTGTTGATGGGAAATGAATGCTAGAAGGCATGGTAGAGGTAAGAAATTTTGTAGGAGTATGAGAGTATGTAATGTATTGGTAGATAAAAAGCATCAGATATCAAAGTGCCTGAGCTAGAGATAGTGGAAAAGGTTGAAGGTTTGGAGGAAGAGGATAAAAAGGATCTTGAGTGAAAGCATCTATGAACTCAAGATAAATAGGTTAGTAGATGGAACTTGATGCAATATTCTCAGTGACAGGTCGAAGTGGGAAGGCCTTTACAGCTAAAATGGTAGTACTATAAACATTCATATATGGATTCAAGATGTTGATAAAATCCATCATTATCTTCCCACCATCCTTCATTACCTTAGTGATTTCATTGTTATTTTCCAGGAATGTTTGAATTATAGGATTAATATCTTTTATGTTTCAATCTTATTCCATTAAATCTTTGGAGAAAAGGGGAATATTTAAATTCTTATTCAAGTATTTAAAATGGGAATTATGTTGATGCTTCTTATAAATACTTTAGAAGTAAAAATCCACTTTTTTCCAAGATGGACTCTTGATCTACTATTGTTCTTTTATATAATTGCTTACCATTTCATGGACATGATGAGTGTTTGGTTTGATTTTATTTAATACTAATTGATCAACAAAACCTATCATGGACCAAAGGTGTTATTATACCACTGATTTGATCATATCAAGGGTAAGAATCTGTGTCATGGCCCATCCCCCATGGCCCGTGTTTTGACTACCCCAAGACTACCTCCTATAGGCTAGGGAATATAAACTACTGTCTAGTAGGCACATCCAACAAGTGGGAGGCATTTTCCAAAGTTCCTATACACATGAACCTATCTCCAAGAAAAAGTGCAGAAATTGAAAAAACCGAGCAGACATGCATTTTTAATACAATGAAAACCCACATAGAGTAAATAGAAAAAACTGATAGTAAAGGGGGCCAGAATACAAGCCCATCTAAAGAAAATTACATGATCATGGAATCCATCTACCAAAAAACCTACATGAAATGTAGGTACAAAAGATGTCTGAATTCACTGAAGTGAGCCTCATCTATTGGGCCTCCCTCTAAGTACCACCTATGTCTGGCCCACCAAGGCTCCTATCAAATATATTGGTCACCTGAATAAGGTATGATGCGTGAGTGCAGAGCCCATGAAGTGGTGAGTAAAAAATTATAAGTGGGGACCCCAAAACACAAAGGTATACCAAAAATAAATACATAAAGGTAGACTACCAAATAAGAACACAAATTTTAGACTCTAAGAAGTATAGTCAAGAGAGTCATTATAGTTATCTCACACTAGGTACAAGTCTATATTAGGAATTTACCTATGAATTTCCAGCCACATCAAAATATGATGAGACATATCATCTCTACACGAGACTCAAACCCCATATTTTCATGAGACCTACACCACATCTTCATAGGATACAAACAATGCATCTTCGCAGTATCCCAACAAAATTTCATTAGAGGAGAACTACATTGAGTCTTAACAAGAGACCTACTCCAAAACTTTTTTAGATACTTACACTTTGTATGTCACAGTTCGCATGAGGCTTAAACTATGTAAGTCTCACCCACAAGATTCAACTCTTATAATTCTCATTTCGGGAGCGCCTACACCTCAATACAATATTCCATACCCAAAATCCATGAAAACTCACTTAGAGTACCTCCGAAGGACTAACCTATCATGTTGGTCTGAATTCTATAAATGGATCATCAAATGGATGCATGGTTTGAGAGTTAAAAATATTTTAATAAAAAGGGGTTGGTTGGGTCTAGGTAGAAACTGACCAGATCATGTCTGGCCTGCACTGAACCAGTTAGGCCCAAAGGACAGGAATATTTGGGCCACTAGACAGTGTCTTGGTTTCCATCAAGACTAGCTCACATGTTCATGATAGCTCATCAACATCATTGTGGCCCACAAAGGAATAAGCTCTTGATCGCTGCCTATGACCACGCTGCCATGGGCCCCTCTACCACCGACCATAGAGCCTACAGTCGTCTTCTTCAGGATGGTAGCACCGCAGCACACCACGACCGTAGCCACCAATGTATCCTCTTCTTCTGGTCACCACCACCATCATCCTGTACTGTTTTTTGAACCGAGAATTCATTTCCAATCATTGGGTTGCCACCATCACTGTTGTGGCCTCCAATTTTTATTCTTGTCGCTCTTGGGGGTCTTTCCATGTTCGAAACCACTCGAAAAAACATGCCATTACAATGAGGGTCCTCCAATGAAGAACAAAGACTTTGGATATATGAAAATGCATAAGAACACCCTTATAAATGAACATGGACATGTTCATATCAGCCTCAGTATAATCATGACAGTAGGATTAGAAAGAAGAAAAATCATTAGTCTATTATGTTTAATCTCACATTTTATCCATCTGACGAAAATGATCGAACCGTGGATCAACCTTTTTTGGGTTGTTCTATATTCATCATTGGATTAAAGAATAGGTAAATAGAATACCAATAATAAATAAATCCCCTACCTCGATGTTTGGATCTGTCATTGGTGAAAAATGGTGTTACGCCACTGTCGTTAATCGATCCTCAATCCATGATCTGAAATATGTGATCCATAATCCGCCAGCATTATTCTTTCACTGACGGGAGGGAACCAACAAAAATATTATCAAGTACTTCCAAGTAATTATTGGGATATTATTTAGAACTGAATTCATGTAGAATTAGGGAGAAAATAAAATGTGTTAGCCCAATGTAGCATTGCATCATCACCACACTATTTCATTTATGAAATGAAATGGAATGACTAATCAACTCATCGGAATGTTGCTACATCGCTGTGAAACAACTAAAAAATAAAATCAAATTCTTTTAGATTATTTGATTCTTCTTTAAAACCTCCAAAAATAAACAATCATAGTTGACCCAAATCAGTCGATGTTAGGACACACCTATGGAAAATGAAACATTAAGAACTCATATGTGGTCTCATATTTCCAATCTGAGTAAATGTTCATGGATTCTTAAGATTTTAAAATAAAATATCTTTATTTTATTATTTTATTTATAGTTACATCTTTTTCAGGTTTTCTCATTGCAGACCCATGCCAACTAATGTTAAATCGCACCTAAGGTGAAAATTTCATCCTGAATGCAATAGTGTCGTCCCAATTTTTTTTCTAGGCACTCATATAGAAGTTAACTTGCTTTTTTTTAACCCCGCACTCAAAATATTTTAATTACATAAAATTGTTCAAACAGTTATTCTATGAACCCCTGTCATTGGAATCACTTGTCGTCTCAATGTATGTTCATTAAATAATCCCATATAATTTTCAAAAAATATTACATGTAAAATCCATGACATTACATTCTACCCAACCATATGTAATTACATCCCTCAAATCCAACACAATGGATAAACAAAAAAATGGGGTTAATGATCATGAATCTGAGCCTCCCACTCCCATGCGATCTTCAAGATATTCATGTTCTTCCACTGAACGTGCACTAGAGGAATCGACTGCCAAATAAGGGTCCTCCCCTATCAATACACGATATCCATTAGGTACTCTGTGAAATTCTCCACATTATTGATGTCCATCTCAGCCCAATCGATGATGTGTGATGGTTCGTGCATGTATCTCCTCATCAAGGATATGTGGAAGACGTCATGCACCTATTTTAACTTTGGAGGTAGGGCCAAGCAGTATACCACATCTCCAAATCCACATAGAATCAAAAACAATTTTATGAACCTAAGAGATTACATCAATATAGATACCCTATCCATTTATAGATAACATTACATGATTTTAAGAATACTTATACATCAAAGTAGAATCCTAGGATCTTGAAGTTTTGTGTCCTTTAAGACTAGGTACATAAAACATAAAAAATGGAAATAAAAAGAACTTATTTATTTAATCTTGATAAAGGTCACCTAAATTCCCTTAATCCATTACATCTTCTTATGTTCCCCTGGGGATCTTATGAATAATGAGATGAGCTACAAGCCTTATAAGGGTATAAAAATGGGAATAAATCCTTAGCACATGGGTTGGATGAGATTCCATAGAGATATAAAAATTCATGTGACCTAAGGAATAAAATCATATAAACATGAGATCTCTTAAACATGAAATTATAGAAATGGTGAAGCAATATAAAACATGAATTTAGTAGGAGTCAAGGACAACCACCAAGATCATTTCACATAGCAAGACATTCCATAGCTAACCACCAAGACCATCAAAGATAACATCTCATTAGACTTATCTTTACACAATACATTGGAGTGCTATATGTTTACACCCATCATAAAATTTTATGAATCTCTTTCCCACATATGTATTAATATATAATCAATATCTCATAATCATAATGTTTACCCATGGAATTAAATGGTTACAACAATAATGTCATAAAGCATAAAAAATGGTCGTATCATAGAGGTTTTCATGAATGTATGTCACTATTATATACATGTACATTAATAATGGAAAATATGAATGTACCATAGAAAGTGATATCATGTAGAAGTGGAAAAATATATGAAATGTATTCAATAAATTTTATCAAAAAAATATTTTGAGAGGTTTTAAGGAAAATACTATATTGCCTTTAATATGTAAAAGGGATAAATACTTTATAAAAAATACGATGTGATCTAGGATGGTTTTAAATATAAAAATAATTATCTTATAAATTCAATCATGGCTTAAAATAGTAGATAGAGTTCTCTTGAAATCCGGATAGAATTCAGGATGTTCCCTCAAAACAGGTTTCCTTTTCGGGTATTATTTTGGAGGGAATCACATAAAAACATGTATGTCCCAGAGAGATAATGAGGGATGGAACATGAAAAATGAGTTAAGAGCGTATATACAGTATTTATAAGTTGGAAATAAAAAAGAAAAGAAAAATTCATTTTTCTAAAATGAAGATAGATAAACCCAATGGAATAATGGTTTTTCTGGTGGAATCCCTTATAAAATATTGGCTTTGTATTATGTGTACTTAAGAGGGATTAATTTGAGAGAAAGGGATTTCTAATATTTTATAAATAATGATTAATTTATGTGGGAGGTTTGTAATCATACCCCATCACTAGGAATTACACATATAAAAGCATAACACCAAATACACTCTTGAATTAAAGTTAAATGGAGAGGATCCTTTAACATAATTTTTATGGTGGTATTTTCTTGATCTTAATGAAATGAAAAATAAAATTAATTCCATAAATTAATAATTCCAGAACATATTTTATATGTAAGATGTTTATTATAACCATTTTAAATTCATTTATAAACATTTTTATTTGTTATGAAGTTCAATTTCATTGTTTGGGTCAGTTTTCTTTCTTGGTTTTAATGATCAATTCATGTTCAGATAAACATGTACTATGAAAATGATTATACAGAATTTAAGTTATATTTAATTATTGGACATCCTGAATGTTTCTTGGTTGAAAATTTAATTTCATTACTTAGATTGATGTTGAATCATTATATAAAACTTTAGTTACAACCTTGTGGGTTAATTGGATGTTTTAGAACTTAAATAACAAATTTGGTTCTATAATCCAAAACCATGTGTAAAAAAGGATTCCAAAACTTTAGATGAGGAATAATACATATATTATGTTCTATTTCAACCATGAAAATTGTTTCATTAATAGAATTTATGATGGAAATAGAAATGGAAAAGCCATCATCCTTGAATGTGGTAAATTAAAAAATCTTAAATAGTGTCTTTACGACTAAAATAAATGATGAGTAATTGAGATATGATAATATATTATTAATTTATCATAACAAAATTATTTTACGTGTAATTTAATATAATTTTCAGAACATTTGTATGAGGATAAATAAGGATTGAAATGAAAACAAATGAACTTGAAAATAAAAATATAGAAAAGAAAAGTGGAATTTAACTCTTGATTCAATCGTCCTTGAGAGCATCTTAATGGCAAAATATTTGGACTTTTGAAGATAACAAAGGCTATTTGATGCGGGGGTGGAGATTGGGGAGCGAATTGTTTTTTAATATAGTAATGTCACATGGCCTTAGATGAGTGAAGAGAAGAGGTAAGGATGTGTGGTGTTTATTGCGGAGGAGAAGAGGGTGTTCATAATATTATAATTATTAGAGTATTATTTTTCTCTAAGACAAGAAATAGTGATGATTACATGACCAAAAATAGAAATAATTTTATTTCAGTTTGTTATTTGTGTACTTACATCACTTTTGATATGAATAATAGCGTATTTATATTATATTGTATTTCTATAGTAAATTAATGCATTTACTATTGATTATAAATTCATGTATTTTAGAAAAATAACAAAAAGTCTCCATAACCATTTTTCAATGTATAGAATCAAAAAATGAAATTCATTTTTCAAAAATAATATTCTAAATATAGTTAATTTATTTTTTAATTAAAATCATAATTTACTCAAAAAACAGCAATTTCAAAACATTTATTTTCAAATTCCCAAATACTGGAATCTTGTACTTCCACATTAATCTTATTTATATACAATCATAGGTAAGATTAATATTCAGAAGGTTATATTACTATTAATAAGTGTAAAATTACTATTCATAAGGTTTTTTTACTCTTAACCAAAAATAAATAAATTGGTCACTTTCAACTCCAAATAACTTACTGATCCCAACCGTGTATGTCATATTTTGGAAATTCAAAACACAACAGTGAAAAACATATGTTTAAAGATCACATAGTACATAGTAGTTCATTGTGTTGTTATTTTATTTGATTATATGACATAATAATAGGATGGATATTTTCAATTGAAAAATAGTGGTTCATTTCATTCTTCCCCCTTAAGAAATTTCATCCTCAAAATTTCGTTTTACATTATAGGCCGTAAATAGGTGTGGGTACTTCTCCTTCATTGGATCCTCCAGTTCCCATGTTGCATATTCATACATATGATTCCACTATAGTACCATGAAAATTTTTGTAGTCTTGGTATGTATAATGTTATCTCTATGATCCATGATATTCATTGGATGCTCCTCAAAAGATAGATCAACCTCCAACCATACCACTTCAGAAGAGAGTACATATGAAGGATGTGTTATGCACGTCCTTAAGAGGGATACATTTAAGACATCATATACTATGGGAAAGGTATGTAAAAGTTCTAGTCGATAGGTCGTTGCTCAAATACAGTCAAGGATATCGAAGGGGCCAATGTACATGGGATAGAACTTTCATTTTTTCCTAAAACATATGACCTTTTTCCATGGAGATATGTGTAAAAATACTGTGTCTCCAACTCCAAACTAATGGTCATAGTGATGATTGTCTGTATAACTCTTCTATCTACTTTGGGAATCCTGGATATGATGTTGGAATGGTTTTCAAATTCACCACCATTTCATTGACCTTTTTAGGTCCTATAAGCTTATGCTCAGTAACTTCATTGCAACATGTGGATGTTTTGCACTTTTTCCTATAAAGGGATTCATATAGTGCCATTCAGATGATCGAGTGGAAACTATTTCTGTAGGGTAATTCAACAAGTGGAATATGTTGGTCCCATCATCCTTTAAATTCCATATATAATGCTCTCAACATGTCTTTCATTGTTTGAATATTTTTCACAGATTGGACCTTAATAAGAGGATGAATTGCCTTATTGATGTTCAGTTCAACGCTTAGAGCATTTGGAGTCTTTTCTAGATCATCAAGGTGAATCATGGATCTCTATTAGTGAAAATAAATAGTGGTACTCCGTGAATTCTTACCCCCTATTTGATATATATCCATTCATGTTGATCTAATTAATAGTCCTCTATAATTTCAATAATGTAATCTTTTTTGTAAGATGATCCACAATGACCCATATAGAAATATTTCCTCTAGACGTCCTCAGAAGTCCTGTGAAAAATTCCATGGTGATGTTATCCCACTTAAATATTTGTTGGTGTTGTGGTTGCATCATCCCCATATACATTTTCTTCTCATCCTTCACTTGTTGACATACATGGTACATTGATCAATATTCAGCAATCTCCCTTTTCATAATGTCCCACCAAAAGTGTTGTCATAGATCTCGATACATCTTTGTGATCCCTAGGTGAATAGAGAAGGTTGATTTTTGTGCATCATTCAAAATATTCTTCTGTATATTTGGATCTGATGGTACACATAATCATGAAAAAAATATTACAACTCCTTCCTCATAAATCTTGAACTATGCGAATTTTACATTTCTGATAGCTTTCATCCTTTTTAGAATTTCCACATCTTTATTTTGATCATCCTTTATTTTCTCCATGAGGGAAGGATGAGAAATTATTTTAGTAAAGATTGATGATGTTCCCCTATAAGTGATTCTCATGTCCATCCTCTACAAATATAAGAAGATCAACTCCTTTTAAATTATCATCATTGGTAAATATTCAGGATCCTTTATACTTAGAGCATATGCCTCGTGTTTTCATTATAGGGATTGTAGTGGATTGATGAATTATAATCCTTGATGATATCTATCCATCTTTAGTTGTTCATATTATGATCTTTTTCAGTGAACATTAATTTTAGACTCTTTTTATTAGTATATATCTCAGGCTTCTCCCCATACAGATAATGTCTCAAGATTGTTAATGCAATGATCACAGCTGGCTACTCCAGATCATGAATAGGATAGTTTTTCTCATGGATTTTCATCTCCCTTGAGGTGTAGGCTATCACATTATCATTTTTCATTAGAAAATAGGTTAATCCCTTCTTTGAAGCATCACTCTACTACACAATGCGTTATCCACATTTTAAGACTGTGAGTATAAGAACAGGGATAATCCTCTTTTTTCAACTCCTTGAAATAGTCATCACAATCCTAATTCCAAAAAAACATTACTCCATTCTATTTCAGCTTGGCCATTGTGTTTGAAATTCACACAAAGTTCCTAAAAAATAATCGATAATACCAAACTAGATAAAAAAGCTACATATCGTCGTCATAGATATTAGTATGGGCTACTCTTCAATCGCCTTTGTCTTAAAAGGTTCCAAAGATATCACTTTGTTGGTGATAACATGCCCCATGTATCATACATACTCAATATAGAACTCACAATTACTGTAATTTTTCCATCACAATGTCATTAACATAGTATTCAAACCACGTCATGTTCCTCCTTTCTCTTGGAGTATATCAAAATATCATCGACCCCAACCACCAAAAATTTATCAAGGTAATATCTAAAAAATCTATTCATTAAATCCATGTAAATTGTTGGAGAATTAGGGAGTCCATAGGGCATCATAATGAACTCATTGAGTCAAAACCTTGTTTGAAAGGCATTCTGGGGAATATATTCCTTCTTCACCTTTAGTTATTTATATCTTTATAGATTGTCCACATTAAAGAAATAACAGGCCCCACAAAGCTGATCAAAACAGTCATATATTTATTGAAGGGGATTCTAGTTCTTTATCTTGATTTTATTGAGCTCACTATAATCAATGAAGAGGAAAATTGATCTATCCTTCTTCATGATGAAGAATACTGACACACCCCATGGTGAAGCACTCGGGTGTATAAAACCCATCTCTAGATTCTCTTAAAACTAATTATTCATCTCTTCCAACTCTACGGTGGACATTCTATAATGTTTCATTGATATATATAAGGAACCAGAAAAAAGTTCTATTGAGAACTCATCCTATCGATTATAAGGAAGACCAGACAACTCTTCTAGGAATACATCTGTGTAATGTCTCACAATGTTCATGTCTTCAATCATGATTTTCTCCTTTGCCTCAATCATTTGGGCTAGATTTTCCTACTCTAAGGATGAAATATCCACACTTGAGGCGATGATCTTAATGAAGATTAATCTTCCTCTTTACAGATGTATTGAATTAGACAATGCTTCGAGACTTGAAGAGTGATATCCCTTTCTGGATATTTGATGTTAGATTTGTATAGTGTTATCCAATCCATGCCCAGGATAGCATCAAATTCCACTAAAGGAAGTATAATGTGATTCTTTGGGAGGTTCTGGCCAAAAATATTAACCATCGAGGAGTTATAAACTAAGGACGCAATAATTTCCCCATTCTCAATTCTCAAAGATGACTTATCCACTAAATTTTGATTTTGTGTTTGAGTAGTTATACTAAACATGAAAGTTATGAAAGAATGTGTAGAACCAGAATCAAATAGTATGTTCATTATTCTTTAATGAATAATAGGTATAATGGTCAACACATCAACATCTGGATCCACCTCAACATTAGCGATATCATAAGACCTTACTTGTTGCATTGGAGGTTGTTTTTGATTGCCTCCAACAACTATTGGATTAGGGAAATTGTTCATATAATACCCATGATACTTGTAGTGGTAACACTGTTCTATAGGATGACTGTAAATCAGAACCTTCATTTCTTCCTCCACATTAATAGGATTATTCATATATCGTCGGTAGTGTTTATCTAGATGTCCCAACTTTCCACAATGGAATCAATTATTGGTTCCTTTTATACAACTCCCATGATTCTTCATTCCAAAAAAAATTACAAGTGGGATATTCGGGCTTCTTTCCATCATGGGAATTGTTTGTTGAACAACCCATGTTGTTCTCCAATTTCCACTTCTTCTCACTGGGCCCACGATACCACTAAAATTCTCTAATAATCATTTCAACCATGAGGGAACAACAAAAAATCTCCTCATTACTTTATAAGTATTTAATTTCCATTTCATTTAGTAGACTCAACATTAGTCTTCAAAAGAAGTCATCCATCTTTCATTCTCTTTTCATGACAATGCCATAGGTGTACCGTTCAAGCCTTGTAAATATTGCCTCATACACCCCAATGGAATCTTCTTCCTTCTTAATAAGTCCAAGTAACTATCTATCCATCTTGAGATGGAAGGTTTGTAGAAAATATTTATTGAAAAACCTTCTCTTGAATTCCTCCCGAATAATGGACCCAATTTCGGCCTAGGGCTTCATATTCTTGATCGGTGGCCACCACATATAATCTTCCCTATCAAAATGATAGACCCCAAGTACAAATTTTTCTTCATCTGAGCACTGGAGGATGGAGAATATCATTTTAATGGAGTTAATCACTATTCCATGGGGAGGGGATCATAGGATCCGATAAAAATGGGAGGTCATTTCCCCATGAAGGATTCAACGAAAACATTCTCATTCCATAGACGGGATGTAGAGACACAAAGCTTGAAGTACATAGAAATTACTTTACTTTTGCGGAATACTTAATACATAACAAAAACAAATACACAAGGACCATAATTGTTTAGTGTCTTTTAAATCTTGGAACATAATTTTCTAATCGTCGTGAAAGATCTTCCACATCCCCCATAAATATCTTCCCCTTTTGTTTTCATACCAAAAATCTTTCTTGATATCCTGGGGAAAAGAAAACATATAAAGGGTGAGCTCAAATGCTTAGTAAGGGTAATAATGGAGAAAATAAAACAAACCATATACCTTTGAACATAAAAACATGAACATAATGTTTAAACATCAAAATATTGTCCAATGACATAAAACATGGAAGTATGTAAGGTATAGATCATAATAGAACATCAGTCATGATAAAATAGCTTGGAAATTTAACTTTTATTGTGGAAAAACATTAAGCACATTATATGATTTTCATAGTAGCCAAGGAATTACTACCAAGACTGTCTTAGTGAACAACGTCCCTTTCTAAATCGAGTTCACTCCTCATTTCAGTAATATAACACTGAACCGGATTAACTTACCGTTCCATCTATGTCTATCTCATGAGATATAAATCATTTCCCAATGAATTTGGAGGGAGATATATGTCCCACCCATCTCATAATGAAATCATTCTTACTTCTTCCACAACATGAACATAAATCATTCATCATTACCCAACGTATAAAATGGGTTTCATAAACATCATCCCATTATAACATAATCAAAAAAATGGATATCATTTCTTCATAAGAATAATTTAGCCATGTAAATCATAGATAAATTATAATTGAAACATACACATATGAAATAATTCCATCTTATATGGAAAATGGATTTGATAAAACACTTGAAATGAATTCTTTAGGAAAATATCCTTTCTACTTCAAAATAATTTTCTTTTCACAAAATTCCTTGAAATTTTAAAGGAAAAGGATTTTGTTGAAAATAGTCATGAAATCTTGTAGAGTAAACTTCATGAAAATAACTCCTTATAAAATCTTAAAAATCTGTTAATTCTGTATAAGTTAAAAATACATTCTCCTCGTACATTTGTCAGAAAATTCAAAAAGTACCTCGTATGGTAATAAAAAGAAAGATTCCTTCCATATGATGTGGTAAAAAAAAGGATAAAAATACATTTAAACATATAGGGAAGATAAGTAATCATTTTATGAAATCATTCTGAGAACATATGGACATGGATAATAAACGTAACTCTAGTAAATACTTACGAATAAACAATCTCGGATAAGAATGAGATTGGAATAATTATCCCTTACCTTATGTCTGATATACATAGTATGTATCCGAACATCCAGTATAATGATTTAAATTATTTCATTGAATTATTAAAGATTCATATTCATTTTTATGATATCATATGCGGTTTACTTATGAATTTATTTTACCCATTCTTTTGTAAATTTGATGTAAAAGCAGCGATTTGGGTAAAATCGTTTCATTTATTGTACGTGTTTCGACATGTTGTTTTTGATAATATTAATTATATAATGATTTACTTAATTCTATAATGTAAAAAATGATTTATATATAATATATATTCATCATATGCATATATATATTATATATTGTTAAATGGAATGAAATACACCGTTCATGGAGATGGTAGGTCGTACGTACGCATGAACGCTGTTTTCATTTCCTTATTGAAATGAATGGAATTAAGTAGATGACATACATATATATATATATATAAATATAGTATCATTATTATTTCATATATTTTTTTATTATTAATTATATATACTTTAGAATCATTCATGAATGGTAAATCATTGAAAATGAATCTCATCACGTTCATGGAGATGGTAGTCCGTACGTACGCACGAATGATGATATCATTCCCATGATAATGGAATTGTATTGAAGTGTTTTTATAATATTTCAGAATCATTATCAAATTACAATAATCATATATTGTTATATATTTATTCCATTATACCCATCCATGTAAGGTGGTGGTGGAAAACAGATTACACCACGGCGTGGAGAGGGTATTCCGTACGTACGCACGCGTGGTGATTTCATTTTCTGTAGGATGGATAGAAGATGAAATTAGGTTGTTTAATATTTATAATAACATATCATTATATTAGTGATAATATTGTTATTAAATTTTTATGAAACAAATAGAGAAGAATATATATAAGAAGAAATAAATTGGAAAGAATCGGTAAAGGATATTACCTCTTCTTTGATGTTCCTCTTCTTAACCTCCTCTTAAGGCACTAGTGTCGGACTTTTGAGGAGACCAGAACCTCTATAACGTTTATAGGGAATATGGTAAGGGTAATGGGAAGAGGGTGTCTGAGAATCAAGGCTCAAAAGGGTGTGAAGTGAAGAGGGAAGGGGTGCCATTTTTATAAGGGAGGAGAGGGGTACCGTTGGGAAAACATAAAATATTATTTTATAATAAAGTCATATTTTGTTAATAATAGCTCTAAATTAATTTATTTCGAAGCTAATGTGGGGATTGGTCGAAATACTATCAACTAATATAATTTAGACAACTTTAGGATAATATTTTACCTTATCATTTAGATTTAACTCTATGTTAAATAATTTAACATTTACTGTGTCTTCTTTTTTTCTTACACTATATGGTTAATAAACATACTATAACAAGTCAAAAGAACCCCAGGTTGTTAATTATAAATATATATAACCTTACATATATAATTTGTCCAAACTGTAGATTTTTAGAAATAAAATAACAACTAATAATATAATATTTCTTTTAGAAAATATTTTATGTTAATTTTGACACTATTTGGTAATTGAATTTTATGAAAATCATAACAGCATGACTAGTTTTAAATTTTTTAATTAAATCAATACTAACTTGTCATATTATCCTATAAAATTAGTGTAATTCATAAAAATTCTCAAATTATATTTATTGAGGTTTTTATATATCAATTATGTTAAAATTTCCTTAATAAGGTCACACTGCATCATCATTATGTCATTAATAAATTAAATTATTTAATGTCTAAAAATTATAAATAAAATAAAATTATGTACGAAATATTTTTATCTTCATAATTAATATTTATAGTAGAATTTTTCTTATGTATAACCCTATATGTAATTTTTTTTATTTATTAAACTTCTGTTTTAACCTTTTTAACTCTTCTTTAAATAAAATAATAATAAGTGTCCTAATCTAATCCAAGTGGACCTAAAGGGTAATATTCTATTCCTAAGGTTTTTTTGGTCAAATTACACTTATCTAATAGAATTAAGACATGTGTTAGGGTAATAATAATATCATTTTAACCGTTAATTACCCTATTTACTTTTAATTGTGGTAAATAAAAGCTAAAAGTTACTATTCACCGAAAATTATTTCTATCTTATTGAACCACATTATACTCTTTGATATTAACTGTGTCTCTCGGATTTTCAAAATTCCACTCACAGAAGCCGTAAAATTATGTTCTATGTAGATTTTCAAATTCTCCTAGGAGGTGGGTACAAGATGGTGAAAAGTTCAATAAATTTTTTATATATCTAAAATTATTCTAAAATGACTCAAATGATTTACATTGAACTTATATAGGTATTATGTATCAATTTTGACCTAAAATAAATTTAAATAAATTAAATAATTATTTTTACAAAAGGTGGTTTTTAAATAGTATCCCAGTGTTTTCACTATTCATAAAAAATGAATGTTTTCAGAAAAATACCAAACTTTCACCCGAGGCTAATTTTGATATTTCAAATCCAAAAATGAAGTCCATTTTGAATGATAAAATTTATAAAATTTCAAAAATGTGTGTATTATTATTCATAACGGCTAGTTTATATAATATTTTAATTGCATATCTTTGTTTATTGAAACTCAGTATAGCGTACAACACACGCTATCATGGAAGGCCGCGATTACGTGTAATGTAAGCCAATTCAAGGTTGCGTGTAGTGCAATACTCGTTTTTTTGTTTCATATAAAAGAATACAACCATATTTCATTTATACATTGAATATATATATATATATATACATATACACTCAATGTTTCGTAGAATAACTACTATCAAAGGAACTTGAAATTGTGTGTAACACGATCCAGGAATAGTTTTGCATATACTGAAAGCTAATACGGTCTTGTGTATAGTGTAAGATATTCTTAGTGTAGCGTACAAAAGAAGATGTGAACAAAATTAACAAGAATAAATCTCATAAAATCTCAGGGTGTTACATTTTACCCCCCTAAAAATAAATTTCGACATCGAAATTCATCGGGGTTATAAATGGTTTTTTACTTGAGAGCTTCATTCATCATAAATAAGAATACTAAAACTTACTCTTAAAAAATGAATGTTTGAAACAAAATGGATACCCAATTTAACTCATCACTTGGGTTCCCACATATTCGATCACAAGTGAAAATATGGATATAGAAGAAAATCTAACCTTCATGTTCTGATGGATAGTGGTAGAGAACATGGCTATGAAAAATCCAACAGTCACAAAGCCATATAATTGTGATGATCTAAGGCACCATTTGATTCATCAGATATGAGAGCACTAAGATTGCAATTTTTGTTTTCAAGATCATTTCCCTAACGTTGAATAATTTTTGAATTAAAAGAAATACTTACTTGATTTTGGTACAATCTCAACGTTGCTCGTGCTTGAACAATTTCCACTTCATCTCTTAAAGAAATGAAGTTGAATTTGTCTTTCGCGAAGTGTTAGCAGATCATGTGATATAATGATAGGTCATTCCATCTGTCTCAAACATAGAGTTAGAAATGGTTATATACATAAGTTCATCTATGGTGAGATTAATCAGATATGGTTCCAAAATGGACTTATAAATCATCTATCATCCTGTTTAATAAAGTAAAACTAGTTTCTACTAACTAGGGACTTCCTGTAGGCCAGTGGTAGGTGATAAAGGCATGTCTCACTTTAGTTGTGTGTTCGATTCTTACAGCCTTGTCTGATGCGACGTTTTTTCACCCATCCTGAAGGTTATCCTTTTTCAAAAACAATACTATTTTAACAAAAAGTTCTATCCTTAAACAATAGGATCTGACGTCCAACATAATCCATTCCAATATTTTGGCTTATCCAAAATACATCTGTCCAATCTCATAGTATTAAGAAAACTATTACATGAAATGTCTCATAACAAGCACGTTAATGCCATCATTTATCCCCCATATATAATAAGATATATCTTGTTGGTCACATTCCAAACATGTGAATACCTTAATCATGTATTCTTTTGAAACATGAATTACCATAGAACCTTAGTGAAAACATGAGTTTTGTCAAAAGTTAACTCTTTTCACATACCAAAATCCAAAAAATTATATATACTCAAACCATGATATCACTTAGTCCTTAAAAAAATAATTATCTCATGAATACTATCAAACAATTTATTTTCTCCTTATCCCTTCATTATGCGCATATCATATGCTTTCCAAAATATTCGAATCAACTTTCATGGTTATCGGTACCATATTCTTATAGAAAAACACAATGGACCAATACACAGATATTTCAATATATTATAAAAGTACCGCATCAACATTATTATTGAATTCGAATACTTAAGCCCTTCAATCCAACCCCTTCAAATATTGGATTGGAATAGGTCCTTCCTTGATTTAGAAGAAACTTATTAGGTCAGGGAATTGAGTTGGGTAATTACCATGTTCTCTGTAGATAAGACATTGGACTCTATAATAGCTTGTCACACTGTGACCCTTTTCTCCATGTAGATAACATCTTTACCTCCTTTTGAGGTATTCCTCAAGGTTTTTCTTCCCTTATTTAGAAATCTCAATCTTCTTTTATCTATGCTTATCACCATGATAACATGCATAAAATTCAATCTTCCTCTTACTTGATGATTTAGGAATACCACTAAAGTTCACCTTGTTAATCATATATCGAGATGACTGATTCGGCATAATAACAATATCTTCCTCTTCATGTGTTACATAATTTCGTTAATCGTAGTCACCAATTTTTCCATTGGAATCAATGTTAACTGAATTCTTTATCTTTCCCTCCATTAACTAGGACCAGAAACCATAGTGTAAAAACATTTAAAATAACGAGGAACCACATAATCATAAAAAGTCACTTATGGGATGTATAATTTGTCAAAAAATATTTAATCCATGACACCTCAGGTTCACCCTAGGTTATTCATGATCGTCAACATAATTATAGGACTCTAACCTATATGTGTTCTTAACCTTAGGGACATCCCTAGACATACCTCAGAAATATCTCTAGGGATCTTACTAAAGTTAACCATCATAGTTTCCAAAGGTTAATTAAACCTTTCCTCTGAAACCAACTGTAGAGACCCAAATCTTGACGTACTTAGAAATTACTTTACTTTTTCGAAATACTTAATACATAACAAAAAAACACACAATGACCGTAATAGTTTTGTGTCTTTGGAAACTCAGAACATAATCTTCTAATCATGGTGAAATATCTTCAACATATCTCATAGAGATCTTCCCCCTTTGTTTTCTTACCAAAACGATTATTTATATCCTGGGGAAAAGAAAACATATAAAGGGTGAGATCAAATGATCATTAAGGGTAAGTATGGAGAAAATAAAACAAACCATATACCTTTGAACATAAAAACATGAACATAATGTTTAGACATCAAAATATTGAGAAATGACATAAAACATGGCAGTACTTAAGGCATAGATTATAATGGAAACTTAATCCTGATAAAATATCTTGGAAATAAAACTTTTAATTGTGGAAAAACATTAAGCACAATATATGATTTCCATAGTAGCCATGGAATTGCTTCCAAGATCGTCTTAGTGGACATTGTCCCTTTCTGAATTGAGTTCACTCCTTATTTCAGTCCTGTAACACTGAACCAGATTAACATACCGTTCCAGCCATGACTATCTCATGGGATATAAATCTTTACCCAATGCATTGGAGGCTGATATAGGTCCCACCCATCTCATAATTAAATCATTATTACTTGTGCAACACCATGAACATAAATCATTCATCATTACCCAAAATATAAAATGGGTTTCATAAACATCATTCCATCATAACATTATCAAAAAAATAGATATCATTACATAATAAGAAAAGTTAAGCCATGTAAATCCTAGGAAAATTATACTTGAAACATAAACATATGAAATAATTCTATCTTATATGGAAAATAGTTGTGATAAAACACTTCAAATGATATCTTGAGGAAAATATCCTTTCTTCTTCAAAATCATTTTCTTTTCACAAAATTTCATAGAATTTTAAAGGAAAAGGGTTTTGTTGAAAATAGTCACGAAATCATGTAGAGTAAGCTTCATGAAAATAAGGCCTTATAAAACCATAAAAATATGTTCATTCCATATAAGTTAAAAAAACATTCTTCTCATACAGTTTTGTTGGAAAAGTCAAAAAGTGCCTCGTATGGTAAACAAAAGAAAGATTACTTCCATAAGATGTGGTAAAAATAAAAAAAGGGTAAAAATTTCATTAAACATATAGGGAAGAAATTTAAACATTTTATGAAAATATTCCGAGAACATATGGACATGTATAATAAACAAAACCCCAGTAAATACTTCCGAATAAACAATCTCAGATAAGAATGAGATTGGAATAATTATCCCTTACGTTATGTATGATATGCTTCGTATATATCCAAACCTCCTATATAGTTATTTATATAATTTCATTGACTTATTATAGAATCATATTCATTGTTATGATATCATTTATGGTTTACTTATGACTTAATATTACCCGTTCTTTTATAAATTCGATATAAAAGCATCGATTTGGGTAAAATCGTTTCATTTATTGTACGTGTTTCGACTTGTTGTACTTTATATTATTACTTATATTGTCATTTAATTAATTATAGAATATAAAACATGATTAATATATAATATATATTCAGCATAAACATATATATATGATATATCGATAAATGGAATGAAATACACCATTCATGGAGACGGTAGGTCATACGTACGCATGGACACTGTTTTCGTTTCCTTATTGAAATGAATGGAATTAAGTAGATGACATACATATATATATATATAAATCAATCCAGTATCATTATTATTTCATATATTTCATTATTATTCATTACATATACTTTATACTCATTCATGAATGGTTAATCATGGAAAATGAATGTGATCGTATTCGTAGAGATGGTAGTCAGTACATACGCATGAATGATGATATCATTCCCATGATCGTCGAATTTTATTAAAGTGTTTTTATAATATTTTAGAATCATGATAAATTTACAATAAATCTATATAGTTATTTATTTACACCATTATACCCATCCAAGTAAGGTGGTGGTGGAAAACAGACTACACCACGACATGGAGACGGTATTCCGTACGTATGCACGCACGGTGATTTCATTTTCCGTAGCATGGATAGAAGATGAAATTGGGTTTTTTCATATTTATAATAACATATCAGTATATGAGTGATACTGATGTTGTTAATTTATGATGAAACAAATAGAGAAGATGTAATAGAAGAAGAAATAAATTAGAAATAATTGGTAAAGGATATTACCTCTTCTTTGATGCGTCTCTTCTTAACCTCCACTTAAGGCACTAGGGATGGACTTTTGAGGAGAAAAGAACCTATATAATGTTTCTATGGAATATTTGAAGGTAAATGGGCAGAGGTTTTCTGAGCTTCAAGGCTCAAAATGGTGTGAAGAGAAGAGGGAAGGGGTGCCTTTTTTATAAGGGAGGAGAGGGGTACCTTTAGAAAAACATAAAATATTATTTTATAATAAAGTCATATTCAGTTTATAATAGCTCCAAATTAAAATATTTCGAAGCTAATATGGGGATGGGTAGAATTAATATAAACCAATAGAATTTATACTACTTTAGGTTACTATTTTAACCTTATCATTTAGATTTAACTCTAAGTTAAATAATTTAACTTTTACCGTGTCTTCTTATTTTCTTACACTATATGGTTAATAACATACAATAACAAGACAAACGAACCCCAAGTTGTTCATTATTAATATATATAACTTTATATAACTAATTTGGTCGAACCATAGTTTTTTTGGAATAAAATAACAGTTAATAATAATATTTTTTTTAAACAATTATTTTATGTCAATTTTGACACTATTTGGTTATTGATTTTTGTGAAAATCATTACAACATTATTTGTTAGAAGAAAGTTAATTAAATCAATAATAAAATGTCATATTAACCTATAAAATTAGTGTAATTCATACAAATTCCCAAATTACATTTATTTCTTTATATATAATTTCAATTATGTTAATATTTGATTAATGAGGTAATTATTTATCATCATTGTTTCATTAATAAATTAAATTATATAATGTCTGAAAATTATAAATAAAATACGATTATGTAGGAAATATTTTTATCATTCTAATTAATATTTATAGTAGAATTTATCTTATGTATAAACCTATAATTAAAATGTTTTGGTAATTAAACTTTGATTGTAACCTTTTTAACTCTTCTTTAAATTAAATAATAATAAGTGTCCTAATCTAATCCAAGTGGACCTAACAGGTAATATTTTATTCCTAAGGTTGTTTTTGGTCGAATTACACTTATCCAATAGAATTATGACTTGTTTTAGGGTAATAATAATATCATTTTTACCGTTAATTACCGTATTTACTTTAAACCGTGGTAATTAAAAGTAAAAAGTTATTATTCTCCAAAAATTATTTTTATCTTATTGAACCACGTTTTAATCCTTGATATTAATCGTGTCTATAAGATTTTCTAAATTCCACTCACAGAAGCCGTAAAATTATGTTTTATGTAGATTTTTAAATGTTCCTAAAAGGTGGGTAAAAGATGGTGAAAAGTTCAATAAAATTTTTATATATCTAAAATTATTCTAAAATGAATCAAATGAATTACATTGAACATATATAGGTATTGTGTATCATTTTTTACCTAAAATAAATTTAGATAAAATAGATAATTATTTTTACAAAAATTTTGTTTTTAAATAGTTGCCCAGTGTTTTCACTATTCATCAAAAATTGCAAGATTTCAGAAAAAGACCAGAATTTCACCCGAGGCTAATTTTGATATTTCGAATCCAAAAATGAAGTCCAATTTAAAAGATAAAATTTATAAAATTTCAAAAATTGGGTATTACCATTCATAATTGATAGTTTATATAATATTTTAATAGAATTTTTTGTTTAGTGAAACTCAGTATTGCGTGCAACACATGCTATCATGGAAGGTCGTGATTGCGTGTAATGTAAGCCATGTCAGGGTTGCATGTAGTATAAGACTCTTTGTTTGTTGTGTATAATAGAATCCAACCATATTTCATTTATACATTGAATATATATATATATACATTCAATGTTGCGGAGAATAACTACTATCAAATGAATATGAAATTGTGCGTAACACGATCCAAGAATAGTGTTGCGTATACTTCAATCTAATATGGTTTTTTGTATAGCGCAAGATAATCTTGGTGTAGTTTCCAACAGAAGATATGAAAGAAATTAAAAAGAATAAATCTCATAAAATCTCGGGGTGTTACATGGGATGTGTCTTCCACATGATTCAAGTTAGTTTTCATAAATTGAGCTATCTGAAGAAGTACAATAATGATGTTTTTGGCCCATGCTTCCATCATATCAGGCATATCTTTAGGTCAATAATCACATTCCTTATCACATTGATTATTTGAATGTGTTCTTCTATTTCCATATACTAACTGAGAAAAATTACATACAATTAAAGGGCCTGAATACTTAGTTTTTGAACATAAAAAGGAAACTTCTGAATATAAAAGCATAAACTTCTAAAGGAGATGTATATCATAAATTTTTATTCCTTAGGATTAAATCTAGGTTATCCTAAATCTATTTCTTATGATATATTATTATTAGATTTTTTATTCCATTAATAATGGTTTGTAGTATGCTCATGAATTTAACAAAGATTATCCTTCTAGAATGTCAAACCTAGAGTGCAGCAAAGTTTCGTTGTCTTGTACCTAGATACCATGGGTCTGGATCCAATCTCCTTGTTGAAGTTTTCAATCCTAGGTACTTCTGTTCTAGAGCCACCTCAAACCATTTTTTTGTCACGATCCATCCAATGGGGCCCGTTCCGTGACTACCCCAAGCCCGCCTTCCAATGGCAAGGGGCTGGCGACTAGCACTGAAAGGCATCTTCCCCAAAAACCATGAATGTATTTCCTTTATATCCTGTAAATACACACAACCAAGAAAAAAAAGACACGAACAAGGTAAAATATATAGCAAAAAGAAGGCTCAAAGTAAGAGGGATGGAATACAAGCCCACCAGTAAAGGTACATGTACAACTGAAATACAATACAACTGAAGTAAGAGAAAAATAGCTATTGGGTCATCCTATGAGGTTCCTACCTGATGGGTAGGTACATATCGCCTCCTCAGCACTCCACGTCCACCCGTCTCTTCTACGTACCGACATGCTGTATGATCCACCTCCAGCATCGGCAAAACCTGGTGCCCTCAGCCTCGATCATTGTTGTTCGTCATCTGCACAAAACACAACAAGGTGCGGGCATACCCACTGCAGAGGTGAGTATAACGTTACATGGTAGGGACCCCTATACCCTTAAGGTCTCACGAAATCTGCAAAGGATAAACCAGAAATCATGTAAACAATTGAAAACCTTACTTAGGTATATGCCCATACATATACCTAAGTTATCAAGTATACCCATCTCAACCATGAGGAAACACATGGTCCAACCCAAAAGGCCAAAGATATACTATTCCACAAATGTCAAAACACCACAAAGGTAAATACCACACATTTACGCCACACAGAAGAATACCACAAAGGAATCACAAAGAAGGTAAAGAATCTGCTCATACATGGTATATCATATGCAGAATAGTAATGAAGATTATATATAACTACTGAATCATCTTTCTCTGTTAAGAAGAATACCCCCGAAGGATCCTACATCATCATCAGACACACAGAGGGTCATAGTACATCATTATACCCACACAAGATCCTAGTACCTCGTCAGACACACACAGGATCCTAGTACATCGTCAGACCCACATAGGATCCTAGTGCATCGTCAGCACATCTTCTGACCTATAAAGGACCCTAGTACATCGTCATTATGTCATCAGTACCACACATGATCCTAGTACATTGTTAGTACGTCGTCAAACCCACGTAGGATCCTAGTACATCATTAGTACATCGTCACACCCACTCAGGATCCTTGTAGATCTTCTGTACGTCGTTAGACCCACACGTGATCCTAGTACATCGTCAGTACGTCGTTTGACCCAGACAGGATCCTTGTACATTGTCAGTACATTTTCAGACCCACACAGGATCCTAGAGCATCTTCAGTATGTCGTCAGACCCATACACGATCCTAGTACATCGTCAGTATGTTGTCATACCCACACTAGATCCTAGTACATCACTAGTATGTCATCAGACCCACATAGGATCCTAGTACATTGCCAGTACGTCGTCAGACCCACACAATATCCTAGTACATTTAAGGTTGGTAATAAGACCCACACATGATCCTAATACATTTCCAGTATGTCATCAGACCCACACATGATCCTACAAAATCTCCAGAGCTAGAAACAGGGTACCTGAACTGAGATTTCATGTCACCGGGAGAGTCTACTCCTCAAGCTATTGGTCAATACTTCAACTGCCATGATGTACTAAGAAAAAGTATCCCCATGGAATTCCACGTCATAGGGTTCTCAGTACAATAGACAGTGAATCAAACCGACTTCCGTTCTGTAAGTTAATTGCCTTTTAGTCTTGAGTTCCCGTTTATATTCGTTCTCTATCCAACCAAACCATTCCCCAACATTATCCAAATATCCAGTGGGATATACCAAAAGTACCGTCTCGCTCCAAGGTTTCGAGGGCCGTAGACAGTTCGTTAAACAGACACTTGGTGCCATGTTATGGCAAAAATAGCGGACATGGGTCGAAGTGGGTCTGAGTCCGGTCCGACCCAGTCGGACCGACCCGGCCCGACCCGTGTTGGGCGGCCGGGCCTGGCGGCGGGGCGGCCACCGTGCAGTGCAGGGGCCATGGGGCGTCACAAGGCGATGCAGGGGACACGAGGGACATGGGGAGGTGTGGGGGCCACGATGCAGTTCAGAGGACACGAGGCGGTGGGGGGGCGTGGGGCGGTGTGGGGGATGCAGGGCTGCATGGGCCGCCGGGCGGCGTGCGGGCCATGGGTCAGCGGGCCGCCGCGGGGTGGGGTGAGGGCCGCGGTGCGTCAGTACGCCGCACGGCGGGACGAGGGCTAGGGGGCGGTGGTCTGCGGCGGTTCAGGGCGAGGGCCACATTGTGGCAGTGGAGAGAAGGGCAGGGCGAGGGCCGCGGTGCGGTGGTCCGCCGCGGGGTGGCGCGAGAGCCACTGTGCAGCGTGGGGCGGAGCGAGTGCTGTGGAAAGCGCGAGGGCCGTGGTATGACGCGAGGGCCGCGATGCAATGGTCCTCCATGGTTCTCTTTTGTCGGGCGATGTGGTTGTGCCGACACCATCGTCATGTCTAGCTGTGGTTCCGTCCCCCGTTCTCATGCCCCACCAATGTTGGTTTCCTTCCACCTCCATCACGACGATCACAACAATTAATCACAAGATTTTGGGAGAGGTCGGGCCATGTTTGTTTGGTCGGCACTCTCCGCATTAGAGTGGTAGCAAGCAGCTATAATTTCTTCTTGATTTAAGAATGATTGTAAAGAACATGTAAGGGGAAAAATTCAAACAACCACCCTACCTTGAAGGTTCATTGATGTTAGACTGAGAAAGAATTCGAAGATGTCGATGTTCGTTGCGCCCGTTATACTCTTTTTATACCGAGATCTTTTATTGGTTTGTCGGATAATAGTTCTTCAATGGAGGCTATTCTTCATCGGAGAGAACTTCTCCAAGATCTCCCCTTATACTTAACTAACAAAATCCCCCCAATGAAAATAGGTCCCAATATAATTTAAAATGGGTAGATTAATATTTTAAGAATGATGGCATTATTAATTGGCTCAATTAATTGACTCAAATATGTGAAACGTTTTTGCATAATTAATTTTTTATGCAGTCCATGGGTTAACTATTCATTAATGAGGGAGTTCAAGGGGTTTCTCTCCTTAAGAGGGTTCGGGTGGTTCCCACCAATTGAAATTAAAAATGGGGGTTTTAGGCTTGGTGGTCACCACCTCCAAAATGTACATGTTTGAGGTTTTAGTTCAGCTGGTCCAAACCATTATAACATCAACAGGGGAGGTTTCAACAAATAAAAATGATAAACATTTTATTTATTTTATTATCTCATTAAAAACACAAAAACTAACTTTCTCCCTCGACCAACTGTTGTCGAGCTGAATGTCTCCTTAAGAAAATATCAGTGCTGTGAGTTCAACGGTGTCCTCAGATTTCAATTCAGAGAACCGGTTCAAAAGTTACAAAAACCCGCTTGCACATTTACTGAACGTACTTGAAAAAATGAATAGAAATTCATTTCGGGCACACCGAGCCTCAGAATCATGCACAATCAATTTTCACAGACTTGTAAAATTCCCATATAAAAAAATTACATGGAAATTCTATGTCTTTAAATTGTATCCAAACATGGAACTATATTCTTGATAAACCACATAATCTATACTTACTAAATTTTAATGATGTTTTCTTATAATTATTCTCATCTTTAATGTATATACTAAGGTTATATATTCATAATCTCAAAAAATAATTATACCTCCCTCTGATACCAACTATAGAGACCCTAGCCTTTTACATATCACATTACATGATTTTTTGAATAATTATACATCAGAGTGCATGCCATGGATCGTGATATCTGTTTTCTTTGAAGAGTAGGTACCTAAAACATAAAACATGCGGATAAATAAAAACAACTTTATTTAATCTCCAAAAAGTACTCCAAACATTCCTTCAGCCCTTATATCTGCATAGGGTTCCCTGGGGATCACATGAACAAAGGGATGAGATAAAAGCTCAGTAAGGGGATTAGAATAAGAATAAATTCTTACCACATGTGTTATAAAAAATAACATAAATGTACAAAATGGAATGTTACTCAAGGAATTAGAGCATAACGACTTGGGATCATTTAAAATGGAATTATATAAATTTTGTAGCAATATAAAACATGAATTTAGTTCCCATCAAGGCTAACCTCCAAGATCGTTTTACATAGTAGAAGAAGCCAAGGCTAACCTCCCAGACCGCTGCGCATAACTTCTCATGGGACATATCATTACCCAATGCATTGGAACGCAATTTGGGATCACCCATCATAACATTTCATGTATAATTCTTATACATAATGAATCATACATAATCAATGTTATATAATCATAAGGGTTATCCATAAAAAGAAGTCGGTACCACAATGATGTCATAAATCATTGAAAATGGTCATAGAAAAAAGGATTCTATGAAATAAAGGAACAAAAATATAAAAGGACATTCATAAGGTAAATTATGAATGTATCATGGTATGTGAGGTAAAGTTCAAGTTACCACATTTGTAACACCCCAAGATTTTATGAAAAATATTATTTTTAATTTCATTGGTGCCTTGTGTTGTACACTACCCCAAAATTATCTTGGGCTATAAGCAACACTATATTAGCTTGCAGTATACGCAACACTATTCTTGGATCGTGTTACGCACAATTTCATGTTCGTTTTGTGAAATTATTCTATTCAACATTAAGTATAGATTTTGTTTAATGTCTAAATGAAATATGTTCTGATTATGTTATACGTAACACCAAACAGAGCATTCACTACACACATCCCTAACATGGCTTGCATTACACGCAATCAAGACCTTCCTCGATAGTGTGTGTAGTACGTAATACGGAGTTTCACTAAACGATATATTATTATAATATTATTATGAACATGCCATTATGAATAGTAATACCCACTTTTTGAAATTATATAAATTTTATCTTTCAAAATAGAATTCATTTTTGGATTCTGAATATTAAAATTAGCCTCGGGTGAAATTCTAGTATTTTTTCTCTTTCAATTTTTGATAATTAGTGAAAACACTAGGATACTATTTAAAAACCAATTTTTTATAGAAATAATTATTTATTATGTTTAAATTTATTTTAGGTTAAAATTGATACATAATACCTACATAAGTTCAATGTAATTCATTTGAGTCATTTTAGAATAATTTTAGATATATAAAAATTTTATTGAACTTTTCACCGTCTTTTACCCACCTCCTATGAGAATTTGAAAATCTACAAAAAACGTAATTTTACGGCTTCTATGAGTGGAATTTTGAAAATCCGAGAGACACGGTTAATATCAAGGATTAAAATGTGGTTTAATAAGATAAAAATAATTGTTGGTGAATAGTAACGTTTTACTATTATTTACCACAGTTAAAAGTAAATAGGGTAATTAAGGGTAAAAATGAAATTATCATTACCCTAACACATGTCCTAATTCTATTGGATAAGTTTAGTTCGACCAAAAACAACCTTGGGGATAAAATATTACCCTTTAGGTCCACTTGGATTAGATTAGGACATTTTTTATTATTTTATTTAAAGAAGAATTAAAATAGTTAAAATAAAAGTTTAATAACTAAATTTTTTTTAATATAGGGTTATACGTAAGTTAAATTAAACTATAAATATTAATTAGAAAGATAAAAATATTTTATACATAATGGTTTTTATTTATAATTTTTATACATTATATAATTTAATTTATTTATGACACAATGATGATGTAGTAATTACCTTATTAATAAAATATTAACATAATTGATGTTATAAATACCAAAATAAATTTAATTTTAGCATTTTTATGAATTACACTAATTTTATAGGTTAATATTACATGTTAGTATTTATTTGATAAACTTCTTTTGAACTAATCTTGCTGTTAGGATTTTCACAAAAATCATGTACCAAATAGTGTCAAAATTTACATAAAAAAGTTTTTAAAACAAATATTATATTATTAATTGTTATTTTATTCCTAAAAATCTAAGGATCACCAATAATTACTTTGATAATGATATATATAATAATAATGAACCACTTGGTGTTCGTTTGGCTTGTTATAGTATGTTTATTAATCATATAGTGTAAGAAAACAAATAGACACGGTAAAAGATAAATTATTTAACATATAGTTAAATATAAATAATAAGGAAAAAATAGTAACCTAAACTTGTCTAAAACATATTGGTTTAGATTCTTTCAACCCATCCCCACCATATCTTCGAAACAATTTAATTTCAAACTATTATAAACCGAATATGACTTTATTATAAAATAATATTTTATGTTTTTCCAAAGGTTCCCCTCTCCTCCCTTATAAAAAGGGAACCCCTTCCATCTTCTCTTCACGCCCTTTTGAGCCTTGAATATAAGCCAACCTATTCCCATTTCAATTATAATCTTTCCTAGAAACATTATATAGGTTATTTTCTCCTTAAAATACCATCACTAGTGCCTTAAGAGGAGGTTATGAAGAGGCGCATCAAGGGAGAGGTAATATCCTTTACCGATTCCTTCCAATTCATTTCTTCCTCTTTTTCTTCTTCTCTATTTGTTTCATCATAAAATAATAAAATAAGTATCACTAACATATGAATATGTTATTATAAATATGAAACAACCCATTTTAATCTTCTATCCATCCTACGAATAACGAAATCACCACGCGTGCGTACGTACGGAATACCATCTCCATGTCATGGTGTATTATTTTTTCCACCACCACCTTACTTGGAAAGGTATAAGGGTGTAAATAAATAACTATATATGATTATTTTAAAGTTATAATTATTTTTAAATATTATACAAACACTTTAATACAATTGCATGATCATGGGAATGATATCATCGTTCGTGCGTACGTACGGACTACCGTCTCCACGAATGCGATGATATTAATTTTACATGATTAACCAATCAAGTATGATTATAAAGTATATATAATAAATAATCATGAAATATATTACATAATAATGATAATTGATTTATAAACATATATGTTTCATTTACTTAATTCCATTAAATTCAATAAGGAAACGAAAACAGGCTTCATGCGTACGCACGGCCTACCGTCTCCATGAATGGTGTATTTCATTCCATTTATCGATCTATCATATATATTTATATAATGAATATATATTATATATAAAAAAAGTCTTACATTCTGGAATTAAGTAAATCAGGATATAATTAATAATATCAAGAACAACATGTCGAAACACGTACGATAAATGAAACGATTTTACCCAAAACGTGGATTTAACATGGAATTTACAAAAGAATGGGTAATATAAAGTCATAAGTGAACCATATATGATATAATAACAATGAATATAATTCTGTAATAATTCAATGACATTATTTAAATAATTATACAGTAGGTTCGGATACATACGAAGGATATCAGACCTAAGGTAAGGGAAAACTATTCCAATATCGTTCTTATCCGAGTTTGTTTTTCATAAGTATTTACTGGGGTTATTGTTATCATCCATTCCCATGTTTTCTAAAAAAGTTTTCATGTATTTTTAAAGTCCTTTTTACCCATTTTTGAAATTTACCACATGTTATGAAAGGAATCTTAAATTTGTTTACCACGTGGGGAACTTTTTGACTTTTATAACAAAAGTACGAGAAGAATGTTATTTTTAACTTGTACGGCGTGGATGAATTTTTACAGTTTCATAATGCCTCATTTTCAGGAAGCTCACTCTACAAGATTTTATGACTACTTTCAAAAAAATTACTTTTCTTTTAAAATTTCATTGAATTTTGTGAGAGTAAAATTATTTTGATGAAGAAAGGATATTTTCCTCAAGAATTCATTTCATGTGTTTTATCAAAACCATTTTCCATCTAATATGACATTATTTCATATGATTATGTGTCAAGTATAATGTCTCTATTATTTAGATGGGTTAAATTTTCTCATGTTGAAATATCCATTTGTTTTATATGGATTATGTGAGGATGGGATGATGTTTATGAAACCCATTTTATTATTTGGGTTATGATGAATGTTTTATGTTTATTTTGTGTCACAAGTAAGATGATTTCATTATGAGATGGGTGGGACCTATATCTCCATTCAATGTATTGGGTAAAGATTTATATCTTATGAGATAGACATGGATGAAATGCTAAGTTAATCTGGTTCAGTGTTATAGGACTGAAACGAGGAGTGAACTCGATTCAGAAAGGAACTTTGTCCACTAAGATGGTCTTGGCAGCAATACCTTGGCTACTATAGAAATCATAACATGTTCTTAATGGTTTCCACAATTACATGTTTTATTCCAATGCTATTTTATCATGATTGATGTCCCATTATGATCAATGCCTTACGTACTGACTTGTTTTATGTCATTGATCAAAATATTGATGTTTAAACATTGTGTTCGTGCCTTTAAGTTCAAATTGATATGATTTGTTTTATTTTCTCTATGCATACCCTTACTAAGCATTTGAGCTCACCCTTTTTATGTTTTCTTTTCCCCAGGATTTAAAGAAAGGTTATAGGAAAGAAAACAAAAAGGGGAAGAACATTATGAGAGATGTTGAAGATATTTCACCACGATTAGCATATTATGTTCCTAGTTTCCAAAGACACTAAACTATTACTGTCCTTGAGTGTTGGTTCTTGTTATGTATTAAGTATTCCTTAAAAGTAATGTAATGTCTATGTACGTCAAGATTTGGGTCTCTACAGTTGGTATCAGAGGAAAGGTTTATTTAACCTTTGGAAACTAGGATGCGAAAAATTTAGTGAGATCCCTAGATATATTTCTAAGGTATGTCTAGGGATGGCCCTAAGGTTAAGTATAAGTATAGTTTATAGTCCAAGAATTACGGTAATGATCTTATAATTAAACCTAAGATGTCAGATATTGAAGATACCCCCCCTTTATTATGTTTTTTTCCCTAGCATTATTTTTGCCTCTCACACTATTCTTTTTGGGTTTTAGATGATGGCTGGAACCCGAAGGGTCCAAGTCGATAAATGTAATGGAAAATTCAATGATTGTCATCCTAATCAAACCAATGTCATGGGAGATGGAGTGAAATATCATTTTAATATACTTACACATGATATGAATCATTCTGGACTTCCAAATGAGCAGCGAGGGGAATAATATTCTATTGAGTCCTTCATGAGGCATCGTACACCTCATTTCAGTGGGTTATCTGATCCACTTGTTGCTGAAAAATGGAGCAATACCATTGAAAAGATATTTTCCATACTTCACTGTTTGGAACATGAAAAATCCATTCTGATTATTTACCATTTAGAATGTGAATCAGATCAATGGTGGACTCTAATTAATAATACAAGGCCCCAAGATGAAATTGAATCCATGGAATGGGATGAGTTCAAGAACTTGTTTTTCAGTAAGTACTTCCCTCGTATTCTTCGAAAAAAGATGGAAAAGTAGTTCCCTGAGCTTAAGTAGAATGATGCTGAATCTGTTGGTATATACGAAGAAAATTTTACAATACATGCAAGGTATGCATCTGGCTTTATCAACCAACCTGAAAGTAAAGTTGATCAATTATTCAGTGGCTTAAAACCAATTCTTCAAAGGGAATTAGATACAAGAGTCTTCAGTAGCTATGAAGAAATTGTGCATTGTGCTATCAAGGTAGAAGTGGATGTTGGTGTAACATATCAATATCATGGTTTGGAAATGAAACAAAAGATGGAGTTCAAGGAGAAATGTCATAATAATGGTGAAAAGTAGATGAATGGTTCTTTATGCTCAATGTCTAGAAATAAGCATTGTGGAGATTGTCTTAAAGGGACTAGAAAATGTTTTAAGGGTAGAAAAGAAGGTCATCGAGCAGCTGAGTGTCGAAGTAATGGAAAAAGGGTTTATAATGACGTGAATAAAGAAAAGACTGTAGAGAACGCACCACCAACACTTCAATTCATCAAGTGCAAGGAAATGGGGCATTATGCTAATCAATGCCCTAATACAGGGCTTAATGATGATTAATGTGAGTAACCCCGTATGGAAAAGGATAAACGGAAGTCACATGCGATCACTATTTGTGATGATGAGTATGACAATGATGTTGTGTAATGATTATGTGTTTATGTAATGGAATTTCAAAATAGTATCATGGAATCTCATTTATGGTATCATTGAATTTTGGAATATCTTTATGTTGGTTTTCAATAATAATATCGTACCGGTAACCATGAAAATTGATTGAAATATTTTGGTAAATAATATGATATGCGCATAATGAAGGGATAAAGAGAAAATGAAATGAGCTCATGACTGATATCATGGTTTGAGTATATTGAAATTTTGGTATTTTGGTATGTTGAAAGTGTAAACTTTTGACAACATTCATGTTTTCATTAAGGTTCAATGGGTATTCATTTTTCAAGAGAATACATGATTAAGATATTCACATGTTTGGAATGTGACCAACAAGATATATCGTATGATATATGGGGGATAAATGATGGTATTCACATGCTTGTTTGATGAAATTTCTAGTAATCGTTCTCTTTATACTATAAGATTGGATAGAAGTATTTTAGATAAGCCTAAATATTGGAATGAATTATGTTATATATAAGTTAGTATTGTTTAAGGATATAACTTTTTTCGATATTATAGATTGTATTTTATAATAATGTAGTTTTAGAAAAAGGACAACCTGCAGGACGGGCGACAACCCGTCGCGTCAGACCAGGTTGCGGGAATTGAACCCACAACCGCAGTGCAACGAGCCTCTATTACCTACCACTGGCCTATAGGAAGTCCTTGGTTAGTAGAAACAAGTTTTATTTTATTAAGAGGTATGATAGATGAAGTATAAGTCCATTTTTGGAACTATATACGATAAATCTCACCATAAGATGGACTTATGTATATAACGTTTTCTAAGAATATGTTTGAGACAGATGGAAAGACATATCATTCTATCGCATGATATGCTAACACATCGCAAAATACAAATTCAACTTTATTTCTTTAATATATGAAGTGGAAATTTTTTAAGGCATGAGCAATGGTAAGATTGTACCAAAATCAAGTAAGTATTACTTTTAATTCAAAAATTATTCAATATTAGTGAAATGATCTTGAAAACAAAAAATGTTGTCCTAGTGTCCTCATATCTGATGAATCATATGGAACTGTAGATCATCAAAAATATATGGCTTTGTGATTTTTGGGTTTTTCATAGCCAAGTTCTCTACCACTCTCCATCAGAAAACGATGGTTAGATTTCTCTTCCATATCCATATTTTCATCTATGTTCTCTTATGTGGAAACCCAGTGATTAGTTAATTTTGGTAACCATTACGTTTCATAGTTTATTTTTTAAAGATAAGTTTTGGTATTCCTTTTTGTGATGTGGGTTTCTATTAAAGAAACTTTTGTGTAGTAAACCATTTATAACCCCGACGAATATCGAGGGAGAAATTCATTGTAAGGGGGGTAGAATGCAACACCCCGAGATTTTATAAAAAAATATATTTTTAACTTCTTTGATGTCTTGTGTTGTACGATACACCAAAATTAGCTTGTTCTATATGCAACACTTTATTAGCTTGCAGTATATGCAACACTATTCTTGGTTCGTGTTACACACAATTTCAAGTTCGTTTTGTGAAATTATTCTATGCAACATTATGTATAGATTTTGTTTAATGTATAAATGAAATATGTTTTGATTATGTTATACACAACACCATAAAGAGCATTCACTACACACATCACTGACTTGGCTTTCATTACATGCAATGAAGACCTTCCTCAATAGTGTGTGTAGTATGCAATACCAAGTTCCACTAAATGACATATTATTATAATATTATTATGAACTAGCCATTATGAATATTAATACCCACTTTTTTAATTTTATAAATTTTTCCTTTAAAAATGGACTTCATTTTTGGATTTGGAATATCGAAGTTATCCTCAGGTGAAATTTTCGTATTTTTCTGAAAACTTAAAATTTTGGATGAATAGTGAAAACACTAGGTTACTATTTAAAAACAAACATTTTGTATAAATAATTATTTACTTTATTTAAATTTATTTTTGGTCAAAATTGATACAAAATACCAATTTAAGTTCAATGTAATTCATTTGTGTCATTTGAGAATAATTTTAGATAAATAAACATTCTATCGAACTTTTCACTGTCCTTTACCCACCTCCTAGGACAATTTGAAAATATACATAAAACATACTTTTACAACTTCTGTGAGTGGAATTTCAAAATTATGAGAGAGATAGTAAATACCAAGGAGTAAAAAGTGGATCAATGAGATAAAAATATTTTTTGGTGAATATTAACTTTTTACTTTTATTTAGCACGGTTAAAAGTAATTAGGGTAATTAAGGGTAAAAATGATATTATTATTACCCTAACACATTTCCTAATTCTATTGGATAAGTGTAGTTAGACCAAAAACAACCTTAGGGATTAAATATTACCCTTCAGGTCCACTTGGATTAGATTAGGACATTTATTATTATTTTATATAAAGATGAATTAAAATAGTTAGAATCAATGTTTAATAACTAAAACATTTTTAATATAGGGTTATAAATAAGATAAATTTGACTATAAATATTCATTAGAAACCTAAAAATATTTTATACATAATGGTATTTTATTTATAATTTTTATACATTAAATAATTTAATTAATTTTTGACACAATGATGATGCAATAATTACATTATTAATGAAATATTTACATAATTGATGTTATAAATACCCAAATAAATGTATTTTTAGACTTAATATGAATTACAATAATTTTAAAGGTTACTATGACATGTTAGTATTGATTTAATTAAATATTTTTGAAATAATCACGCTGTTATGATTTTCACAAAAATCAAGTACCAAATAGTGTCAAAATTGACATAAAAATGTTTTTAAAACAAATGTTATATTATTAATTGTTATTTTCTTTCTAAAAATATAAGGTTAGGCCAAATGATTTATATAATGATATATATATTAGTAATTAACCCCTTGTGGTTCTTTTGGCTTGTTATAGAAAGTTTATTTTCCATATAATGTTAGGAAAAAAAGACACGGTAAAAGTTAAATTATTTAACTTAGAGTTAAATATAAATAATAAAGATAATATAGTAACCTAAACTTTTCTAAAACCTATTTGTTGAGAGGATTTCGACCCATAACCACCTTAGCTTCGAAATAAATCAATTTTGAGCTATTATAAACCGAATATGACTTTATTATAAAATACTATTTTATGATTTTCCAAAGGTTCCCCTCTCCTCCCTAATAAAAGGGCACCCCTTCCATCTTCTCTTCACACCCTTTTGAGCCTTGAAGCTCAGACAAAAGCTTCCAATTTCCCTTATCATATTCCCTAGAAACATTATAGAAGTTCTGGTCTCCTCAAATGACCAACCCTAATGCTTTAAAAGGAGGTTAAGAAGAGGCGTGTCAAAGAAGAGGTAATATCCTTTACCGATTCTCTCCAATTTATTTCTTCTTCTATATATTCTTCTCTATTTTTTCATCATAAATTAATAACATAAGTATAAATCATATACTAATATGTTATTATAAATATGAAAAAACCCAATTTCATCTTCTATCTATCCTACGGAAAAAGAAATCACCGCGCGTTCGTACTTACAGAATACTGTCTCCATGCCATGGTGTAATCTGTTTTCCACCACCACCTTACATGGATGGGTATAATGGTGTAAATAAATAACTATATATAATTATTGTAATGTGATAATGATTCTGAAATATTATACAAACACTTAAATACAATCCCATGATCATGGGAATGATATCATCATTCGTGCGTACGTACGGACTACTATCTCCACGAACGCGATGGGATTCATTTTCCATGATTAACAATTCAAGTATGATTTTAATGTATATATAATAAATAATATTGAAAGGTATTACATAATAAATAAACTGGATTTATTAACATATATGTTTCATTTACATAATTCCATTTAATTCAATAAGGAAACGAAAACAGAGTTCAAGCGTACGCACGACCTAACGTCTCCATGAATAGTGTATTTCATTCCATTTATCAATCTATCATATATATTTATATACTGAATATATAATATATATAAATCATGTTTAATATTCTATAATTATGTAAATCAGGATATAATTAATAATATCAAGAACAACATGTCGAAACACATACGACAAATGAAAAGATTTTACCCAAAACGCTGCTTTAACATGGAATTTACAAAAGAACGGGTAATATAAAGTCATAAGTGAACTATATATGATATCATAACAATGAATATTATTCTTTAATAAGTCAATTACATTATTTAAATCATTATACTGGAGGTTCGGATACATATGAAGGATATCGGACCTAAGGTAAGGGATAACTATTCTAATCTCATTCTTATTCGAGATTGTTATTCGTAAGTATTTAATGGGGTTATTGTTATCATCCATGATCATTTTTCTAAAACTGTTATCATGTATTTTTGATGTCCTTTTTACCCATTTTTTAAATTTATCAAATTTTATTAATGGAATACTACTTTTGTTTACCACACGAGGAACTTTTTGACTTTTCCAAAAAAAAGTGCGAGAAGAATGATATTTTTATCTTATACGGCATGAACGAATTTTTATGGTTTCATAAAGCCTCATTTTCATGAAGCTAACTCTACAATATTTTATGAAAATTTTCAAAAAAATAATATTCTTTTAAAATTGCATATAGTTTTGTGAAAATAAAATTATTTTGAAGAAGAAAGAATATTTTCCTCAAGAATTAATTTCAAGAGTTTTATCAAAACCATTTTCCATCTAATATGACATTATTTAATATGTGTATGTTTCAAGTATAATGTCTCTATGATTTACATGGTTTAAATTTTTATATGATGAAATATCCATTTATTTTATAAAGATTATGTGATGATGGGATGATGTTTATGAAACCCATTTTATTTTTTGGGTTATGATGAATACTTTACGTTTTTGTGGCACAAGTAAGAATGATTTCATTATGAGATTTTTGGGACATGTATCTCCCTACAATGCATAGGGTAATGATTTATATCTCATTATATAGACATGGATGGAACAGTAAATTAATCTAGTTCAGTGTTCCAGGACTGAAATGAGGAGTGAACTCGATTCCGAAAGGGACTTTGTCCACTAAGATGGTCTTGGTAGCAATGCCTTGGCTACTATGGAAATCATAAATTGTGCTTAATGGTGGAAAAAATTACATGTTTTATTCCCATACTATTTTATCATGATTGATGTCCCATTATGATATATTCCTTATGTACTGACATGTTTTATGTCATTTCTCAAAATCATGATATTTAAAGATTAAGTTCATGTTTTTAAGTTCAAATTTATATGATTTGTTTTATTTTCTCCATGCTTACCCTTACTGAGCGTTTGAGATCACCCTTTTTTATTTTTTATTTTCCCCATTATTTAAAGAATGGGTTTTTGTATCAAAACAAAAAGGGGAAGATCTTTATGGGAGATGTTGAAGATCTTTCACCACGATTTGAAGATTATGTTCCAAGTTTCCAAAGACACTAAACTATTACGGTTATTGAGTGTTGTTTCTTGTTATGTATTATGTATTCCGAAAAAGTAATGTAATGTCTATGTACATCAAGCTTTGGGTCTCCACAAAATTAATGTAAATTATTCAATAAATTTTAGCATTGAATCACTTTTTAGCGTTTTTATGGAAAATATTATGGAGCCTTTAAAATAGAATAGGGAAAATCCTTTATAAAAACCCTAATGTGAACCATGATGTTTTTCATAAAAACATATTTTATAAATACAATTTTCGGATAAAATAAAAGACTGAGTGAACTTTAAATTGGGTATGAATTTAGGAAGTTACCTCAAAATCCGTTTTCATTTCTCATAGTATTGAGGAGGTAATCACTTAAAAAATCAATATACCCATAGGATAAAGAGGTATTGACCATGAATCATGACTATAGAGAATATAAAAAGTATTTAGAGTTTTTTAATTATAAGAAAAGACAACTTTATTTAGGTAAAAAGAACGGTAGAAGAAACCTGATGGAATAATGGCGGATCAGGTGGAATCCTTTATCAAATATCAGCATTGTATCTGGTGTACATAAGAGGGATTAATGAGAGATACATGGGTTTATCATATTTTATACATCATGTGGAAAATATGTGAGAGGTTTTTATTCATACCACATCTCTATAAATTACACATAAAAGGGCATAACAAAGAGGAAAATCTTGAATAAAAGTGAAATATAGAGGATCCCTTACCATTAATCTGATGGTGATCTATTATTGAACTTAATGACCTAAATAATAAAATTATGTTCATTTATTAATAATTATATAACCTATTATATTTGTAAAATATTTTTTATAAACTTTTTAGGTTCATTTATTACCATTCTTATTGGTTATGGAGTTCAATTTTAGCTTTCGAGTCTCTTTTCTTGCTTGGTTTTATTGATCAGTCTATCTTTGGATGAACATGTATAATAAAGGTGGTATTCTATAATTAACGTTATATTTTTTTATAGAACATCCACAATGTCATATGGTCTAAATTTTAATTTTTTTACATTCTGTGAAGATGAATTATTATATAAAACATTTCTGACAACGTTTTGGATTAATTGACGGGTTTTAACCAGAACAATAACGTTTTGTTTTATAAACCAATTTTTTTTGTAAAAAAGTATTAATTAACTATATATGAAAAATAATAAATATCTTATGGTCCTTTTGAACCATTAAAATGTTTTCTTATCCCAAATTGAAAATGGTAAAGGAAATTTACAAACCATCGTCCTTGAATGTGGTAAATTAACACTTATCAGATGGTGTATTTATTACAAAAATAAAAGAATAGTAAAGGAGAGATGATAATAAATTATTCTACTATCCTAAAAACATTCCAGTATATTTAAGGTAGTTATGTTTTCATCACATTTGGATGAGGAGATATAAGGATATAAAAGAAATCAAATGACCTTCAAAAAAAACAAAATAAGAATTTATCTCTTGATTGAATCATTCTTTGGAGCCTCTTAAGGGGAGTGGATTTTTTCTTTTAAGTGACTAAGGGATTTTGGAATTGGGGTAAAAGTTTGGGGAGTTATTTGGTCATAATATAAGAAATGAAAAAAATCATTGAGGCGGGTGAAGAGAAGAGGTATGGATGGATAGTATTTATAGTGGAGGAGAAGAGAGTTTCAAAATATTATAGTCATTAGTTTATTATTTTTCATAAGAAAATAACTAGTTTTTATTACATGACAAGAAATAGTAATAAGTTCATCTATGTTCAAGATTTGTTTGGTTACATCACTTATGATGTCAGGAATATTAGATTTACATTATAATGTATTTATATGGTAAATTAATGTAATTTATTATTCTCAAAAATTGACATGTTTCAAAAAAATGAAAAAAAATAAACCTAACCATTTTTCAATGAGTAGAATCTAAAGATGAAATCTATTTTTCAAAAATAATTTTTTAGATATCATTAATATAATTATTAATTAAAATCACAATTTACTCGAAAAAGAATTTAAAAAATTTATTTTCTTATTCCTCGATATAGGAATATCGTACATCCACTTGAATAGTATTAATATACTATCATAGGTAATGTTACAATTAATTTGTGTATGTCACTATTCATAAGTGTAACATTACTATTCATAATGGTATTTTACTATCATCCAATTAATTTAGTTGGCCATATTGGACTCCAAATAACTTAATAATTGTAATTGTGCATGTTAGATTTTTTATATTTAAAACACAGAAGTAAAAAACATATGTTTAAGGATCACAAGTAGTTGTGGTTTGTCTTAATAGTAAGCACCCCTTAATTCCACATGAAAATGAGGGTTAAAAAACCCATTGGGAATTGGTACTGTAGCATGATTGTAGCATACTGTACCAGTGGGGGAACTATAGCAACGTCGGGCACTATAACAGTGGCAGAGTACTGTAGCAGCGGTGGGTACTGTGCAGTACTTTAGCAGCATAGGGTACTATAGCAGTACTATTCACAGAATGGTTGTTGGGCCAATAGAATGGGCCTATAGGAAATGTAATGGGATAAATTTCCACTGGGCCTTCGGGGTATATAATGGGTCTCTATCTACCCAATTAAATATGTATTTTATTTTCTTTAATAATAAATAAGGCTTCGGCCCCAACCATTTAAAAAATATGTTTAAGGATCACATAGAACATAGTAGTTCATTGTGTTCAAATTTCATGTGATTTGTGACACAATCATAAGAAATATATTTCCATTGAAAAAACATAGGGTTGTTACATTCTTCCCCCCTTATGAAATTTCATCCATGAAATTTTGTTTCACAATCTTGGACATAAATAGGTGAGGGAACTTTTCATTCATTTCTACCTCTAGTTCCCATATTATAACATCATACTTATGATTCCTCCATAGTAAATTTACCAGAAGAGTAGTTTTGTTACAAATAAATTTATATCTACGATCCAACTTCTTCCCTAGATGTTGTTCATAAGGAAGATCATCATACAAATGTACCACCTATGAAGAGAGTACATGTGAAGGATGTCGTACGTACATTTGTAATAGAGATACATGCAAGACATCATGTTCTTTGGACATGGGAGGTCATAGTACCTATCAATAGGGCACAAATCTGACTCGCTCAAGTATCTCGAAGGGGCTGGTGTACCTGGGACATAAAATTCCTTTCTTCCCAAACCTCGTGACCATCTTCCATGGTGATATGCATAGAAATAAAATGTCTCCAACTTTAAACTCAATGTCTAATCGATGATTCTATACATAACTCCTCCATCAACATTGGGATTCTATGATATGCTGCTAAATGCTTTTCACTTTATCCACCATTTCTTATAACATTTTGGGTCCTATCAGCTTACTCTCACTAACATCATCCCAACACTCTAATTTTCTTCACATTTTCCCATAATGGGCTCAATATAGTGCCATTCGGTTGCTTGAGTAGAAACTATCATTATAGGAGAATTAAACTAGTTGAAGATGATGCTCCCATCCCCCATTGAATTTATAGAACATGCTCTCAACATTTCTTATAGTGACAGAATTGGTCACTTAGATTGCCAAATAAGTTTGAGTTTGATAGGCCATACTAATGTTTAGATCAGTTCTTAGAGCTTGTTGGAGACTCTTTCCAAATGTCGAGGTAAATCTTGGATCTGTATCAGATTCAATATATAGTGGAACTATATGTAGTCTTACCACCTCATTGATATACATCGGTGCAATTTAATAAAATGAAAAGTCATCTATAATTGTGATAATGTGAGGTGTCTTTATAAGATGATCCACGATGACCCATATAAATTATTTTCCTCTTGATAACCTTGGAAGTTGAGTGAAAAAGTCCATGGTGATGTTATTCCAGTTACATGTTTGTATGGGTAGTGGTTTCAATATCCCCTTATAATTTTTTCTCTCATGCATCACATCTTGAAATACCATGAACATTGATATATATTCTGTAATATCCATTTTCATATTTTCCAACCAAATGTTTTCTAAGAGATCTTGATACATCATTGTGCTCCCTAGATGGATAGAGAAGGTTGAGCTATGTGAATCATTCAAAAGATCCTTATTTTTCTCTAGATCATATGGTACACATAATCATGACCCAAATCTTAAAACTCCTTCCTTATCAATCTTTAACATTGTGGATTTCTAATTTTTTATAGTTTCCACCCTTTTTAGAGTTTCCTCATCTTTTCTGTGTGCACTATTTATTTTCTCCACGAGGGATAGTTGAGCAATAATTTGAGAATGGATTGATAATGTTAACCAAATAATAATTCCCATGTCCATACTCTACTAATCTAATATGATAGGATCCATTTAATTTTTCATCATTGATAATGATTTCAGATCCTTTCTACTTAGATCAACGTCCACCTTTTCTTCTTAATCAGGATTATAGTGGATTAATATGTCATAATCCTAGTTGACCTCTATCTATATTCTTCTGGAACATGTTAATATCTTTTTGTGTGAATATATATTTGTGAATCTTGTGATCGTCATATAGATCACAATTTAACCCATATAGATAATGCTGACATATTTTTTATGCGACGATCATTGCTACCAACTCCAGATCACGCGCAGCATAGTTTTTCTCATGGATTTTATACTTCCTTAATTCTTAGGCTATGACTTTTTCATTTTTCATCATAACACATCCTAAGAGTTTATATGAGGCATCACTATAAACCACATATAGTTCTACAATTGTTTTGAGTGTGAGTAATTTCACAATAATAATCCCCCTTTTCAACTCCTTGAATCTATCTACACATTCTGTAGTCTAGAAAACAATAATTCCATCCATTTTGTCTTGGTAATTGGGTTTTACATTAGGGAAAAGTTCTTCATAAATCATCGATAATACAGAGAAAGAGGAAAAAAGCTACAGATCGTCATTACAAATGTTGGCCCAGGACACTCTTCAATCGCATATGTCCTGGAAGGGTCCACAAATATTGCTTCGATGGTGATTAAATGCCCCTAGAATTATGATTCCTTAATTCAGAACTCACACATATTATACATTTCATACAGTTTATCCATTCGCAATTCTTTCGCATAATATTTAAATTCACTTTATATTCCCCATTTTACTTGGAGCATATCCGAATATCATCAATAAAGACTACGAAAAAAATTTCAAGTTATCATAAAGATTATGTTTATTAAATCCGTGAAAATTGATAGAGCATTAGTGATTCAAAAGATAACTACTATGAACTCATAGTTTTCATACCTCGTTGGAAAGGTATCTTGGGAATATCTTCCTTCCTCACCTTTAATGGGTGAAATCCTGAGCGAAGGTCCACTTTAGATAAATAAATGGCCCCACAATGCTTATCGAACAATTTATCTATTCATGTAAAGGGATACTTATTATTTATCGTGGTTTTATTGAGCTCACGATAATGAATGCAGAGGAATATTGATCCATGATTCTTCTTGAGGAAGAGGAATAGAAAACCTGAATGTGAGGCACTTGGGAGTATAGAACCCTTGTCTAGATTCAACTATAGATTCTTCTCCATCTCTTCTAGCTCTTTAGTGGCTATTTTTGAATGTTTCTTGTATATAAGAATATATTCATTAATAAGATCAATTGAGAACTCATCCTCTCGATTAGGAGGATAACCAGGAAACTCATTAGGGAAAACATCAGTGTAATCAATGTCGATGGAAATGTATTCAAACATGAATCTCTCCTTTGTCTTAATTATTTGAGCAAGATATGATTTATCATAAGGTAGTAATATCCACACGTGAGATGATTATTCTAAAGGAGATTCATCTTCCTCCTTAAACATGTATATAATTTGAGGGGTTTTCAAGATGTGATGTGTGATATCTCTATCCCTACAGTTGATGTTTTCTTTGTAATAAGATAGCTAATACATGACCAAGATAGAATCGAACTCCACTAACCAATGTATGAGTAGATTTGCTGGGAGGTTCATTGAACAATGTTAACATCGGAGGAGTTATAAACCATGGATGTAATAATTCTCCAATTCTTTATTCTCATAGATAAATCATCCTCCAAATTTAAAGTTGGTGTTTTAATAGTTCTACTAAAATTTCAAGATATGAAAGAATGTGTAGAACCTGAATCAAATAGTATGTTCATTATTCATGAATGAAAAACTATCGTACCAGTCCCCAAATTGTTGTTTGGATCATCCTTAGTAGTAATGAGATCATAATCCCATTTTTATTTCCTTGTTGGTTTTTTTTCATTTCCTCCAACAAAACATGGATTAGGAAAATTGTTCGCATAATTCTTAGGCTCCTTGTAGTTGTAACACTGTACTACATGCTTAGTGTTGATCTAGAACTTCCATTCTTCATCCACATTAATAGGATTTAAAATATCCCGTTGGAATTTTTTTATCCAAATGTCCAGCATTTTGACATTTGATGAAATTATTGGTTCCCTTCTATCATCTCCCATGATGCTACTTCCCACAAATTTAATTAGTGGGATAGTCAGGCTTCATTATATCATGGGATTTTTTTTGTTGAACAACCCATTGTGTGCTATGTTTTATACTTCTTGTTTCTACGCCCACAAGACCACTTAAATTCTCCAACCACCATTTAATCCTTGAAAGCACAAAGGAAAATATCCCCATAACTGTCAATGTCTGAAATCGCTAACAATTTTTGTAGACATGACTTTATTTTGCTGAAGAAGTGATCCAACTTGCTTTTGGTGTTCATGAAAAAGCCACAGGCATACCTTGCAAGAATTTTAATGTTGGCTTTATACACCCCGATGGACTCATCGTCATTCTTCTCGAGTTTGAGGAACTCTCTTTCAATCATGTATTAGATAGTTTAGGGTAAATATTTATTGAATAAAAAAATCCATTAATTCCTCCGAATACATGGAATCAACTTTCTTCTGGGGATTCATATTCTTGATCAGTGTACACCATTTATCTGGTTCCCCACAAAAATTATAGACCGCTTGTAAACATTCTCTTCTTCTAAGAACTAGAGAATGGTGAATATCTTATCAAATAGAGTTAATAAACTATTCATCAAGAATGGACTTAGAATATCTGGTAAACATGTGAGGACTTTTCCACATAAAGTATTAAGTGAAAATTTTCTCTTTCCACGGAGGAGGAGGGTGTTCCCCATTATTAGAATTATTATTCATAACATGAGCCAACAGATCATGAAATGTCATGAATCATTGAGCACTCATTCCCATCATATCAGGCATATCATTAGTGAAATAATCACATTCCCAATCACATTGAATGTTGGAATGTGTTCTTCTATTTCTCTCCATTATCTAAGTAAAATAACATAAAATAATAGAGCTTTAATACATAGTTATTGAACCTAAAAAGTATGCATTTGAACATAAAAGGATAAACATGTAAAAGAGAAGTATATCCAATCCTGTTATTCCTTTGGTTTAAATCAATGTTATACTGGATACATTTCTCAACTTATATTCTTATGGGATTTTTTTATTCCCTTAATAATGGTTTCTACTAAGCTCAAGAATTTACCAAATCATATCCCCTGGGAGTGTCAAAACAAGAGTGTAGCACGTAATATTGTCATGAAACAGTATACCACGAGTTAGATTTGAAACTCCTTGTCAGATTTTTTGCTCCTAGGTACATCTATACCAGATCTTCCTCTACCTGTTTTTATCTAGACATGGATGTTTTTTCTTGATAAACCACATAATCTATACTTACCAAAATTTATGGATGTTTTCTTATACTGAGTCTCATCCTTAATGTTCTCACTAAGGTTCTGTATTCCTAATCTCAAAAAATAACTAATCTTCCCTCTAAAACAAACTATATCTACCCTATCCTTTCACATATTATATTACATGATTTTAAGCATAATTATTCATTATAGTAGAATCCAAGGATCATGAAGTCTAGTGTCATAAAATAACATGTACATAAAACATTAAACCTAGGGATAGAAGACACTTCTTTAGTTAATATCCATAATGATATCTTAACTTTCATTTATACCTTACATCTTCATAGCATACCCTTGGGATCACATTAACAAAGGGAGGAGCTAAAAGGCCAGTAAATAGATAAGAATAAGAATAAATCCTTTCACATGGGTTAGAAGACATGACATAAAAATATAAATTAGAAATCTAACATAAAGAATCAGAACATATATACATGGGATCATTTAATCATGGAATAACAAAAATGTGGTAGCAACATAAAACACGACTTTAGTATGAGTCATGGCTAACTTCCAAGATCGTTTCACATAGTAGCACAAGCCAAGGCTAACTGCCTAGACAGTCACAAAAACATATCATGAGACTTAATAGTACCCAATGCATTGGAGCGCTATCTGGGTGCACCCATCATAACTATTCATGAACATTTTCTCCACATAAGGAATCATACATAATCATTCTTACATTAACATATGGCTTACCCCTAGAAAGAATTGGGTACTATAATCATGTAATAAATTATATCAAATGGTCACATCATAAAAAGGTCTATTAATGAAAAGAACTAATTTATACATATAAATTCATGAGGTAAAATAGACATGTATCACAATAAGTGGGTTTAAGTAGGAATTACAACATTTAAGAAAACCATTCATGAAATTTTATTCTAAAATCATTTTTGAGCAATTTTAAGAAAAATACTATTGAGAATTTAAAATGGAATAGGGAAATATCCTTTATAAAAATAATTTTTTGAACATGGAAGTTTTTCATAACTAATATTATTATTTTATAAAGACTATGGTGTCTTAATATTGAAGATAGAGTTCACATGAAATTGAGTAATAATTTAGGATCTCCCTCAAAACATATTTGCTTAAATGGTAGGATTGAGGAGGGAATCACATAAAAACATGTATATCCCCAAGAGATATTAAAGGACAGACATTGAAACATGGTTTTGGAACATATTAATGGTATATATATTTTTAAATAAAAAAATAACTTCATATGGCTAGAAATAATGATAGAGATACCAAAATAATAAATGTGGTTCAAGTGGAATACCTAATGAAATATCAGCAAGGTATCAGGCGTACTTAAGAGGGATTAATGAGATATAAAGGGATTTATCATATTTTATACATCATTATGAAATTATGGCTTTGGTGTGTAATCATAAACCATTGATTGGAATTCCACATAAAATGGAATAACATAGAGGGAAATCTTGAATAAAAGTGAAATGGAGAGGATCTATTACATTAAATCAAATTGTGATATTTACATGAACATAATGACCTAAATAATAAAATTATGTTCATTAATTAATAATAATAAAACCTTTTATATATTTATAATATTTATTATATCTTTTTTTTGTTTAGTTATATCAATTTTTATTCGTTATGAGGATCAATTTCATTGTTCAGGTCTATTTGCTTGTTTGGTTTTAATGATCGGTTCATGTTTGGATAAACATGTAAGATGAAGTTGGTTTTCTAGAACTGAAGTTATATTTTATTATTAAACATCAAAAATTTTATGTGGAAGAAAATTTAATATTATTACTAGATGTTTAGTTGAATCATTATATAAACCATTAGTGACAACCTTTTGGATTAATTTGCGATTTTTTACCACAAAGATCATGTTTTTCATTTTATAAACAAAAACTAGGAGTAAAAAAGGATTCCTGAATAACATATAAGGAATAATACATATATTATAGTCTCTTTCAACCATGATTTTTTTTCATGACCTTAAATGAAGATGGTAATGTAAAATGAAAACTCATAATCATTGATTGTGGTAATTAACACATCCCAGACCGTGTCTTTACTATTAAAATAAAAAGAAGAGTAAATGAGATATGATAATAACTTATTCCATGATCATAAAAAAATTCACGTAAATGTAATTTATTGTTGTTTTCATAACATATTGATGAAGATAGTTAAGGACATAAAATAAAACAAACGAACATGATGAGAAAAAAATAATGAAATGAAAATAAGAATTTACCTCTTGATTCAATCTTCCATGAGAGCCTCTTGAGGGGAGAGGATTTGGAATTTTGAGGAGACCAAGGGCTGTTGGATGTGGGGGAGGATATTGGGGAGTTATTTGGGCATAATATAGGCAAGGATCAAGGCTTGAGAGGAGTGTAGAGAAGAGGTAAGGATGGGTGGTATTTATAGTTGAGTATGTGAGGGTTTTCAAAATATTACAATCATTAGTTTATAATTATTCAATAAGACATGAAATAGTGATGATTCCATGAAAAAAATAGTATTAAGTGCATGTGAGTTCTATATTTCAGTGCTTACATCACTTATGATGTTAGTAATACTGGACTTAAATTATAATGTATTTATGCCTAAAAATAATATATTTTACAATTCACCAAAAATTCCTGTATTTCCGAAAAATACAAAAAATTCACCCTAACCATTTTTTTGATACGTAGAATCAAAAAATGAAATACTTTTTTCAAATATAATTTTTTAAATATGATTAATGTAATTTTTAATTAAATTCATAATTTACCCAAAAAAACATTTTTTAATAATTTACATTCTTATTCCAATATATAGGTATATCGTACTTCCACTAGAATCTTATTTAACCACTATAATTAGAAACATTACGATTCATTATGATATGTTACTAATCATAAGGGATACATTACAATTCATAAGGTTATGTTACTATTCCCTAGAACATTAAGTTGCTAATATTAGACTCCAAATATCTTACATATGGAAACCGTGTATGTCATATTTTGGAAATTCGAAACACAGAAGTGACTAAATTATGTTTACAGATCACAAAGAACATAGTAGATCATTGTGTTGTGATTTCATGTGATTATATTAAATAATCATATGAAGGAAATTTCCATCAAAAAATCATGGGTCGTTGCATTCTCTCCCCAAAATAATATATGTATCCAACATTGAGGAGAGACACAAAGGAACACATGCTCTCCATCCTCAACTATGAGGCCCTCTGTCACCTATCAGCATAAGGCCAATGACTAATATTTGCAATATTCATCTTCTGTTGTATGACCTTCACCTTATCTGTAGTTTCCTGCACCAACTCTAGGCCCAAGAGTGTTGACACTCCAGGGTCCTTCCAACTAAGTGGTGACATACTGGTTGCCCGCACAAGGCATCAAATAGTGCCATAATGATGCTGGAATGGTAGCTATTATTGTATGAAATTTCTACCAGAGGTTGTTGATCCTCGAAACTCTTGACAAAATCGAGGTTGCAGGCATGTAGAATTTCCTCTTGGACATGAATTTTCCACTCCGTCTATTTGTCTTTATAATTATGAAATGTTATGCTCAAGTACAGATGAGTCCCAAACACCTCATAAAACTGCTTCAACAATCGTGTTGTGAAACGAACATCACGATATAAGACAATAATAGATGGAAATCTATAGAGTTGAATTATCTCATTTGTGCAGAGGAATCCTAATCTCTATTCTAAACAATGAAATCAAATTGCTAGGAAGTGGTCTGACATGGTGATTCCGTCAATGATCACTCATATGGTATCATACACCCTGGATATATGTGGTAAAACTGTCACAAAGAACAACAATATTCAGTCTCACTTCCAATTTGGTACCTCATGGGGTTGATCCAAACTTGATGGAACTTTCTTCTCAACCGTCAGTTTCTAACAAGTTATACATCTAGAGACAAACTATTCCACTACATTATTCTTTCACGGCTGCCAAAACTGATATCAATTGTGTAGCTACATCTTTTCCACACCTAGATGTACCGAAAAAAGTGATGTATTCAACTCCCTGAACACTTCCTCTCATAACATCTCTGGTATAACTACGTTTTATCTAAATAGAATGATATGATCCATACCATTCAATTATTCCTTAGGGGCATGCCCTATTGACATCAGATCATGTGTAGTCTCACAGGTGGTATCTCTGAGTTTTACCTTCCAATCTCATTGTAAGAGTGGGGTGGGGGAACATCCATTGACTAGCGCTAAGAATCTCTATCTCCATCCAAGAAGGATATCTGCAATGAGGATAGTTGCTCTGAGGCCTCATTAAGTAGTTGTGAACTCAATCAACCGCTAAGAGCATTAGCCACCACATGAACCTTCTCCCGGAGTATAGACTATCTTGAATTCATAGTCCTTGAGGAACTCTATCCAACACCTCTGTGTTATGTACAGATCCTTCTACGGGAAGATATACTAATGATTTTTGTTGTCTTAGTAGAAAATAAACTACTCACCCATAACATTGTATCTCCACATCATAAATGAAAACATTACCACTGCCAACTCTAGATCATGGGTTTCTTAGTTCTTCTTGTGTGGCCTAAACTGTCGTGAACCACAAGCAATCACTTATTCCCCCAACATTAGTACAAAACCAAGCCTAGTTCCTGATGCATCACATTACACTAAGTACTCGAAACCCCCTCTAGAAATCTAAAAATATGAGTCCTCATGAAAATCTGCTTCAGGTGCGAAAATCACTCCAGGAATTTCTCTATCTAGACAAAAGGTTTCCCTATTAGAGTCAGAGTCGTATCGGTTGTTTCTTCCCCATAAAAATTTGGAACAATCTTCTGATAGTACCTATCCAAACCCATGAAACGCCTCACCTAAGTCACACTCCTGGGTTGCTCCCTAGCATGGACCACCATTATCATCATGGGATTCACTGCAAACACTACCTCTAGAATGATGTATGATAAAAAGTGGACCTCCTAGTTCCAGAACTAACACTTTGAGAGATTCCCATAAATATGGTTCTCTCAGATTATGTCTAGGAGGTTCCTCAAGTGTATTGTGTGCTACTCTTCAATTGCTGAGTACACTAGGATTTTACCTATAAGGAAAACTACATATTAGTCAAGGTAAGCCAAGAAGATCATATTCTTTTGTCCCTTGAACACTACTAGGGTGTTCTTTATGACAAATAGAATCACTAAATACTCATAGTGGTTGTAGCATTCTCTAAATGCCATATTTGGAATGCCCTAATCCCAAACATGTGGCTACTGATTTCCAGGTTTGAGTTCCTTAATCGATAAACATATCACTCCCGTCAGCTAATCAAAGAGGTAATCAATCAGAAATAGTGGACACATGTTCTTCTTCGTCACCTAGTTCAGGCGTTGGAAGTCTACACATAGCCAAAAGCTCATGTGTGACTACATGCCAAAAAACTAGGGCTACCGATAATGAAACACTATGCCTCACAAGTCTCTTCCTATGCAAGTATTCCAACTATACCCTCAGATACTGAAGATCTATGGGAGCTATATGATATGTCAGTGTATATATCAGTTCCATCCCGGGGTATAGATCAATTTATATGTCTACTCCCTACATGGATGTACTATGGAAACATCTTCTGGAAAGCCGTCCTCATACTCATCCACCACTACATAAATGTGACGAATCGTATCATCCACTACATCGAGGGACGTGCTAGACAACTAATGTGTGATCATATCAACCCTCTACATTTGTGTTTGTCTTGCACATCATGTTTTTCCCATTCACTAACATAGGAAAACCTGGTCCGATATCTACAGAAACATTTCACTGTCCCCCTAAAAAGTGAATTGGATAATCAATTATAGATAACTTGTACATATCCAATATTGTGTCATAAGGTCTCGATGCTACCATCAAGAGATCCCAATCGAAACTCTCTTCCCCAAGAGTGTGGTCACACTGTTGGCATGAGTGTGTGATCATAAAATCTCCTTTTGTATAATTCTCTCAGCATAGGGATCGAGTTAACAATTCCTCTAGAATCTCTATGTCTTAAACAAAGGTTTTGGTGAGAAAAGAGTGACTGGAACATATTGCTATCTATACAATATATAGGATGTAAAAGACATATATTGTACCTCTGATCATCATGGGAGTCTCGGGATCATAATTTCCTATCACCAAGAGTGGGCCTCACCATGTCCACTTGCTCCTAGAGCTCGTGGTTGACCATTTAGGGGTGGTGGTGGTGGTGCCTCAAACCACTATCCACCACATTCCACTCATACTACTCCTCCTCCACGTCCTCCTTATAGTGGAATTCCCTATTAATATCTCTACTACTACCACTAAGGTCTCTTGACCATCTCCTGGTCGGTAATACGGTTGGTCAGATATTTTATCCCCATATGTCCCTCACTACTGCACATGTAGTCAAAACCTTCCTTTAGGTGACCCGTGCTACCATGGAAGCCCCAAAATACTGATCTGGTGTCCTGGGGTGGTCCACTCGACTATATGGTCATCTTAGACCCCTACACAAGATTTCCTCTACCTACTACTGAAGACTCAGCCACCTAACACTGGTGGTACCTCCCAATGCTAGTGCCAACTCTGCAAGGAATTTGTCTACATTATAGCTCGTTCCAGCTCCCCAGCATGCATATTAATGGTAAGGGATTTCATCAAAACCATGATCTCCTAGTGTATTCCCTACTCTAAGGTTCTGTCGATGATAAACGAGTCCTAAACTGTTTATGTAGAGTAATGAGAAAGACCTTTTAATCTTGTTGTTTGCTCAACAAATGTTTGGATTCCATGGAATAGGTGTTGTAGTTCTTGTGTAAGAATAGAGTGTAATGTAACCAGAATGAACTCCTCCCAAAATAGGTTCTCAAAATCTACCCATGTGAGTGAGGCCTCATCATGCTTATGGATCATCACGTTCCACCATCTCCCTGTCAATCCATGTAAAAGAATCATGGAAAGGACTGAAATTTGGTTGTGAGGCATCCTCACATTGTAGAAAAATCATGTAACTGCCTCATGCCAATCATCAACTACCTGAGGATCTATCTCTCCATAGAACCTGCGAGGTCGCAGTTTCTAAAACTCATGCAAGGCACAAATCGTGCGTGCATCCTCTACCGGTAACACTTATATGAACTACATCTCTTCGGGTGGTAGTACCACAAGAACACCACTATGAGGTTCTATCTCTAGCAATAGTCCTTGAACTGATGCCTCATCATTCGAGGGACCATCCTTGTTGCCATGCCTCAAAATCTAGGTTGTCTGCTACTGTGGAAGCATCCTAACATAGATCAAGATGTACCACCATTAATATAGTAAACACTGTGAGATTACTTTGACTCATTAAGTATATGAGAACATACTAAATTCTTATATGATGCATAATACCAGTGCTTTCATGTACGTAATTAAAAATAATAATTCAAGGTCTTAGTGTTTTGATACATTGGATGCCGCACCAACACTAGATTCCCTGGCATGAAAGCCGAACTCGAAATAATTAATGTTGTATCCCCAAAACAAATTCACAGACACTTGGTCATTAAGATAGAACCATTCTGGGAACTGCAAAAACTCTTTCACAACCCTCCCCTTGGGACCCAAGATGTGACTACCCCAATCCCTCCTCCCATAGGATGGGGTCTGGAGACTAGCACCATGTAGACATATCACACTAGTGTGAGGCACTTTCCCACGTACCTTTACGCACACACCCATCTCCAAGAAACATTTCTGAAATTGAAAAAACTATGAAGACATGCATGTTTAATACTAAGAAAACCCACACAAAGTGAACATAAAAAATGAAAGTAAAGGGGTCCAGTATACAATCCTAACAAAATAAAATTAAAATCTCCTAGAATTTAAATGTGAAAACCCTCCCTGAAGGGTACGTCAGAAGCAGTCAGAATTCGTTGAATTGCACCTCATCTCTCAAGCATTCCCCCTTATACCACCTATATATGGCCCACCAAAGCTCTTTTCAAGGATTCTGTTTGCTCACAAAAAACATGAAATTTATGGGCGATGACTAGGCAATGGTGGGTATAAATTTTTTTATTAGGGACCCCAATCCAAAAAGGTATACCACAAATCATTACAGAAAGGTAGACTACCAAAAAGGTACACAATGTGTAGCCTCTAATAAGTACACTCAGGAGAGTCAATAGAGTTAGATTTCTCAAGGTACATTATATCATGAATATACTAATGATAGTCAAGGCACATTCAAATCCATTGTGAAAGAAAGTCTCTATTAGATACTCACTCCACATCTTCGCATAAGACCGACTTCACGTCATTGCAGGAGAACTACTCTGCATCATCATAGGAGACATACTACACGTCTTCACTGGATACCTACTACTCGTCTTTGCAGGAGACCAACTCATTGTCATCATAGGATTCATACTGTGAATCGTCTCTAAATACTTACTCCACATATTTCATAGTTCACAGGAGACTTACTCTGCATAGGTCCTACCAATAGGATTCTTCTTATAGCATGCTTGTTCTAGGAGAACCTAATCGATGAGCCCATAGGACCTATTCCAACCATTAATAAAACTAATATAGGGTATCTCAATAGGATCACCTCGTTGTGAGGGTCCCATCACCAGAAAAGTCTCTTCAATCGGACGAACAGTTGGGAATCAAGAACAAGGATTGAAAATTCCAAGAATAAATAATCCCCCTACATCAAGGATCAGATCTATCATTGGTAAATAATGGATATATTCCACAATCATTCATTGATCACTAATCAGTGATCAGGGATCCATGATCCGCCATCCATGATGCGCAATTTGTGATCCATGATTCTCGATCTGTGATCTACGATCCATGATCCTGATTCATTATATGCTATCAATGATCCACAATTGTTTTGGAATTCATCGTCATTTATCATTTTCCAATTATTTTATCCAACATTTCCAGGGAATTATAGGGCTATGTGTTAACCATAAATTCTTATTTAATTAGGGATAAAAGAAAATTTTTCATCCCATTGTAGTATTGCAACATCTCTACGCTATTTCAATTAAAAAAATGAAATTTGACCACTCTTTAATACATTGATATGAAATGTTTAAAATGATATAAAATGAACTTCTTTAATATTATTTTATTCCTCTCTAAAACGTCCAAAAAAAATTCACAATCGACCCATTCCGATTGATGTTATGATCCTCCTAAGGAAAGAGACACATTATATACTCAATGTTGGTCTCATATTTCCAATTCAAGTCACCATTCAATAGTTATTATTATTTTAATAAAAAATAATTTTATATAATTTGTTTATTTAGGGAAATTCTCTTTTTAGGTTTTTTCATTGGAGACCCACACTGACTAATTTTAAGTCACGCCAAGGTTAACACACCATCCTGATTGAAACTGTGCCCTTAAGATTCTAATCGGGGATCCTATTTAGAAGTTAACTCCCTTCTCCAGAAAACCATGCATGTGTGTTATTTTAATTGCCTTAAATAGTTCAAACATTAATTTCGGGATCCTCCGGACTTGGAATCATGTGTTGTCACAGCACCTGATGTTGAAATAATACTATATAATGTCAAAAACTATTTATTTGAAAATCTAGTACATTACAGTCTAAGAAAGTGGATCATTTGAGGTTGATAAACATTTTAATTCATCTCTGCTAACAGATATTAAAAGATACATTTTTAGTACTAGAGGAGGATGTGTAGTATCCTGTGAAGACTCAGTAGAGGTATCACCAAGACTTTTTATAACATTTTCCAATGATTATATATATTTAGATGAAAGGAATTTTACTACTAGAATGAGAGCATCCAATTAATCACCCAAAATTCTATTCTCCATTATTATTTCTTGATGTTCAGAAACCATTTCAGGATGATGTTGTGAGAAAATATTATCTGAAATAAATAAAAAAACCATTTCACTAATACATGACATATGTGATTTTTGATATGGAAGGATATTATTGATTGTTGAGAACAATTATTCTTTAAAGGATTTTAAATCATTATGACTTACATAATCAGTAAGAAAACGTGCAACTGAATGAGTAAGAGACACTGATGAATCTATTCCAACATAAAATCTATATACAGGATCAAATTATTCAATCATTGGTCTATTTGGATCAGATTCTCTCAATATCAGAGACTTAATAGTCTAATAATAATGTTAAATATCCAGGATATCTTTCATATTCAACAACTATAGAATAATAAAAATGAGTAAGAGTATCAAATTTAACTCTATGAGACTGTTTATCCCCCCTCAAGAGCTGCTTCCCTTAAAAGTTTATCTTGAGATGAAACTAAAACATTTTAAACATTATCCTTAACTAGAACTATTTTTGGAGGAATTTGAGATTCCAATACTAGTTCATTTCCCAATAAATTGGTTTCATCATGCTTTTTAGTTTCTGCATGATGACCTTGATCACTATCAAGATGATCTGATCCACCACCAATTTCACCATTTTATTCTCCTTCACCTTGTTTAGAATTCTCTTATTATAGTTCACCATTTGGTTCAACTTTCTAATCATTACATTTTTCATCTAGGATTCAACTACCACTATCATATTAAATAGCATCATATTCTTCTATCTCATCATCATCATCATCATCCATGTGATTTTCTCTTGTAGTAAGATCATTTAGAGGGATAGGTTATCATTATGTAATTCCTTCCGGACACCTCGAAATTTCAGGGTCACATCATTTATCAAGATTGGATTCTTTTTTACATTTTCTTCAACTTATTTTTACTCTTCATTTGAATACATTACAAGCTCATTTGGTCCTAACCCAGGATCAACAATATCAGTTGCTCTTGTGGGGTGCTGAACGAGGTTAAAATCATCATTGATTTTGTCATATTCTTTAACCCGACGTTTCTTCCAATTATTCTGTCCGACCTTTATTATTTTTCTTATATACTTGGTAATAAAAAATCCATTAAAAATTGTGACAGTTTTATCACCTTAATTAACTATTCAATTAGCTTTCAACATGGAGGAATGAACCTTTTAATATATATGGGAGTTTTATTTTGAATGTTGCACTATCATATCATACATATAAACCATTAGGTATATTTATAGGTTTATATAGTATCCTTGTTTCATATGATATATTAAATAAACATCCTGTTACATTAATGAGGTGATGTCACATTCCTTTTACAAATCTGTTATGAATGAAATTTAACAACAATCTACATTCTCCATTATGTTTAGTGTCTATGGGTCTTATGGAAATTCCAGCTCTGGTTAGCCCAGCTAAGGTTTCTTCATAATGAAATATATCACTTGAAGGTGGAGAAATACCTTGGTGATATTGATAATGACCTTTATGATGTATGTCGAAACACTTATCCCAATGCCTAGAAGAAATGGAAATCATTTCTCCACTTATTCGAGCCATTATCCAATTTTTATCTATTCCAGGGAGAATGATATCTACAAACAAATAAAATTTGTGAACCAACCTCATATATATATGCCATTTGTGGTTGTACAACTATTCCAATCATACTTGTTATTAAAAAAATTGAAACACAATACACTTACTTGATAAGAGTCAGTCGACATGCACTTCCATTTCAAGAATGACTATTCAGTTTGTGAGTTTGGGGCTAATAGGGATTAGATTTAGGTTCAACCAAGTCAAATTTTTTCCATCCTCTAATGATAAGGATCATCTAGAGACATCTAAGATAAATTATTTACTCAAGCCATTTAGAATGACTATGAGGTTTTGGTGTTATGGAAGAAGATAGTAGATGTTCGAGAGAGAGAAATAGTGACTATGTGAGAAATGGTTTGGATTATTTCAATTTTTATCATTTAGAGAATTAAAAACAATAAATCAAAAATCAAGAGTAAAATAATGGAAAATAATGAAAAGTGATATGTTTTATGTTCGGGTGACAAGAATGAAAAACTAATGAACTGTATGAAACAATGTTGAGGCATCAATGGTTTGTCCTTCTGGGAAGTCATCAATGGTGCATCCCGACGGTGTGTCATCAATTGTGAGTCAAATGTGAGTCATTAATGGTGAGTCCCAATAGTGAGTCATCCATAGTGATCCCCAATAGATATTCATCACTGGTGAGTACCAATGTTGAGTCATAAATAATGAGTCCCAATGGTGAGTCAACAGTGGTGAGACCCAACAATGAGTCTTTAACGGTTAGTCCCAATGGGGATTCATCAATGGTGAGTCCCAATGGTGAGTCATCAATAGTGTGTCCCAGTAGTGAGCCATCAATGATGAAATACTCAAAATCAATCACCCCCAAATGATGTATGATTTAACTCATTATCTTATAATCCAATGTCTTAGTATAAATTTCAGAAAGATGATGTTCAGTACAAATAAATTCAAGAGTTATATAAACTTTTTGACAGTGGTAACAAAAAGGTGATGTATAATATCAATATGGTTTGTTCTTGAATGAGAAATTGGGTTCTTATAAATGTTAATAGAACTTGTGTTGTTACAGTTTATAGGTACATGCCAAAATTTATATACATAGTCTAGTAATGCGTGTTTTGTCCACAATATTTATTCTCAAAAAGTACCAGTTAGTATGTATTCAGCTTAATCAGTAGACAATGACACAAAATTGTGTCCCATAATTCACCATGAAACTAGATACATTCCTAAAAATTAACTTGTTCCACTGATTCTTTTCAAAAAATTTAAATCTAAGAAGAAATTTGAGTTCACCCATTAAACTCATTTAAAAATGATTTTCATTCATTTATTAAAAGTTAATATACAATAATTTTTTCATGGTATGTAAATAATATCATCAACATATATTTCTACAACTAAAACATCTTTAGTGATTATTTTTATGAAAATATATGTATTAACTATAACATTATAAAATCATTTTGAAATAAGTCAATTGTTGAGCATATCATAAGAATATCTTGGTGTATTTTTAAACATAATTTTTTTAACTTTAAAACATGATTTGGATAATGTCGTTTTGGAAAACTAGGGAGTTTTTCAACAAAAAATATGCAACTATATAACCATTCAGGAAGGAAATTTTGATATCCAATTGATTATTTTTGAAATTTAGATGTTCTACCTAAGCTAGTAGTATTATATTGTCTTCAATCCATGACATATGTGAAAATATATATTCATATCATATTATTTCTTATTGACTAAAAAATTGTGCAAATAGTCTGGAATTATTTCTTACTATAGTTCAAAATCATCAACATTTTTTATAAACCCCCATTTACTGCCTATAGTCTAGGTGCCTTTGGGGTTTTCAATATGTTTCCATTGTGTGTTTCATTCAAACTGATTTAATTCTTCTTGCATAGACATCATCTAGAATTTATCATTGATTTTTTCATTGATGTACATAGGTTCAACCTTTTACAAAAATACATAAATTTCAACCTGGATTCTTATAGAATCACCATTCTGTGTTCTTTTTTCTATGTATCCAACTACAACATCTAACAGATCATGAAAAATAAGGGATGGTCACACCATTTTCTTCTATAGGTTCATCTCCCTTTGGGTCAGAATCTCGAAATTTTCTAGAAATTCATGATTTTTTGATTGTTTAATAATAGAATCAAAATATTTTGGATTTTAATCTAGATTCTATACATTATCTTCAATATTTTCAAAGGAGTTTTAGGATTCATATGCATCTCTTTCATCAAATCTGGCATGAATAGATTCTTCTACACATCCGGTTCTCTAATTAACGACTCTATAGGATTTACTAGAGATTGAATTAACTAGGAAAATTCATTCATCATAGTTGGAGGAAAAATTTTAATGACTATATTTTTTGTTAAGAATAAATACTTTGCAACCAAAAAATCAATTAATTAACCTTAGGATTCAAACTATTCTACAACTTAGAGGGGATTTTCTTTAGTGTATGTTTAATTAAGAGTGTATTAAATATATAGAAATCTATATTCATAGATTCTACCCAGAAATTAATATTAAGACTATATTCACCATGAATATACCAAGATATAACTTGTAAGGTATTATTTATCCTTCCTACAACTCCATTCTACTATGGTGTCCTAGCAGTCGAGATGTTATATATATAGCCATTTTGTGAGAAAAATTCACATTCGTTATTTCCAAATTCACGGTCATGGTCAATTTTTTAGGTTTTCATTCTATGTATAGATTAGATTTATATTGATCTAGCATACATTATGAAATAAGAATAAACATCACTTTTGTGAGCTAAAAATAAGTCCCATGTATACCTTGTAATTTTATCTACTAGAACATACTCACAATGATTATTGTGTAAACATGAAATTGTATATGGTCCGAACTAGTCCAAGTGAACCAACTTAAGATGTTGAGAAGTTGAGACAAATTTATTTGGTTTGAAATATATTTTATGTTTTTTCCTTTTTTACAAGGATGGAAAAATTTATCATTTGTAAACTATTTTTTATGTATATCCTTGACTAGTAATTTTGTAGAAATCATTAATAGAGATTGAATATTACAATTGATTTGTCTCCTATACCAGAGCTAATATTCATTATTAAATTAAGTTAAGAAAGAATAATTTTTTGAAACTAATGAATCCAAATCCACAACTTAATCATTTTCATTATTAAAAGCATTAAAGGCGAAATCATTCTTAGAATTTAAAACATTGAAATCCTAATTTTCAAATTTATCATGAAAACCAACATCATATAACTATTAATTTTTAATTAGATTTTACATTACACAATAAACAAAAATAACATTATAAATTATAAATGAATTATTTTTAATATTTTTTTCAAGGCCAATAATTTTACTTTTGGATTGTCACCAATTTGGAAACATCAACCATAAATGTTTTTTGAGGATATTGAATCTAGAGTAGTTCTATATCATGTTCCTTTAGCACACACCATCCAGGTACCTAAAGTTCTTACATGAACTGCTAGAACTACATTCCTACAAAAAATCCAAGCAATAAATGACTTTAGTACCCCGATTTTTTTGGGACCAGTAATATTTGTCCTTAAGGATTTAGGAACCATCATGGGATTCTAATAATTTTTTTTAAATTTGTAGATAAATAAATTTTTTTTGCTCTCAAAGAGTTAGAAGTAGTATATGATTTACAATATAAGAACATGTAGAATCTTTTTCAGATCTAGGTTTAAAACTAAATTTTCTAGATTTTGATATAATATTGTTATTTAATCCATTTCCCAAACTGATAAACAATTCCATTATTATATTTTGGATAACATTGTTTTCCAAGAATTTGAATTATGTGTTTTCACCAATTGTAAATTTTTCTAGATCCCTATTTAATTTCTCATTAGAAATTTTATGTTCAGTATTCTAATTGAAAAGTTGATTATTAGTAACTTTTTATAATGATTTACAATTTAATATTTGTAGATAGAGCTTGTTGTTTATTGAGAGATTTCTATTTGCATTTTAGCTTGTTTCAAGTATCCCCAATAAATTTTCAATGTTCAAACATTTCTTCATTTTCATATTCTTATAAGTGTCAGATTAATATTAATCTCTTGAATAGTAATAATTATATATAAGAGATATTAAGGTTACCTCAGATTCATTTTTAATAAAACATATGTTAAATGCTTCTACCTTTTCCTCATGAGATGATTTAAATTCACTAGAGCTACCCTAAGAAGTATTCTAGGTAGATTTCGTAGCCCTATTGTTTTTGTGCATTTATTTTTATATTTCTTCTTATACTTTAGTTTTAGATGGTGAGCCTTCTCATGTTTATTTATTTATTCTTTTAATGTAGATTATCTCATTCGTATTCTCAGATAATTTCAAACCATTTTTCGGCCATATTTATTCAAATGTTTCCATCTATAGAATGGTATTCTAAAGACATTTTTCATTCATTTAAATTTCTTAAATCTCCATGATAGATGATGAATTTCCTCATCACTCTTACTTAATGAATCATCATTTTTGTAACATTCCACATGAACATCAATTTTCTCTATTTTTTAGATGTAGTGTTTTTGAAATCCAATGGATTTCTTTTAGGATCATCATCTTCTTCTCCTTTAACCATCAGTTATTCATCATAGATCATGAGTTTTTCAATTAATTCTTTAATAAGAAAAGTAATAATGTCATAGTATTTTCATTTTGACATTGAGGTTCCACTCCATCATTATAGTAAACATATTAATAGATGGATTATTTGTTCATTAGATTTAACAAGATTTCCTAGAGAAATCATTGTATTTACAATCTCATTGAACTAGAGTTACATATCAAAAATTAGTTCACCAGGTGTTATTTTGAAGTTATCATATTTAATATTATTTTTTTAAACCTCAATTCAACAAAATTAATGATTCTTTCTTCTAAAATAGTTAAAATAACCCAACCCTGAAAGGTTCTTTTACATAAAAAAATCTTATGGAATTTTTCATCACCTAGATAATGATATAAGGAATTAATAGGCATGAAATTATTATAAAAGGTTTCCATAGTTGCATCATTAATAGTGTTTGTAGAAGTAGTTGGAATTTTTTAATCATATAATATAGCCGACCATATTCCAAAACCCATTCTTCCTAAATAAATTTTCATTTTTATTTTCCATTGGGAATAATCAGTTCCATTGAAATATAGAGGTCCTTTTTTATAATCACCTTCCTATAAGTTATCTTTATTAAAGAATAAGAAATATAGACCTAAAAATTTTGAATTGATATAAATTCTAATATCTTTAAAACCTAACTAAAATCATACATGAAATGAATTAAAAGGTTTAAAAACATTGAATCCTAAATGAAAAACAAGAACATTTAATAGAAATTTTTTTCATATTAGGACACCCAAGAGGGGGGTAATGGTATTCCTAATCAAATTTCATTCTAAAATATTTATACAAAAGTTCCCAAATTTGGAAAAAAAAATAACCAAGTTAACCAGAGGCGCAGTTTATAAAAATTTTAGTTGTTTGAAGGATTTCTGAAAGATTAATTACTTCACATGTTAAAAAATATGAATTATTAATTAAAACTTTGAAGTTGATTTACTAAAGGAAATTATAATATAAAAAAATATCTGAGATTAAATGTCAAATAAAAGTGATGTTTTCTTATTTAACTAAATAAAAACATAGAAATCTTAACATGAAAGAACACAATTGAATTTAAAAAATATGTTTAGTATCCTGGTGAAAATTAATCCTATCCATGTGGAAATCACCTGCTCCCAAGAAGTTTATATAAATAAAAATTGATCCACACCATTGACCAGGATAAAAAATAGATTACATATCATTCCATGTCAAGAAGACCTTTTCATTTTTTTCGAGTCTATAAAAATAAATAGGCCAAATTGTGTCCTCCACTATTATTATCTGTTGGAGTTTAAGGTATAAAATATTTATTATGAAGACATATGTGTGTCTTTTAGTTTTTCCTAGAAGCCATCTTTTGTTCATAGAACAGAGGTTAAATTCACTACTTGTAATGTAAAAAAAGTACATAAGAAGAGAAAAATATATATAAGAAAGTTATAATGTTCTGTGTTATAGGTGATCTAGCTTGAATCTCAATGAAGTTGTATTGAAATGCATCTTTAGTAGACATTTAGAAACATAGAGAAAGATATTGAATAATGAGTGATTTTCAATATTATTTCTAGAGAGATAATGATTTTCTCATTGATTTATTCCTCAATATTACTTTTTTTGGTAAAATGTTCTTCACTTTGAGTTGTTATCATTATCTTCGTGTTTCTTTAGTAAACAGTTCTCATGTGTTTCTCAGGCACACAACTACACGACAGGGACATACGTTCTTCGTTTTGTATCATATATTCTCTTTATACAATTTAAATGATAAGGTTCGTGATATATATTTTGTTCTGTTACCTCATACATCATACTGCATTCTGACATAAATCTAATTATTTTTTGAAAATGACATAAAAATGTATTAAAATAATTGGATGTACTATTTTTCACATATTTGATTGTTAGAAAGAAATTTGAATTTAAAAGATAGGAGAAAAATTGATGGTGTCTCTTAATAGTTAATTGGAACAGTGTCTCAAAACATTGAATTGGAATGGTGTCTCAGATTTGTGACATGGTCTGGTGGTGTATCTGAACAGTGTCTTGGAATGGTGACTCTTTGGAGCGGTGTCTCAGGAATGGTGATTCATGTAGTGGTAAGTCTTTCTATCGATAGGTCTACTCGCTGGTGACTTGTATATTACAGTAGGTCGACATAGAGGTGACTCATGCTAAAGGTACCTCATTGATTTTGGAACTTATGAATTGATCACATTGGTAGCTTGACGATACAGTGACTCATACATTGAAAACATAATTAGAAGATTTCGACTAATGGTGGAGTAATGGTGGTTCGTCCTTTTTCAAAACTCATCATCTGTGTTGGCAGTGTTACATTAGACAGTGAAAGATATTAATAGTGAGTATGCCTTATTGGTAACTCATACATACCATTTTTGGGTCATCAATGATATGTCCAATAGTGAGTCTACCTTAATGGTGACTCATATTTTGTGATATTTTTCTAACATATCATATGATGTAAAATACTAACATAACAAATTATGATTATAGGTAAACATGAGTAAACGTAACTAAATATGATTTAACATGAGGAATCTTGATTTGTGAAAATTAAAAGTAGAGGAGTCCAACATATATGATGATCCTTATAAGATATTTTAAACTTTTTTTCCTTTACCATTGTTTTTAAAGGAATCTTCACGTCTCTAAATGATCAAGGATATTTTTAATATTTTTACAATAAATAAAATATAATTTTTAACCCGTAAATCAGGTATGGATTTACCTACATTCATTTATTTGAAGATCCTTTTTATTTTTAAGTGGACAATTTTTAGTAAATATTCTTTAAAGTGATTTTGAATGAAATTGTTTTCAAATAAATATCAGTATTCTATTATAATTTTTCCATGTATTCTTTTGGGAAAATCGATTTCAATTGGTTTAGAAGATGATTTTATATTTTTTCAATCCAAATAGGTATCAAATGGTTTTATAACTTTTCTAAATGCTTTCAATGGAAAAATTATTTAGAAATGATTTCAATTATTTATTTATAAGATTTTAAGATTATTTTAATGAATTTTTTTTCAAAAGATTAAATATTTTTGGGAGAATTTTTTTAAAGGAGTTAAAATAATATCCCTATGTAGTGTTTTTAAAATATCATTAAAAATTATTTACCATCTAAGATAACATCTATTGGTATGACTCATACCTTTCTACGAAATTAGTAAATATTTCCATTCCAATTAACTCTCTTACAGGATTACATTTTATGGAATGGTGTTTGTGAAATCGGTTTCCCATTCACAGGTTATATTTCTATAATACCTTCTCATTTTCATGTATTATTATTTGATGATATGATTATGAAATTTATTTCATTATTAAAATGTTACTGTATCATTTCATGTTTATGAAACCCATTTCATTTCATGGGATATGATATTATTGTTTATGATTTTGTGTAACATGAATGTTTTATTTCATTAGGATATGGGTGAGACATATATGTTCCTCGAATTTATTGTGAAATGATAATGGTTTTATGATCTCAAAGGATTCATGAGATGGAATCCCAAGATCAATGTAGGTATACAGGTGATTAACCCATTCCAAACATGTTACAATGGTCTTGGTAGATAGCATAGACATAGGGTTTTTATATTATTATGTGTCTTCAATATTTACATGTCTTATTCTTATATTATGCTTTCATAGATCATGTAATTTATTTAAATATTATTCATGTATAATGAAATAAAAACATTTATTCCATGAATCATGTGTATGATCTTTGATATGTAGGGTCATATCTTCTAATGTTATGGTCATGTTATCATACCCCAAGATTCATGATTATTCTTAGATGTATCCTTTATTTACCCTTACTTTTCCTCTAATATAACACCTTTTTACATTTCATTCCCTAGGATATGAATATGTTTATTAAGTATGATTTCTTTAAGAAGGTTTCTAGTCATTATGAACCCTGTGGGAGAAAATGTAGCTCACTTATGTATTGGTGTTTATGTTTCCATGATTCCAATGGAACTAAACTAACATGGTATTTGGGAATCTATTTTTATAATTTTTTAAGTATTCTAAAAATGTAATGTAATGAATTTATATATTATGATTTATTTTATATACTCACTTATCAATCAGTACACTCTATGTTTCTAGTTTTTAGTCACACATCATAAAAGTAGACCACATGATCTGTGACATTGAACACTATGTGAAACCATATCCCCTATATAATGGGGGATACATGGAATGTGATCGATTGAACTACATTCCATAAAAGTCATGTATTTTTATAATACCATAGTCATCACCTGGATTCTATATCCCCCACTTCCACAACCACCTGACCAGCATTAATATTCTTAAATGTGAAGGGGAAGGCTTCGATATTCAATTCCAAACTCTGATTGATTGAAATCTGGACTCTTATTTCCCAATCAATAATCCTTCACACATCCACTTCTCTCTTGGTTATCTATAATCAAAACCATAACAAAAAAACAATATACTTATGTTCGTTCTTAAAAACTGATTTATAGGATGTTTACATGTCCATCCTGAATTTTAGGGTTCAATCACAGTAGATTCTAGTCTGAAAATGTCGAATTGAAAACCCTATTGATCAATGATGAGTAACACAAAAACATTGTGGGGAAAGAATTCATATAATGAGAAAAATACCTAATTTGTTGTTGAAATACCATAAAATGATTACATAATGAAGAACATGTCTGAAATAAATGAATATAAAATATAAATTACTATGTTCTATATCTAAAATTGAACCATGGATTAAGAGAATAATAGAAAATTACAGAACAATAGATTGAATTACAAATACATGCTTTTTAAATAAATTAATGGGTTGAAATCAATGAAATAATGCTCCCTACCTCTAGATTTAATTTACCATTATTGATTAATGAATCTTCTAGCGATGAAGGAGGAACCATGATTTCTATTTTCCACCTCATGGTTCACTTTTAAGGACATTCTATATAAAATTCATATGTTACTCAAAATGGTGGGGACATTAAGCCCACATTGGGATATCATTCTACCATGAGCACTCCAATATTCTATCATGATTTCTAATCATTCAAAATATAGGAGTGTTCCATCCATAAAAGATCCTCTCATGTAGATACTAAATCTCTATTGACTACTCCACAAAGGTGGAACCATCCTTGATTTCCATCTCACCCTAAAAAATAACATTCGTTCGGTCATGAATATATTTCCTCATATAGAATTCATGTAATACATCACACAATTATTCCAATTGAGGGGGTAAGACCAATTGGTAAGAAACCTCAGTACCGTCAATAGGATATGGAATGTCCTAATGAAACCCAGTATAAATTGCTTCCTTACACATATATCCACAATCTAAATCATGAAAATACTCTCATAAAAACATATTCTTTCTATATGAACAAACAATTCCAATAATTTCGATACATGTATTATCACTATCGACTCTAGCATGTTCTCATATTCTATTGGATCACTTGAACCATATCAATCATTAAATGAACTATCATGGTCCATGAAGGGACATGAAATATTTTATACCAATAGAAGAGTTATATTTCTTATTATAAGAAATCTAAAATAATTTAAATTAGTCCTCCCATATCCAATGGATTTCTAATAGATAGTCTCATAGAATATCATCCAAAACTAGGATGGTCTTCTTGTTCTTTTCACCCCTGTAGGGGTGACTCATTTGGATCATTGTATCTAGGTCCCAAAATCCTCTTGGAAAACCCTCCATAACCATGACATGAATAAATCTTCTTATACATAGATGATCATCATTGATACCCCATGAACATAGATGATCTCAACACATGAAAAAATTGTGAAACAATCTCAAACGAACACTTCTCTCTGATGGAATAATATTGTCCAAAATTGAAATATGATCATTTTATAAGCTGAAATATGTGTTTCATGTAGGAATTCAAGGAAACTGCGGTTGTTTGGAAGTTAATCCATGCTAAAATGGCTAAAAATTACACTGAAGGGAATGGATTTTTCAAGGTCTGCACCTTCACAAATTATTGTGACTCAAGAAGGTCCTAGATGTATAATAATTTTCTGGAAGACTGAGTGACACATATTTCTTGATTTATGGATCTCAATTTCATGAAAGTCCCCATCCACATAAATATTTAATGGTATCTCTCACACAGTGTAAATAGGTTTCCTAAAACCCCTTAAGTTCGTTGAGCTCATAATGATTAAGACAACCTCTATCTATCACAAAACCAATTATTTTTTCTATAGTGAGCCTCTATATACCCCCAAATGTAAGACCTTTATAGAATACATGGCCATTTAGCTTTCGATAAAATATATGAGTTCATTATACTTTAATTTTTCATGAGTGAGAGAGTAGATGAAATTCCCAAATAATCCATATTTCACAAAACCACATCCTATTGGGTTCTGAGAACCTTATCCCATAGTGGATACATATTTTTTAAGGTCTAAGGAATTTGAGTAAGAATAAATTTGTTTGAGGCTCTTAGGGTTTAATGAGATAATTATCTTCCTCAAAAATAACCCTGTGGTAACCAATACATTACCCAGATCAATGGTCACCCAATTTCATGAGACATGCTATTTTTCAAGAATAGTGACCTTCATGAGACCCATGTCCTTTTTGAAGCCCTAGAGATATTTGAAGAATATAACATCACAAAACCTTCCACCAAGAATATCGATTGTGTCTTTTTTCATCTGTTCATCTTTTGTGATATTTATGTTTCTAGGTCTGCTGTGATCATCCAAAACTGATTTGACTACACTCCAAGTCCCCAGGGGACCGTTACCACCTACTTTTTCATCCACTTAATTTTCTCTAAATGAGGCATGTCCCTTAATACTACCTAATTATCCTAGGAATATGTACCATTTTGCATATTTTTCATAATAATAGGTACCCCAATATTGGGTCTCCTGATTGCGAGCCTACCATGGCAGTGTCAACGCCATGATCCACCCATAGGCACATAAGCGGTGGTCTTGTAATCCCTAGAGTTGGTTTTTCTAAGGTAAATAGTGAACCTATCATTATAAAGGGTTCTTATAACTATTTGTTCTTTCAAATTTACATGGTCACCCTTATGGTGTGAACCCAAAACAATTTTTTAACTACAACACATATGACTACCCATCCCCACATCCTAGTCACATGATATTAAACTGCACGACAACATCCTAAATACATAATGTTAAACTATATCCTCAACCTATGTTTTAAAAATATGATTCCCCATATATAATCATCATGGGATTACACCTTTTTCCTCATAGAGTTAGGATCCTCTTGCATTAGATAACATAGACATATAATCCCCACACTACCAATCATTGATGATCCATACATTACACAATCTTTCTTATCACTCGAAATTAAATTACATCAAATGGTACTTCCATAGAACCTTAAAATGAAATATTTAAGTATGGGTTTTCTTATCCCTAACTATTATATAGGGTATGTAGGACACCACATGTCATTTCAATCCCAACACAATCCTAGGGTGAAATTATCCCCATTGGGGAGAAACAATCTTACATCCTCGTGTCAAATATTCCCTCATGGGGACACACATAATCATCTCTATTTCATAACTATATGTTTATCCTATGACTATTTATCCCCACAAGACGTTAAAATTTCAACTGTCACCACCAGATGTTGATCCATTGATTGTTTATCACCACAAGATGCTAAACATGCACATGTCTTCAGAAAACATTAATCCTTCAACTATCTATCCCCAAAACATGATTAAAATATGACCACCCATCCTATCAAAAAGTTAAACATGTTATAATATCCCTCACAAGTTAAAACTATGATTGTTTTCCTTCACAAGATTAAAAAACAACACACATGTTTACCAAATATTAAACCTATGCCTACATTCCCTGTAAGAAGTCATGCCTGTTTATGTCTCAAATAGATGATAAACTTGTAAATTTATCAGGAATACCAAAATGGTAAAACATACATGGGATTCATGTGGTAAAAAATAATTTGATTACTTAATCACCGAACACCATTTACCTCATAGCTGACACAGAATGCCACATGTTCTATTCTTAAGATGACTCACACATGAGATGCCCACCAAAATAAGAAGAATTTACAGGTGACCAACCAACCCAATTCTAATACATTCCTAAAGTTCATAATGATACCACCTACCCTTAATGATGTTTGATACCCCATAGATATATAAATAGAATAATTTATTTAATTCAATATCATGATGGTAAAGAGAATGAGTTTTTTTTATGTGACATAAATCTATGAGGGAGACCTAGAATACGTGAAAATTTCCAAAGAGTAATCCATAGATGGAGGAATAAACATCCCATCATATCCTTTCCATCAAGGAGAATACATAAAAAAAATATTTATGGAATCCTACTACCATTGGAATTCAAGAATGAGGGGAAATATAGAAGTGATCTGGTGGCTTCTAGGCTATAGGACGATGTTGTGACCGCAATGAAAGTGTTTATAATAGAAATGATGAGATAAAAATTAAACTCTTCTCCTCAACTATTGAGAATTGTGATGTTTGGTGAATTGATTGATTTCTTATGTCTCCAAATCTAGATATTTTGTGGTTGTTTCAACCAAGGAAAATGTGGACCTAATATGAAATTCACTTGTGAATTGGGGGATATAACTTTGGGAACTCATGGTCTACAACATCATTAGCATAGATCCTTCTCTAATTCAGAATGAATAGATAATGTTAAGAAATTGGGAATTTTTTCCCCAATACCTCTACTGATGGATAAATGAAAAATCCTTATAGGTCTCATTCTAGAGGAAGGAGAAAACCTCACATGAATAGGTATAGGGGATGACGAAATGTGGATGTGGCTATCCCATGTGACGACACTTCAACCAGGACATCCACTATGCCTTCTGATACTGGGTTCCCACACCCCATCTCACCATTTTTAATCATATAGAGAATGTTTATTCTTTCAACTATTTGACAGTATGAGTAGGGATGGGTTATTATACAATAAAAAATATATTTTAATTAGATTTTAATGGTATTAAATGTTCATTTATGATCTTATGGGCCTGAGTTAGTGCATTTTCATTGTGAACATTCATTCTCATCATTTGTGCACTTCATGCCTAATATACACCAATTTAGGCCCAAGGAGTCATATGATTCTACGGATTGTAATTATCAATATTTTAATTTGATATTTTGGGAACTATATATACACTTAAATTTGAACATTTTTCATTCAGGGATCAATGTATGATTCATAAACGATGATGGAGATATTTGGAGATGAATAGAAGCAATTATAGAGAAGGCGGATTGGATACCAACCCACTAATGAGACTGTGGGGCCCATCATACAGTCCCAATGAATCCCAACATTTTTGAGAGGATAGAATACATGTTTAGGAACAAGTCCCTCTTCAATAGATAATGATAATTCGGACTCTATGGTGGTAATTAAGGCGGACCAAGTTAGAGATAAAATAATGGGCTAGATTCTGTGGCCTAGGAAAACATCCCACTAATTAAATCATATCTTGGAATACACAACTCCAAATGGGCCCACATTTTACAGACGGTTAGAATACATAAGAAGAGCCATTTTCTACTTCTATGGACCACTCTGATTCGGCCATCTAAAAGGACTTCAAAGAGATTCTCTTTGGTGAAGGAAATCTGGCTGCCACCTCGGGTCAAGGGTGAAAAATCAACTCTCTCTTACTTCCCACCCACCTATGGACTACTACAATTAATTGAGAAGACATGGACTATTTTAGGATCTACCCAATGGATCAAAATTCCTATTTAATGCAGTGGTGTTGGTGGATTTGAAAATCTTGGATGCTTTGTTCAATTGTAATGTTATGCTGCAATTTTGTTGTCTCAACTATGTATTTCACATGTAAGTTGATTAATTCACTAGTTTCTTAATAAAGGTTATTCTTCTACTCTTATTCTATTTTTCTTAATATCACTTTGATATGGTTGGAGAAATTTGTGAATTTATTCACACCAAACCTTGTGAAATTATTCCCACAACGGTGGAGTGATCATTTTATTTTTGTTGTTTTCTTTACTTGTCCATTTCCTCCCTCAGGAGTCTACTTTTCGCTTCCATTGAAACCATGGGATAAATGGAGGGCTAACCCACTTATTGGTGTATCCAAGGGAGTAGAAAGGGGCCATATTGGATGTTATTTATCATCTCATTAATGTATAATCACTTCTTTAATTAAGATTTTTATTTGTTGATTTTTAAACTCCATTGTCCTTGTTGAATTTAAGGCCACACCCTTCAAGTGCTAATACGAACGTTTACCTTGAAGTGCTCAAAACATTGATCTTTAAAGTGTATAGGTGATTAGTATTAGAGGGTGTAAGCATTAAACCAGTAAGCGATGATGTTGTTTTATCTCCTTAAATGATGCCATCTCAAATATAATAAATTGAAATCATTGAAAAGGAAATACTTACAATCCCCCCGAGCAATAACCTAGGATCAACTCATTATTTTAAATTGAATTCACTGAAGTCTCTTAGAGTTCCTTTAAACCCATCTAAAACCAATACAAGTTGTCCAGTTCATAGCCAAAAATATTCCATAGAATGTACGTGTCTATAGGTTTCTTCTTCGGTCTCTGAGGATTCGACAACCCAAGCTAATATACGAGGACCGTCATACATTCTTCTCATGGGTAAATTTGAGCGCGAATCAAATTTTGGTGGCATTTCCGAGGACCCATGTAATTTACCTTAGACACTAGCATCCTCTTATCACCCCACATTCTCTATTCTCACCCCCATATCTCTTATCTTTACCCCTTTCTATTTGTGTGTGTCCTATGAATCTGGAATCCAACTTTCTATCTTCTCCAATTGATTATCTTCGAAATTATCATGTCACAAACTCATGCTGGAATCAAATAAAGAATCAATATTGGGAAGCCCCTAAATTAGAAAATTTCTTTGATCAACCCGTGATAAATTACCACACAACTGGTGAGATGTACAATCAATGGGATGATGATTGTTTAAAGGATCAATTTCCATCCCTCTCGAGGATGATTGATGAGATCAAACATAATGAAGGTCGCGATTTACAAACTCCTTTCCAGCCTAATCCTCAAAAAATAATTGAACAATTGTGTAATAAAATGGATATAATGAGTTCCTAGGTATCATCTTTGAGATTAGAACTACAATGCATTAATACTTGTGAGGAACTCATCTATACACCAATTGTACCTTCCAAAACCTTATGTGAAGTGTCTTGTTTCCCAAAAACCTCTAATGAATTTATTGAAGAACCAACCATTAGATTTGGGGTAGGGGAAGTGAATCAAGAAATTTTTTAAGGGTATTTAAATAATGAAGAAATTGAATTCATGTATTCACAAGAGGGAAATTTGACATCGTGGATTGAGTCTCCTAAGTATAACTCTATTGACGATTTTTCAAAAACACCAATCCCGGAACCGTTAAGAGAAATCACAAAAATTGAGTATATGCCCATTCCTAACACTGATCTTTCCAATTTTGTGGTTGAAGCTTCTATTCCAAAGGAACCAATTCTATTTAAAACTTTTCAAATTGATGTTGAGTTTGATTTAATGTCCCGACCAGTGTCTCAATGTATTAGTGAACCCGATCTCAAATTCAAGTACCTACATCCTCTCTTAAGTCTTACATTATAGAGGATTACAAAATACATTCTATCATAATTTCATCCTCTCTTTATGCTAATAAAGATAAAATTATTCTTGATGTCTTAAGAAGTTTTAGGAAGACAATTGTATAGACCCTTATTGATATTCTTGGGATTAGCCCATGCATTGGGACCTATATAGTTTTTCTTGAATCAATTTCAAAACCTTCCTATAAACCCCATTGGAGACTCAATCACAATATAATTGAAGTGGTAAAAAATTTAATCATTAAAATGTTAAAATTTGGTATTGGGTAAGTTGGGGGGATCCGTGTTGGGCTTACGACGTTAAATAAATGCTTCATGGGAGGTAACCCATGGATTTCAAGTTTCCAATAATTTTGTTGTTTTAATGAACTATATATTTTAAATAGGATTAATTAATCATTTTGATATTTAAAAATATAGACTGTTGACCTCTTCTTCTATTATTATTATGGATGGGTATGAAAGGGGAGCACCATATTCATCTGTGTCACGTGGTGTGATCCTTGAGTAATGCCTTACCCAGAAATTTAAAATGAATAAAATGTATCATCAGTTTATTCTATCTTATATATATACTTATATTTTACTTATAAATATATATACTGTTTTGTTTTTTTTGTTTATTTTCCTTTTTCCACTAGGGAACTCTGCAAGCGACATGGATATAAAATGACTAAAAGGGAGCAATAAGAATTTCAACTTCAACCACGAGGTGACTTTATTCCATGATCCTCATATTTCAATTTCTTTATTGAACTCCCCTTTTATTCCTCTACCACATTCTAAATTTTATTTTTACGAAACTAGGGACAATTTCATTCTAAGTTGGGGGGTGTAGAAACAAAATGTTTGTTTAAAAAAAACAATGATAAAAGAAATAAGTAATATTCCTTTACCATTCATATAATAACATCTTTTCTCACATTAAAACTACATAGAAAATAACTTTTATTTCCTTGACTCTTAATTTAATTCATGATTAAGTTTAAAAGCATTGATTTTGGAAGTTTGGTTGTCCAATGAAAATTTTCATCATTTTTATTTTCATCCATTAAATCAAAATGACATAATGCACGTCCTCAAGACTGTGGAGTACTAATCTGAATTTTTGGGGTCCCATAATAAATAGCATAGGCTGGTTTGATTTTTATGAATAATATGAGTATTCAAAACAAAATTTGTGTAGGGCAATGGATTGATAAAATGTGAGGCTTTCGGCACTTGGGGATCGTGACTCCAGAGTTTTCTAGCCCTGAGTTTTTCAATCTATCTATATTTATGGTAATATGAATTTTTTTTTATTATGTTAACTCGAGACGATGCCCGAGTATTAGGGATTCACTTGGTTCCCTAAGGCCTTTGAGTCTGGGAGTCATCGGAAAAGTCTTGCTACATGGGTTAATTTGATTAACTGCAAGTTCAATTACTATAGCAGTATTGCAAAAAAAATTTCAAACAAATGGAATGAAGAACACTCATATTAGCATTAAATTTGATTCCACCTAGCGCTTCCATGATTTCCCCCTTGAATGAAAATGAACCCCCATATCTATTGTGATTCGCAACACATCATTACACCTAATTGAGTTGGATGAAGTATGATGATGGATTTGATAAAAGGAATGGTCTTGGGATTGGGATCTTCTTTTAAATTTATCTTGTTTTAAATTGTCTTTATAGGTTATAAAGATATATTTGTGTGTAGTTTAAATTGTGAGCACTATTTGTTAGAATGTGTTTGAAGAAAGGAATTCAAATAAAATCATTGAATTATTTGCTCGGGACTAGCAAATCTCAATTTAGTGATGTGATTATACAATAAAAACATATATTTTAACTATATTCTAATGGTATTAAATGTTCATTTTTGATCTTATGGGCCTGAGTTAGTTCATTTTCATTATGAACATCCATTCTCATCATTTTTGCACTTCATGCCTAATATACACCAATTTAGGCCCAATGAGTCATCTGATTCTAAGGAATGTATTAATCAATATTTTAATTTGATATTTTGGAAACTATATCTACACTTAAATGTTAACATTTTTCATTTAGGGATCAATGGATGATTCATAAATGATGATGGAGATATTTGGAGATGAGTAGAACCAATTCTAGAGAAGGCGAATTGGACACCAACCCACTAATGAGACTGTGGCGCCCATAATACAGTTCCAATGAATCCCAAATTTTTTGATATGATAGAAGACATGTTGAGGAACAGATCCCTCTTCAAAAGATAATGATAATTAGGACTCTATGGTGGACATTAAGGTGGACCAAGTTAGAGACAAAATTCTGGTCCAGATTCTGCGGCCCATAAACACATCCCACTAATTTAATCATATCTTGGAAGCCACAATTCCAAATGGGCCCAAATATTATAGATGGTTAGAAGACATCCGAGGAGCCATTTTCTACTTCTATGGCCCGCGCTGATTCGGCGATCTCAAAGTTCTTCAAAGCACTTCTGTTCGGTGAAGGAAAGCTGGCTGCCACCTCGGGTCAAGGGTGGAAAAATCAACTCTCCCTTACTTTCCACCCACCTATGGCCTTACACAATTAATTGAGAAGACATGGACTATTTGAGGCTCTACCCAAGGGATCAAAATTCCTATTTAATGCAGTGGTTTTGGAGGATTTGAAAAACGTGGATGCGTTGTTCAATTGAAATGTTATGCTACAATTTCGTTGTCTCGAATTTGTATTTCAAATATAAGTTCTTCAATTCACTATAGTTTCTTAATAAAAGTTCTTATTCTACTCTTATTCTGTTGTTCTTCATATCACTTTGATACCGTTGGATCATGTTGTGAATTTATTCACACCAAACCTTGTGAAATTATTCACACAACGGTGGAGTGATCATTTTATTTCTGTTGTTTTCTTTACTTGTCCATTTCCTCCCTCATGAGTCCACTTTCCGCTTCCATTGAAACCATGGGATAAATGGAGGGCTAACCCAATTATGGGTGTATCCAAATGAGTAGAAAGGGGCTGTATTGGATGTTATTTATCACCTCATTAATGTATAATCATTTCTTTAATTATGATTTTTATTTGTTGATTTTTAAACTCCATCGTCCTTGTTGAATTTAAGGCCGCACACTTCAAGTGCTAATACGAACGTTTACCTTGATGTGCTCCAAACATTGATCTTTCAAGTGTATTGGTGATTAATATTACAATGTGTAGGCATTAAACCAATAAGATATGATGTTGTTTTATCTCCTTAAATGAACCCATCTCGAATATAAGAAATTGAAATCATTGAAAAGGAAATACGTACAATCCACCACGAGCAATAACCTAGGATCAACTCGTTATTTTAAATTGAATTCACTTAAGTCTCTTAGAGTTCCTTTATTTCTATTTAAAACCAATACAAGTTGGCCAGTTCATATCCAAAAACAGTCCATAGAATGTACGTGTCTATAGGTTTCTTCTTAGGTCTCTGAGGATTCGACAACCCAAGCTAAACTACGAGGACCGTCCTACCTTCTTCTCTTGGGTAAATTTGAGCGCGAATAAAATTTTGGTGCCATTTCCGGGGAGCCAAGTAATTTACCTTTGACACTATCATCCCCTTATCACCCCACATTCTCTATTCTCACCCCCATATCTCTTATCTTTACCCCTTTCTATTTGTGTGTGTCCAAAGAATCTGGAATCCAACTTTCTATCTTCTCCAATGGAGTATCTTCCAAATTATCATGTAAAAAACTCATGCTGGAATCAAATAAAAAATCATTATTGGGAAGCCACTAAATTAGAAAATTTCTTTGATCAACCCGTGATTAATTACCACACAACTGGTGTGATATACAATCAATGGGATGATGATTGTTTAAAGGATCAATTTCCAGCCCTCTCGAGGATGATTGATGAGATCAAACATAATGAAGGTCACGATTTACAAACTCCTTTCCAGCATAATCCTCAAAAACTAGTTGAACAATTGTGTAATAAAATGGAGATAATGAGTTCCGAGGTATCATCTTTGAGATTACAACTACAATGCATTAATACTTGTGATGAACTCATCTATACACCAATTGTACCTTCCAAAACCTTATGTGAAGTGTCTAGTTTCCCAAAAACCTCTCATGAATTTATTGAAGAACCAACCATTGGATTTGGGGTATGGGAAGTGAATCAAAAAATTGTTTAAGGGTCTTTAAAGAAGGACGAAATTGAATTCATGTATTCACAAGAGGAAAATTTGACATCTAGGATTGAGTCTCCTAAGTATAACTCTATTGACTATTTTTCAAAAACACCAATCCCTGAACCATTAAGAGAAATCACAAAAATTGAGTATATTCCCATTCCTAACACTGATCTTTCCAATTTTGTGGTTGAAGCTTCTATTCCAAAGGAACCAATTCTATTGAAAATTTTTCAAATTTAAGTTGAGTTTGATTTAAAGTCCCGAACAGTGTCTCAAAGTATTAGTGAACCTGATCTCAAATTCAAGTCATTACATCCTCTCATAAGTCTTACATTATAGAGGATTACAAAAAAAATTCTATCATAATTTCATCCTCTCTTGATGCTAATAAAGATAAAATTATTCTTGATGTCTTAAGAAGTATTAGGAAGACAATTGGATGGTCCCTTATCGATATTCTTGGGATTATCCCATGAATTGGGACCCATATAGTTTTTCCTGAATCAATTTCAAAACCTTCCTATAAACCCCATTGGAGACTCAATCACAATATAATTGAAGTGGTATAAAATTTAATCATTTAAATGTTAAAAGTTGGTATTGGGTAAGTTGGGGGATCCATGTCGGGCTAACGACGTTAAACAAAGCGCTTCATGGGAGGTAACCCATGGTTTTCAAGTTTCCAATAAATTTGTTGTTTTAATGAACATTATATTTTAAATAGGATTAATTAATCATTTTTTTTATTTAAAAAAATAGACTGTTGACATGTTCTTCTATTATTATTATGGATGGGTATGAAAGGGGAGCACCATATTCATCTGTGTCACGTGGTGTGATCCTTGAGTAATGCCTTACCCAGAAATTTAAAATGAATACAATGTATCATCAGTTTATTCTATCTTATATATATATACTTATATTTTACTTATATATATATACTGTTTTGTTTTGTTTGTTTGTTTTCCTTTTTCCACTAGGGAACTCTACAAGCGACAAGGATATAAAATGACTAAAAGGGAGAAGCAAGAATTTCAACTTCAACCACGAGGTGACGTCATTACATGATCCTCATATTTATATTTCCTTATTGAACTCCCCTTTTATTCCTCTACCACATTCTAAAATTTATTTTTACGAAACTAGGGACTGTTTCATTCTAAGTTGGGGGGTGTGGAAACAAAATGTTTGTTTAAAAAAAATGATAAAAAAAGAACAAGTAATATTCCTTTATCATTCATATAATAACATCTTTTCTCACATTAAAACTACATAGAAAATAACATTTATTTCCTTGACTCTTAATTTATTTCATGATTAAGTTTAAAATCATTGATTTTGGAAGTTTGGTTGTCCAATGAAAATTTTCATCATTTTTGTTTTCATCCATTAAATAAAAATGCCACAATGCACGTCCTCTAGACTGTGGGGTACTAATTTGAATTTTTGGGGTCCCATAATAAATAGCATAGGCTGGTTTGATTTTTATGAATAATATGAGTATTCAAAAAAAAATCTATGTAGGGAAATGGATTGAAAAAATGCGAGGCTTTAGGCACTTCGGGATCGTGACTCCAGAGTTTTCTAGCCCTGATTTTATCAATATATCTCTATTTATGGTAATATGAATTTGTTTTTGATTAAGTTAACTCGAGATGCTGCCCGAGTATGTGGGCTTCACTTGGTGCCCTAAGGCCTTTGAGTCTGGGAGTCATCAGCAAAGTCTTGCTACATGAGTTAATTTGATTAACTGCAATTTCAATTACTATAGCAGTATTGCAAAAATAATTCCAAAAAAATGTAATGAAGAATACTCATATTATCATTCAATGTGATTCCACCTAGCGCTTCCATGATTTCCCCCTTGATTGATAATGAACCCCCATATCTATTGTGATTCGCAACACATCATTACACCTAATTGAGGTGGATGAAGTATGATGATGGATTTGATCAAAGGAATGGGCTTTGGGATTGGGATCTGCTTTTAAATTTATCTGGATTTAAATAATCTTTATAGGTTATAAAGATATATTTGTGTGATGTTTACATTGTGAGCACTGTTTGTTAGAATGTGTTTCAAGAAAATAATTCAAATAAAATCATTGAATTATTTGCTCAGTACTAGCAAACCTCAAGTTGGGGGGTGTGATTATACAATAAAAACATATATTTTAATTATATTTTAATGGTATTAAATGTTCATTTTTGATCTTATGGGCCTGAGTTAGTTCATTTACATTGTGAACATCCATTCTCATCATTTGTTCACTTCATGCCTAATGTACACCAATTTAGGCCTAATGAGTCATTTGATTCTAAGGAAAGTAATTATCAATATTTTAATTTGATATTTTTGGAACTATATCTACACTTAAATTTGAACATTTTTTATTCAGGGATCAATTGATGATTCATAAATGATGATGGAGATATTTGGAGATGAATGGAAACAATTCTAGAGAAGGCAGATTGGACACCATCCCACTTATGAGACTGTGGGGCCTGAAATACCGTTCCAATGAATCTTAATTTTTTTATATGATAGAATAAATATTTAGGAACAAATCACTCTGCATGGGATAATGCTAATTCGGCCTATATGATGGTCATTAAGGCGGTCCAAGTTAGAGATAAAATTGTGGTCCAGATTCTGCGCCCCAAAAAAACAGCCCACTAATTTAATCATATCTCGGAATCCACAACTCCAAATGAGCCCATATTTTTCAAGAGGTTATATGACATCCGGGGCTCCATTTTCTTAGTCTATGTCCCACTCAGATTCGGCCATATAGAAGTTATTCCAAAAGCTTATTTTTGGTTAGGGGAATCTACCTGCCACATGAGGTCAAGGGTGGAAAAATCAACTCTCCCTTACTTTCCACCCACCTATAGACCCACACAATTAATTGAGAAGACATGGACTATTGGAGGCTTGATCCAAGGACTAAAAAATTCCTATTTAAGGCAGTTGTGTTGGAGGATTTGAAAATCCTGGATGCTTTGATCAATTGTAATGTTATGCTGCAATTTTGTTGTCTCAAATTTTTCTATCACATGTAAGTTGTTCTATTCACTTTAGTTTCTTAATAAAAGTTCTTCTTCTACTCTTATTCTGTTTTTCAACATATCACATTGATACCACTGGGTCAAGGTGTGAATATATTCACACCACACATTGTGAAATTATTCACACAACGGTGGAGTGATCATTTTAATTTTGTTGTTTTCTTTACTTCTCTATTTCCTCCCTCATGAGTTTACTTTCCGCTTCCATTGAAACCATGGAATCAATGGAGGGATAACCCACTTATGGGTTGATCCAAGGGAGTAGAAAATGGATGGATTGTATTTTATTTATCCCCTCCTTAATGTATAATCACTTCTTTAATTGAGATTTTTATTTGATGATTTTTAAACTTCATCGTCCTTGTTGAATTTAAGGCCACACACTTCAAGTGCTAATACGAACCTTTACCTTGAATTTCTCAAAACATTGATCCTTAAATTGTATAGTTGATTAGTATTAGAGGTGTAGGAATTAAACCAATAAGTGATGATGTTGTTTTGTCTCCTTAGACGAACTCATCTCAAATATAAGAAATTGAAATCATTGAAAAGGAAATACATCCAATCCACCCCGAGAAATAAACTAGGATAAAATCAATCTTTTAAATGGAATTCAATTAGGTCTCTTAGATTTCCTTTAAACCCATCTAAAACCAATCCAATTTGGCCACTTCATAGCCAAAATAGTCCATAGAATGTACGTGTCTATAGGTTTCTTCTTAGGTCTCTGAGGATTCGACAACCCAAGCTAAACTACGAGGACCATCCTACCTTCTTCTCTTGGCTAAATTTGACCGTGAATAAATGGGTCATTACAACCAGGGATATATCCCACCAGGACCATGGGGCATCAACAACTCGTTAAATTTTCCACCCCGAGGGCCTCATGTTGTGGAAACGTCCCCCAATTCCTATGGTGAAGTACTTATGGAGACTATACCCAAAGTAATCTAAAATATTATACACATACATCTAGGATTTTGGTGATATTCAAGTTTCACCAGTAGGAACCACCGCAAGGGTGCCACAAAAGGGGGGCTCCCATGCAGCATCATTAGCTCCAGCACTAATAAGTAAAATTTGAATATGAACATGTTGACATAATACATGCTCCACTATCCCCGATCTAGAATATATATTCTTGACATTAAGGGATGAACCCAGCCATTTCCCAATAAGGTCTACCTTATAATGATCCCGTGAACCGTTTCAGCACCGGCGTGTCCCCCAAGTTCCATGAAACAGGTGAATGAGAGTCCATCTTTTACTACCTATGATTGAAACCCCAAACAACTGATATAACATATGGGTTGAATCTCTCATTCTCTAGCTGCACTGGTAGGTGATATGGGTCATCCCATGGTGAGACAAATTACTAAGGTCGTCCTCCCCTAACCACCACCAATCAACAAGGGGGTCCTCTGCATTCAACCACCAAAAAAATATAATGTCATCCCTTCTTCCTCAAAATACAATTCATAGGTCCTCTATATTATATCACAAATAGCTATGGAGGTTTTACACATGCTTTATAAATTCCATGTCCTAAATAACCTTCTCAGGGTGTGAGGGAAAAAACACAACATCAGAAGTAGAATCATGGGAGCCGTTAGGTCATCATTGATTACCATGATGTTGATATGAAGGAATACAAGACGAGGGGAGAATCACCATATCCACCATATTCAAGGATAAATCATCTTAATTGAGGCTTACTATCCCATAATTTTTGATCTACATGATCCCATGATCATTCCATAGATACATCTAGGTGAATTATCTTCTATCCTAATTCTATGGACTCTATGGGCAATCGTCCCCATCCAAAAAATTTCATATCCACTACCTCCACATAAGATGTGGGAGATAATTAAATATCTATGTTAATTCTAGAAGATGATCCCAAATGGATGTTCTTGACCGCACAGATGATGCAGTAGTGGACACCCCATCTTACATTGACAAGATCATGAAGACGAGTCTATCTATAAGAAACATCCAGACATGAAGTGGGGATTTTATCTATGAAGAACCCCAAATTCTGGTTGATCATCCACATAGAAGGACTCTATATATGTATCTACCCTAATCTTGTCTAATGTCGATCAGGGATTAGGCCATCCAAGAACATGATACTTCTTCTAAGAAATCAGTTTTTTGGGATGTTCTATATTATGACAAACAATCTATTTTATTATGTCCACCTATTGTTTCAGAATTTATCATCCCAATTCCTCTCACCAAATTCCATGATGTGGGTTTCTACCAATTTATTAGGAAAAGATTTCACTACCCCCATGACGATCAACATTCTTACCTTGGGATCCATGAGAACCATGATTCAGTCATCCAAAAGTGAAGACATGTTCATATTGAATCCCTATTTGTATCACAAAATCACAAGTTATATGGATATATCCTAACTCTTAAAATACATGCAGTAAGAGTCTCTATGTTCACTATTAGGTTATGGAAAAATAATCTTCAAATGTTCAGATCAGAGGATTTGCCTAATATAATACCCACCATTTCAGTCCAATCCTATGCAAAAAAAAGAGCTTTAATCTGAACCATAATACAATGATGAAGGGTCCCCTATAACTACCTATATAGTTAATATGGTCATAAATGACCCTCAAATGACATAGGGGAATAGGGTTCCCAATGCAGGACCTGATGGAAAAATATTGCCAAGGGGTGAACCAATACCAAGAAACCCCTGGGCAGGCATCCTCACTCCTCAAAAGAGGGAGTAAATTGGCCTCAATGTAACCACATTAAGATGTTTATACCTACCTTTTACTACATAAAAAACCTCATGGGAAAGATAGTGCTTGTGGTTGCATTTTATGTTACACCCTGAGTGGAATCAGACCCCAGGATAGCTACCTTCCTCAATGATCTAGAGGTTCAAAAGACGCTCAGCACTGAGCTCTTTAAAGAGAGGTTCCTAAGGATAGAAAATGTAAGGTACATTGTATATCCTCTTTACGGACACCTGTTACTCCTCGGGTAGATGAACAAATTTGAAAATGGTTTCCTCTTACTCCCAGTAAGGAAAAAATCAAAGGCATATGGAAAGTAAACAAGAAATGATTTTCCAACACAGCATAACTAGGCTGAGCAATGTCATCATCCAACTCAAGAAAAAAGTCATACTGATAACCGTATTTAATATCATATCAACACATTAGTGGTTGTAAAACCTCGCCAATATAACATGAGAGCCTCCCCAATCAACAATCACGCAGCTCTGGAATCATGGTTGTTGGCAGCTCCACCAAAGGGAAAACTGTTCCTAATAAGGGTGGGGGAATGTTCAGCTACCCCCCCCCCCATAGTTAGAAAATTCAATATTCAGCACATTTAAGAGAATGGGTTACCCACTGTAGTATCTAAAACACTATTCCTCATGGTTTGGCCTAATTTTTGGGACTGTAGAGTAGTAGGAAGTCTCCATGCTCAGATTCTTTTTCTAGACATTGGAAGGGAATGCTTTTTTATTGTATTTTTATATGACCATAAGGACTTTTTATGGTTGGTAGGATCTCTGATGATCGTTCCTCAACCAGTTCAACTCCACTACATGCAATATAGAAAAAAAATAACTTTAAATGAAAACAAAGGCTTGATGAGTGATTCACCAACTTTATTTCCACATCGAAGGGACTCACTTATTCACTCGACATTTCAGTAAATTGGGAATGCCTACTGATGATGTACATGGAGGACTTCAGGAATGATCTATTCCCCACAATCATCAACCTAAATCACCCCATTGTATTTCGATTATTATATAAAAATATTAGTTTATGAATGAATCCTTTTGTAGATTATAAAATATTCAAACCCACTTCCACTTCCATCTACCTCGATAAGACCTATAAAAGCAAGGACAATCATTACCGTGCATGAATATTCCACCAATATGGTACACCAAATGGTCTCTTTTCTAGATGGTCCTTTATGAGTGTATCCCTATCCAGAACATCATTTTTCAGTATATACTTACCAAACATAACATATGTTGGTGAATCCACTTCAATGATATAATGTGGATACATCCCCCATCAAGTCCAGGATCTCATGGTGCATTTTGTAGAAAAAAATATTCTTCTATGGGTTTATAGGTCATATAATACTTCATATATTCAAAATATATTGGAGTATTAATGTTTCTAAAGTGGAAGAATACCTAGGAGTCATACCACACTTACATTGATGATCAGTACCTATATAACTGGATCATCGAACACACCATCATGTAATTATGCATTTTTAATGATGGGATCCATGACCAAGAAGATCATGGATTATTATGTATTAAGATGTTCCAGTGAAGGTGATATATGTTTCACCATACCCTGAATGTGATAGTGAATATTCCTACAAGTGGAAATAGGTTCCAAATAATTATACAACGATGTATACAGATTACTTAGCTCATAGGGAAGTCACTCTCATTCATGTTATTATCATTTAATTGTTAGGCAATAAAAACCTTCTTTAGTTTCCAAACCTCCCCGATCTATTTTCCCCACATATTCCTCATATCCATCTATGTATCATATTACTGAACACCAATAGTGAAATGGAATCCATAATCCTCAATCTGTTCTGAAACCTGGTCCCACTCATTGAGACATCATGCCTCTTGAGTTAGGAAATTCTCCCATGGTATACACAATACAAGACTACTCCATAGATGAGGAGTGGTAATACACCTCCTTGAATGTCAGACACCAAGTAGAATGTTTCACAATTATGGATAGTGAGGGATACCATGTAAAACCTTCAGGTGCCTCTAGTTGATATCATTAAAGGAGAGGCAAGAGACATTCCAAGAGGCACCATTGTCATGTTAGAATTCCAAACATGGTTTTTCGCAATACAAATATCAAGAAAAATTCTTTATGTAGAGCATGGTAAGAATCATCCTCTTTGTCCACGCAGGTAGGTATTCATTCATATTCAACTATATTGGTGGACAATGAAGCTAATCCCTGACCTCACTGTGATTTGGTGCGTTTTGGTAGGGCCCAAACTCAACTGACTGACACTTAGCATTAAGTCCTCTAGAGAAGGATAGCTGGTTAGTAGATGAATATTACTAGTAATATACAGGACCTACTTGTTTAATTGATATATATCATAAATTGTACTCCCTATCTAAAAACATCCCATAATGGGAAAAAATATTACCCAATAATAGAAATATTATCTTCTAAACCACCTCACCAGTATAACCATGAGGATTTTGATCCTCGAGTCTGTCCACATGTCAAATGAAATTCATAAGTCGTTTTTTGATAATTTGAAAATCCCACACCATTTCAAGGCCAGGGTAGCCACTACCAAGGCATATAGTAAGGTGGAGGATGAGAAAGAGGATTTACAAGACATCAACTAGTTTTTGGATATCATGAGTTTGTCATCATTTAGTGGTACATACACCCATTGTATATCATAGTCCTGTTCATTGGCATGGATATTCACCACTTTTTAGGGGTATTATTTTTGAGATCAACCATTTTACAAACATGATTCTTCATAAGCTGGTACGGACTTTAGAAGACCTAAACCCCTACAAATTGTAATTTTTGTGTTATAGTTATTGTGAGCACAAGTCTCATGAAAAATAGGGTTGAAGAAATACTTCGGTAGATATATATAAATATAGCATTAAATTAATGGTTGTCTAATAGGACAAAACCTACAAAATGCTTTTTGGGAGACAATTTCATCATTTATAAGCAGTTGTCCCCTATTGATATCACTAATGCCTAAAATATTCCATCAATAATCAAGTAGGGGAAACCCAAGACATTGCATCTCGCTTTTACTCAAGTGAATCCCACAATCTAGGTGAAGGGTTCTAAAAAGGGAAGGATTGTAGTTTTAGACCAAAAAGGATGAGCGCATCAATTCTCCCAATGATGTAATGGAATCCATTGTTGTTATATGGGTAGAAATGGAAGATAAATTCATTCTAATGATTTTTCATTTTGATCCCACATGATATAAAGGGGGGGTGTTTTTTTTCAATAAGAAAATATATCACCCATAATGTATCTTATATTCCTACACTGAGTAGGATCAAGTGATACATGAAGCTCCCTATTCTATGAGGAACCATCAAGTTTACTTCATGGGCACTGATTGGAAACATTATCGACTGTTCTATTGACCATGGAAGATATGAATAAGATATACTAATATTCATTTATCAAATATCTAGGGTGTATCTTTTGGTCAAAATCTAGATGGAATTGGCTCTGTATCTTCTATTCCAATAATATCCCCAAAAGGAGAACCACCTGGTTGGTACTTTTTATCCGCTAGGGTAGACACCAATACCCCCCATGGGATGATCAAACTTGAAGAATAGCATTCTCCCTCTGAATCTTGTATCTCATATTATCAAGTTGATTTATAAGATGCCTCTCCTGTATTTAAAGAGGGTTTACCTACTACCATTGATAATTTACCCTAGGTAAACCATAGGACTATGGAAAATACGAGGCGAATGTTGGTTAGTGCATCCATGCCTTCAATGGCAGAATTAAATTATATGGAATGCTTGAGATATCAAAATGAAGTACTCATAGAGAGATATAATGATATGTTATGTATAGACCCATTGAATTTAGTACATCAACTCATCCTCCCAATGATTCATCATTGGTTCACATAGCCTCTTAGGAATATGCACCTCTATCACAGTGATATGGCAGCGGTTGAAATTGGAAAGCTTATCAAACCCAACATTTTTAAGGAATTGAAATAAACAATATGTCTATCAAACATTGTCTTATTCAGGAAGATGATTGGGAAGATAAAATTATTTACTGACATCTAGAAGCTTAACTACAACTATATTAAGTATGAAATTCCCCTACTAATGATATAGCTATTTATTCATGCTTAAATTAGATTTTAGGACCTCTCATTTATGGATGGATACATTGGATATAATCAGATCAATATTTCCCTTATATATGAGAATCTCACCACATTTAGGGGTCCCCAAGGGACTTTCAACTATTGGGTAATGCCTTTTGGCCTGAATAATGTGGGATTCACTTCTTATTGGGTCATTCATTACATTATTATGGAAATTCTCGAGACATTTATGGAATGTTACATGGATTATTTCATGGTAAAATCACACCAATTTTAGAACAACATAATGTATCTTGAGAATGTTCTAGGATTCCACCACCACTAACACTTGATGATGTTCCCTTGAAGTGTGCCTTCAGGGATAACTTGGGAGTATTTCTCGGCTTCATTTTATGATAGATAGACAACGAGATAGACCTAGATATGACTAATGGAATCAATCAAATGCTTCCTCCGTGAAACATCAGGAGTTTTGAGGCATTCAAGGACACATATCCTACATCTTTCGATCTATCACAAATCAGTTAGACATGTATAATATCTTCTCATGGATTGGGAAAAAAGGATCCATATATTAGTCGGATGATAAATACCATAGAACCTTTCAGGATATCAATCAATACCTCCCATGGACTCCAGTTTTGAAACCACTGATCTCATAAAATCCTTTGGTCCATCAAATGTCTTCCTTGGTATGGTCCATTTACCCCTTCTAGCCAAAAAACAACTACACTAGGGAAAAGAGAATCCACTATATTAGTCTCATGCTCTAGGACAAGGAGACTATATTCTTCAACAACAAGAATGGTTTTCTTCCCCTATTTTTCAGAGTACAAAATGAATGAAATTATATTTAGAATAATGATATATAATTGGTTTCCCAAATACACTCACTAAATTATATACATACTCTCCCCATATAGATGATATTATTTTGACACTAGTAGGTGATCCTTTTCCAGTTCGACATTAGCTTCGTCCCACATAATGTCATCAAGGGTCATGAACTAGATGATTTCTTCGAAATATGTACATCCATTATATAATTTCCATTGTATATTAATTTATCTGGGATTTATATTCTCTCAGTATATCAGATTGTACTATTTTTGTTGATGCACTTTGATGATGCCTCCCTGATCCCAACCTGTAGAAGGATCAATAGCCCCATACTTGACAGGGTAATCCTCAAAATCATATCTATCAGTCCAGAACAAGTTTTCTTTCCATACACTTTCCTGCTATTAGAATAATTCCCTATATCTACCCATGCATTTTACACAAACTATCAGATTTTTTATGAATGATTTTATATGAAATAAAAATTAGGGATTATAAATTATAGCCTATTTCGAAGAGAGGTACATAACATGGAAAAATTATACTATAACAAAAAATCAGTTTATTAATATTGAAAATGAGATCATATATTCCTTGGTTCTCCTAGAACTACTTATGATAACCATGTGAAATAAAAATATAAATGATAAGGGAAAAAATCCATGTAAGGGACTCAATATGGGGATTAAAACATTTCCAATTAGTAAGATATCATAACATGATAAAATAAAAGGCATATATCATGAATCAAAATTTAGTATCATAAATTATAGAAAATATAATCATGTTATCTGGGAAATAGAGAACATTGGGAACACCATTTAACATGACATAAATAAAAGTAATGTCTACCTTCCAAGACAATGTCACATGGTAGAATGATTCCCATAATGGATCATATTTAACCCCTAATCATATACATAAGGTCTCATGAGACAAAAAAATTGCATAATACCTTGCAGAACTATCTAGTCACACCCATCATAACTTGTATATGCATATTTTTCCACATAAAATGTAAACCATAATGAATAAACATATGGGTTAGCCATTTAATTAAATAAGAATTATAATTATAAAAAAATAAAATATATAAATAGATCACTAATAATGGAGTCCATATGATTTTAAATCATTTAAATGTGTTGTTATTTACTTAATAAATGTGCCACTTAATCCTGGTTTTAAGAAAAATAAGAAATATCCATTAAGGAGAATAGGTGAATAATTATTAACAGAAAACCAGAATTGAACTAAAATAGTTTTTATTGATAAATTGAGTGATTTTAGATGACAATATAAGGAATAATATATATATATATATATATATATATATTATGGAATGTAATTGAGAGTGGGTATGAAAAATAGAATTGTTTACAGATCGGGATTGCATATCAAGAGGAATTGGGAAGGGAATATTATAAAACATGTAATTACCCATCCATGAAATGTGAATTGGGACACATGAATATTTATGGTACCTATAAACCATATATCACATAAGTATATATGAATATTGATGTAATAAATTTAGGTAAATAGTGATCAATTGTAACCCAAATTAAATACTATGTTTTACTGAGATCTCTTACCTTATATCAGAAGGAGTTCTAAAATTGTACATAATGTTAGGGATAAAAAATTACATTGATTAATTTATTAATTAAAAACCACTTCAAATTTATTTATTATAATGTTATTATGTACATTTATGGACATTTATATTACTTATAATGTACAATTTTTTTTTGTTTTTGGAGTGTTCATTTAATGGATTTATAGTCATTTAAATTGTGTATAATTATGGTAGTTCTTGTAGAATGAGTCCAATATTATAAAAGAGAAATGAAATGACATATATATATATATTTATAATTTTAAATGGACACATATATCATTTTACATTATGACATAAAATTGATTCATTTTACAAAAAATTAATTATAAATGTTTTGTTTATTTTTTGGAGTTTTTACTTCCATCACGAACTGGTTTTGATTAATTTAATTTTATATTTGTATATTTTTTCCAGATCATGGAATAAGTTATGAAATAATTATTATAATATTATATAACCATAAAAATATTTTTATTACTATCCTTGAATTTAGTAATTAAAAATGAAAAAAATTGTCCATAGAGACGGTTAAGAGACACAGTTTGGACAAGAGATACCTTTATTGGAATAAGAGTGGAATAGAAAAAGTCATGCCTAGAAAATATTCATTTTTAAAAATAAAAACCAATTATATAAATTATATTGGATTTATTATTATTTTATCTATGGAATATGTGAGGAAAAGGTAGATGAAGAAAATCAACCAAAAGCGGTAGTTCGAGAATGTTACCTCTTGAATGTCACCTCTATTAAGGAGGCCATGATGAAGTTGGAATATGTTATTTTGTTAGAACAGAAGCACATGGATGTGTAAATTGTGGGTATGATATACTTTTTTATATATTTGTAAATATATATGTTTAGAAAGGTATTAGGATAAGGGTTTTTGAGGGTGTTATTTATAATGGTGGTATTTATAAGAGAGGAGAGGGGTGTTTTAGACGTTCTCCAAATATTTAAGTATAAAAAATTAGTTATCGATACAGAGACCACAAAATGGACATTATATGTTTGTAATATCATCAAATAATATAATATATACATATTTTTATTTTATTTTCAACCTTGTAATTTTGATTTACATAAGTTACAGTATTTTTATTTTAACATGAGTAAAAAAACATTCAATGTAAATATAGAGTAATATTTACTTATATGGTGTCAATTGAAAAATATATGACCAATTTATTAAAATTTATATCATATAATAATGATTTTATATTATTCTATAATTATTTTGATTTTTTAATAATTTAGTATTATATTAATCCTAGAAAATTTCATTACTTTTAATTTTGACACTGTTCAATACATTAACAATTTAAATCATATAGAAGAAAAGTAATGTTTGAACCAACTATTATATTATATACTAAAATTTACATGTTCATATATATATTTCTTTTATATCCTTAAATAACTAAAATAAATTTCATTTATTATTTTTTTATCAATTTTTTGATTTTCCAATTATGTTTATAATTATACATCATCATTGTGTAAGACATTGGTGTAATTATTTATATTCTAAAAATTTTAATTAAATTACCATGATGAAGATAAATATTTAACATTTACTAATAATATTTATTTACAAATATGTTTTTTTACCCCATATTAAAAATATTATATTTATTAAAAATAATGTTGAGGCATATTGTTACTTTCATTTCTTTTAAAAATTCCTAAGCCTTGTTCATTGAAATGATCCCAATGAATGGATAAAATTTGAAATATAGGTGTTAAGGGTTGAATTAAATTCATCAAAAAATAATTTTAATGATATATTATAGCATAACCATAATTTTTTAATCTAGATTAACTTGATTTACCATTTACTGAGATGATAAATTTTACCATGGTTATTATTCATATTGGAGAAATATTAAAGGGGTATATTTTCTAAATTTGATAATACAGATTAAAAATATGGAATCTATTTTTAAAAATTCAAATCACTGAAGTGGAAGCATTTAATTTAAAAATTACTAAAGAAAAATTTTTCAAAATGATGTCATTTTTAAGTAAAAAATGTTTTATACAATATTAATTTATAAAATTCATTTAAAATACAAATATTATAATACATATACTAAAAGTAAACTAATTAAACATTATATATAATTCAAGGTATAATTTGAATTTACTAATTTTATAAAATCATATACTTCTTTCAATATAATTTACAATTTTTCACTATTGATTTAAATTTCAAAAATTATAGAAATTTTAAAAAATCCACAAAAATCTATTTTTGAAATACTAAATAAAAAATGGATTTTATTTTGTCACATTAATTTTAAAAAATAATCAAAAATAATTAAATTTATTTTCTCATTGAAAGAAGTAAAATTCTTTTTGGAAAAAACATATTAGGGAAGAATAAAATGATATTACTGAAAAAATTTAGTGTTTATTTCCTTAGAATTAATGTATGAAATATTTATTAATAATTAATATTTTTTATAATTTTTTTTTCCTATTAATATCCACCAATTAAACATGTATGATATATTGATTGTGTTAATAATAATAATATTTTCATATTATATCTTATGTCATTTAAAATCAATGTTGCGTGCAAGAAAAGATACTAATTAAATTATATTATTTATAGAGAAATATTTCATAAAAATCATGGGGTTTTACAGAAAGAAATAATGAGTTAAATTATTAGGCACTCATTACTAGTCTCGAGTGGGCCCTCAATATTGATGTCCGATGTTTACAAGTTAAGGTAGACTCTAATATTGTCATTATACTCATCATGAGTGACTATATTGTAAGAGTGAAGGAGTTAGTACCCCAGATCAAATTTACCCATCACTTGATTGACTAAATCCAATCACAGTCAACGATGAACCATTTTTCACAATCACAGAATAATCTAACCGAATACTTGTAATATTCCACCACATCACATGTCGAACCCAATTAGTTTGGACATGTTATTCTTGGGGAAAACTAGAGGGTCAAGGAAAAAGTCACATAGAATGTTCAAAACCAACCTTTATATCAGTTGGAAGTTAGAAATTATATTCCATATTGTTAAAATAACACCATAGTTAATGAAAATCCCAAATTCAGGACTCTATATTTTTATTATCTCAAGTTTCTAATTTTCCTAATAGACCACACCGAACGTGAGTGAATTTTACAGTGTGCAGTACAGTTTACATTGAAATGTAGGACTAACCGTGAGAAACCCCTCTACATGAATGGAATCAATATAATTATCCTTTATTTCATCTAATGAGATTAGATAACTCAGGTTATTCCAGAGTTCTATGTTGGGTCCCGTGGTCACTATTTTTCAGGGTTAAATCTCTTTCAACAAATCAGGAGACTATGAAATTTAAATTACACCATGGTTCATGAGTGCATCTATTTTATATGATGGTTCATCTATGTTATATCCATGCCATATTTTTACGTTGACCCTTTGATCTTCTCCACAAAACAATGTGATCTTTGGCCTTTTGCAGTATTGGGACTCATTTTAGTGGAATCTCACCCTTCATTGGAAAATCTACCGTGAAAGTTCATTTTCACCACAACTAACTTATTCTAAAAAATTGGAAGATGCATTTCCCCACATGGATGTCAAAACCGAGTTGCTAATTGAATTCATGAGCCCCCATATGAGAAATATATATTATGAGTTCTGAGGCTATTCTAATTGTCAAAGTTGATGAAATTATATTCTATACACCAAATCTGATCCAACCATACTTCTCACTACTATGCATAATAAAATGGAATGATTGAGGTTTTTAATAAGACCATCTCTAATATCATGTAGAAAATGGTTGTGCAGAATAAAAATAGTTGGCCCAACAAGGTCCCCAAAACCCTTTTGTTCTATCATATAGTGACTAGAAATTCTACCAAGGCAACCACATACTGTCAGGTGTTTGAAATAGTGGTTTTCATACACATTGATGTTCAAATTTTTTCAATAATAATGATTATTTATGACAATAAATTTCCAAAAATAATGATATAATTCCATGTATATTAGTTTGAATCCCTTGAGAAAAATAGGATTCCAGACCTGCAAAACATAGAGGGGCACAAAAATATAATATTGATAGCATTCATCAAGAATGATCCCCTCTACACCTTCCTCCAAGGTGACATGTTATTGACTCTCAGTTTAATGCCCTGACCCCAGTTACCCAGAGATAGTGCATTATTACATAACATTGGAATGATACAAGGAAATAATGTCCCGAAAAACCGATTAGTTTAGTAGCCTTGGAATAAAAAGATACATTAATAATGTTTACATTACATCATAAAGTGAAAACTACCCCAACTTCTTTTCTCCACACTCATATCCCCTTATACTATTCCTGTAGGTCATTCATAAAATACTTCTTCACATCCTGGGAAAAATAAAACATAGAAAGGGGTGTGCTCAAATGCCCAGTGAGGATAAAAATATAGTAGAAACTTTCATAAATAAGCATTAAAATTTAAGGAAATGTGTAACTAAAACAAAGGCCTTTTATACTAGATCATTAGCATAATATGACAGAAATAAAATAAAATTATTCCATTTACATATTCACATGGATATTACACTAATTGAATAATCAAATGAAATATCAATAACCACTTTCATAATGAGGGAATGCATAATTCCAGACTATCATAACCACGTAGACAAGGCCTCGTGCCAAGACACTAGTTTGTCTCATGAGACCTAACGATGCATCGAGGAGATATAGCGGGCTCCACATGTCACTTATTATGTCCAATGCATTCCATATATGAACAGGTTTAAACATAACATAAACATTCGTATTAAAACTAGCATACTAAATGACAATACTTTCTCTATAAACCATGAATAGTATAAAAATAACACATCCACACACAAAAATATCACAAAACCTTTAATACAATATGTAAGTTTCATATCATATTAAAACAACTTCAAATAAGATTAAGATCTATAATTGGATGTTGACATAGATGAATTCAAAACTATTTGAGAGAAATATCTCTTTTTGAAATCATTTAAAAGTCACACATTTATAAAGGAAGTAATTTAAATGATATTTTTCAATCAAAGTGTCCCATACCACTTTGAAACATTTGAAAATAAATATCATTTCAAAACATTAATGTCCACATAAATGAATCCTTAAAATAATTTTGAAAACATGGACATTAATTAAAATGATTTAGAATGATAAATCATTAAAACATTTAAAATTCTGATCTTGATAAAGAGTACTTTTCACAAATTCTTAAAACATTAATTTTGAAATAATTTAAAGGCCATATAATTATAAAATAAAACATTTACTTTAAAAATATTCTTATAATATTGTAAGGGAAGAGTTGACTATTTTATAATGGTGGAAAATAGTCGCACCCGCCGTATAAGATAAAAAAACATTCTGACCTTAATTCTATTGGAAAGGTTAAAAAGGACATTGTTTGGAAAACGACAGAATTATTCCTTTATAAACGTCTTATAAAATGTCAAAAAAGGGTATAAATGACATTAAATCATACTCTGTAAAATAGTAAGAATGTTTTGGAATACATTTTTAAGAAACATTGATGAGGATGATAAAGCGCTCCAGTAAATAATTACATATAAAAACCTCAGATAATGAAGAGATTGTGAAATAAACCATTACTATGTACTTCTCCTTGGTTAAGGGTAGGTTAAACTATTGTATAATGGTGAAATAACTATTATGAAATTATAAAATAATCATATACTTTAATATGATATCTTATATTATCTTTTAACATTGATTTGTTAATAATATCTTAGTATTATCATCGTTTTGGGTGTTAACTTACTCATGTTGTTTTATATATTTTGTTACATAAGCCATGTTTGTTATGGATATGTTTTATCTTATTCATATCCATAATGATATGAAGTCCTTAAAAATTATTTTTAATAATCAAATGTGAATTAGACTTGAATGGATACAATGGAGAATGAATATCATCGTGTTAGTGGAGACGGTAGTCCGTACATACGCATGAGAGAAAATATCATTCTTTTGATATTATAATAATATATAATTGTATGTAATATCATATATAAAAAATAATTATCATGTTTTATTTATTATTTACATGAATTACACATCATTACTATACTCATCCAAGTAATAGTGTATTGAATAACAATTACACCACGACTTGGAAACGGTAAGCCGTACGTACACACGTATGGTGACATGTAATTCAAAGGATGGATAGAATACTGAATATGGTTCTACCATATTTATAATAACATCATAGTATATAGAAGATACTGGAGTTATATCTTAGAATAAAAATAATAGAGAAAGAAGATGTGGAAGAAGAAAGGAACTTGAAAGAGGGTGGTGAAAACATTACCTCTTCTTCGGGTTCATCCTTTTGATTTGATCAAAAGGTATCCATAGGATGGATTTATGATCAATCTAAGGCCTCTCAGTTGAATTGAGGCATGTTTAGAGGATATTTGGGCAGATTTTGGCCAATACAAAAGGCTTTTAAGGTGTGAATGGAATAGAAGGGGGAGTGTCCTTTTATAATAGTGGTGAGGGGCACCTTTGGAAAAGCTAGAAATATTATTTTATAATAAATTCATATTCAGTTTATAATGGCTCCAAAGTGTCTTATTCAATGTATAAGGTGGGGATGGGTCTAAATCCTTTCAACCAATATATTTTAGACAGTTTTGGGTAACTATATTAACCTTATCATTTATATTTAACTCTTAGTTAAATAGTTTAACACTTACCATGTATCTTTGTATTTTTTTATTATATAGTCGATAAACTTACTATAAACTTCCATGTGACCCCCAAGTGGTCCATTAAGGATACACCTGTCATGATACAAGTACATTGGCCGAACCATATGTTTTTATGAATATAATATGAATTAATAATATAATATTTGTTTTAAAAACTCTTTTATGTCAATTTTGACAATATTGGGTATTTTGATTTTGATAAATTAATAATAGCATTATTTCCTCGAACATGATTCATATAACCAATACTAATATGCCATATTAACCTAGAAAATTATTTTACTTCATAAAAAGTTTCAAATTTAATTTATTTGGAAATTTATAAAATCAATTATTTTAATATTTCATTAATTAGGTAATTACTGCATCACCATTGTGTCATAAATAAATTAAATTATATAATGTCTAAAATTTATAAATAAAATACCATTATGTAGGAAATATTTTTAGATTTATAATAAATATTTACAACCGGATTTATCTTATGTATAACCCTATATTAAAAAAATTTAGTTATTAAATATTGATTTTAACTCTTTTAACTCTTCTTTCAATTAAATAATAATAAATGTCCTAATCTAATAAAAGTGGACCTAAATGTAAATATTTTATTCCTAAGGTTTTTTTGGCCGAGATACACTTGTCCAATTGTATTATGAAGTTTTTTAGGATAACATTAATATCATTTTTACCCTCAATTACCCTATTTACTTTTAATCGTGGTAAATAAAAGTAAAAAGTTACTATTCAAAAAAAATTATTTTCATCTCATTGAACCAAATTGTACTAAATTATATTAAATTTGTCTCTCGGATTTTCAAAATTCCACTCACAGAAGTGGTAAAATTACGTTTTATGTGAATTTCCAAATTCATCTAGGGTGTGGGTAAAAGACGGTGAAAAGTTCAATAAAATTTTTATATATCTAAAATTATTCTAAACTAACTCCAATGAATTACATTGAACATATATAGGTATTTTGAGTCTATTTTGATGTTAATTAAATTTAAATAGAATAAATAATTATGTAAATAAAAATTCATTTTTAAACTATAACTCAGTGTTTTTCACTATTCATCAAAATTTGAATGTCTTCAGAAAAATACAAAAAATTCACCATAAGATAATTTCGATATTATGAATATAGAAATGAAGTCCATTTTTCTAGATAAAATTTATAAAATTTCAAAAAGTGGGTATTACTATTCATGACTCCTACTTTGATTGGTCGTGGTGTGTTAGAACCTCAAAGTTGCGTACAACAAATGCTATTGGATTGTTCAAAGGGAAATGTACCATAGAAGCTTGGGGTGTTACATTATCCCATACTTCAATAAATTTAGTCCTTTCAATGTGGAATTGTTCTTCGAAAATAAATAGTTAAAAATAGAAAATATCTTTGTGGGAAAATCCACATTGGAAATTGGGTTAATAATATTTAGTCTCAATAAGAGAAAATGAGAAATGAAAGAATCACCACCAAATTATGATCTCGATTTGGAGAATATTGGTGGAAATTAGAGACACAAAATTGGGGGAAAAATGTAAATATTTATAGAGAGTTATTGTGGTCATCTGTCACACACAATTGTAGAATTGAGGGCCTCAATACCATCAATCTATGATGATTTAAAATATCATTCGTTCATCAAAACATAAGGTATTAAGATAACACATTATTGGTTTTAAGATCCCTTACTTAGTGTTTATTAATTAGTTTCTTCATATAATAAGAGAAATATATATACATATACATATATATATAATTGACAAGTAGAGTTTCATCCTTCAACTAATTTCTACCACAAACTCATCTTTCACTGCATAAGATAATAGAAATCAAAAATATTAAATTTATCCTAATCGTATAAGGATCCAAACATTAACATATAACATTAAAATGATTAAAAATACTTTGTAATGACCAGGGACTTTCTGTACGCTAGTGGTAGGTAATAAAGGCCTGTCGCACTACGGTTGTAGGATCGATTCCTGCAACTTTGTCCGACGCGATGGGTTATCTCCCGACCTGATGGTTATCCTTTTCCTAAAACTATTGTATCTTAATATTCCAAAAATTGATCATAATAATTGTTTTAACCTTATACAATAATATCCAAAGTTCAACTTAATCCACTCCAAACATTATAGTTATCCAAAGTACCTCTTTCCAGACTATCTGTAAAAGGTATCTAAATTTCATAATCAATTGTCACATCAGATTCCCCAGACAAAGTAATGTTTATCTTATTGTCAGAGACTGAAAATATGATTACCATAATCATATTAAAACCTTAATTAAAACAACAAGTACTGTAGTAGGATCCTTATATATATCACATTATTCTTATAACCAGAATATAATCCTTGAGTCCAAAAACACAAATACATTAATTATTACACTTCAACTGTAGTAACATCATAAGATTGGCTTTTATCCCTTTTCCTTTTCTGATATAAGTTTCCTTTTTTCATAAGGCATTCATTCTATTAATGCCCCATTTCTCTACAATTGTAGCATTCAACATTGACATCATCATTCTTTCCCATGAAATCATGAGCATGATGACCTTTTTCTCCACATTTTTAACAAACTCCCATTCCTTTTAGGCAAGTACCTGGGTGTTTCTTCCAACAATTATCACATAATAGAAAATGTTTTTTTCCTTTTTCCCTTTATCTGTCTCTTCTTCCACCATTCTCTTCTTTTCTTTCTTTACTTTATTGTCATAAGATTTAGAAAATTCATTTTCTGTCTTTATAGCACATGAGACAATGTCTTCGTATGAAGAGAAGGATTGTGACACTAATACTTGACGGAGAAGTGGTTTTAACCCAGCAATGAAATGATAAATATTACTCCTTAGGTTACGTATAAAATCCGCTACATGCCTCGCTATCCTTTTAAAGTTAGCTTCATACTTTGAGACATTCTCATCCTCATTTTGCCTCATACTGAGAAATTTCCTTTTCATATCTTCTTGATGGCCATGAAGAAGTATTTATTCTAAGAAAATATCTTTAAACTCCATCCATTACATACATGATACTTCTTCATCGTCCTTTTTGTTTTGAATTAATGACCACTGATGATCAACATCTCTATTGAGGCGGTAAACTTCCATGAAAACCTTTTCCCTTTCACTACTCCCCAAAGCCCGAAATATTTTCTCTAGAGAACTTATCCATCGCTCATCTACTAGTGGATTTGTACCCCAATTGAATGTTGGTGGTTTTTGCCTAATGAAGAGATATATCATTGATCCTCCATGCTGCGGATTGGGGTGCTCCATACAGGTAAGGTTATTATTCATAACCTGAGTGAGTTGTCCCAGTATAGTGATTAGCTGTTCAGCATCAGTTGCATCACCAGCACCACTAGAATTATCTAGAGCAGGAGGGATATCCCTACATGAATTTTGTGCATTGATACAGATTCCATTTCTTCCACTAGGAGCCATTTTTAAACATTGGAATAAAATAGATTAGTTTATGAATCACAATACATATTTCCAAACTTTTAAAACACTTATCATAGATTGAACATTTTTTGGATATAATCCATAATCATAAAAATGTATTCTTTTAGAAGTATATACTGATAAACCCTTTATAATGGTTTGTAAAGAAAATGAAAATTTTCCTAAGCATATCCCCTGGGAGTTTCGTAACCAAGAGTGCAGCAAGGCATGTTGTCGTGCACCAGTTCCTATTCGAGTCTAGCTCAAAGCAGTGTTTTAGGGTTTTACCCCTAGGTACATCTGTGCCAGAGCCACCTCTACCTGCTCTTATCTGGATAAGGATGTATTTCTCAGAAAACTCACAAAATATCTACAATATGAAAATTCTTGTAATTTATTCTACACTAATCCTCAATGTACATCTTAGGTATATGTGCCCTAATCATTGTTTTTATAATTCTAGAATCCAAGGTTTGTACTAAATTTCCTCTGATATCAACTGTAATGCCTCGACACCAGTTACCCAGAGTCGGTGCATTATTATATAACATTGGCATGATACAAGGAAATCATGTCCCGAAAGACCGATCAGTTTAGTATCCTTATAATAACTAGATACATTAATAAAGATTACATTACATCATAAAGTGAAAACAACAACAATTGGTGGGGCGCTCCTTCACTCAGCCGGTTGGCTTCCGATTCTCATGGAGCCCAGCCGAGTGTGAGTCCCAACAGTAGTTTTTGGTTATGCTGGTCTCCCCCCCCATCCGAGGCCTTAAACTCAACACTGATGGTTCATGTTTAATGGGAGTTCTGCACATGGGTGTGGTGGTTCGAGACTTGTGGGGTTCAGTCCTTCTGGCATTCTCCTCCCGGTTTGGCAATGGCCCTTCCCTCCAGGGAAAAGCAAAGGCCATGCTCACAGGGGTTACCCTTTGTCATCAGAAGGGTATTAATCTTTCTGAAGTTGAAACAGATTCTAAAATTATCCATGATGCCCTAAATAAAATATGCTCCCCTCTTTGGTCCATTCTCTATGTTATCAGAAAGTGAAAAGTCATGCCTGATAATGGAACCAATATCAGTCACCCGTGGCCTGAAGATAACAAAGTGGCGGATCACCTTGCTTCTATGTAGGTTCTTGGTCTTGACCCGATTTGTTTGCACAATCTTTCCACCTTGAATCTCGAAGGGTTCAATTTGATCAGAGGGTATGCTTTTGGTGTGCATTACATCAGACCTCCTTAAGATTCTTGTTTCACACGATTGTATATTTTTTTGTTTATTCGGTTTGTTTTCATCATAATAAAAATGTAACTTTTATGATGACAATAACCTCTTGTCTCCACACTCATATCCCCTTATACTATCCATGCAGGTCATTCATAAAATACTACTTCACATCATGGAAAAAATATAACATATAAAGGGGTGAGATCAAAATATAAGGCCCTAGCCCTAAACATTACTTAATCTTGAGTTATTACAATATTACACATTGAGGATCTTTTCAAGTTAATAGTTTTAGAGAATTAGATCATAAATAATGCATTACATTCCACATTTAAACAAGGTGGTTACATTATAAATAATATTCACTTTTCCCATAAAAGGAAACATATTTAAAAAAACATGTATTCATTCATGACACTTCCTTGACACTATCATCACATCATGTACCTTTCCCTTGACCTCTGAAAAACATTACAAAAACTTGGGATGAGCATAAAAATCTCAGTAAGGTTTATAAAAATACGGAATGAAAACATTAGTACATGTTACATAAGAACCAATGAAATCATATTTACTCATTAAACATAAGCACATTAACATGCCTCATAAAATCATGAATAGCTCATAGAAATCCTAAGACATAAAGGTAACTTGAGGCGTTCATAACATTCTTACGTAGGGAGTAACCATCATGGTTACGTTTGGAATACCCATCACGGTATATTCCCGAAATCTCTTTGGAGAAATCGTAGTGTATAACCCCTTCGTGTTACCCAATGCATTGGCGAGCAATATCGGGCTCACCTGCCCTTAGTTTATCATGGAACCACCTGTCTTCATAAACAATGCCCATGAACCATTCCATAATCGTATCACATAAAACATGCATAAAGGAAACATAACATTTCCACGTTTCAATCACAAGATATAAATAACACACTCATATATTAAAAACATTATCAAAACCATTTTCGATACCAAAATAAAAGAAAAGTAAAACATGGTATTTATATTTCATTTAAAAAATGTTGTGGCTTATAGAGGAAGCTGAAACTCAAATAATGGTCACGGCAGCAGAGAAGTCATTGTCGCCACATACGTACCACAAAAAACATTCACTTTTGTCGTTTAGTAAAATGACCCACATAAAAAGATTCCTTTTGAATAAATTTAAATGTCAAAGGGGTTTATACACCGTATAAAATAAAGTTCTGTATAAAACAAAATATTCCTCAATGAAAGGAGATTGAGACAAAGTCCCTTACTTCGTGTCCGACTTGACTCGATCGTTCTTTAATCTCCGGAATAATAAACTAGAATTAATTTATACTTTCATAAGAACCTTTTTCATGTTCATTATTCCTTATATATCACCTATTACCATGTTATGAACACTATGTAATTAATTAAGTTAATAACCGTCATTTTTTCGATCATCGGTACTTGAGTCAAAAATAAACTCCTTATAATAACAAGTTGTTCATGTGGTAAAATATCCATTATATCCATAATTATATTCATTATTTTTATATCATATATATCATATATATCAAGTATATAAATATATTTATAATATTACATAACATGTAGAGGTATGAAATGAAATGCACCGTTCATGGAGACGGTAAGTCATACGAACGCATGAACGCTACTTTCATTTCTATTTCGTAATTAATGGAATGAATTCATAATGATATAAAGGTATATTATAATTAAATTATAATATCATATATAATATCATTAACACCATCCTTTATACATCCCACATATGGCATTAACGAATCAAATCACTTTGAGGGGGTGGTAGTCCGTACTTCCTAAAATGAAGATATCACGTTTACCAATAATGGAACCCATAAAGGTATGCCACAAATGAAAAATACAGAAGAATAAGGAAAAAATAAACATAATATATATAATATATAAATATCGTCACATCTTAATGGCAACCATGAATGGTGTTTAAAGATGATTGAACAATCATTATTTCGTGAGGCAGAAATTCACCATCCACAGAAACAGTATGTTCTTTAACTATTAGATGGAGGTGTGTGTAAGTGTAGCTCTAATACATCTCATAAAAACATCCTAGTATATTGAAGATACTTTTTTTGTTACAAAATAATGGAATAAAGAGATATTTGGTTGTTGGAGACGCAAAATAAAACAAAAGAACACAAGTGGAGACAATACCTTTAAATCAGGTAACTCCTCTTGGTTTGAACCAAAAGGGTTTTGTGAAGAGCATTCTATCTAAGGTGAGGATTCTATGATGAAGATAGGGATGTGGAGAGATAAAATTATTAGATCTTGTCTGAGCCAATGGCTTTATAGGTGTGGTTAATGAGGTAGAGGTGGGGGCCTTTTATAATTTGGAGGAGGGGCACTCTTGGAAGGTCAAGAAATGTTACTTTATATTAAAACGAGTCTCTGATTTTAAAGGTCCGACATTTATATATTTCTAGGATAATGTGATAATGGTTATAAATATACTCATCCAATAGGTTTTTGACATGTTTATGTCATAGATTTTACATTATCATTTCATTTTATTGAAATCGTTCATTAATTAGGTAATCGCTGCATCATCATGGTGTCATAGAAAAACTAATTTATTTAATGTCTAAAAATTATAAAAAAACTATGATGTAGTAAATAATTTCCCTTTACAATGACTATTTATATTCCAAGTGATTGTTTTTGTATACAAAATTAATTTTTTTACTTAGGTGTTACATACTTTGTTAAATTTAACTTTCTATAAAAATAAAAAGTTAAAAAGTCACTATCACTCAAAAGTGATTCCATGGGGTCCCAAAGTTTGGCACAAGGTATCCCATGGTCGGCCATGACACATCCAATAGCATTAGGACACATGTTGGGGTCATTTGTTATTATTATGATATTATTTTATTATCCTTAACTACCCGATTACAAAATAATCATGATAATTAAAGGTAATTACCATCGTTACTATTCATAATGTCCAAAAACAAGTGTATTAATTAAATTATTTGGATATTATGATTCTAAATATGGAATTAATTAAACCAAATTCCAGACACAGGAATTGAAATAATTAATTTAAAAATAATTTCCATTGTCAAAACAAATAGCAGGTTTTTTTGAAACAATATCTATGAAATGTTTGGCACTTGTGTATGCCCAATTCCAAAGTAAAATTAATCCTAATGACCAAAATTGGATTAAATGGTAAAAATATATTCTAATTAAACTTTAAATGCAATTATAAAGATAATCTAACCATGTTATTAAATTAGATGAAAAAGCAGTTTTGATGTAAAATTTAGTATTTTTCACTATTCATTAAAAAATAAACATTGTCAGAAAAATACCAAAATTTTATCCAAAGTAAATTTCAATGACTAAATACTAAATAATAAGTTTATTTTGACAAATAGATATTATAAAATTTTCAAATGTTAGATTTAAAAATGGTTCTCCATCAAAAGATTTTAGAACAATCTTTTTAAAATATTAGAGTATTCTATACTTAAGATTGGATTTCTGCTCATTTTAAGCCTTTAAAACACTATATAATTCATAAATAAACATAGATATGAAAATACATAATTCTGTAATTATTTTGGATGTTACAACCCTCACCCCTTTATAAAATTGCTTCCCCGCAATTTATTTACTTATTGAATAAGTGGGGGTATTTGTCCCTCATTACATTTTAATATTCCCATGTTGCCTTTTCAGTCATGTGGTTTTTCCACAAAACGTTTAATTGATGAATCACCTTATTCCATAACACTTGATCCCTGTTTTCAAGATTCTGGACTGGTTGTTCCCCATAAGGTAGATTCTCGTCCAGCTAAACTACCCTTGGACTCAAAACATGAGAAGGATCTGGAATGTACATCCTTTACATTGAAACATGAAAAACATTGTGAACCTGAGATAAACTCGGAGGTAAAGCCACTCGGTATGAAACAGATCCAACTCTCTCCAAAATTTCATATGGTCCAATGATCCTTGGACTCATATTTCCTTTCTTACCAAATCACATCACACTTTTCCATGGTGAAACGTTGAGGAAGACATGATCACCTACCTAAAAAGAGAGATCCTTCCTCCTGTTGTCCGCATAACTTTTCTGCCTGCTCTGAGCTGTTCTCACGTATCTCTGTATCAGATGAACTTTTTCAGCCAAATCTTCTACCAATTCTAGTCCCATCAACTTCCTTTTACCCAATTCATCCCAAAAAGCTGGTGTTCGACACCGCTTCCCATATAATGCCTCAAATGGTTCCATCTGTATACTAGAGAAAAACTGTTATTATAAGAAAACTCTACCAAAGGAAGATGTTGGTCCCAACATCCCTGATAATCCATCGAACAAGCACGTATCATATCCTCAAAAGTCTGAATTGTTCGTTCTATCTGCCCATCTGATTGAGAATTAAAAGCTCTACCAAAATATAATTCAGTACCCAACGACTTCTGAAGGCCTTTCCAAAAGTTAGAAGTAAACCTGGGATCACGATCAGATATAACGGAGATGGGAACTCCATGTAACCTTACTATCTCTTTAAGAAACAAAAAATAAAGTTTATCTAGAGAAAAAGTATCTTGTATAGAAAAGAAATGAGATGATTTAGTAAAGCAATCAACAATAACCCAGATTGCATTTTTACCTCGAGGTGTCTTCGGAAATACAACAATGAAGTCCATGGATATATTCTCCCATTTCCACTCTGGCACTAGTAATGGATGAAGCATCCCTTTCGGTAACTACCACTCTGCTTTATCCTTTTGACTATTTAAACACATCACAGTAAAATCAGCAATATCTCTTTTCATTCCACCCCACTTGTAATACTCTCAAAGATCTCTATACATCTTAGTACTGTCTGGATGAATTGAAAATGGAGAACTATGAGATTCACATAAAAAATATCTCTTCAACTATGAATCACATGACACACACAATATCTTCCTATATCCCAAAACATAATCATCATCAATGTTGAATTCAGGAAACTAACCCTTCTGAACCAGCTCTACCTTTTTCTACAACTCACTCTCTTGCTTATGTGCTTGCTTAATTCTCTCTAATAGAGACGATTTCACTGATACCTGAAACAAAACAGAAGAACATCCTACACCAACAACTTCTATGTCAATGTTCATCAAATCAGTAACCAAAGGATCACGTTCCAAACATAACATGGTTAATGAACCATTACTTTTTCGACTCAATGAATCAGCCACTTTATTTTCTTTTCCCAAATGATAATAAATTGTACAATCATAATCCTTTATTAATTCTAGCAATCTTCTCTATCTCATGTTCTATTCATTCTGAGTGAATATATACTTTAATCTTTTTTGATCAGTATATATTTCCCACTTTACTCCATACAAATGATTCCTCCAAATTTTTAAATATAAAAAAACAACAGCTAATTCCAAATCATGTGTAGGGTAATATACCTCATGAGTTTTCACCTATAGTGAAGCGTAAGAAATTACCGGTTAATTATGCATTAGGATTCAACCAAATACTTTCAATGATGCATCACTATAGACAATAAACTCACCATTCCTGGGAGGTAGTGACAAAACTGGAGCATTCACCAATCTTTTTTTCAATTCTTGGAAACAATCATCACATTCTTTTGTCCATATAAACATAAAACCCTTCTGAGCTACCATAGTCATTGGACTAGATAACAAAGAAAAATTTCTAACAAACCTTCGGTAATATCCTGCCAAACCATGAAAACTACGAATCTTAGTTACATTTGTGGGTCTTGCCCATTCTTTAACAACATTTTTTTTGTAGGATGAATAGTTATTCCATCTTTAGAAACAATTTGACCATGGAAAGACATTTGTTTAAACCAAAACTCACACTTGCTGAATTACCCATTCTATTTATTTTCTTTTAAGGTTTGAAAAATAACCCTTAAATGAATTTAATTCTCATCTTTACTTTTGGAAAACACCAAAATATCATCAATGAAAACAACCACAAACTTATCCAAGAACTCATGGAAAATTCAATTCATAAGGCCCATGAATACATCACATGCATTGGTTAGATCAATAAGAATAACTACAAATTCATAATGGCAATATCTTGTACGAAATGCGGTCTTCGGAACATATGCTTCCTTTACCTTCAACTGATGGTACCCCAATCTTAGGTCAATCTTTGAAAAATACTGAGCTCCCTGGAGCTGATCAAACAAATCATCGATACAAGGAAAATGATATTTGTTCTTAATAGTGATGTTATTCAAGGCTCTATAATCAATGCAATGTCTCAGAGAACCATTTTTATTCTTCACAACTAAGACAGGAGAACCCCATGGAGATGTGCTAGGTTGTATGAAACCTTTCTATAATAAATCTTGTAATTTCTCCTTCAACTCTAAAAGTTCAATTTCATCCATTCGATAAGCGGGTTTTGAAATTGGATTAACATCAGGAACTAAGTCAACAGTAAATTCAACTTCCAATCTAGTATTAAACCAGGAAACTCATCAGGAAAAACATCAGGATACAAATTTACCACTGGCACATCATTAATCTGAATGGTTCCATTGTTTTCAACAATATTTGCAAGGAAACATTAATTTCCATCTTTTACATGATTCTTAGACTCTTGATATGTTATCAACAGTAAGGGTTCATTCTTGTAGACAAACAGAAAGTCTTTCTAAAAATAAACGTTTTTAGCTCTACAATCAATCTTAACATGGTAAACGGAGAACCAATCCATACCCAGGATAACATCAAACTCTACTAGAGGTAAAACAATATTGTTTTCAAGTAGGGTATTTCCACGGATAAGGATTGGAAGACTCTTATAAATTACTTTTACCTCAAAATTTCCCCCAACTGTTTTTACCACATGTTCAAGAGTCAACTCATGAGATGGAATTCCAAATTTACAAGAAAAGTTTTCAGATATGAAAGAATGTATAGACCTTGAATCGAACAACACATTGGCATAATATGAAAAAAAAGTACCTGATACCACTTCATTTGATGTCCCAATATCTACCGAAGTAGTTGCAAATAATTTCACCACTTTTTTCTACTTGTACTCTAACTGATTCCCATAATTTGAGCTCTTTGTTGAACACTCGTTTGTATAATTACCCATCTCATTGCACTTGTAACATTTCACTAACTGTAAATCAAATTTGGTCTTACCATCACCCTGATCTTTTTCAGTGCAATCACGAGCCTTATGTCTCATCTTACCACATCTATAGCACTTTACAGAATTCAGACGATATTCCCTAGCATTCCTTTTACCACATTTTTCACAAACTAGAAACTTAGTTTTCTTACCATCAGACCTTTCTGAAGAATTCTTCTATTTCTCCTACCACATCGGTCTCTTCTTCTGTTGGTTGTTATAGAACACATGATCATCAGAAAACTCCATTTCCACCTTCTCATCACATAGAACAAGATTTTCATAACTCTTGAACTTGAGATAAGCTAAATCCCTTCGATATTTTGGATTTAATTCAATGTAAAAACGATTGATTTTACTATCAAGGTCTCGGATAAAATTTGGAGCATACCTTGCCAATCGAGTGAACCTTTCTTCATAAGCAGCCACTGAGTCGTCCTATTGCCTCAATTCCAAGAATTGTTTTTCCATTCTAAGTCGAACAACCTTAGGAAAATACTTCTCAAGAAACATACCTTTGAATACATCCCAGTCGAGAGCATCTGTCTCATCAGCGTCCCTGATATTTTTAACCATCGACCACCACTGATCTGCTTCACCCTCCAAACGGTAAATTTCAAGACTAACCTTTTGATTGTTTGAACCTCCCATGACATCGAAAATCTTATCCAGTGATTTAATCCACCATTCAGCTATCACAGGGTTAGATGATCCTCTAAACGATGAGGCATGTTGCCTCATGAAATGTTCCACCACTAACATGTTCCTCTGCAATTGATCTAGCTGATCTCGTGCATGGATACAACCACCATTTATCGCTTGAGTCAACTGTGCCATTACCGCAACAAACTATTTAGTTATAATTCCAAACATCTCAGGATGCTGATTCGGAAGGTCATTTCCTTCTGTATGCCTTCCTAGCACTGCTTCCCTGTTTCCTCTACCGAAAACCATTCTGAACAAACATGTCTTAGATGATGCAACATGTTAATCTTCAACTGTTATATCATTTCAATTTGACCATAAAAAACATTTTGATAATCATTTAATATAATTATAACTCCTAAAGATATCTAAACCGACCCTGATACGAAATATAAGGCCCCAACCTTATACATTAATTAATATGTAGTTATTACAATATTACACATTGAGGATCTTTTTAGGTTTCGAGTTTTGGAGTATTATATCATAAATAATGCATTACATTCCACATTTAAACAATGTGGTTACATTAAAGAAAATATTCACTTTTCCCATCAATGGAAACATATTTAAAACAAAACATGGATTCTTTCATGACATTTCCTTAACACTATCATCACATAAAGTACCTTTCCCTTGACCTGTGAAAAACATTTCAAAATCATGGGATGAGCATAAAAACCTCATTAAGGTATATAAAAATAAGGAATGAAAACATTAGTCCATGTATACATAAGAATCAATAAAATCATAATTTACTCATAAAACAGAAGCACTTTAACATACCTTATCAAATCAGGAATAACTCATAGAAATCATAAGACATAAAGGTAACTTGAGGCATTCATAACATTCTTACATAGGTAGTAACCCTCTTGTTTACGTTTGGAATACCCATCACAGTATATTTCCTAAATCTATTCATAGAAAAATTAGAGTTTAACCCATTCGCATTACCCAATGCATTGGAGAGATATATCAGGCTCACCCGCCCTTATTTTATCACAGAACCACCCATCTTCATAAAAAATTCCCAAAACCATAACATAATCGCATCACATTAGACATGCATTAAGGAAACATAACATTTCCAAATTTTAATCACAAGATATCAATAACACATTGATATAATAAAAAAATTATCAAAACCATTTTTCATACCAAAATAAAATAAAATTAAAACATGGTATTTATTTTTCATTTTAAAAAATTTATGGCTTGTAGAGGAAGATGAAACTCAAATAATGGTCACGACGGCGGAGAAGTCATTGTCGCTGCATACGTACGACAAAAAACATTCACTTTTGTCATTTAGTAAAATGATTCACATAAATATATTCCTTTTTAATAAAAGTAAAAGTCATTGGGGTTTATACACTGTATAAAATAAATTTGTGTATGAAACAAAATACGGCTCAATGAAAGGAGATTGAGATGAAGTCCCTTACCTTGTGTCTGACTTGACTTGATCGTTCTTTAATCTCCTAAATAATAAACTAGATTTAATTTCTACATTCTTAAGAGCCTTTTTCATGTTCATTATTCCTTTTATATCACTTATTACCATATTATGAACACTATGCAATTATTTAAGTTAATAACTGTCGTTTTGTCGATCATTGATAGTTGAGTCAAAAATAAACTCCTTAAAATTACAAGTTGTTCATGTGGTAAAATATACATTATATCCAGAATTATATTCATGATGTAGATATCATATATATCATCTATTTCTATTATAGACATGCATTTATAATATTACAGAACATTTAGAGGTAAGAAATGAAATGCACCGTTTATGGAGACGGTAATCCGTACTTACCCATGAACATTACTTTCATTTCTATTTCATATTTAATGGAATTAATTCATAATAAAATAAATTTATATTATAATAAAAGTATAATATCATATATAATATCTTTAACTCCATCTTTTATACATCCCACATATGGAATTAACGAATCAAATCACATTGAGGGGGCGGTAGTCCGAACTTCATAAAATGAAGATATCACTTTTACCCGTAATAGAAACCATAAAGGTATTCCAAAAATAAAAAATACTGAAGCATAAGGAAAACAAAAACATAATATATATCATATATAATTAGTGTGGCATATTAATGGCCACAATGAAAGGTGTTAAAATAAGAATGAATAATCATCATTTCCAGAGGCAGAAATTCGCCATCCACAGAAATAGTATGTTCTTTAACAATTAGATGGAGGTGTGTGTAAGTGTAGCTGGAATCCTTCTAATAAAAAATCCTAGTATATTTAAGATACTGGTTATTTTGAAAAATAAAGGAATAAAAAGAGTTTAGGGGGTTGTAAAAGCAAAATAAAACAAAAGAACACAAGTGGAGACATTACCTTTAAATCGTGTAACTCCTATTGGTTTGAACCAAAAGGGTTTCATGAAGAGATTTCTGCCTACAGTAAGGATTATATGATGAATAGATGGATGTGGAGAGATAAAATGAGAAGATCTTGGCCAATCCAATGTCTTGAGAGGTGTGGGTGAGGAGGTAGAGATGGGGGCCTTTTATAAGAGGGAGGAGGGGCACTCTTGGAAACTCTAGAAATGTTACTTTATATTAAAATGTGTTTCGTATTTTAAATGTCCCAAATTAATATATTTCTAGGATAAGGTGATAAGGGTTAGAAATATACTCATACAATAGGTTTTTACATGTTTAAGTATTAAAGATTACATTATCTTTTCATTTTATTTAAGTCTTTCATTAATGAGGTAATCGATGCATCATCATGGTGTCATAAATAAATTAATCACTTTAATGTCTAAAAATTATAAAAAAATAATATGATGTAGGAAATAGTTTTAGAATTCCAATGACTATTTATAGTCCAAGAGATCATTTATGAAGAAAAAAATTAAATTTTTTTACTTAGGTCTTACATACGTTTTTATATTTAACTTTCTTTAAAAATAAAAATATAAAAAGTCACTATCACACAAAAGTGATTCCATGGGGACCCAAAGATTGGCACAAGGAATCCCATGGTAGGACATGACAGAAACAGTATCATTAGGACACATTTTGGGTTCATTTTTTTGTTATGATATTATTTTATTATCCTTAACTACCTGATTACTAAAAAATCACGACAATTAAAGATAATTACCGTCATTACTATTCATAATTTCCAAAAACAAAAGATTATTAATTACATAATTTGGACCTGATGCTTCCAAATATGGAATCCATTTTATCAAATTCCAATCATAGAAATTTCAATAATTAATTTAAATGTAATTCCCATTTTCAAAACAAATATCGTGTTTTTTTTGAAACAATATCTATGAAATTTTTGGCACTTGTTTATGCCCAATTTCAAAGTGAAATTAATCCTAATGAACACCATTGGATTAAATGGTAAAAAGATATTCTAATTAAACTTTAATACTAATTATAAAGATAATATAACAATATAATTAAATTAGATGAAAAATCAGTTTTGAAGTAAAATACAGTATTTTGCACTATTCATTAAAAAATGATCATTGTCAGAAAAATACCAATTTTTTATCCAAAGTAAATTTCAATGTCTCGATACTAAAGAATAATTTATTTTACAAATAGAGCTTATAAAATGTTCAAAATATATATTTAAAAATGGTTCTCCATCAAAAGGTGGTGAAACAATCTTATTAAAATATTACAGTATTCTATGCTTAAGATTGGATTTATTCTCATTTTATGCCTTTAAAAATTATATAATTGACAAATAGACATAGATATGACAATAAATAATTCTTTACATACTTGGGATGTTACACTAATGCCAAGTATGGATAAAAATATAGCAGAAACATTCATAAATGATCATAACCATTTAAGGCAATGTATAACTAAAACAAAAGCCGTTTAAACTTGAACTTCACATTAATATGGAAGAAATAAAATGAGATAATTCCATTTAATTATTCAAATGTATATTATACTAATAAAATAATCATATGCAATATCAATAACCACTTTCATAATGATGGAATGCTTAATTCCAAACTATCATAACCACGTAGCCAAGGCCTCGTACCAAGACTTCAAATATGATTTTGTGAAGACCTCGTGCCAAGACACTATTTTGTCTCATGAGACCTACCAACGCATCGAGGAGCTATAGAGGGATCCACCCATCACTTATTAAGTCAAATCAATTTTCATATGAACAGGTTTAAACATAACCTAAACATTCGTATTAAAACTAGCATACAAAATGTCAATACTTTCTCCATAAACCATGAATGGTATAGAAATAACACATCCACACTCAAAATATCACATAACCATTAATAAAATATGGACGTTTAGTATCATAATAAATCAAATTAAAGTAATATTAAAATCCATCAAATGACGTTGACATATATGAATTCCAAACTATTTGAGAGAAATATCTAATTTTTGATATCATTTAAAAGTCACACATTTATAAAGGAAGTAATTTAAATGTGATTTTTGAGTCAAAGTGTCCCATACCACATTGAAACGTTTAAAAAGAAATATCATTTAAAAACATTCATGTCCACATAAATAAGTCCTTAAAATCATTTTGAAAACATGGATATTAATTAAAAATATTTATAAAGATATATCATTAAAACATTTAAAATTATGATCTTGATAAAGATTACCTTTCACAAATTCTTAAAATATTCATTTTGAAATCATTTAAAGGTCATATAGTTATAAAATAAAACATTTAATTTCAAAATATTCTTATAATCTAGTAAGGTAATCTTTGATGATTTTATAATTGTGGAAAATAGTTGTACCCACCGTCTAAGTTAAGAAAACATTCTTACCTTAATTCTGTTGAAAGGGTTAAAAAGGAACTTGTTTGGAAAACGACAGAAAGATTCCTTTATAAACTTCTTATAAAAAGTAAAAAAAGTGTATAAATGACTTTATCCGATAGTCTGTAAAGTAATAATAATGATTTGAAAAACATTTTTAAGAAACATGGATGTGGATGATAAAGATGTCCCAGTAGATAGTTATGTATAAAAAACCTCGGATAATGAAGTGATTGGGAAATAAACCATTACCATGTACTTTTACTTGGTTGAGGGTAGGTTAAAATCATGTATAATGGTGAAATAATTGTAATTAAATTATACAATAATAATATACATTAATATGATATCATATATGATCCTTTAACATTGATTTGTTAATAATATCTTAGTATTATCATCGTTTTGGGTGTTAAGTTACTTGTTTTATTTTATATATTTTGTTACATAAGCCATGTTTGTTATGGATAGGTTGTATCTTATTCATATCCAGAATTATATCAAGTCCTTAAAAATTATTTTTAATCATTAAATGAGAATAAGACTTGAATGGATACGATTGAGAATGAATCTCATCGCGTTCGTGGAGACAGTAGTCCATAGGAACACATGAGCGACAATATCATTATTTTGATATTATAATAATATATAATTGGATTTTATATAATATATAAATAATAATTATCATGTAATATTTATAATTTACATGAATTACACATCATTATTATACCCATCCCAATAAAAGTGTATTGAATAACAATTACACCACGACGTGGAGACGGTAAGTCGTACGTACGCATGTATGGTGACATGTCATTCAAAGGATGGATAGAATAATGAATATGGTTATACCATATTTATAATAACATCAAATTATATAGAATATACTGGAGTTATTATCTTAGAATGGAAATAACAAAGAAAGAAGATGTGGAAGAAGAAAGGAACTAGAAAGAGGGTGGTGAAAACATTTCATCTTCTTCGGGTTCTTCCATTTTATTTGATCAAAAGGGCTCCATAGGTTGGATTCCTAATCAAAATAAGGCCTCTAGGTTGAATTGAGGGATGTTTAGAGGACATTTGGGAAGAGTTTGGACGAACCAAAAGGCTTTTATGGTGTTAATTAAAGAGAAGGGGGAGTTCCCTTTTATAAGAGGGGTGAGGAGAACCTTTGGAAAAGCTAGAAATATTATTTAATAATAAATTCATATTCGGTTTTTAATGTGTCCAAAGTGGATTATTAAAAGTATAATACGGGAATGGGTCGAAATCCTTTCAAAAAATAGATTTTAGATAGATTTGGGTCACTATATTAACCTTATCATTTATATTTAACTCTTAGTTAAATAGTTTAACACTTACCATGTCTCTTTGTATTTTTATATTATATAGTTAATAAACATACAATAAACATCCAAGCGACCCCCAAGTGGTCCATTAATGATACACCTATCCTGATACAAGTCCTCTGGCCGAACCATAGATTTTTAGCAATAGAATATGAATTAATAATATAATATAAATTTTAAAAACTCTTTTATGTCAATTTTGACACTATTTGGTATTTTGTTTTTGATAAATGCCTAACAACATTATTACATCGAACAAGATTCATATAACTCATAATAATAAGTAATATTAACCAATAAAATTATTGTAATTCATAAAAAGGATCATATTACATTTATTTTGATACTTATAATATCAATTATTCTAATATTTCATTAATTAGGTAATTACTGCATCACCATTGTGTCATAAATAAATTAAATTATATAATGTCTAAAAATTATAAATAAATAACCATTATGTATGAAATTTTTCTAGATTTATAATTAATATTTAAAATCGAATTTATCTTATGTATAACCCTATATTAAAAATATTTTAGATATTAAACATTGATTTTAACTCTTTTAACTCTTCTTTGGATTAAATAATAGTAAATGTACTAATCTAAACCAAGTGGACCTAAATTATAATATCTTATTCCTAAGGCTTTTTTTGGTTGAGATACAATTTTCCAATTGAATTAGGACTTGTTCTAGAGGAATATTAATATCATTTTTACCCTTAATTACCCTATTTACTTTTAACCGTGGAAAATAGAAGAAAAAAGTTACTAATGTTAAAAATAATTTTCATCTCATTGAACCACATTTTACTCATTGATATTAACAGTGTCTCTCGGATTTTCGAAATTCCACTCACAGATGTGGTAAAATTAAGTTTTATGTGAATTTCAAAATTCTCCTATGAGGTGGGTCAATGACGCTGAAAAGTTCAATAAACTTTTTATATATCTAAAATTATTCTAAACTAACTCCAATGAAATAAATTGAACTTATATATGTATTATGTATCTACTTTTACATTAATTAACTGTATATAAAATAAATAATTATGTAAATATAAATTTTGTTTTAAATTATAACTCAGTGTTTTTTCACTATTCATAAAAAATTGAATGTTTTCAGAAAAATACCAAAAATTCACCCTAAGCTGATTTTGATATTATGAATCCAAAAATGAAGTCCATTTTGAAAGATAAAATTTATAAAATTTCAAAAGGTTGGTAATACTATTCATAACGACTACTTTGATTTGTTGTGGTGTGCAAGAATCTTGATGTTGCGTATAATGCTAGCTATTTCATTATTCAAAGGGGAACGTACCGTGGAAGTTTGTGTTGTTACACTCAAAGCACTAATGATACCCAAAAAGAGGACACCAATTATGGATACCTCATGGGATGAACCATACATTATCCAAAAGTATATTATAATGGAGAATAATCCATGATCAAGAAGAACATAGTGCATAAGACACCTCCCACCAATGAATTATTTATCATGTAGTACTTCGCATGAGGATTTATTATCCAAAAATTATGAAATTAATCTATATTTATTTGGCCAAATCTATGAGACCATAAACTGCCATTACTAGTGTCCATGATTTATGACCATTATATAATAGCAACCCCGTACTCAATGTTGTGTGACATTAAATAGTAGAATTCGTAGTCCATGAAGAATGACCAAAAAAATTTGTATCCCTCATATCCGAAGTTCTATGTCATTAAACTAGTTATATACATAGTCCGAGATGTATAACACTTAACTATAAAGTCTGACTTCCCCATAAAATGGTGTATAAATATGTTCCTACCCAATGTTGTGAACACATGTGGCCCCATGTACCATCTGTGGGATGACAAAAAACTAACATTCTCATCACATGAAGATAAACTACATCCTTTCCTAATATTATGATCATGATATGCCCTCATCTGAGAGGATTTCCACTTTTTCGACTTTGGTTTCCTATAATTCCATCTTCCAAAACAATATTTTTATTGGTTACCATTCACCTAGGTTATGTCATGGTGCCTAAACAATATGTCTCTATGCTCAGATGAAAACTACACTCAATTATTTAATTTACATATGGTGTTGTTTGCCCAAAATATACTAAGGGACTCTTCTTCATGTATATTCCCCATTCATATTCTTTAACACTTTAGCATGACAATATTCACTCATGAACCTATAAGAAAAATAAAAGACATTGAAGACCAATGTGAAATCCCTACCTACATCCTTATAAAATGAGATCAAATTCCATCCTTACCCCGAATAAATTTGGTATTCCCCATATCACAATAATAGATGATACATGATCAACACTCATGCAAATAAACCCTACCGACAATGATCTTATATCGCACAACATTTCATAACTATATATGGCATGATTACATTTCTCAAGGGATATGTAGTTATGTATGGATCTCATATGTTAGGTATATCCCCCATTAAACACTCATTATGTTGTCTTACATACCTCAACATCATAAAATCAACCCTAGTATGGTTTTTTTAGTTTTTTAGACAAGAGTTTTTTAGGCCCCTCTATTCACATTGGGTTATCACTCTTTGCTTCCACCCAAGCACCATTAAGTCATTGTACCCTCTATTTTGTCCTATAACATTGACCTTAAACAAGAATTTACCCCCTTTGTTCAATGCGACATGACCAGAAACCATTAAATTCACATAGACCTTGAGATCCTTGAAAAAAAAATATGGAAACCGTAGTTCGAGTTGTATGACATTAAACTAAAAACTACAACATCGTCGGTGCACATTATTAAACTGAAAACTCACCCCATATAAAATTTATGAGTACTATATTATAAATATGAAATGGAAAAAACCCAACATCCTCATCACATGATGTAAAACCAATAAATCTACCCCTTTAACGTGGGGATAACTCATATGATAAAAATGGGATGACTTCAAATTAAATCCTTATTACATGATGTTAATTTGTAGAATTACCCCATATAAGACCATGATACCTCTAATGATGAGAGTATCTGATATCCTATCTACATAATACGTCATCCATCTCATGTAATTCTCCAACCACACTTCTGTTGAAAACTATGTGTGGCATTATTACCATTCTCATGGGATATATAGTGAATCCTAGATATATGATCCTCGTACCAACACATCAATCAACTCATTTTTTTTCCTTCCCCTCCATGAAAGGATTATTCCTCACCTGCCGGTATGTTCATCTGGTGAATTTGAGATAGTAGTGGAAAAGCACCCAAGGAACATAATATTCCCTCAAGGACTTTGCCCATTTCAACTTGGAATCTTCTCACTTTATTATATTTGAATATCCATCAACTAGTAAATGTAAATGGGATCCCTAACTCCAATGGTCCTGTCCGACACTAGATCATCGACTATCCTGGACTTACACCACAAAAGTTCTCTGGTGACAAACTATATATTCCATGTTTTGAACATGGTCAAAGGTTGATCCCAAATTTGGCCACCCCATCCGGAACTGACATGGTTATTGAGTCTATATTATTAAAAAACTCTACATTTGATCCCTATTTTTCTTTTATTCCCATTTCAATTTTGGTCTTGAAATTTATTGTCACCATTACTGAGTTTTTCTCTCATGTCAGTCCTTCATTATCCTCTCCCCTATAAAAAATAAGAACCATATACTACTCCTTTTCCTCACTTTTTGCACGGATCACATGGTCTTAGTTGTGGGGAGTGAGTTTCCTCAATAAAGGTTTTGGCACATGTGTACCCCATGGTCCAACCTCTACAACCATAAACTAGGAACCTGGTTCCATGCATCACGAATAAAATCTATGCCCAAGAATTCCAAAAAAAGATTTGTATGGAATCTGAGGGCCCCTTATGAACCTATTTTCATGTCGAGTATGATCTCTTCAACAACACACATATCCCATCGAGACAAAAAACCATGGTTCATTATATATGAATATAACACAAGAGTTTCGGTCCACGAATTATGACTTTAAACAATTTTCAATCAGTCTAAACTATAAGACATAAACTGATATCATAGTAAATGAATCAATAATTTAATCAACGTTCAATTAATCTTTGTAATGTTTCATGTGGTGTTGGGCCTCCGTATACCTCTTTAATTTCATATCACCACCCTTTTGTGCCATGTAGGACCCTTGAGATGCATTCCCAACATTTGGAGCCTATGGTTTAGAATTATGAATTTAAACATTGTTCCATCATCATAGAAATGTGTTGTGTGGAATCAAACCTCATTGGACCAAAATTCACAATAGGTTCTCAATTGTTCATGCTATGTATGTCCTTTTGTGATTCCCAACCCTGAGTCTAATCATACTGACCTTAATACTATTTGAATGTTTCCTTCGAGATGTTCTGTGTGGTAGGGCCTCCTAGGATCCCCATTAACACAGGTTTATCTCTACCCCATTCCATAGAAATTCCATTTTAAACACACAACACGGTGGTCGAAGATTCACAACATTAAACAATGTGCAATTTGAACTAAATTCCTTTTCTCTAGAAAGATCCTTCTTAATTCCCTTTATATTTGTTCACACGTCCATGTCACAATTTGTTGAACATTAGAGTCCATTGTCTATATCACATGATGTTAAATTGTGTGATGAATAATCCCCAACATCAAAAGTTTAAATATGTTTTCATCATCCTCATTTAAATATTTTAAATGACGAAGTATCTTTGGGCCTTTCATAATATTCCATTTTCACTCTTCGGTGTCAGTCAAATACCATATAGAACTACTCTTCGCCAATTTCAGGATTTCCTAGAAAATTATCTACATGGAAGTTACATTAGACCATTTTCCAAACTGATACCATTACACAATGTGGTTATAACCATATAAGCTTAATACCATGAGTGTTTAACTTCATTCAAATAGTCTATCACATTATCCAGAGACATTGTGTGTGAAATGAATTTTATCCACATCATCTTCCACATTTGAATGGGACACCCAGACATCATGGAACCTGACCAAAATAGATCACCAACCATATTGGGAATATTTACCAAATGTCTCTCAATTTTTTTTTGATATTGGTCATTTGTTGTGAAAATGGTCATCAGTTAGCCATCATTTGTTTTTTCCCATCCTCGAAAAAATGATAATGGATTATATTATGGGAGAATGTTCAGAGGTTATCCTCCATCTTCAAGGCACACCTTTATTTTCCATATCCTAGGAATCTTGATTCAGGCTCTTAATTACCCTTTTTTAAAGTATAAATCAATTCCCCCACATGTTTCCCCATGCATGCACAAGTGCATGTGGATAATGAAGGTCGTCCGTCTAGAGAGTTTCACACTATTGTAAGAACTTTCTCATCCACCATACTCCTAGTAGATGATAAAAAAGTTCACACCTGAGTGCCTAATCCTAGTCTAGTACTTTTATATAAATATGCAATCTTCTATTTTCCCATGTTTCCCACACCGAGTGTAAATCGTGTGGGTTTATGGATACAATGGTTATTTTATTTATAATATGAGCAGAGATGAGGAAAAAAAGAAAACACATTAAACATTATAAGGATATTAAACAACATCTATATTTTTGTAGGGTTATCCATATAATGTAGCCTCTCTCTTATTATAGTATAATGTAAAAAATTACCTATGGTTTAGACCCATCGATCAACCACTTGATCTTAAACAACATATTTTGATTATCTTTGATTGCCCACTAATTCTCTCCCATGTTGGACACCACCTCCTTAGCATCATAATGAACTTTTCATTTCGGATCTACATATAGTCATACTTAGAATGAAACTCATCCACCAGAGAAGCCGCCTATGATCACATAGCCTCATGCATCGCTAACTGATCCCTTTGTCGAATAATAATTTTTTCATGAGTAATAATGATGTCCACATGCTCTAATGACTTCTCATCTAAATGATAAATTTCTTCCTCAGTTTCCTAATGTATATTGGTGTCCTCAACCTTATGTATGCACCAAGATAAATCAAGAACCTTCATCACGACACGTGTATGCTCAATCAAATAGTCTTGAGCCAATGCGTGGAGGCCGCTATAGTCCACCCCACTGGTCACATGGATAACTAGACAATGGTGGATAGATCCCACACTATTTGGTAGGTCAACCATTGGGGTTTGGGTGATAACGATTCACACTTACCTATATGACTTGTGAAAAATAAATCCATTATCCTCTATGATGTTCAAAGTAGATTCCAAAAAGTCTTCCAGTGGAACATCTCAAATGGAGTGAACACCACCCACACATATGTGCTTAGGTCATTCACATGAAATTTATTGGGTGGGATGAAATCCAATACCTAGATAGATAGATCATCTCTAGGACCCTCACACATAGTGAGATCCTTAGATATGTCATGAAGCACCTTTAAGGCAGGCATAGTCATCACATCCTCCTCAACCACATCATTTTATGGTATGATCTCAACCATCTCTATTGTGGTTTCAGATCAATAAACCACCTCTTGTGGTACCTATGAGGCAGGATGATTCATCACCAGCTCCTCATCCGCCTCTATCAATGTTATGATCTCCACCACCTTCACCAAGATCTCATCTTCAATGGTCATCTCATTTGACACTTCCATATTGGGATCTTCCACCACAACCCCCTACGATAGAATCGTTGTAGAAATATCTTTGAACCCCTGCATCAAGGAAGTGGTCTCAGTATCACCTTATGGACGTGTTTCCTTGGATGGTTTTACCATCATTGCCTCCCAGATCATATCTTCTAAGGGAGTATCACCCACTATCGCTATCGTGACTTCAACAACTGTTCACTAGTATGTTAGCACTTGATGCTGAGCCAAAATCATAATTTCAACTACAATTTATGAATTAATCATTTGTATCTAGAAATAAATTTCCTGAGATAAAAGTATAAAAGGGTGAAAAGATTACATGATTGGTATAGTCTGTCCAGGAACTGAGAAAGGTTCATAGGAAATCCCCTTGTAGAGCTAAATCCCCCATTGATTACAGAATGAGTCACTGGTTCGACTTAAACCAATTGTTGACTTTCCTCTTCCATGACATATGGGAGAGGCTCCACGCTCTACCCTTTAAGGGTTGAGGCTCTCTCACCCTATCTTATAAGTCCATCAGCAACATCCCCCTCTCTTATGCTTGCTGGTTCCTGCACATGAATAAATGAGTTAGGAAACTATTCTGATGGTTAGGTAACATCTGGGGAACACAAGATCAATGTTTTTACATAATCAATAGTAGGATAATATTACATAAGAGAGTCAAAATATTCTTCTCTTCCCCATTGATCATCTGACCGCTCTAGAAGAGGTACACTTGCAGATGGTGTTCTTTCTATTATAACGTGACAAGATTAACTTCGTAGAAGAACATTAACTCAGCTAGTTAGGGGTATTTCAGTTAATAGAGTGTGAACTACGTCCTCCAACAATGTTATATACGACAATACCTTGACTGAATGGATGTGGAAGCCTATTCCAACATGACCCAAATAGATGATGTATATCACATGTATATTGAGGTGATTCCATGTCTTAAATAGATTATTTATTTAACTATAGACACCTTAGATCTCCCAATCTATAGGGAACACAATGTCACAAGGAACATTGGGGTGGTGATGGCCCTTTCCCAAACCATGGTTTTGCTACCTCAAGAATTCCATAAAAGGTCTTACATCCTCTTGCACTAGCATTTCCATGAGTATTGTACCTATCCACACTCACATACTTGCATCTTTTTACTTTATTTGGTAGGAATAAATTTCTCTAATATTTACATAACTTAGCCCATTATGCCGACTCTACCACCGTGGAAGGCTCCACTTTCTTTTTTCTCTTGATATCATAGTTGTGGCGCCCCTACTTCATCAGATCAAGACATATTCCACCTCACTATCTCCCCCAAGAAATCAATCTGCAAGACCATTATAAAATCATGGGTAATACAATACAAAAAATTGGTGGTGAGAAATTAGAATTTTGTATCCCATGTACACCCTTAGGTCGAGACACAGAAGGTATCAGAACTGCCTTGCGAAATTCCATAGGGTGCATGTATTTTAGATTACTATATAGTCAACCCTCACCACCAGTACCCCACCTAGAATGGCTATAAACTATGATCATCGTTAAATATTCTGTACTCTATCCTTATTCCCCATTCCCATGAGATGAGGTAACATGTGTAAAATTATTTATTCCATCAACTCATTCATTTATTGGTCACATACTAAGACATGGTTTAGAGGGAGACTCACAAAGATGTCCAGAATTGATAGTGGACGGTAATAGAGGGATGGGGATGAGGTTTGGATACCCTTACACTTCCATGTGTATAGTATCCCTACAATATAAAAAAAGGAATGGTATGCACACATGGAGTGTGTTATTCCCATGGATGGCATGGAAGAGAATTTATTATTTCTTTTCCAGCATTGACACCACTAGTTTGACACATTTCCCCATCACCAAAAACACATCCTTTATAAATGTTCTTGGCCACACCCCCATGTGTGCATTCTTCCCATGAAGCATCCATAGATATATCAGTTCTATAATGAATCACTCAAACCTTACCATGAGATACTATAGATGCATTCTATATCCCAATGGTAGCCACTAGATATCTTCAAAGGATTTCTAATAAGAGTTGTACTTGAATTTTGGGAATTCCACAATGCATGGACAAAACCTCCTATATTGCCGATCCACTAATTGATTATCAAAATACCCAAATAAAATCGTGAAAATAATTTACATTACCTTCATATTATTCTTTCTTTCCTAGTGAACCAAGAACAAGAGATCCCTATTTACCGGAAACAATATATCTAGGTCCTCTAGACGCTCTATGTGTGGAGACACTTGTCAAACATGGATTCCTAAATTGGGATCCCAACATTATAATAATGAACACACATGCTGATGTTGACTCCCTATGGTGAATATGAAAAGTATTGGTCCTTGGTGACCACCTTCCTAGAAACACAAACAAGATGTCAATGTGTTGATAGATATAAAATTGTGAGGACCATGAATCCTCTTAGAGCCCAAACCATTTATGATATGCCTCAAACTCATGGAATTCATAAAATAAATAGATCACACAAGACCATATGTTTGTAATTTTTTATCCACTCATATGTCTCATCTATCTACCCCCCCATTTAGTGAGTTCCCCAATCCCACATAGATATTTTTATCTTATTGAGGGGGGTACAGCTGTGACTCTAAAATCATCCTGATGATATTGTTTATATGGTTCCAGAATCTATGTATTATAAGAGATGTATGATCCTTTAAAATGTGGCCTCAGAAACTAATTTTCCAATGGTATAGTGCATCGGTGATCATCAGCATGAGATTGTCTCAGTCGGAATTAGGGATTTTAATTTCCTTAATAACCCCAAATCTATAGAATGTTATCATATTGTAAAATATATATATAGCTATTGAGCCTCGATCAACAATGATATTATTGTGTCATAATCTATTGCACTCTTTGTACTCCCCCTAATCAATTGTTTCCCCGCTATCTCCTCCTAGTGATTTGTGGTAGTATCTACACCCGTAGTAGCCATTTTGTTAACATTTTAAAGTTTTTGATCTTTTTCAGAAAAAATATTCATGAAGGCGAATTTGTGATTTTCACGTTCATGGGTATTTTGATAAGTGCATTTGTGGAACTATTTTGATGAATGATCCATCACAAGAACATGGTTCTCGAAAGGGTTGAGTATCATGAGTGGTGAGGATGAATGTAACAAAATTCTCATAAGTTTATTGAGATTATTGAAAGGTCCAATAAATACTATTGTTCATGAAATGTTCATTTTATTCTATGCGTCCCCTACCCCAATTTATAGGAATATATCCAGACAAAATTTCCCATGTGGGGGATTCCCGATTGGTAATTTTCAATAGATTTCCCTCAGAATATTACCCTAAAATACCTTATCGACTACAATTATGAGGGTTGGGAAAAACTTTTGATTCCAAAATATGAATTTAATAGGATATGTAAATGATATATATGTCATTTAGAGGAGAATTCTGATCAAAACATCTAAAAAATAAAATTACGGGATTAGATTTGAAAAGGTCCACACCTTTGTGAATGGCTAGACTAACATAAGTCTCGACCACACAAAGGTTCAATACAACCCATATCACAATGTAATCCAATATTCACGGTTCTAAGGTTTGTGTATTTTCTCGATCGTGAAAAGTGTTTATTGCAACCTTAATATATCATAACGTTGTTTCACTGAACTGTTCCTATTCACAATGCTCCTAATGATTTATGAAAACCTCTTTATATCACAAAATCAATGGACTTGACACTTGAGGGCCTATAAATAACCCAATATGTCTAAATTTTAGGGGGGATGTGAATTTTGTTTCTGATCAAATCTATGAGTTCAAAATAATTCAAAACATTTTGAGTGATTGAGATGATGTATTTATAAAGGTAGTCATCTTTCATAAATCCACATCCCATGGGGTTTTGAGAACCTCATCCCATAGTGATTTTTTTATTTGTTATGGTGTATATCCTTTACAAAATAATAAACACATTTTGGGATCTTGGGATTTCATGAGAAAATTATCAATCTTGAATCCAACACCATGGGAACCAAGACATTACCTTGAGCCATGGTTACCCAGTTTCATGAAACATACTCTTTTATGAGACCCCTATCCTCTAACAGACCACTATAAATTTTGAATCTCTAAAACTCCATGAAGTAGAAATGTTCCCAAATTTGATACACTATTCCTATTTACAGTTCCTCCTTTTAGTTGATCCCCTTTCATGAAAGTTGATTTCATGGGTCCCCTTTGACCAACCAAAATCTATTCAACTACAATCCAAGTCCCAATTGATCGGTACTAAAAAATATTTCATTCACCAATTTTTTTCAAAGTGATTCTTAATTCATCATCCTACATACCTATCTTAAAAACAAGTACTATAATGCTGATTTATTATAAGAATATGAAAACTTACATTGGGCCTTTGGATTGAAATTTTGTAGTTCCCCGACCCTAGATTCCTAGATTCGGTGCATTATATTAATACATTGGCATCATTACATGGAATCATGTGACTAAAGTCCGATTAGTTTAACAGTCTTGGAAAATAGAATACATATATGAACATGAGAGTACACTTTCTCACATACAATAAAAATAATCCATTGAGAATGTCATTATTCCCTTAGATTAACCCTGCATCTCAAACATAAAACACTTCTTGGGATTCTTGGTAAATAAAATATTATAAAGGGGTGAGCTCAGATGCTCAGTAAGGGTAAATAATTTAACGAAAGCTATAAAATTTTAAGAAATGATGTGTAATAAAAACAATAGATTTATACATAAACTTGTAAATAATAATGCACAAATAAATCAATCATTACCACATAAACATGCACATGGATATTCTACTAGTCGAATAATAACATGTAATAACTAATTTCATAATGAGGGACTGTGTAGTACCGAACTTCAATTTCTGTGTCAAGGCCTTGTGCCCGGACCTATGGGCTAACTGTAACCAGTCCCAAACCCGAAGAGCCTCGGTAATCGGACTCCATCTTGGAGAGCCTCTGTAACCCGACTCAAACTAGGAGAGCCTCTATAACCAGACTCCATCCCGGATAGCCTCTATAACCGAACTCCATCCTGGAGTGCCTCTGTAACCGGACTCCAACACAGAGGGACTGTTGTAACCGGACCCCAACCCGGAGGGCTTACTTTTACCGGTCCCCAACCCGGTACATACTAGTCTAATACATTTATCTTAATAAAAGGTTGAAATATAACATAAACATTTTTATTAAAACTAGAATATGAAATATCAATACATTAACCTTAAACCAAAAATGGCATAAAAATAGAAAATCCAAATTCAAACATATCATAACTCATTCAATAAAATATTGAATATTTTATTTATAATAAATAAACCTCAAAAAAGTTTAAAATCCATTAAAGGATTTTGACATATATGAAAATAACCAGTAAAATGCTTTGAGAGAAATACCTCTTTTTTTAAATCGTTTAAAAGTCTCACAATATATAAACGTAGTCATTTAAATGGGATTTTTGAATTAAAGTGTCCCTTAAAACATTGAAACCTATAAAAATAAATATCACATCGAAACATTCATGTCCATATTAATAAATCCATAAAATCATTTTGAAAAGTTGGAAATTAATTAAAAGGGTTTAGAATGTTATATCATTAATACATTTAAAATGATGATAAAGTTAAATAGATTCTTCAATAAAACCTTTAATGATTCATTTTGAAATCATTTTTATAAAATATGGGTATCTATGATAAGTATTTCCTAGAAAATACTCAATCATGAACAATCACAGATAGTAATGAGATTGAACAATTAATCCTTACCTCGTTGTAATCAATCGAGTCGTATGAAAAAAATTCAATAACTACCAAATGAATCACAAAATATCATGAATATAAATAGAATCATGATAAAATATACCAAATGGCAGTACACAGTACACCAAATGAAATAAATAAGTGGTGAACAATGGAAATCTCACGGAATTAAAAGTGAGATAGGAAACCCATTACCTTTCACATTCCTTTGGTCGAGGGTACATTTAACCTCTTGTATAATGACCATTGTATGTTATTAGATTATACAAGGACCATAATTATATTGAGTATATCATACATGATTCATTTATGTCATTATACTGTTGGATCATATTATATCAAATATACACAAGAGGGTGGTGAATTGTGTCTTTAAAAAAATTGTGAGATTGTGTTCTGCCCTTCGACATTAATTAGATGAATTTAAATAAGAGAGACACAAGATATATAGTGTTTCTGGGAATAGAAAGCCCCATGTCCACTCCACCAATGTTGTACTCCACGAGCATGGTGATTTTCACTATCTGGTTCTTGGCTAAACAGACCTTACGAAAACTGAGTACATGCAATTGACACCTCTACAATCTAAGGCACAACAAAGCCTTTTGGTACACTCATAGAACCTATACAGCTTAGTATGAGAATTCAGTCACTCATGAATAGAAAATAAAGATTTCTGTATTCTGAAAATACTTTCTATATTTTCTTCACAATTGTAATAGCATACAATTGACAGTAGATGGATCGTCGCCTTCAGAAATAATGATCTTCACAAAATATTCATTCTGAGTCAATATTGTTGTAGTAGATATAGAAATATAACTCACAGCTTCAGCAGTAGTAGATTCACAAATGATCTTCAATATACAACAAATGAATCTTTTATCTTGATTTTTCTTATTCAAAAAACCGAGCTTTGTCATTCTCGTGAATCAGCAGATCTGAATTTTTGATAGTCTTGATTTTTATTCACTTTTCTCAGAATGATCGAGATATTACATAAGATGGTTAGTTTCTGTTAAAAAAATATCATATATAGCAATAAGTACTTTTTCTATAAATTTAGATCCACAAGATCTTTCTTTTAACTTGCGATATTCAAACATTTGAATTTACAGATTATTCATAACATAGCTGAAGACTCGGCATAAATTGCTCCTTTTAATTTGATCATTAAACCATTGATAAAACAACTTTGAATCAGTCAAAGTCATATTTTAAAATTAGCTTTAAATCTGGCTTGAAATCCACATAATAATCAGCTTGGTGACCGTTGCATAAAAACAACATCGACTTTATATTCACCGACGCCAAATGTATGGTTTATTTGATCTATATGCATCCTTTGAATGTAAGTTTTATGACGTAGTCTTCAAATGTAGGGTTGCCAACGTATGGTTGATCAAAATGTAAGGTTCATGAAAATTTCTTCTAATGTAAGATTGATCATAAACGTAGGGTTTTTCATCCATACTTGTATCTTAATCATTCAAACTTATGATAAAAGATCCATAATTTTACTTCATCCATACTTTTCCTAGAATTCATGGTTGTTTACAAAAGTAAGGTTGAGGAAACTTACTTTTTAGAAACAAATGTAATGTTTAATAGTTACATATGGTTCACTTTCCATACATTTTTGATAACGTCTGGTGGATTAAACATACATTTATTTTATCTCATAAATAATACGCTGAATTTTATCCTTATGATATGTTCCTCGAAGTAGGGTATGCAAAGTGTTTCCAGAACATGCTAAAGCATATCCTGAATAAGTAGTGTATGAAATGTGTTTCTAGTACACGGTAAATACAAATAATTTAGAAATAAAACCATGTTGTTTCATGAATATAAATATTTCTTCCATAAATAAAAATATAATGAATAATACATTACTTAAAAATACTTAACAAATAAAATCATTATAAAATAATTAACGGTAATTTTGAGGCATTAAAATTGTCAAAAAAAGATAGAGTATTGTTCTCAATATACTACCCCTTTAAATAAAAGATAATGTATTGATAAAAACCACACTTTCTCAATAATATACCCCTTTTCATGATCACAAAACCCATAAAATAATTAATGAAATTAACATACACACAAATTAATTAATTACAGATAGTTTTGAATTTTTTTTTAAAAAATATAATTTCTCCATTTAATGTATCCATTTTAATTACTCCCCCAATAATATGAAACAAACAAAAATGTCGTGTTTATCCAAATTTCTCCCCCTTTTTTGATATCAAAAATAATGATAAAAGATTTAATATAACACATTTAATGTAGAATTGAACTTAAGTAAATGCTAAGTAATTGTTTTCCAGTAATGAAATCTGGATTACCAGCATATCTAAACAAATACAATAAAACAAAATAAATATAAAGAAAAATAATTTCATTAAAAATAAAAAAACTGATAAATAAATAAATCAAAAAGTTTCACTGAAAATATGGAATAGATAAAATTATTATGAACACAGGAATCAAGGTTTGGTCATTGTGTGAAATAGGGTCAATCTCTTCTGAACTATGGAATTGATCTCTATCAACTTCTCTCTGAGTCTTCGCATTATTCCATCACCAATCATAATGATAAAATCTTCGGCCTCTTGAGTCATATGAATGTATTTAATGAGATTGACTCTGAAAAGCTCATGAAGTCTTTATTTCTTCTACAAAAACAAAGACATCATCTTTGTTAATTTATTTAACACATATCTGATTCCTGGTTCGCTGGATGCCAACTGATCAACCAAAAATTTCTTATTGTCTAACATGACTGATAAAGGAGCACTGTTGCATTGAAGATCATGCAATCTGTCGCTCATATTGCTCATTGCAGCTGTGATAGCCTGAAACTCTCTGTGTAAATCATGTGAAGTACCTAACCCACTAGGATAACTAGTTCCAACAGATGAAAATTGTGTCTCCAAATATCCTTTTATATAAAAAAATCCGACATCTTTACCATTTCTAATTTCATCTTTGTAGCCTCTTCCAACAACTCTTGCTTAAAATCTTCAACTTCTTGTCGTGAAAAATTTCTATTATTAATTCCCTGAAATTTCAACTGCAATGTTTTTAAGGATATCTTCATAGTATAATATTAAAATTCTAATTGAGAATCCTTCCTGTACAGCTCTTCAATTTCCTTATTCCCTGAATCAGAGGCACCCTGTGCTTGATTCTCATTCTCAGGTTAAGTGTGATGCAGCAATACTAAAGGTAGTAAATCTACATTAGGCTTGTTTTTTCTTTTTTTGAGTAGTTTGATCCAGAAAAAATTCTTCAGAGTCTTTTCCATGCTATTTGACAGAAAAATACTTTTGAAGTACTTCTGTTTGAGCATCATAAACATGCTAATCATAAATATCAGCAACTTGTTCTTCCAATGGATTTTCTTGGATAATATATTCTAGATTATCCTGAGGTCTGGCCACTTCCTCACCAGGCTCTGTGTCCTTTTCCTATTGAAGTGTAACTTCATCATCAGCTACAATTTGTGGTTCTTGTCTTTAAACTTCAATTTGTTCAACATCATGTTCTATAATAGCCACATCCTACTACTGTTATTTTTCAACAACTTTTTTTTCTAACAAAGCAGCAAGAGATTAAATCACTAGTGGATAGTATCGGGGAAACAAGTTCCACATTAACATGTTTATTCATCTGAGTGTGAACTCCTTGATGACTTCTTTATTCCTCAGTTTCATCCATTACAAATCTTAATCTCCTTGTAGAAGTGCTTAATCTTGATTCACCTTGTCGCTCCTTGGACTTAGCAGACTGAGCCTGAGCGCTCTCTGTTTCATCCTCAGCTCCTATTGGAAAAAGTTTTCATTTTACAGTGCTCTTGAAATAGCCAATCATTCTTATATTTAAATCATTAAACAAATTACTGTGATGACAACGTACTCTGGCATCCACCAGTCTCACCAAATCCTTCTTAAACAACAGTTTGGAAATGAATCGTCCAAAAGGGTAGAAGTCCATTCCGGATTCACTGGGACAACAGTAATTCATATACCTCACCATGTACCTAGGAAAATTGAATTTGATATCACTGAGAAAAAGACACATTACATAAATGCCGGGATATAATATCTTCTCTATCTCAGACATCCTATGTGCAATCCTTATTTGCACAAACATAACAAAAATTTTCTGATCAGGCTCTATGTCCTTTATGAACATCCCCTTTATAGACTTAGTACCAAAAAGAAAATTCATAATGTCCTCTAATTTATGCACTGAATCTCCTATGTTTTTCAAATCAAAATGAATGACTCCCTCTTGAGGGTAGTTCAAAATTGGACCAATTTCAACTAAAGACATCAAAAAATCCCTATCCTCTATTTTAGCCAACATAGTGTCCCCATTGTCTCCCAAACTAAACAGTACAGATTTGAAGAATTATCGAAGTCCTAACTCAAACAAAAATTCCATATTCTCATTGTTGAATGTCTGTTCATGATTCTGAAATGGAAGTGCTTGTTTCAACAGGAGATTCGTCTGAAATAGCCATTTGATATCAATTAACTTTCCCTATAAAATTTTCCTTCCTTCTAAACGTTGTCTCTTGGAATTGCTGGTCTCAGCTTCATCATCTCTCTTAGTCTTTTCCATCTCTGTGAAAATCTTTGAATGTTTGATGGTTACGGTTTTACAGGTTCGATAATTAGGAATAATGAGAAGTGGTGCGGTTTCGTGGGTTCAAAAGGGTTTGGTAGAAATGAAACGGTTTAAGAGTCGAAAGGGTTTCTCACAGACTTGATTCCCATGTTTTGAGAATGAATTACATAGATTTCAAAAATAAATAAAATTAATTACGCGGGGAAAAGAAAATTATTATGTTTGAAAAACAAATAGACAAAATTTTATAAATAGAATTAAAATAAATACATATCATAGGAAAATAAAGATTTATTTAAAATTAAATAAACCTAGATCCCCTTAATAAAATCAAAATTTGTAGTTGGAATTAGCTTAATAAAGATATCATCTAACTGAATTTCAGTACTTAAAAATTACAAACATATATCTTTTTTAAGAACATGATCTCTTAGAAAATGATGTCTTATATCAATATTCTTAGTTCTAGAAAGATTAATAAGATTTTTTTAAATATATATAGAACTAGTATTATCACATAAAATAAGAGTATTTTTAAAATTTAATCCAAAGTCCATAAATGTACTTTTCATCCACAGCACATGTGAACAACAACTGCAAACAGAAACATATTCTGCCTCGGCTGTTGACAGGGAAACTGAATTTTGTTTTTTACTTGACCATGACACTAAAGATATCCCTAAAAAGTGAAATGTTCCTGAAGTGATTTTCCAATCTAATCTACAACTCCCAAATTCTGAATCTGAATATGAAATAAATTCAAAATCAGAAGTTTTGGGATAACGAATAGACTAAAAAAATTCTTTTTAAATATCTAAAAATTCTTTTAACAGCTGTTAAATGAGATTCTTTAGGATTTGATTAAAATCATGGACAAAAACATACTGAATACATTATATCTTGCATGCTAGCAGTATGATATAATAAACTACCAATCTTACCTCTATATAACTTTTTGTCAACTGATTTTCATGTTTCATCATAATCATGTTTTATATTAGTACACAAACGAGTTGTATATGTCTTGTTGTTTTGAAGACCAAACTTCTTTAATAAATCTATAATATACTTTCGTTGATTCAAAACATTTCCAAAAACATTTTGATAAATTTGAAGTCCTGAAATGAAATTTAGTTCTCCCATCATGCTTATTTAAAATTCTTTTTTGAATTAACGTTGAAAACTCATGACAAAGGGTTTTATTAGTTGATCCAAAAATTACATCATCAACATAAATTGAAACTAATAAAATATTAAAATATATAGTTTTCTTAAAAAGTGATGGATCTTCCATTCCAATAGTAAAATAATTTTTAAATAGAAAAGATGTTAATCTTTCATAACAATATATAGGTGCTTATTTAATTCCATAAAGTGTTTAGTAATTTTAAAAACAGAATATGGGTTCTGAGAATTTTTAAAACCATGAGGTTTCTCATCATAAAATTCCTCCATTAAATAAGCATTTAAAAAGGCAGAGATAACATCCATCTGAAATAACTAAATGTTCATATGAGATAAATAGTTTAAAAGGATTCTAATGGATTCTAATCAATATACATGTTCAAAGGTCTCATTATAATCTATACATTCTTCCTGATTATATCATTTAGCTACCAGTATAACTTTATATGTAGTTATTATTCCTTGATCATCTTGGTTATTTCTAAAGGCCCATTTGGTTCCTATGAATGGATAGTTCTGTGGTCTTTCAACTAATTCTCAGACTTCATTTTTTTGAACTGGTTTAATTCTTCTTGCATTGCTATCATCCATCTTTTATCATCTAAAACTTCTTCTATAGACTTGGGATCTAATTGGGATAGAAAGGCATGGAATTCTACATGTTTCCATGGATTACTTCTAGTTTTTATTCTTGTGTCAATGTCACCTATTATAGTCTATAAAGGATGAATCCTTAGGGTTCTAGTCTGTCTAGGAAACACACTCATTGGTTCTTCAGTATCATGTTCTTTTGAACTGGACTGAATTTCATTTATATCGTTTTCAAAAAAAAATCATGTTCTCATGTCTCATGTTATAATTAGAGTCAGATTCATCCATTTGGTTTGCCTTTTTCTCAAAGGTATCAGATTCATCAAATTTCACATGAACTGATTCTTCAAAAATCATTGACTTCTTATTATAGCCTCTATAAGCTTTGGAGGTGGCGGAATATCCTATGAAAATGCATTAATCAGATTTTGAATCGAACTTACCATGATTTTCCGTGGTGTTCAAGATGTAAACCTTGCATCCAAAAACATTAAAGTAATTTACTTTGGGGTTTCTGTTATTCCAAAGATCATAGGGTGTCTTTTTCAGAATTGGTCTAATTAAAACTATATACATTACATAGCAGGCTGTGCTTATATCTTCTGGGGAATACTAGGTAGGAATACTATATTCATTTAGCATAGTCCTAGCCATTTCTTGAATAGTACTATTTCTTCCTTTAACAATTCCATTTTGATTAGGTGTTCTTGGTGCCAAGAAGGTGTGTTTAATACCCATATTAGAGCAGAAAGAATTAAATTCCCGATTCTCAAATTCTCCACCATGATCACTTCTTAATGAAAATATTTTAAACCCTTTTTCATTTTTAACAGCTTTACAAAAACATTCAAATTGAGTAAAATCTTCATTTTTTAATTTTAAAAAGAAAATCCATGTAAATATAGAATAGTCATCATCTATAACATATATATATATATATATATATAATTTACCATCCAAACGTGATACTCTTGAAGGTCCAAAATAATCCACATGGATAAATTCTAGACCTTTAGATGTAGTAATTCTGTTAACAAATTTGAAGGATTATTTGTGTTTTTTTCCAAGTTGACATGCATCACAAAATCTGTCACTTGCAAATATGATACTAGGAAAATAAAAAACTAAAAGTTCCTTAGATAACTTATGTAAAACATAAACATTATAATGTAAAAGTATCCTATTCAAGATACATAATTAATTTACTTTAGCAGTTAAGAAATTTACTTGTTGTTTACACAAGGAGTTGAAATCTAGGGTATACACATTGTATGTTCTAGGTGCTCTAAATTTAAGAAATTTATTTTTGAAAAAATAACAACAATTGTTAGAAAAATCAACAGCATAACTATCATCACATAGTTGATAGATTTTTATTAGATTGTGTTTCAATCCTTGTATATAATTTACTTTGTTGAATGAGACAGCTTCTGAATCTCCAATTATTCCAATACTAATGATTTTCCCTTTGGCATTGTCATCAAAAGTGAGAACTCCACCATCTTTTTGAGTGAGTGTAGAGAAATTCGATGAGTTTACACTCATATGACTTGAGTAACCAAAGTGCTTATACCATATTTGTTTTTTTTTCTTTTGCGACCTACTCCCTGCAAAGTTATTTATACAATTTTATTTGGTACCCATATTTTGATAGGTCCAGGGGGGTTAGCTAGCAAGGATCTAGGAATCCAGACATGATTTGATTTTCTAATTACACAAGAGTCAAAAAAATCATTTGATACAAAAAAAAATATTAATACCACTTATTTGGGGTTGTCTTATGAAATGGTTTATAGAAATATGTCCCCATATTCCATAGTAATTAAAATTTAGTCTTTTTTCACTTGGAATAAAATAATTTTTGTACAACATGGGTTTTTCAACATTACTGCCAATTCCAATTCTTTCCTTTTTAATGACATTTTTTCCAAGAATTTCATTTAAATTGTTTTCACCTTTAGTAAAAATAAGGGCTGAATTTTTATAAGTTTTTACTTCATTTTTCAATGATTTTATCTTGGATTCATTATCTCTATTATTAGAGTTAATTGAGTCAAACTTTTCGGTTAACTCCTTATATTGATTCAGCATTGTATCTCTTTCATCCAAAACAACCTTATGAATGTTCATTAAATACAGTTGATTCTTAAATATAGATTCATATTTTTCATCAAGCATATTGTAGTAGGATGCATGGTTTTCATTAGAGTAACTAGATTTAGAACTGGAGTCAAAAGAATAGTAAGATTGTACCTCATCTGTTTCTTCCATCAAACACTTGTTAGCTTTTAGATTTTATTCTTCCTTATCCAAGTCTGGTTCAAAGGTTCTATTGGAGTCTTCAGAAACACTCAATGTAGCTTTTATATCCTTCTTATCTTTATTCTCATAATCATTTCTTTTGAAGAATTTCTTTCTCTTGTATTCTTTTAGCTGAGAACATTCAGGTCTGATATGCCCCATTTTTTGCATTCATAACATCTGACTTCCTTGTCATCCTTTTTGAACAATTTTCTAAAGCCCTTCTTCTTTCTATAGGATTTATTGGATCATCAGGCTAGCTGAGCCAATTCCATATCAAAATTAGATAAATCAGAACATTCTGATTTCTCTTTTACACTTTTTTTCATCTTTCTGTTTTTTCTCTGTGATGATTCTTTCAAGGTAGTGTCATATCATTTGGTAAGATCTTTATTCTCATTTTCTTCATCTTCCATCTCAGATTATTACATCATTAATGTTCCAAACAGTTCTCTCATTGTTAAATCTCTGATAGTTGTCGATTGTCTGATTGTTGTAGAGATTCTATTCTATTTTGTAGGCAGTACTCTCAGAACCTTTAAAGCATTATTAGCTTGATTACTAGGATCTCCCAATGCAGTTATATTATTGAAAATCTCCGTCAATCTTCCATTCATTTGAGTAATACTCTCACCTTCAACCATTCAGAATGTATAGAATTTAAGCCTAGCTGTTTCATATCTCATTTCCCTGATATTGCTAGTACCTTCATAAGCAACATCAATAGTTTTCCACATTTCATATGTAGTTTGGCATTGAGATAATCTATTAAATTAATCAGGTCCTAGACCAAATATAATTGTATTAATTTCCTTTGATTTCATATCATAATATGCTTCAGTATATGCACTCCATGTTTAAGGATTTTCTGGTATTTCATATGTAGTCCGGATCTTAGAATATACTTTGTATCCATGGTTTTTTAGATAGATAATCCTTCTTGATATCCAGCATCCATTGTTTTCTCCATTGATGTATGGTGATCTGATCATAGACATTTCCTCTCTTGTATCAGTCATCTTGCTCTGTGTATAATCACGTTTAGCTTGTTAAGGCACTATCAGAAAACTCGATCTCTGATACCAATTGTTGGATCAGATTATATCAAATAAACACAAGAGGGGGTGAATTGTGTCTTTAAAAAACATTATGATATTGTGTTCTTCCCTTTAACATTCATTAGATGAATTGATGTAGAGGAAATTTAAATAGCAGAGACACAAGATATATAGTGATTCGAGGAACTGAAAGCCCCTAGTCCACTCCACCAATGCTCTACTCCACGAGCTTGGTGATTTTCACTATCTGGTCCTCGTTTCAACAGACCTTACAACAACAGAGTACAGGAAGTTGACACCATTACAATATAATGCACAACAAAGGGTTCTGGATTACTCACAGAACCTACATAACTTAGTACGAGAAGTGAGTCACTCAATAATAAAAATGTAATATTTTTGTATTCTGATAATACCTTCTAGATGTTCTTCACAATTGCAATAGCATGAAATTGACAGTAGATGGATTTTCGCCTTCAAAAATAATGATCATCACAAAAGTGTCATTCTGAGTTGATCCCATTGCCGTAGATATAGAAATATAACTCACAACATTAGCAGTAGAAGATGAAAAAATGATCTTCGATGTATAACAAATGAACCTTATATCATGATTTTTCTTCTTTAGAAAATAGAGCTTTGTCGTTCTCTTGAATCAGCAGATCTGAATTTTTGATAGTCTTTGTATTTCTTCCCTTTTAATAGAATAATCGAAATATTAGATAATATGGTTAGTAGTTGTTCAAAAAACCTCATATATAGCAATAAACACTTCTGCTGTAAATTTAGATCGACAAGAGTCGCCTTTTAACTCGCGATATTCAAACATTTGAATTTACAGAGTAGTCGTAACTTCCATGAAGACTTGGCATAAAAAGATCATATTAATTCGATCATTAAACCATTTATAAAACATCTTTGAATCATTCAATGTCATATTTTAAAATCATATTTAAATCTGGATTGAAATCTGCATAATAATCAGCTTGCTGACCATTGCATAAATAATTATTGACTTTAAATTCTCTGATGCCAAACTTAAGGCTGAGTTGAAATGTATGCATCCTCTAAACGTCAGGTTGATGACGTAGTATTCAAACGTATGGTTAAGAACATATCTTTGATCACAAACGTAATGTTCATGACACTTCCTTCAACCGTAGGGTTGATCATAAACATTGGGTTGGTCATCCATACTTTTCTCTTCAACTTTCAAACGTATGATAAAAGATCCATACTTTTACTTGATCCATACTTTTCCAAGAATGTATGGTTGTTTACAAAAGTAAGGTTGATGAACCATAATTTTGAGAAACAAACGTAACGTTTAATACTTACGTACAGTTCTTTTTCCATACTTTTATTATAATGTATGGTTGATTAACCATACATTTCTCTTATCTCCTAAAGAATATGCTGCATTTTATCCTTACGCTACGTTCCTCCATGTAGGGTATGAACAATATTTCCATAACACACTAAAGCAGATACCTAATAAGTAGGGTATAAAAAGTGTTTCCCGAACATGCTAAACATGAATAATTTAGAAATAAAACCTCTTTGTTTCAAGAACTAAAATATATCATCTAGAAATAAAAATATAATGAATAATAAATTCTTGCAAAATACATAACAAATAAAATCATTATAAAATAATTAAGGTTATTTGTGAGGCACACAAATTGTCATAAAGGGAGAGAGTATTGCTCTCATCATACTCCCCATTTAAATAAAACATTATGTATTTTTGAAAACAACACCTTCTCAACATATACTACCCATTTAAAAATGATTTTCATGTTAAATTAACATTTCGGGTAATAATCACTTTCTTTATCGTATGTATTTTAACTTGTAATTCATGACGGAATCATTTACATCATGATTTAAATACTACCAGAATATAAACCTTGATTCATATATCATATATATTTAGAATATAAATATGTATAATAGATACATATATTAAATGGAAAACACCTTTTATGGAGACGGAAGGTCGTACGTACACATAAATGATGTTTCTGTTTTCATATCGTATTGAACAGAAGTAAGTGAATAAGATATATGTAAGTACATAAATTAAAAAACAAATATATATATATATATATATAATGATATATATATATATCTCAACTATTATTATTAGTAATATATATTTTTATAATCGTCGATGAATGGTGAATGTGGAAATGAATCTCATCGTGTCGTGGAGACGGTAATCCATACATACGAACGAGCGATAATATAATTTACTTATAGGTGTGTAATTGGATAGAATATTAATTTTATAGATAAATTATCATGTTATTTTAATTATTTATATACATATTACACGTAATTATTTCTATCCAAATAACATAGTGATGAATAACAAATTACACCACGACGTGGAGAAGGTAAGTCGAACGTACGCACGCATGGTGATATTATCATTCATAAGATGGATAGAATTATGAATATAGTTGTTCCATATTTATAATAACATCAAATTATATATTAGATACTGGAGTTATTATTTTAGAATTGAAACAACAAAGAAAGCGTAATTGGAAAAATAAGAGAACTTGAAAGAGGGTGGTGAAATCATTTCCTCTTCTTCAGGTTCATCCTTTTGATTTGATCAAAAGGTCTCTATAGGACGGCTTTCTGACCAAATAAAGGCCTCTAGGATGAAGGTAGGATAGTTGAGAGGGTATTTGGGTAGATTTTGGATGATCCATATGGCTTTGGAGGTGTGCATGTGAGAGAAGGTGAAGTTCCATTTTATAAGAGGGGTGAGAGGCACCTTATGAAAAACATAAAATATTATTTTATAATAAATTCATTTTGGGTTACTAATGGCTCTAAAATAGATTATTTATAGGGTAGGTTATACAATCACTCATCTAATAGGTTTTAGACAGGTTTGGGTCGTTATATTAACTTTATCCTTTATATTTAACTCCTAGTTAAAAAGATTGACCTTTACTATGACTCTTTGTATTTTTATATTATGTTGTTAATAAAATTGCAATAAACTTCTAAGATAACTCGAAGGGATTTATCAATGATACACCTATCCTTATATAAGCCTTTTTTTCTATCCTTTTATTTTTATGAATAGGATATCAATTAACAATGTAATATTTATTTTAAAAACACTTTGATGTCATTTTGGACACTATTTGGTATTTTAGTTTTTCTAAAGTCGTAACCGCATTATAACATCAAAACAAATTCAGCTAACCAACCCCAATATTTCATATTAACCTAGAAAATTATTGGAATTCATAAAAAGTCTCAAACTACATTTATTTGGATATTTATAATATCAATTATTTTAATATTTCATTATTTGGTAATTACTACATCATCATTGTGTCATTAATAAAATAAATTATTTAATGTCTAAAAATTATATATATAATACCATTATGTAGGAAATATTTTTATCTTTCTAATGAATATTAATAATCTAATTTATATTATTTATAACCCTATATAAAAAATTGTTTAGTTATTAATCATTGAATTTAACTCTTTTATCTCTACTTTAACTAAATAATATTAACTGTCTTAATCTGATTCAAGTTAATCTAATGGATAATATTTTATTCCTAAGGTTGTTTTTGGTTGAATTACTCTTATCTAATATAATTAGGACATGTTTTAGGGTATGAATAATATCATTTTTACCATTAATTACACTATTTACTTTTAACCGTAGTTAATAAAAGTAACAAGTTACTATTCATCAAAAATTATTATCATCGTATTGAAGAACATTTTTTATTGATATCAACTGTATCTCTCAGATTTTTGATATTCCACTCACAGAAGCGGTAAAATTATGTTTTATGTAAATTTTCAAATTCTCCTATTAGGTGGGTAAAATAAGGTGAAAAGTTCAATACAATTCTTATATGTCTAAAATTATTATAAATTAACTCCAATGAAATAAATTGAAATTATATAGGTATTATGTATCTATTTTGACCTAAAATAAGTTTGAATAAAATATATAATTATTTAAATAAAAAATTGGTTTTAAGCTAAAACTCAGAGTTTTTCACTATTCATAAATAATTGAATCTTTTAAAAAAAATACCAAAAATTCACCCTAAGATAATTTTGATATTCTGAATTCAAAAATGATGTTTATTTTACCTAATTAAAAACATAGAAGTTGCATTTATTAATTTAAAATTAATTCACATTGTCAAAACCAAAAATCAGGGTTTCAAAAAGTAAAAACTATCAAAAGAGTGACATGTGTTTATGTGAAATTTAAATGTGAAATTACTTATAGTAACCTAAATTGTTTTTAATGAAACAATATATTCTAATTATACTTCTAAACCATTAAAATGCATAATTTATCACTACAAATTATTTTTTTAAAGTTGATTTTAATTAAAATTTAATAATGTATACTATTCATCAAAATATGAAAGTTATCAGAAAAGTACAAAAAATTCATCCAAACTAAATTTTTATGTCTCTATTCTAAAGAATAATTTAATTTCATTAAATTGATTATATAATAGTTTCAAATATTCGATTTAAAAAAGATTCACCATTAAAAGGCATAAATTTCATTTTTTTAAAAAAATACTTCTTTTATATTAAAAATTGAATTTTTATTATATTATGTATAAGAAACACAAAATATGAATTTTAAAACAATATAAGATATATATAAAATTTAAAATGTTGTTAATACTATTCATAACCCTTTTTTGAATGGCTAGTTTTGTAAGTCGTGGTTGGCTCGAACACGGTGTTGCGTGTAGCGCATGTTTTTGAAATACTTTGAAGAGATAGCATACTATGAAATATTGGGGTGTTACATTATCCCCTCCATCAATAAATGGAATCCTCGCAATTTGAAATTGTTTTTTTAAAATAAATGGTTAAAAATAGAGAAATAACATTGTGGTAAACCCACATCATAAATTGGGATAATAAAATTCAGTCTTAATAAGAGTGTAAGGGAAATGAAAAAGTTACCACAAAAATACGATCTCGATTTGAAGAAAATTGGAGGAAATTTGAGACACATAATTGAATTGAAATTGTATATATTTATAGAGAGTGATTGAGGTTATCAATCATAATATATTATTTAAAAATATTGACATAAAAAATCCATTATCAAAACTATTCACAATACCAAAATACATAAAAAGAGTATATTCTATTTTTTTTATTTTTTTAAATTTATTTTGGATTTTTAAGGAAGTTAATGATCAAATAAAAATTGATTCGGAGGAAAGGACGTTGTCACCGCTTACTTTAAAAAACATTACTTTTTTTAATTTAGTTAAAATCTTTTTAGAAAAATATTATCCTTGAAATTAGAAGTCATGTGGTTTTATATACCGTATAATAGAATGTCGTTTAGAAATAAAATGATTCCTCAATGAAAGGAGATTGAGAGGATGTCCCTTAACTAATGTATAAAAATTAATTTAGTCATATAATAAAAGGTGAATATATATATATATATACTTGACAAGAATAGTTACATCCTTTAACTAATTCCTACCACAAACTCATCTTTCACTCCAAAAGATTTGAAAAAAACATTTTATTTATCATAATCGTATAAGGTTCATAAAATAATAAATTTATAATTCACCTATCAGAGATTTTAAAAAGGAATATATATTATACAGTCTAGGATATCACGTAGGCCATTGGTAGGTGATGCACCCTTGTCGCCCTTCGGTTGCGGGTTCAAGTATCGTGGCCTTGCCAGACGCGACTGGTTGTTGCCTGACCTATGGGTTGTCCTTTTTTTGAGAATTAAAAAATAAACATAACAATTGTATCCAATTCAAACTTAATCTATTCCATCCTTTATACTTATACAAAATACTTATATACAAACTCACAGTCCATAATTTATAAGGAAGTTAAACATAAAGAAGATCCTTTTTTCTACGTAATAACATCTGAACACATTCATCATGTATTATTTTAAAACATTGTAGCACCATGAATTACCATAAAACCTTATTGCTTACAAAATTTCTCCATTATTATTTATAGAATATGTGATATATTCATTATATCAAAAAATATTCAATATTCCAACAAAGATGAAATAAACAAACTATTAATCAGTTCCAAGGAAGTCAAGAATATCAAATATAATTTATCCAAATCAGCCATCTCTTATTCCAAAATCACTACCTCATTATGAGGACCATATTAAAGATTACCTTTCCTTCAATGATGTATTTTCCATAATGTGTAGCTTACTATTTAGTCACTTATCTTATAACCATATAATCTCAAATCCTCAATAAAATTGTACTGCAGTACAATCCTTATTATCTATATAATTCATATAAACAGTATATTATAGATACAAAACTCAAATGAAACTATTATATAATAAGAACACTAGTCATTCCTCTTCATCTAAGGTTGAATCATAACTTGAGTAAATATCCAATAGCATCATTTTCGGTATAATCTGATGACTGGGACATTGATTTGCGTAGAGTCACAATGCCTTTTTGATGAAGCATTTTACATTTGAAACCTTTTTCTTTACCATTCATTAACATACATGGTTTCCTTTTTCTCCACACTTATAATAAACTCTCATTCCCTTCAATAATTTACCAAGGCGATTCTTTCCACAATTAGAACATATGGGATAATCCTTCTTTGTATTCTTCCCTCTATCCATATTTCTCTATACCATCCTTTTTTTTCTTTGGATTCCCTTCAAAGCCATAGGACTCAGAGAATTATTTACTTATCTTATTAACACATGATACTATTTCATCATATGTTTAGAATACATGGGATACTATTTTTCTTCAAAATTTTGGATTAATAACATGAATGTTATGATCCTTCTCACTCTTTGGATCACACGTATTGTTGGAGTTATCATTAATTCTATTGGGCACCATTTCTAAAAAATGGCATACAGTAAGTCAGTTTATGAATCGAAATGATTACTTCCAAACATGTAAAATACCTAATGAAAATTTCACAGTTTATGGATATAATCTATAATAATAAAAAAAATTTCTTTGAAGAATTATTTACTTCTAAATCCTTAATAATGACTTTTAATGAAAATGTGAATTATATTAAGCATATCTTCCTAGAGTGTCGTAACAAAGAGTGAAACAAGGCCCGTTGTTGTGCACCAGTTCCCGTTCAAGTCTAGCTAAAAGTGGTGTTTTCAGGTTTTACCCCTAGGTACATCTGTGCCAGAGTCACCTCTACCTGCTCGTATTCGGATAGGGATGTATTTTCTTTGAAAACTCACAAAATTTCTACATTGACAAAATTATAGAAAGTTATTCTATACGAATACTCAAACTCTATCGTAGGGTAATGTTCTATAATAAGATTTTATCTAAATCTAGTTTCCATGGTTATTGCTAAACTCCCTCTGATATGAACTGTAATGCACCAACCCTAGATTACAATATCCGGTGCATTATTTTAATACATTGGAACGATTACAAAGAATCATGTCCCTAAATACCGACCAGTTTAGCGTTCTTGGAAAATAAATTACATACATGAACATTACATTACACTTTCTAGAATAGAACAAAAAAAAAATGAATCTTTCAGAATGTCGTTGTTCCACTATCTTTACCCTGCATCTCAAACATATAAAACACTTCTTGGGATCCTGGGAAAATAAAAAATAAGAAAGGGGTGAGCTCAGATTCTTAGTAAGGGTAAATAATTTAGCGGAAGCTATAAAATTTTAAGGCAAGATGAGTATTAAAAAAATAGACTTTTAAACATAAAAGTTAACATAATAATGCAAAAATAAATCAATCATTACCATATAGACATGCACATGGATATTCTACTAGTCGAATAATAACATGTAATAACCAATTTCATAACGAGGAAATGTATGGTACCATAATTTAATTTCTATGTCAAGTCCTCGTTCCAAGACCTATGGGATAATTGTAACCGGACCCAAACCTAGAGAGCCTATGTAACCGGATTGCATCCCTGAGAGCCTCTGTAACCGAACTCCAACCCGGAGAGCCTCTGTAAGCGGACTCCATCCCGTAGAGCCTCTGCAACTGGACTCCTTCTGGGAGAGCCTCTGTAAATGGACTCCAACACGGAGGGTCTTCTATAACCAGAACCCAACCCGGAGGGCTTACTTTTACCTGTCCCCAACATGGGACATATTAGTATAATACAGTCATCTTAATAAAAGGATGAAATATAACACAAACATTTGTATTAAAACTAGAAAATGAAATATCAATACTTTAACTTTAAACCATGAAAGGCATAAAAATAGAATATCCACATTAAAACATATCATAACTCATTCAATACAAAATTTAATATTTTATTAATAATAAATCAACTTCAAACCAGTTTAGAATCCATTATAAGATTTTGACATAGATGAAAATGCTCTGTAAAATGCTTTGCAACAAATACCTCTTTTTTTCATGAAATCATTTAAACTTTTCACTATTTATAAAGGTAGTCATTAAAAAGGTATTTTTTAATCAAATTGTCCCATACCACTTTTAATCTTTTTAAAATAATTATCATTTCAAAAAAATCATGTTTATATCAATAAATCCTTAAAATCATTTTGAAGACATGGACATTAATTAAAAGGGTTTAGAAAGATAAATCATTAAAAAAATTAAAATGAATATATAGTTAAATATACCCTGCCATAAAACCTTTAATGATTCTTTTTTAAACCATTTTTATAAAATATGGGTATCTATGATAAGTATGTCAAATAAAATACTTACACTTGAATAGTCTCGAATAATATTGATATTGAGGAAATAACCCTTACCACGTTGTAATCAATAGAGTCATACGAACAATTGTCAATAACCACCAAAAGAATCACAGAATATCATGAATATAAAGATAATCATGATAATATATATCAAATGGAAATACAGAATACAGAACATGCAATAAATAAGTGGTGACCAATGGAAATCTCACGGAATTAAAATTGAGATAATAAACCCATTGCCTTTCACTTTACTTTGGTCGATGGTACGTTTAACCTCTTGTATAGTGATAATTTATATTATTAGATTATACCAATTCTATTTTCATATTTATTATATCATACACTATTAATTTATGTCTGTATACTACACATTTAATAATGATTTTCATGTAAAATTAACATTTTGGGTAAAAATATCTTTCATTATCGTACGTATTTTAAATTGTTATTCTTGAAAAAATCATTTAGGTCATGATTTAAATACTTCAAGAATAGAAAACTGGATTCATATATCACATATATTTTTAATATAATTATTTATAATAGATAGATATATGAAATGGAAAACACCGTTTATGGAGACTATAGGCCGTACGTAAGCATAAACGTTGTTTCTGTTTTCATATCGTATTGAACTGAAGTAAGTTAATAAGATATATTTAGATACATTTATATATATATATATATATATCGAGTTTTATTATTAGTAGAATATTATTTAATAATTGTCAATTAATAGTGAACGTGGAAATTAATCTTATCGTGTCGTGGAGGCGGGAATCCTTACGTACGCACGAGCGAAAATATTATTAACATAAAAGTGTGGAGTTGGATAGTATATTAACATTACAGAGACATTATCATGTTATCATCAAAATTTATATACATATTACTCATCATTATATCCATCCAAATAACATAGTGTTGAATAACAAATTACACCATGACATGGAGACGATAATTCGTACCCACACACGCATGGTGACATTATCATTCATAAGATGTATAGAATAATGAATATTTTTGTTCCATATTTATAATAACATCACTATATATATAACATACTAGAGTTATTATTTTATAATTGAAAAAATAAAGAAAGAGTAAGTGGAAGAATAACTAAACTTGAAAGAGAGTGGTGAAATGATTACTCTTCTTCCGTTATTCCATTTGATTTGATAAAAAGGGATCCATAGGTTGGATTTATGACCAAAGGAAGGCCTATAGAAGGAATTTTGGATAGTTGAGAGGGTATTTGGGTAGAGGTTGGCCGAGAAATATGGCTTTGGAGGTGTGAATTTTAGATAAGGGGAAGTGCCCTTTTATAAGAGGGGTGAGGGGCACCTTAGGAGAAACTTAAAATATTATTTTATAATAAATTGATTTTTTGTGTCTAATGGCTCCAAAATGTATTATTTAAATGACATGGTCAACAACCACTCAACCAATAGGTTTTATACAGGTTTGGGTCATAATATAAACTTTATCTTTTAGATTTAACTCTTAGTTTAATAGTTTGACATTTACCATGTCTCTTTGTATTTTTATATTATATTGTAAATAAACATACTATATACTTCCAAGAGAACACCAAGGGTTTCATTAATGATACACATATCATTATAAATTTACTTTTTTCTATCATTGGATATTTAAGAATAGAATATCAATTAAAAATATAATATTTTTTTAAAAACTCTTTTCTATCAATTTTGACAATATTTGGTATTTTTTTTTGCTAAATTCAAAACATCAATATTACTTCGAAACCAATTCATCTAACCAACCCCAATATGTCATATTAACCTATAAAATTATTTTAATTCATAAAAAGTTTCAAATTACATTTATTTGGATATTTATAATATCAATTATTTTAATAGTTCATTAATTTGGTAATTACTGCATCATCATTGTGCCATAAATAAATTAAATTATTTAATGTCTAAAAATTATAAATAAAATACCATTTTGTATGAAATATTTTTATATTTAATATGAATATTTATAATTGAATTTATATTATGCATAAAATAATATTAATACTGGTTTAGTTATTAATCATTGATTTTAACTCTTTTAACTATTCTTTAAATAAAATAATTTTAAATGTTGTAATCTAATTCAATTTTATCTAAGGGATCATATATTATTTATAAGGTCATTTTGGTCGAATTACACTTATCTAATAGAATTGGGCCATGTGTTAGGGTAAGAATAATATCATTTTTACCCATAAATATTTATTTTCTTTTTACCGTGGTAAATAAAAGTAAACAGTTACCATTCACCAATAATTATTTTCATCTTATTGAACAATATTTTCCTTAATTATATCAAAAGTGTCATCAGATTTTCGAAATTATACTCACAGAAGTGGTAAAATTATGTTTTATATGAATTTGCAAATTCTCCTAGAAGGTGGGTAAAAGAAGGTGAAATGTTCAATAAAATTTTATATATCTAAAATTATTATAAATTGACTCCAATGAATTAAATTTACCTTATATAGGTATTATATATATATATATACCTAAAATAAATTTAAATAAATTAAATAATTATTTAAAAAAATTTGGTTTTAAACTATACTCAATGTTTTTCAATATTCGTCAAAAAAATGAAAGTTGTTAGAAAAATACCAAAAAATCACCATAAGCTTATATAGATATTCCAAATTCCAAAATAAATCCTATTTTACCAAATTCATAACATAGAAGTTTCATTTATTTATTTAAAATTAATTTTTGTTGTCAAACCCACAAAGTGGGTTTTTAAAAAGTAAAAAACATTCAAAAGATAGATAGGTGTTTATGCCAAAATTAAATGTGAAATTGCTTATAATGACCTACATTGAATTAAATGATAAAAATATAATCTAATTATACTTATAAACCATTCAAATTCAAAATTTATCACAACAAATTATTTCGATTAAAAACGAATTTTTTATTTAAATTTTAGTAATTTTCACTATTCATCTAAATATTAAAGTTATTAGAAAAGTAACAAAACTTTATCCAAACTAAATTTTTATGTCCCGATTCTAATTTTTTTTAATTTAATTATATTTAATATATAAAAGTGTCAAATATTTTATTTAAAAAGGGTTCGCAATTAAAAGGCATACCACTGCCTTTTTTTAGAAAACTTCTCTTTTATCTTAAAAATTGAATTTATCTTATATTATGTCTAGGAAACACAACAGATGAATGTTAAAACTATATAATATATATATATAATTTAAAATGTGGTTAATACTATTCATAACCTTTTTTTGAATAGCTAGTTTGGTAAGTTGTGCTGCGCTGGAACACGGTGTTGCGTATAACGCAAGATTTTGAAATACTTTGAAAAGGTAACATTAAATGAAATTTTACGGTGTTACATTCTCCCGCCTTCAATAAATCGCGTCCTTTCAATTCGAAATTGTTTTTTTAAATAAAATTTTTAAAATATATAAATACCTTTTTGGAAAACCCACATCAAAAATTGTGATAATAAAATTTAGTCTTATAAGAGGGAAAAGGAAAATGAAAAAGTTACCAAAAAATTATTATCTCCATTAGGAAAAAACTAGTTGAAATAAGAGAAACATAATTGGAGGTAAAATGTAAATATTTATAGGGAGTGATTGAGCTCATAAATCACAATATATCATATAAATTTATTGACATAACAAATCCATTATCAAAACAATTCTCACATCCAAAATACGTAAAAAGAGTATACCATATATAATTTATTTTTAAATTTTTTTGTGGCTGTTTATGAATTCCAAAGGTCAAATTAAACATGTGTCGGTGGAAATTTCATTGTCACCTCTTATGTTAAAAAACATTCCATTTTTTCGTTTAGTAAAACACTTCATAGAAAAAGATTCCCCTTGAAATGAAAAGTCAAAGGGTTTTATATACCATCTAAAAGAAAGTCATTTAGAAATCAAAGGATGCCTCAATGATAGGAGATTGAGATGAGGTCCCTAAACTAAAGTATAAATATTATTTTAGTCATATAATAATTGGATATATATATATATATGACAAGTAGAGTTATATCCTTTAACTAATTCCTACCACAAACTCATCTTTCACTCCAAAAGATTTCAAAAAAAATATTTTATTTATTCTAATCATACATGGTTCAAAAAATAATTAATTAATATTTAACCTATCAGACATTTTAAAATGGAATCTACGTTATACAATCCTCAATATCACGTAGGCCATTGGTAGGTGATGCACCATTGTTTCCCTTCGGTTGCGGGTTCAAGTAACGTGGCCTTTCCGGGCACGATTGGTTGTTACCCGACCTCTGGGTTTTCCTTTTTAGGACAATTCAAAAATAAACTTAACAATTGTATCCAATTACAATATTAATCCATTCCAACCATTAGACTTATCCAAAATACTTCTATCCAATCCCATAGTCAAAATTTTATAAGATAAACATAATGAAGATCTTTTTTCAACGTAATAACATGTGACCACCTTCATCATGTATTTTTTTTAAAATAAGATAACACCCTAAATTAACATAAAACCTTATTGATTACATACATTCTCCCTTACTATTTTTATAATACTTTATATTTTCAATATATCCAAAAATATTGAATATTTCAACAAAGATGAAATAAACAAACTATTATTCAGTTCCAAGTAATTCCATAATATCCAATATAATTTATCCAAATCAACCATCTCTTATTCCAAAATCACTACCTCATTATCAAGAGCATATTAAGGATTACCTTTCCTTCAACCATGTATTTTCCAAAAAGTGTAGCTTATTATTATGTCACTTTTCTTAGAACCATATAATCTCATATCCTCAATAAAATATTACTTGAGTAAAATCCTTATTTTTATCCATAATTCATTTAAATAGAATATTATTGATAAAAAACTCAAATGAAGCAATTCTATAATTAGAAAACTAGTCATTCCTCTTCATCTAAGCTAGTATAATAACTTGATTATTATCCAATAGCACCATTTGAGGTATACCCTGATGACTAGGACATTGATTTTCGTAGTATCCCAATGCCATGTAGATGAAGCATTTTACATTTGAAACCTTTTTCTTACCCTTGGGGGCGTGTACATGGTGTCATTTTTCTCAACACTTATGAAAAACTCTCAATCCCATTATGAATTTACCAATGTGATTCTTTCCAAAATTATAACATATGGAATAATCCTTCTCTCCCTTCTTCCCATTATCTATATTTCTATATACCATCCTTATTTTCTCTAGCTTCCCTTCAAAGCCATATGACTCAGAGAATTCTTTACTTATCTTATTAACACATGATACTATTTCTTTATATGTTGAGAATACATGGGACACTATTTCCCTTCTAAATGTAGGATTAATTCCATGAAAGATATAATCCTTCTTACTCTTTGGATCGTACGTATTGCTGGATCTCTCATTCCTTATATTGGGTGCCATTTTTAAAAAATGGCATACACTAGGTCATTTTATGAATCACAATGAATACTTCCAAACATGTAAAATATGTAACATAAATTGAATAGTTTATAGATATAATCTATAATAATAAAAATGTTTTCTTTGAAGATTTATTTACTCTTAAATCCATCATAATGTATTGTAATGAAAATTTTAATTATCCTAAGCATATCCCTCAGGAGTGTCGTAACCAAGAGTGCAACAAGGACTGTTGTTGTGCACCAGTTCCCATTCAAGTCTAGCTCAAAGTTGTGTTTTTGGGTTTTACCCTTAGGTATATCTATGCCAGAGCTGCCTCTACTTCCTCGTATCCAAACATGGATGTATTTTCTTGGAAAAATCACAAAATCTCAACATTACCAAAATTCTAGTATGTTCTTCTATACTAATCCTCAAATTATATCTTAGGGTAATGTTCTCTAATCAGAGTTTATCTAAATCTAGTTTCCAAGGTTATTGATGAACTCCCTCTGATACCAACTGTAACACCCCAACCCTAGGTTCCCAGAGTCGGTGCATTATTTTAATACATTGGCATGGTTTCAAGGAATCAAGTGCCGAATGAACGATCAATTTACCTGTCTTGGAAAATAGATTACAAACATAAACATTACATTACAATTTCTAACATACAACAATAAAATTAATCCTTTGAGAATGCCATTGTTCCTTTAGCTTACCCATGCATCTCAAGCATAAAATACGTATTGGGATCCTGGGAAAATAAAACATAAGAAATGGGTGAGCTCAGATGCTCAGTAAGGGTAAATAATTTAGCAGAAGCTATAAACTTTTAAGGCAAGATGTGTAATAAAAACAATAGCCTTTTAAACAAAAACATGAACATAATAATGAAAAAACAAATAAAACGTTACCATATAAACATGCACATGGATATTCTACTAGTCAAATAATCACATGTAATAACTAATTTCATAATGAGGGAATATATAGTTCCAGACATTAATTTCTGTTTCATGGCCTCGTGCTAGGACCTATGGGATAATTGTAACGAGAACCAAATCAGGAGTGCCTCTGTAACTGGACTCCATCCAAGAGAGCATTTGTAACCAGACTCCAACTCGGAGAGCCTCTGTAACTGGAATCCATCACGGAGAGCCTCTATAATCAGACTCCATTCCAGAGAGCCTCTGTAACCAGACTCCAACCCAGAGGGTCTGTTGTAACCAGACCCCAACACAGAGGGCTTACTTTTACCAGTCCCCAACCCGGAACATACTAGTCCAATACAATCATCTTAATAAATGGTTGGAATATAACATTAACATTCATATTAATACTATCATACGAAATATGAATTCTTTAACCTTAAACCATGAATGGAATAAAAAGTAGCACATCCACATTCAAACATATCATAACTCATTCAATACAATATTGAATATTTTATTTATAACAAATCAATTTCAAACAATTTTAAAATCAATTAAAGGGTTTGGACATAGATTAATATGATCAGTAAAATGATTTGAGAGAAATACCTCTTTTTTGTGATTCAATCATTTAAAATTCACACTATTTATACTGGTAGTCATGTAAAAGAGATTTTTGAATATATATTTCCCATACCACTTTGAAACTTTTTAAATTAATTATCATTTCCAAACATTCATGTCCATAAAAATAAATCCTTAAACTCATTTTGAAAACATGGATATTAATTAAAACGGTTTAAGAAAGATAAATCTTTTAAACATTTAAAATGATGATATAGTGAAATAGACCCTACCATAAAACCATTATTGATTCATTTTGAAATCATTTATATAAAATATGGGTATCTATGAGCAGTATTTCCCAGAAAATACTTACACATGAATAATCTTATAATCATGAGATTGAGGAAATAATCCTTACCTCGTTGTAATCAATCAAGACGTATAAAAAATTTTCAATAAACACCAAATGAATCACAAAATATCATGAATATAAAGAGAATCATGATAATATATATCAAATATCCGTACACAATACACCACATGAAATAAATAAGTGGCGAACAAATGATATCTCACAGAATTAAAAGTGAGATAATAAACCCATTAGCTTGCACTTTCCATTGGTCGAGGGTAAGTTTAACCTAGTTTATAATGACCAATGTATGTTATTAGATTATATCAGGACTATATTCATATTTACTATATCATACATGATTAATTTATCTATTTATACTACCCATTTAATAATGATTTTCATGTTAAATTAATATTTCAGGTAATAATCGCATTCTTTATCTTACATATTATTACTTGTTTTTCTTGACCGAATCATTTAGGTCGTGATTTTAATACTTACATCATATAAACCTTGATTCATATATAATATATATTTAGAATATAAATATTTATAATAGAAATATATATGAAATGGAAGACACCGTTTATGGAGACGGTAGGTTGTACGTACGCATAAACCCTTTTTCTGTTTTCATATCGTATTGAACGGAAGTCAGTGAATAAGATATATATAAGAAAATAAACATATATATATATATATATCTTCAGTATTATTATTAGAAATATATAATTTTATAATCGTTGATCAATAGTGAATGTGGAAATGAATCTCATTGTGTCATGGAGACGGTAATCCTTACAAAGGCACGATTGACAATATGATTTACTTAATGGTGTGGAATTGGATAGTATATTAATTTAACGGAGACAATATCATGTTATTTTCATTATTAATATATTTATTACTCATCATTATATCTGTCTAAATACCATTGTGTTGAAGAACAAATTACACCACGACGTGGAGACGGTTAGCCGTACGTACACACGAATGGTGACATTATCATTCATAAGATTTATAGAATAATGAATATAGTTGTTAAATATTTATAATAATATCAAAATATATATAATATACTGGAGTTATTATTTTATAATTGAAACAACAAATAATGAGAAGGTGGAAGAATAAGAGAACTTAAAAGAGGGTGATGAAATCATTAACTCTTCTTCCGGTTCTTCCTTTTGATTTGATCAAAAGGGCTCCATAAGTTAGCATTATGACCAAAGTAAGGACTATAGGATGATGTTAGTATAGTTGATAGGGTAATTGGGTAGAGTTTGGCCGAGCCATATGGTTTTGGAGGTGTGAATGTGAGAGAAGGGGAAGGGGCCTTTTATAAGAGGGGTGAGGGGCACCTTAGGAAAAACTGAAAATATTATTTTATAATAAATTCATTTTAAATTTATAATGTCTCCAAAATATATTATTTAAAGGATAGGATCTCAAACGACTCATCCAATTGGTTTTAGACAGGTATGGGTCATTATATTAGCTTTAACTATTAGAATTAACTCTTAGTTACATAGTTTGACATTTACCACGTCTTTTTGTATTTTTATATTATATGGATAATAAACATACAATATACTTCCAAGTGAACCCCAATTTCTTCATTAATGATACACACATAATTATATAATTCCTTTGGCCGATCCTTGTATTTTTAAGAATATAATATCAATTAATACTATAATATTTGTTTTAAAAACTCTTTTATTCTAATTTTGATACAATATGGTATTTTGTTTTTGCTAAATTCATAACAACATTATTACTTAGAAAACAATTCATCTAACCAACCCTATTATCTCATATTAACCTATAAAATTAGTGTAATTCATAAAAAGTCTCAAATTACACTTATTTGGATATTTATAATACCAATTATTTTATTATTTCATTAATTATTTAATTATTGAATCATCATTGTGTCATAAATAAATTAAATTATTTAATGCCTAAAAATTAAAAATAAAATACAATTATGTAGGAAATAATTGTATATTTATAATTAATATTTATAATCAAATTTATATTATGTATAACCCTATATTAAAAATGGTTTAGTTATTAAACAATGATTTTAACACTTTTAACTCTTCTTTAAATAAAATTATATTAAATGCAATAATATATTTTGACATTATCAAAAGGATCATATTTTATTCCTAAGGCCTTTTTTGGTAGAATTACAATTATCCAATAGAATTTGGACATGTGATAAGGTAATAATAATATCATTTTTAACCTTAATTACAGTATTTACTTCTAACCGTGGAAAATAAAAGTAAAAAGTTACTATTCACCAAATATTATTTTCATCTTATTGAACCACATTTTTCTTCCTAATATCAACCATGTCTCTCAGATTTTTTAAATTCCACTCAAATAAGTGGTATAATTATGTTTTATGTGTATTTCCAAATTCTCCAAGGAGGTGGGTAGAAGAAGGTGAAGAGTTCAATAAAATTTTTCTATATCTAAAATTATTATAAATCGACACCAATGAATTAAATTGATCTTATATAGGTATTATATATCTATTTTGACATATAAAAATTTAAATAAAACAATTATTTATTTAAATAAAAATTCGGTTTTAAACTATAACTCAATGTTTTTCACTATTAATCAAAAAATTGAATTTTTTCAGAAAATACCAAATATTCACTCTAAGATAATTTCAATATTAGGATTTCAAAAATTAAGTCTATGTTAATAAATTCAAAACATAGAAATTTAATTTATCAATTTAAAATTAATTTCTGTCGTCAAAACCAAAAGGAAGGTTTTTTAAAATTAAAAATTATCAAAACATTGACATGTGTTTATGTCATATTTAAATGTGAAATTAGTTATAATTACCTACATTTTATTAAATTATAAAAATATAATCAAATTATACTTCTAAACCATTCAAATTCATAATTTATCACTACAAACCAATTATATTAAAAAACTTTAATTAAAATTTAGTACTTTTAAATATTCATCAAAATATAAATGTTATCAGAAAAGTACCAAATATTTTTCCAAACAAAATTTTTATGTCCCAATTATAGATAATAATTTAATTTCATTATATTGAATATATAAAAGTGTAAAATATTGGATTCGATAAGGGTTCTCCATTAAAAGGCATAAAACTGATATATTTTTTGAAAAATACCTCTTTTATCTCAAAATTTGAATTTATTTATATTATGTATAAGAAACACAAAATATGAATGCTAAAAATATGTAAGATATATATGAAATTCAAAATTCTGTTAATACAATTAATAACCCTTTTTTTTGAATGGCTAGTTTGGTAAGTCGTGGTGCGCTCGAACATGGTGTTGCGTGTAGCACATGTTTTTTAAATACTTTGAAGAGAAAACATACTATGAAATCTTGGGGTGTTACACATTCAACCATGATAATGAATATTCCATGGATCTCTTAAAGGCACATTAGTGGTGGTCAGAAAAGTCCTAGAGGTGGTGTCTCCAAGTAAAATGGTGAAATTTTATTGGTAAAAGGTAATAATAATGAATATTCCCCCATATTTTACATGGAGTACCTCAATGTTTTACCCTTGGACACGTATAAGATACAAGAAGTAAAAATTTACACCTCATGTCTTAGTCATGCAATTTCAAATAGAATGACAATGTCCTCAGCACATGAAATTAAACTATATCCATTCCATTTTTTCGGAATAATAGATGCCATACATATAAACATCATTGGATTACACCCTCTCCCCCCCATGGAGTGATACTTTTTCATCAATGATCTTCTATATTAAATCCTCTCTACATACCTCACCAACTCTCCTTCTGTGACATTAACATCCTTACCACACATTGTTAAACTGCATGGAATTGTCCTATCTCACAAAATTATTCTATAAAATCAAACATCGTGATTTCTAATCCCTGTCTCTAAAATAGGGTATGTAAGATGCCTTTATGAGGGTCAATCCTATCACCAACTAAGTGCGACAGTATCCCCCATTGAGTGAGACACTCTATCTTTGTGTGTCATTATCCCCCTTGGGGAGACACACTCCTTTATAAAAGTGTGATATATTCCCCCTAGGGGATAAACATAACAATACATTCATCTTCTCCCTATGTATAAACAATGACTATCTATCCCCAAAATATGTTAATCCTATGCCTTTCTCCTCGAGATGTCAAAGCTCTGACTATTTGTCCCCACAATATATAAAATCGATGCTCATCTATTCCCTATGCTAACCATGTGACTATTTGTCCCCTCATGATGATATACCAATGACTACCCATATCCACCAGACATTAGAGATGTTACTATATCCACTAAATGTTAAATCTATGACTATATGTACCAAAAACATGTTACACATAAACACATCTCTTAGAGGAATTCAACCAGTACTTATCTATCCTTGCATGATGTTAATCCTACACAAGACTCCACAAGACATTAATCTTTTGAACTAATCCAAAATCTGTACCACAAAAAATAAACATAGGACATCTAATATAAAAATACATGGAAGACTAACACCCCTACTTCCATTTACCTCATGATTGATCGTGGATGCCGTTGGATGTGGCCAAAGATACATCACAGATGACATACACTCCAAAATAGAACGACTATACTAGTTCCCAACCAACCTAACACCAATATATTACCAATATCCCCAGTTCTACTACCTAACCTGAAGAATGATTTCTGACCCATTAAGACATATTTAATTTAATTAAACTGTGTCCACATCAATATGGCACTGAGAATAAGGTTCATGAATAATTCATAAAGTTATGAGGAAAACACAGACTACGAAAGAATACCTATGGATGAATTCGTGGAAGTAGGTTCCGACATTACATAATATCATATTGATCAAGGAGTAGACAACACCAAAAAATGTTTTTAAAGTCATATTCCATTAAAAATTAGGAATACAGGTTAATATAGAACACACCAAATCATTTCTAGGAAGAAGGATGGCGATGCATCACTGATGAAAGCATCCGAAAAAGGCATCAATCACCCAAATCATGTTATAAACCCTTACTATATGAATAATAACTATAAAAATCCATAGATATTTCATACCACATATGTTCTAGTATCTCAATAGGTCAATCCGAACTAGATGGAGGATGACGCAAGTCCTTTATATACAAGCACATGATACACTAAAAAAATAAATTCGGTGAGCCTCTTCCTCAGGAAAGCACACCAAAACTACCATTGCAGGACCTTGTACATGTTTCCACACATGGATTTTATCCAATTGAGATGTGTGAGACTCTCTAAACAGTTACTCACACAACATGACCAAAAGAACCAACCATCTTGGGAAATGGGCATCCTGATCCACTCATTCATTAATTACACTAGGTTCGACTCTCAAGGAAATCTGGTCACATAAAACCTGACAATTGAACTATCCCAAGTAGGCCTCCCACACATGCTAAAAAACAAATGAATTAAACAATATAGACTAATGAAAAGAGGAACCCCTCTCTGCCTCAATGTTCATATGCAATTAATCTAACTACTCAGCCACCTCCTCCATTATGTGAGAGAGGGATTTCTTGTTATGGGATTCCACCACCATGTTTCCCTTATCTGGGGTATAGACTTCCCAAAATATAATTCTCTAAATTTCCACCTCCAATGCAGAGTGTAGAAGAATATCACTAAAGATGATAAATTTAATTCTGTCCAAATATCGTTGGATGATCTAGTTCAGAAGATCCATGAACATTGATGGGGTATTAGTCACTCATAAAGGTTTCATCGGGAACTCATTGTGTTTTTGGAAACATTATAATGTTATATTTTTAATATCAACCTCATGAAACCTTATCTAATAGTATCCAGACCTTAGACCGATATTTGAAAACCAACTCTCACCTATCAACTGGTCAAAATGTTATCAATCCTAAAAGGGTTACTTTTTCTTTACCAATTCCTAATTCTGGTGAAAATAATGAATACAATACCTAAAAAATATCATCCTCATTTTTTTAGAAACAACACTAGAACTTCCAAAAATGACACATGGGGTTAGAAAAAACTTTTCTCTCAAAGGTATCCCAACTGCACCCTTATCCACTAATGCTTGGTGGGGGTTCTCTTACTTTCCATAGAAGATATCAATGTTGTCCTTGGGGGAATGAAAATGCATTAGTAATTCTATCACCTCATAAGTAGTGTTGGGAAATCATTGGGGGAATATGTCTATATAATCCACCACTTCCTTTAGAAGTCATATTACTAATGATCCCATTGTATAAATTATTAAACTCGAAAAATTATGGGTTATATGATAAATCATCTTTCAAATGAGAACCACTTGATCAAATATAATATCTCTCTAAACATTTAAATAGAATACCATACATACTATATGATGGAATCAAACACTACTATGATGAATTTATAATTTGGAATACATTGTGAATAATTAGACTATACCCAAGATGACGTAACAAGGTTTTATTATAAAAACATAGAGGCTTTATGAGATACTGTCACCTTTGAGAACCAACTCACACTATAGGATATTCTATGATATATAAGGATATATCAATGAAGGAATCACTTTTCACAATTGGGGGGGGGGGGGAAGACAAGATTTGATTTCCTATCTCTTGTATGATAGATACATAGATAAAAGAATGAATCAAGAACGTGCCTACTAAAAACTGATTTAATGTAAAAAATAACCAAATCATACCATAGATAATTTAATGGGAATGTTAATCATTTACCTCTATAGCCTTAAATTTCCCCTGTCATTGACTTCTATCCTTATGACCTTGGATTGGGAAACCAGTTGGTGTGGTAAAAATATATCAAATAATCATCCTCCCGATTGTATATCCTCCTCTTGTTCTCTGGATTCATTTATGAAAGCGCAACCTATATATGGGATAACCTAGCCATTACTCAGATATTTCTAACCATTAATCTACCTATACCAAAATGGTATATCAACTAATTGTCCACCATCAAAAATTTATATGGTCAAACATTAAAGATTCAAGTAACCTCGCCCATCACAATAATTACATCACCCCCATTATAAAGATTGTATATTAAAAAAAACCATATTCCACATATCTACATGTGTGATTGTACACATGAGTATGACTCCAACTTTTAGATCCTAAAAAATGATGCCTTCTTAATGCTGTAGTTAACTCAACATGATGATGTCCACTACAAGCCCCCAGCGACCAACTTCCCTCTTCTGTAATGTTCTCTATAACCAAATACGAATCCATATTTCCAATATGAATGATAATTCATAAGGAGACCACCCTTTTATAGATGTCTATGAAATAGAAATTATAAAAAAATCATAGACGTATCCATCATGTTCGATATCGAGCGACTAATGAATGAGGTTAGTAAACCTGGTGGTTTATATAATAACAAACCTATAATTTTAATTGAAGAATCACATTAATCTATTACGATCATTAGGTAAACGGGTAATAATCATATTTAAACATATATTATAAGTATAACCATTATAGATTGATCTCATTATGGTCGTAAGTGATCAAATCCCACTAGTACCATGATAACCTATTAGGAAGTATTCCAATACGTGGAACCATATTATCGGCCCGATTCTGTATAACTTAGAAATATATTGCTATTTCTTCAAGGTAAAACTTCACTATCTAAGAATATGGATCTCCATGAAGACTAAGAGGTATCATGTTAAATTACTCACATAACATTCCAATACCCGATGTATCATCATCACGACCAAAATAAGCTACTGATTTCCCAAAATCCCTATAATCATATACTAGATCCACTGGAAGTGGATACACAAACTGATCAATTGGTATTTAATGTCTTGGTTCATGGACATGCTTCCCTCCTCACCAAAAATGGGTTTCGAGAATTGATACCCAAAATTGAGACTCTTCAATGTAATTTCCCTATGTTCGTTAATTAATCCACACAAAAATCACAACTCCAAAAACTAAACAGGCGGAAAACCTCTATTGATACCACATTGTTAGGACTTGGACCCCTAGGTCATTCTAGGATGGTGATAATAGTAATGTTGCACCATAATCACATTTATAATAGGTTATGTGTAGTAAAAAGTTCCAAGAATTTTTAATTCTAAAATTATAGTCCTTAGACTAATCACTTGTATGGATACATAGAGGTATCCCAATGCAATAGTTTAGTGACATGATAAAATATTCAAACATATAGAGTGTAAATCCTCCATGAAACAAACTCTAAGAATATATAAAAGTAAAATATGATAAAAAATTGGACATAAAAGTTGAAAAATTAACACCCAACCAAAAATGAGGTCTTAAAGTGAAAATAAATAAAAAAGGGAAAACTGAAGAGAGATCGACTCACAATATCAAAGGCTAATCACCAAAAAGATGATTCTCTAAGAAACACTTTTAACAACAATGCTAGGTCCACCAGGATTACCACTAATCTATATGTTGTTTTCATATTAAAAAACACATTTTAGAAAATAACATGCCCGTGTGTGTATATATATACCCATTTGGATTCCCCAAAATCAAAAAAATATAGTAACAAAATACTAACAGTCATCTCATCCCCTTAAGAATTAGGGTAACAAATCAAAATATCTGATATTCTTAGAAAAAAATATTGAAGATATAAAATGGATCTATATCCCCACAATTATCTATGAATTATGATTCTAACTACAGATCCCAGGTTCCCATATCCGAGAAACATATCACATGTGACATCTTAAGAATAATGAATTAGTTTACCTCTCCACAATGAATCACAACTGTGGGATCACAAGTCCAAAGGTGGAACCACCCAAAGATAATTGTTAATTATAGGGATTCCAATAAATATATATAGTACCTTCACCATTTTTAATGTGGTGTAGTTTCATATCTACCTATATAAATGATATGGGGGACTAACCTCCTTGAGAGAGACATGTGAGTACCATCCCCAGTAACACATCAATGATTATCCCAACCAATAATACTAGATAACCATTGACGAAGGAAGTATGCCACTATCAACACATCACTTCATATATATAATACCAAAAAAGGAAATCATCATATTTTATGTGGTAAAAAACTAAGGATAGTATAATCATTGTCATATTTCTGAGTTTTAAAGAAGATAAAAAAGATTGATGATTCTTAGGGATGCACATGATGTATATATTGGGCCACACTATATCTGACCTCACATGGTAACCTAGTCATGTTTTCCCAATGAAATGTCTTTGCCAACAATGTGGATCAACATAGTGTGTACAAGGATTACTTAGTGTGTGTTGGTAGTTATTATATGTCCATGTCTACTGGCTCATACCAATGTGCTCTGAACCACGCATGGGTACTCTAGTTATAGAATTGTATAATGTTAATTTTTATATTTTATAGTTTTGAATGGGTACCCAAGTCAGGTGTATGCCTATGTACAATGGAAGTTAACATGTACCTTGTATTTCATGTGTACACGTACCTAGAGGTACACTCTAGGTCTCTAGACTTAGGCTACATTGTTTGTATTCATACCACACAATGTGTGATATTTAAATCAATGTCAACTATAGCCACTACGACAAGGTGAGTATGTCATGTGTGTTCGTCTAAATTATATATTAGGTAACTCATGAATTTATATGATCATTTAGTATTCATAAGGATCCCAACCTCTGGTGTATGGACTCGCAAATATGACTACCTGACCATTAATACGTCTTGTTATCCACCACTATTTGGGTTTTAAACCATCTGCATCATCACCAAAAACAAAATATATACATGAATCCATCAAAAAAATATTTATCTCTAGGTTATTCAAAAATACCCCATAATCTTGTGGGGTTTAATAGAACACAAATCCATCCAGGGAATATTAAATTGAAAACCCAGTAGGGAAAACATTGAAGAACACAATGAATAGTGGTCATAAAAGAATAAAAATGAAGTGAAAAACTATAATTGTTTAGTGTGATCACGTCTAAAGAATTCATAATACTGAACATGGGGAAGATAAAGGCTTACCATATATAAAAAAATGGGTTCTAGATCACATTTTAAAAATAGGCTCATGCGAGTAACAAAAAATCATAGAACAATAATGTAGATAAAAATATTTCTTGTTATAAAACAAACTGAAGGGAATAAATCCATGAAATATCAATTCCTTGACCATAAACTTGGTTGATTTTTGCTGAAGAGTATTTATTATATTAAATAAGAATAATCTCATTTATTTCTCCTTCATGCTCATGCTTCCCCTTTCCCATAATTCATTAATCCTTGTTCCTAGTCCATAAAGGCCGATGAAGATCTCAATTCTAATATAAAAACTCTGTGGGTCATAAAAAAACATATTATTTATTCATAATGAAATTTTTCAGAGGAGGGTTACTATTTGAGAAAATTAAACCAATTTATTAAAAAAAAGTATTAATTCACTAAACACACCCACCATGGGTGCCCCTTAATTGAACGTCCATTGCATTAAAAATTTATATAACATTAGATAAAAACACATATTTTAGAAACAACAGTGGTCTTTAATTTTCGATCTGAGATAAAAATAAATCTAAAAATCATTTATCCCAAACATAATCTCAGGCGTGATTTAATATATATTAATAAACTAAATATAATTATTTTGGAGTCATGGGACAGCTAAAACAGTGCCGACTATAAGTCCCTAGCCATAAACATTAAAAAATCTTGAGTAATGTCAAGAAATCACATTGAGTATAATTTCGAGATTATATTTTTATAGAATTAGGAAAAAACTATTAAATTTGATCTCTAATATTACAATGTAGAGAGATCAACTATATCTAATTTTCTCACAAATACCAAACTACTGAAATAAAACAATAATTTATTTATTTAAATAAATCCTCTTGATTTCTTCTTTTCTGTTACCCGTCCTTATACCCAGTGAAAAAAATTAAAAATCATGGGATGAACAAAAAAAATCTCAGTAAGGGATATAAAATAAGTGAATAAATCATTTGTCCATGAATAAATTTAAATCAAGAAATCATAATTTTCAATCCTAAAGTATAGCTCTTTAACATACCTCGTGAAATATTATTATTTATGAAAAAAATAAAAATAATATATAATAAAGGTAACTTAAGGAATCCATAACATAAATACATTGTAACATTCACAACTACATATAGAGTTATGTTTGGAACATCTATCATGGGATATTCAATAAATATTTTAGTAGAAACATTAACGTTTACCTCCATCATGTTACCCAATGCATTGGAGAGCTATCTCATAATCATCCGCCCAAGGTTTATCACAGAACCACCCATATTCAGAAATATTTCCCCATAAAAATAACATAATAATATCACATAAAACAAGAATAAAAGAAATATAACATTTCTACATTGAAATAATAATATATCAGTTTATGATATTGACATAATCAAATCATTAAAAAACACATTTAAGTCATTTAAACATATTACTTTTGAATAAATGTGTCCCATACAACATTGAATTTTTTTAGGGAATTTCATTTTAAATCATTAAGGTACTTATAAAAAAAATCCTCATATCCATTTTCAAAACATGGACATAAATGAGAAATATTTATACGAATAATACTTTAAAACATTTAAAACGATGTTTTAGTTAAAGAGTCACATAACACATGAGAAACACTTTAAAAAAAATAATTAAAGAATAACATTAAAAAGGGAATTAAATATCATGAAAATAAATAAATTAATGATATAAAATATTTAAAGGGTTGTATATAATTCTTATACGATAATAAAGGTTCATAATATCAAGATATGCTACAACGAATTGAGATTGATTTGTAGTCCCCTACATTGATTGTATCATTAGATTAAGGATAAATTAAAGAAATAATTATGTGTATCAAATATAAATAAACCCATTTTAAGTGGATATTACGTAAAAAAAAATAAGATCTCAGTCACACATATTCATAGCATGACAAAATCAAGAAGAAGATGATTAACCCGAAGAATGGTAATTTGGTTATGAAGTCCCCCTTGTGAAAATCTGGCATCCTAATGACCTCACACAAGAATTCATAATATGATTTGATGAGAGATAAAAGGGTCTCTCATCACATGGAAATTAAATTTACAGAAATAATCATATATAATAACATATCCCAACGTATTAAAATGAAATTAAAAGATATAACATAAAAGAAGTCTTTGAATAAAAGAGGATGGTTAAAGGTTCCCTTACCTTGAGTCCGACTTGTCACGTATGATCCTTGTTCTTACTGAATAATAAACTTATGTAAATTTATAGTTTCTTTAGAACATTTTTCATGTTTTATATTCCTGTTATATAACTTATTACCACTTTATTACATTAAATAATCATTTAAGTTAGTATCAGTCATTTTGTTGATATTTTGTACTTGAGTGAAAAATGAACTAGTTATAATTACAAATTGTCTTTGTGTTAAAAAATCTATTCTCTACAAAATGATATTGATGATTTAGATATAATATATATCATAAATATCCATTATATATTTTTATTTATAATATTATATTAAAGTTGGTGATAAGAAATGAACTGCACCGTTCATGGAGATGGTAAGTAGTACATACACATGTACACTAATTTCATTTAATTTTCATATTTTAAAAGAATGAAAACTAAATGATACATAGTTATATTATAATTACAATATAATATCATATTGTATATACATTACATAATTTCATTATCATTTTCCTTTAAACAATCCATGTATGAAATTAACGAGTCGCATCACTTTGAGGGGGAGTAGTCCACATATTCTAAAAATAATAATAATGTTTACAAAGTATGGAAAGCATAAAGGTATTATTGAAATATAAAAATACAATAATAGAGACAATATAATTATAAAAACAAAATCATATATAAATATAATTTCATCATAATGGCTACCATGAGAGATGGTAGTGGAAAATTGAACAATCGTTGTTTCGTGATGTAGTAGTTTGTCGTACACAAAAACAGAATGATCGTATCCATTAGATGGAGGTGTGTTTAAGTTTAGTTCCAATATATATCATAAAAAAATAATATTATATTTTATATAACAATATTGTTATATAATAATGGATTAAATAGAGTTTATGGGGTTGGAGAAAGAAAATAAATGGGAGAAGCTTGAGAGAATACATTAACTAAAATCGGGTAACTCTTCTGGATTTAAGATAAGAGGCCTTATTGAATTGCCTTCATCCCAAAGTAAGGATTTTAAGAGGAATATAAAGATGTTGGGGGCTTATTTGGGAAGAGGTTTGGTGAGCCAAGGGGGCTTGAGATATGTGAGTAGGGTTAGAGTTTAGCCCTTTTATAAGATGGAGGGGCACATTAGGAATGTCTTGAAACAATATTTTATTATAAATAGAATATTTATTTAAAAATGTCCCATCTCATTTAATTAAATATAAAGATTATTATTGTTTGAAATCATCTCAAACAATAGTTTTTAGATAGGTTTTGGTTCCAAATTTATCCTTATCATTTAGGGGTAACCCTTACATAATTTATTTGACTCCTACCATATCTTCTTGTATATTCAAGATATATAGTAAATATAGTTACAATAAAATGAAAATAGAACCCCATGAGGTTTTTAATGACATTTAAAACCATATCTATGTAATTTGTCTAAATCATAGATTTTTGGGACTATTATATCATTTAATAAAATATTATTTGTTTTAAAAACTCATTTATGTCAATTTAATTACGATTCATATCATAACATTTAAAAAATACATAATAACTTGATTCATTGGAAAATTATTCACTAATTCCAATAAAACTAGTCTTAACAATCAATAAAATTCCTGGATGTCATAAAAAGATACAAAAAAAAATTATTTCAATTGTTATAATATCATTTATTTAAAACATGCATTAATAAGGTAATCAATACATCATAATTATGTCAAAAATAAATTTATTATTTTGATGAATAAAACATAAAAATAAACTACCATGATGTAGGAAATATTATTATCTTTCTAATTACTTTTTATATTCAATTTTATCCCTTATATAACACCATATTGTTATTTAAATATATATTTTTGTCTAATATTTTTCTTATCATTGATTTAAAAGTAATTAAATGTAATTTTCACACACAAGTGGATCCATGGGGTCCTAAAATCGACCAAAGGATGAACATGGTAAGAAATATATCATCCAAAATGGTTAGGATGTCTTAGGGTAGTTTAATATTATTATAGTATTAATGTTTAACCCTTATTTAAAAGATTTACCCTTTATCCCTGGTAAATATTATATTTACTGAAATTACTATTCGTAATGACTAAAAATAAAAGGTAACTATTTACACAATTTGGAAATATTGATTCCAAATATGGAATCCAACTCTCCAAATTCAAAACATAGTAATTGTGGTAATTAATTTATAATTATTTCCCATTGTCAAAACCAAAAAGTGTGTTTTAATGAAGTAAAAACTACCAAAATATTGACACGTTTCTATGTACAATTTCAATGTGAAATTACATCCAATGAGCATAATTAGATTAAATGATGAAAATATAATCAAATTTAACTTTAAAACCAATTAAAATAAAAATATAACTATTTAAATAAATTCAATAAATTGACATTTTTGAATTAAAATGCAGTATTGTTTCACTATTCATTAAAAAAATGAAATTTATCAGAAAATTACCAAAATTCAATCAAATGTATATTTTAATGTCCCGATTCTATAAATGATGTTTCTTATGTAAAATAGTTCATATAAAAGTGAAGAAAAAAGTACATTTAAAAATTGGTCTGCATCAAAAGGTGGTAAATCGACATTTTAGGAATATCAGAGTTTTTCATGCTCAAAATAAAATTCATTATTATTTTAAGCATCTAAAATCTAATGGATAAATGTAAAAACATTTAACAAAAAATGCGTAATAATAATTTAGTTAGTGATTTTCATTCCCATCATTTCAATGGTTAGGCATTAACTACCATTTAATATGATAATATTATTTATAATTATAACTCAAACTTGTGAGCAACGTATGATTTCAAAGATACTCATTATTTCGCATTTAGTATGCTATAGGAAAAACTGTCCCATTAAACATAAAATTAATAACTTATTCATAAATATTAATTGATGTGAAAAGGTATTATTCTATAAATACAAGGGTTACTACACCGAGTCTGTGAAAAAATCAACCTCAATATAGAAAAATATTAAAATGATTGAACTTCAAAAACTCGATTCATTACATACCATATTCTTAATTGAATCCATCATAGGTGTTAATTATATGATGAGGAAAAATTAATCACTAGATGGATCTTATTTCATTCCCTAATAGTAGTTGGTGTCTAGGGTTATCTGGGAATGCACTATAATAATGTTGCGGGCTGGCTTGGGTGCCTAGTCTAGGAGAGGTCTAGTTTAGTTTGTGTGAAATATCATTATAAAAAACATTATATATTCCTTGATAAATTTTAAACATATGAATTTAATTAATCTTCTGAACCATGGACATTTAAAAAACCTTCTTCATCACCTTATATTTTTTTGAATAATTTTTTATCACTACACCAGACCTCCCCTACAAAATAACATCATAAATATACACAATTACATTGAGATATATCTTTTTTTCTTCCTCAATGTAGATATTATTATTTGAACTTCCCTTCCAGAAACTCAACCTCTTAAATAAGGCATCTCGAATACAAAACCATTCTCTTTATTATATTTTATCCTATATAAAGACTTCTTTAAATAACAAACATAAGCCTCACCTTCTCTAAATAAGACATCACAATGATTATGAATTTATACTTCCTCCTACAATTATACATAAAAGATGGAAGACATGAAATATATATAGAGAATAATATATTTCTTATATTTATAAATAAAAATATATATTAAAATTACCTCAAGTCATGAAATTGTCATATGTTCCCACCAAATTTCATCAAATTATTAATAAAATTTTCATACAATCATTCGTTTATTTTACAAAAATTAACCCTTTAATTCAAATTATTTATAACACCATCATTATCCATATAAAATTATTCTATTGGGAATTTTTTACAAATTTTATAGTCTAATTATCTTTAATTTATTATATATATTTATTCATGGCATCAATCCAATCAAGATGCTTCAAAGATTCATTGATATCTCTATGTTCATATAATGAAAACAATATGATATATGTTTCTTCCCAAAATGGTTTCCCTGTTTTTACCTTCTAAATATCATCAACAATAATGTTTTATACCTTAATTTTTCTTCTTTTATATGATTGAGATAAATGATATCATTCCTCGTCAGTTGACATGGATGCATATTTTTCTCTAACAGATAAAAATTCAATCATTAATTTCTGTATAATTTATTTATATTTTTTTAAAAAGACATAAACACCCTAACATTTAAAACTGTCTTCATCACATGAACAAGCATTCATTATATGTTTGAAAAAAGAAACTGCAAAATTATGAACAATCCTTTAATTGTATTTTTTATGAAAATTGAAGCATTTTCCATTTGGTGGATATCCTAGAAACATTCCATCAACAACTCTCTTTTCAAACATCCTAATACATTCACCATTTATATTGATATTAAAATGTGATACCAAACACATATAGATACATAAAAAATTGATATTTTTAGTTCATTTCAAGTGGGTAAATATCTAATTTTTTCAAGTGTAAACAATGGGATTCAATATGAATCGGTGCACCAATATTGTTCCTCTAAAATAATAGAGATATATTACACTTGACCATTACTTAATAAAGTTTCTCCACCAAAAATATATTATTATTGTTATAAAAACCATGTTTTTTTATGTGTGTATAGGGCATTAGTTTTTTATATTCCATGGTTCTCCAGATATTATACAAAAATCCCTTAAGTAAAATCAATTATATTATCAATGTTGTTTTCCTGGGAGGAAAACCACACTTTCCCCACAACTTTTTCATTAATTTGTAATCCTTTTTGAGGCCTCATACTTTTGTTTCAAAAATATAAAAAATGCAATGTAGTTACAATCCATTATAAAATATATAACGTAAATTTAGACATTATTTAATTACTTCCTCATTGGATAGAAACCATCTGAATGAATGAGACCTACATGTAGATGAGATGTAATTTACACATTTTTATTTGAAGAGTAAACAATATTGTCCTTTTTCATGTCATAAAAGCCCAATACTTTTACCTTTTTAGGAAATTAATATCATAATCTTAATCACATTGGTGATTTCATTATTTTTCTTATATACAAAATAACAAAATCTTTGATTTCACACATCATTCCCTTATTTGTACTTCGATAACACGAGTTTGTAGTATCAACCACATGAGATATGTTTCCTTTATTGTATTTTCATCCATTCATCATCAAGGTTCTTAATTAATAACACATACATCAAAAAAGCATTATTTCTTTCATCAAAAAATTGTTAAATAATTAATAGAATATGTTTTAATCCATCAACACATTATTTGTTTTTTGATTTTGTGTTTTATTTTCAAATTACTACTGAACAAAATCCTTTAATATTTAGTGACCCATTATTTCCAGGTAAAATACCCCATCCTTTCTATTTTTATCATATTTAAATATTTTTAAAAATATTTTCATTTAAGATTAGAATAAAAAATCAATGATCCATGGACATTCACATTTTGATAATTCTAGTGAAACATAAAAATAAAATATTTTTATTGCATTTTATCAATTTATTATGAAGAATTTGAGTAATGTATAACAATATATTATATATTTTCTAAAGATTAAGCAATAAATTTCTTGTTAATCATTATAATAAAATCCTTTATATACCTGTTAATAATCTTAAAACATATTCATTGAATATTTTCCTCAATTTTAATCTTATAATGGATAATACTACTTTTTAGAATGTTTAATCCCCTCAGAAACATCGTTAAAAGACTCCATTGAATGTTATTACTTTTTTAGTTACTCCAAATAAAAACATCTAAATGACTATATTCTCTAATGTTCTCATAAAATAAATAGATATCATACCTACTATTGTAAAAATATTATTATCTACAGTTATAAATATTTCTCCCTTCAATATTTTAGTGACCAATAATGTTTATTTTTTTGGAAACATACTATTATGAACCCATAAAAATGTCTTAATAGTATTATACTTCTCAAAAAAATTTAATTAACCATTTATAGTTGTTTTTATATTCAAGTTTCTATTCCATGAATTTTCATATTTATTAGTGTTGAATTTTTTTTTTCAATAACATAGTTTTCAAAAAAAGTATTTATCTCAAAATGACCATATACATTTTCAGATTTGTTTCATGATTTTTATGGTAATTTTAATTTTTTTATCTTCAACCTCACAATAATTTTGAAATTATCCAATAATGGAAATTGTATTCTAGAATCTAGATTATGGATAATTCTGTTCCTATTCATCATTAACCTGTTTTTTTGAATATTATTATTATTATTTTGTTATTTCCAATAATTATTTAATAAATATTGATGTTAATAGTATTATTTTTAAAAAGAATATTATTTAAATATTCAGTATTATCTATAAATATTGAATTTTATTCCATAATAATATATTCCGTATTTTTCATATATTTTATTCCTTCAAATTTTATGATTTCCCTATCCAATTTAGTGAACATTGAGATATATTATTTAATCTTCATATTAAATTTAAATTTAGGCTCTATTTCATTCTCTTCACTTTTAGAACATATTTCAGCACTAGTGATATTTATATAATTCACTTTATTGTTGATATTTTTTTTCTCATTTCTTCATTTATTGTCTTGAAATGCTCATTATCTTACCCACTATCAAATTATTAAGATGAGATATATATATATATTATCATTTATATATTTTACTAACCATATCCTTCTATGAAATCACTAACATGATGGATTTTATATTAAAGAATATTATATAATTTCTTTCTTCACCAAATTTTTCCCCTAAATTTTTTATTTTGTGTTGTTTTCTAGGAAATTAATTATAGATCTAAAACAGAACCATTTTAAAGGAAGCATAAAATTTTATTTTCTATCCCCTCTTCTAATTTTTTTGAGATACGAGAAATTTCTTTATCAAATTTATCATCCAAATAATATTCATATTATGAATTAATATGTTTTTCATCCAAAAACATTCACAGAATCCTTGGGTTTTGATGTTTTAAAGGTACATTTCATTCTAACCCTTACCTTATTGATAAAATTAGGTTTTTTCATTACGTTCGATATTAAATGATGTGTATGAAATTTATAATAATTGTTCGTAGATATTTTTCTTATAAAGTTGAAATATTTTCATCAAGGGTGTCAGGTTGGCCTCACATGATATAATCTAAAATAGTAAAATCCTATAACCAATAAACATTTCCACTATCTACATTAAAAAATTCATTAATCCATGAAATGAAGCTATCAATATTTTCATCATCACAAATAATGTGGTCGTCATATTTTAATATCCAAATCCACAACATTTTTTGATTAACATGGGTATTTCCTTCATAGATAGTAAGATGTTCATTGTAAATTTCTTTTTCTATTTTTACTACTTTAATTTTTTAGAGACAAAAGCGTTAGTATAAAATAAATGTTAGCATTCTAAATATTTTTATCATTATTGAGATTCTTTTGATCTATCACCAACATGGTAGATCCTTGATATTGGAGTTTTAATACATCATTTTAGGATTCAAAAAATGTCATGAAAAATATAAAAAAGTATAAAAACATCATAACAATCCTTATATGATAAAAAATAAAATTATTTTTTAAAACAAATATTTATTCACTATGTTAAGATTATCTATCGTACATAATATAAATCAGTTACTCCTTCAACCATAGGGAGAATTTAATATCTTAATTATAAACCATTTTCTTAATTAAACTGAACATAATCTCAAATACTGCTGCTAAAATAACTTAAATGATAAATGGATGATGATATATTGTGGTGTATATTTTGAAAAAAATTCCATTTGTTAAAGTGTTATTTTGATTTCTGTTAGCAAATCCTAAAGCACTAATAAATATACCATAATTGATTTATATTTTTTACCACTCAAAATGAGTTCCCTATTCCTTGGTGTGTATTAGATTTCAATGATATAAGAAGAACTACAAGAATTTTCAAATTAATACAATCAAGAAAGTTTCTTCATTGAACACTCATTACACAACTCTGGAAAGTGATTTGGTTCACCACACACACAAGTGAAACCGAAAAATTAATGTGATAACAAGATTCGGTAACAACTATTGTTCATTCCTCTAATATATTGATGTCCAGTATTTGATTATGTTATACTCTTATTCTTAATATTTTCATATATCACTGAAAGACCCACATTATATTTTATGTATATCAAAATATGAAACATATTTATTTTATGTGTTTTTATTTAATACAAATAAATACATCTGATAAATATAACATCATCAAATTTTTATATATAACTCTCTTCTATTTTAATTCTATGACTAACCCACCAACCCATTTTCAATATATAATCAATAATCATTTATATACTTCATCCAGTCCTCTCATTGACTACTTAAAAAAATATACAATAACATAGATGTGTGAAAATACTTTATCATTATTTATTATTTATTCATTTCTCCCTCATATAATAGAAAACTTCAAAGGTATTTGAAATTAAAAACCCTTGAGACACATCCAAATTTCATTCCTGATATTAGACTTATCTTAATATCTATTTATTCTAAAAATTACCAAAAAATCACATATAATAACTCTGAATGAAAAAAATCATTTTTGAGTTATTGATTAACTTCATTATCGATCATAACACAACACCCCATCTCATTACATGAAATATTTATTTTCATCTTAAACAAAATAGTGTATTGAATTTAGAAATAACATAATAATACGATACTTATTTTTTTAGAATAGATACGTTACATCATTGGAATAAAATCATGAATAACAAGAATAATCACCATAATATATTGAGATAGTTATTTCCATGAGGAATAAATTTCCATAAATTTTTTAATTTAAATATGATGGTCATTCGAAATGAAATCACCCAACATAAATAACATAAGTCCCAATAGAGTAGTTGCAATAATTTTTTTATTACACATAATAGTTTTTCAAAACGTAATATTTTTCAAATTCATTAATGACTCTTCTAAACTCATTTATGACAAACCGAACCATTAATTATATTCTTTTGAGGATAATTATGAATCATCTAATGTACCCGCTAAATCATATTATGTCACTAATTAATTATCAAATACCATGGGAGAAACATCCAAACATCTAATAACTATTTTGATGTCACTCTATATACATGTGAAGTATATCATGACTCATCTAAAATGTAAAATGATAATTCTTATGTACATAGCGAATAACATTAAATCATACATAGACAATTTTATTTGACTTCCTATAATAAATATTTTAATCAAATATTTATATATTATTCCCAAATTATTCATTTATTTTCAAAATACCTTTCGAAATTCATAAACCCTTTACCTAATATATTTAACATTGAGTTTTTTTACTTTCATTGTGTTTTAAAGATTCAAAAAAATACAACATAATAGACCATATACACATAAAAACTCCTCTCTAAAATGACTTCTATAAATAATATATATTTTCTAAAAAAAATATTCAATCCAAAATCATTATATATTAATCATGTGTATTTAGAAATCTCCCTCAGGATCATCTTCTTCTCAAAACTTGTACAACTAATGACTTATCCTCAACACATGGATTCAGTAAGTGAAATGGGAAACATTAGATGAATTAAAACTATACCAACTAATTCACTATATAGTGATGGTCTATACTGGTATATAAATAATTCCAGGATAAAATAATAATCTAATATAACTTATTGGTTCATACTTCCATACAATGAAAGGGAAACTCATATATATATATATATATATATATATAATCTCACACACACATTTGTGTTTTTCTAGGTCAGGGTATGATACTATATAACTTTAAAAACTCATAATTATGAGTAAAATAATTAGGATTTGACATTCTTACATTTCCAAATATCATTTTTGATTTTATTTTTAAAGAATTAGGAAAATCAATTACATGAAAAAGTGGGTACATATACGCAGTGAATCTTTTCCCACAATAATAGGTTCATTAATTTACACCATGATTCATTTAACACAATTCTATTTTTTTAAACAAGTATACATATAATAATGAAAAAAATTTATATATTTCCTATACATACGTACATCATTTGAAAAACATATTAAAACATGGCCGGAATATAAAAATTGAAGTAATAGAATAGAATAAAGGTAATATGTTGGTGTAATAAAAAACATGGAAATAATAAAAATGTTTCTTTTCATCACAATAAACATTGAGAACCTAAAAATTCATAACAAATTATGAAAATTAATATTTTCTCAAATTAAAATATTAAAACCCATAGAAACCCTATAAAAGCATTAAGTTATCTTTATAAAAACATGGGAACCCATGAAATAATTTTTCAATTTAAAAGGCATATATTTTTTAGGATGGAACAACTGATTCCAGATATAAAATTTTCTTCCATAATACTAATTTGAAATTTGGGAAATTATATATGAAAATTTTAAAATGATATTGAAATATCTGTTATACCCATTCATAAACATTTTTAATAGGAGTAACCCAATCAGTTTACTCAAATGTTTTATCCTTGAATAATTAATCACTATCTAATGGATTCGAGGGATATATATCATGATCCCAAATCATAATATATATTTAAAATTAACCATATGATGAAAAATATACACCAATATATAATCATAAAAACCTAACAAACATATTTTATGAAATTAACAATGTTTTACATTTTTTCATATAAAAAATGGGTTAATATCCATTCGTTTTGAGAAAATATAAAAATGAAAAATTATAATAATAATGTTAATATGATATTCATTATGAAAATATGAAAATATGTAGAGTTTTATTTCTATAAATTAACATATCTGTTTATGGGAGAAATATTTCATGTGGTATATGTAAAAAAAATATTATTTTTAACTATTGTAAAATGTATTAAAATTCCCTGTATGGAAAATGCTTGAAATATTCATTTTCAAATATTCATAAAGGATATAAATAGTTGAAAAATACATATAAAAACATTAATTATAAATTATAAAATTATATAAAAAAATTCAATGACCATGAATATTGAAAAGAGAAATTCTGATTGGATAAATTAGAAAAATATTTAAAGAAAATCCCTTACCTCGTGTCATGTATTTCTTTGTAAATTATATAAATGATGATTAGTAAAATTAAATAAATTATTTAATTTAATAATTATATGTATAATATTAATTTTATAGTAAATATTTCATTTATTTCATTTTGTAATATGATTTATTTATATACTAAATTAGATTAGTTTGCATCAGATGTTTTCTTATCATTTGGTGTATAACAACATCAGTGTTTTGACAATTGTCAATGTGGTCCTATTACACAATATAATTAATATGGAAGATGTTATAATTATCAGTTTTACATTACATATACTTTTAAAACCAATCATGTAATGTTTTAATGAAAATATTTTCTACGTTCTTCATTGATGCGGTTGTCCGCATGTACACATGGCCAAATGTTTCATTTTTCTAATATATAAATGATATAAATATAGTAACTATATTTATTTATAGATTTATAATAATATAATAAATATTATATTTATTTATTAAATTTATCTTTATTAACATCCATGTGATATGGTAATGAAAAAATGCATCGATGATGAAGATTGTAGGCCACATGTATGCATGAGAAATGTTTCTATTTTTCAAAGAATGGGATATTAATAATTTTAATAATATATTATCCTTGAAAAATAATTCTTATTTCATAAATATTATATATATATATATATATATATATTAATATCATATTTATGACCAGAAATGTGAGGAAGTGATGAAAACTGAAATACATTGCTTTGTGGAAGAAGTTTTCCACCTATATATTGACGATGTTTTAATTAACCATTTGATTAAATTGTGGTAAAAATAGTATCCATGTTAACATATTAAAATTATTATATATTAAATAAATGGATTTAATTGTATTAGGATGATTAAAATATTATGAAGGAGATATAGGATAAAATAAATTTGAAAACATTCAGTTATTAGTTATACATACTCCTTAGAAATTATTAGTTAAATTGAATTTAAGGCCATTAGAAGAGATTTTATGCTAACAACATAGGATTTTAATTTGTGTGTGAGTGGTTTTATGATTTATTTATGAATAATTTTGAGATTAAGGCTATATAATATTAGACTTTTGAAATGTTAGATTAAGTATTCTTTTATAGGAATAAATCAATGGTACGTTCACAATTATTATATTTATAAGGGTCATAAATGTAAATTTAGAAATGTAAATTTTTACATGTATGGTATGATTAAATATTGTTAATATAAATTATACTATATTAATATTTTAATGATTTTAAGAAATAATAAAATATTTATTAACATTAAATATCCTTGAAGACTTGTCAAGACTATTCAAATAATTTAATTTTCAAAACATCATTATAAAAAATGATTTAAAAAAGAAACACATAAATAATCTCATATAAATAATAATTATTCCAAAAAAATATCAATTTTATACTTTTAATACTGTTTAATTTAATTTTTCTACAACCAAAACAGTTTTTTGTCAGTTCCACATAAGAATTTTAGATAATTATATTATCATTTAAAAATAAAAAATGTTTATAACAATAAACATAGTTTATTCCTAATAAAAATTGTGATAATTAACCATTAATAATTTATTATTATCCTCTTCATTGTCATGAATGAGTATTAAGTGATCGAGAGAGTCATTTCATTACATTAGGTTTATATTATAAAAAATGAAATAGTAAAAAATGCAGAAAAATAGCCTAAATTCTGAATGATATAACAATTTTTTGTTAAAATATTGACATAAAAATCATTGTAAAACCATTACAATTTTCTTTGGACTTATCTCATATTTCAGCTCCGGCATTAATCTACTTAACCATTAACATTATGAAAACATGTTCCTATAGTAACTATTAAAAATGACCAAAACTAAAATTGATTTACTTTTAAAATATAGAGAATTACAATCCCAAATATGAAATCAATTTTTTGATAATCAATTTAAATAAAATATAATTATTATATTTAAAATAATTCTTCAATATTCAATGAAAACCATTCATTGAAAATAAAATGTAGTTTACTATAATTAAAATGATTTTATACCAAAATAATGTAGAGTGTCTATTCCAAAGAAATTATTTTGCTCATTTTTAGTGAAAGGAGAATTATTTTAATTTCAAACCATCTCATAACTAAAAGTAAACCATGGGAATAATTTATTTAAATATAAGAAATAATAATAGTTTTTATTTGAATAAAAACAATAGATAAATTCAAAATAATGTAATACCTATATTTAGAAATTCAATTTTATTTTTTAAATGGATATTATTAGTTATTGAATATATATTATTGTCTATAATATTTTTTCACAAACATTTAACATTATTATATCTTGTTCATAACATCAAAATGACAACAACTGTGAAATATTTATTTTCCACTATTCACCAAAAAATAAACTATTTTAGATAAATACAAAAGTATATCATATTAAACTTATTTTAACATGATGATTTAAAACATTAATTTAATTTGTTCCACTTTTCTTATAGAAATATGAAATTTTAGTTTGAATGAAAAAATATATATTTTAATGAAAAATATAAAATTTAATGAAAAATCCTTTTAAAGAAAAAATGAACCTTTTAAACATGAGGTGTTTTTAATATTATTACCAATAAGTAAATAATCAAATGATTTTTTATATATTAATTCATAAAAATAATCATAACAATCAATTAAATGGGAACAATAGGGATAAAAACAACAGATTAAAATTATTTTTATAAAATACAATACCATATTAACATTAGTTAATTTAGATTATTTATAATCTAAATTTTTTAATTTTTAACCATGTGGTAACCATTTATTAATGTAAGGTTTTATTCTTCTTGTAATTTCAATATGTCTTGAAATTTATTAGTTATTTTTTGTGTATTATATAATTTATTTAATTTGATTTTTATTTAATGTAATATTTGCATAAATATTGTGGTGGTATATTCTCCCACTATAAAGAAATTTCTTCCTCATAATTTTATCTATTTTTTGATATGAAAATGTTTAAAAAATCATCAAAATAAATTTCATGTTATTAAGTTGGGATTCAAAAATTGATAATATAAAAGTATCATTAATAATTTAATCTTAAAATAATGTAAAATAAAAGAAATATGGATTAGAAGATAAATATATATAAGTGGTAAGAAAAACAATTTATTTTTTATGATTGGTTTTAATTATTCTAGGCGGACGACATTTTCCATTTAGAATAACTTTTATGCCCATTTTAGGCCTTCAGAACATGTCATTAAGTAAATATCTCTTAAAAAATTAATTTAACACAATGATAATAATTTTTTAAATGATTTTCAAAACGTGGATATTGATATTTGAGCAATGTTTGTTGCATAAGAATCAATGGATTTATCATCATCTTACATGAATATATGAAGTTTTTTTCCTAAAACGGAACATGACTAGGAATAAAGCATGATCCCAGAAAATTATTAATAAAATAAAAGGGGAGAGGATAGATAACATAAGGATGAAAAGACAGACAACAACGAGAGTACAACTACATATCAAAGTAATCACCATCCTCACCATAATAATTATCAATGATTGAACTAGAATCATTAATTTCCTAATCAGATTGTGAGTTGAAATGTTTGAGGATAGTGATGTATCACTCCCTATGCTTTACCACCAATGATGTTAGATGATTATTGGAAGTTTTTTTAACAATACACCGATGATTTGGATCATTATTAGACTTCTTTAATGCCTTTGAGTTAGACCTGGTTAATATGGTTTTTGTGATGTTGGAGTAATCCATTTTCCACCTTCTCATTGGTGGAGTAGAGATGGCTTCCATGTTGTCATTCACTTTATCTCCCCCATTCATGAAAAAGTTGTTTTAGGATGATTTACCACAACTCAATTCTTCTTATCGTTACTAATATTCCCTTTATCATCACTTGAGACATCCACCACATACCTGAGATGTTAAAAGAATAATTTTTTTATGGAATTCCTCTTTTTGAATGGTTTTTTTCAATCTTGTGACATGTCCATCACCACCTAGTGTTGCCAAAGACATATCCATGCCATTTTACTACACACATCCATTATCCATATAATAAATTTTTTTATTAGCATCAACCAATGACAGCACTTTATGATGCTCCCAATCAACTTGACTATCACCTTTTTCTCTAGGAGAGTCACTATCAATGAGATGATTGAAAACCTGAACCTCCATATTTACATGTTCGTCATTAACTACTTACATACAATGTGAACCATTATCAAGGAATTGTTGAGTAACATAGTGATCAAATGATGGGAATTAATTTTCATGCACTGCAATCTGATTGGAAGTCTTAACCAGGTCCAAACCCATTGCCTTATCCATTGAAAATCCCTACTTAACAGAAGTATCACCATCACAAGGAGTCATAATTCCACCTTCATGAGCCCCGAGTTCTAAAAGAACCTCCCTATCCACATGTGGAGCATCTTCAGATTTCGAATCAAAGTGAAGATATTCAAAACTATTACTGAACTCAATACTTACCACTTCGCTTTGATGTATTTAAAATAATGAGTATCCCTTAAGAATTTTAGGGAAATCATGAGCACCCCCTATATACTTTTTAGAAATAGAAACTCCACTATGAATATGAGTACCATCTGAACAACAAATAATATTCAAATCCCACTTTAACATCTCAAATATATCATTGAATAAGGTCCTGAGAGGCAACACCCAATGTTTTTTCATCCCAGCCTCATTTTCCAGTGCCAAAACAATCTAATATAGCCACCGCCCAAGTCTTAAAGATCTAATCTTGGACATCTAGAAAATGATCTTCTAGAAGATTCTTTCCATGAAAATACAAAAGATCCACTATAGAGCCATCCTGGACTATATAATCAATATTATCCCACATGTGCACCTTCCATCTCAAATACATACTACAAAAAACCAAATTTAGATGCTACATTCGATTGCAATAACTACAAATTTTTTTCCATGAATCAAACATAACAACCTGGATCCACCATAAGTCGTATCCATCAGAAATCTTTACCCAATTTATTAGAGGCTTGATACATCAACCTATTCAAAAATTCTATTGAAAATTGAGAGACATACAACTTCATTATTTCTATTAGAGAATAGATAATGCCCAACTGTATTCCCAAGGTTATAAAAAATAGAAGGGTTATGGATTGTAGAATACCAAGGTAACTTACTCCAATCACATTTATCATATTATCTATACGCATGTATAATTTCATGGTCCACTGTAAGAGAAACAAGGAGGGACCATCATATAATCAAGGAGCTTTTTACCAAGCACTGATGAGGTCATCCATCGACCAAAACCGGATCATGATACGCCATTTATCTAGAAGGTCAACAGTAGCATGATCTTGTAGATCACAGGATTTAATGAAAAAATGGTCAAACACATCAATCTAAGGGACTCAATGATGAAAATGAGCCACCAAAGTTATCTTGAACAAATAGAAAGCATTATTGAAATCCAAAGGTTCTAAAGAGAGCTGGGGTGAACCACATTATAGATCTGGAACATTCATACAATTCGTGATCCATGGAAATATTGGAAGGAACTCTAGATTTTGGAATGGAATGAAGGTGGAAGGTCACATCAGAGGCGATGAATGAAAAGGATATCCCCCATACGATGGGGAGGCATGCCAGGATCTCCATCATCAGATCTAGATCATTGTTGCAAGTTAATGGGGGAAATCAAGGATTTTTAGTAAATGCGATTTTTTACATTAACAATCTATAAAATAACAATAAGATATATAATATGAGAAAATATATATAGATTATATCATTCCATTAAGTCATCAGAATTTCATCCTTTTGTTTTTTCTTTGATCTATTTTCTATGTCTACTTTAACTTATATTTAAAATGATAAACAACCACGATGCATTTTTATTGAATGTAGAAAAAAATTAATGATTAATGTATTATTTTATGAGTAAAATGATGGAATGATATTCCTCATATTTCTACCCATTGAGCAAATACAAAATGGTTAAAAAAATTTAAAATAATATCTATTATGAATAAACCATTATATGATGAAATAATAAATTAATCTCTAAGTTCAATAAATTACACACAATGTTTACCGTAAATAATTCTAGAAACAATTCATCCTAAAACTCATCAAAATATAATTGAATAGATTGAAAAACTAATGAGTAAAATGATTTGATCACCTATTCGTTCAAAAGGAAGAAAACATTTATCTCTAAAAACAATTCCTGGAATATCTATGTTCCCATAAAAGTAATACCTAAAATTTATTAAATGAAAAGTAAATAAAAAATTTAGGCATTATAAATAGGTTTATAGTGTCATGTGTAAGTCACTCATGTCTTATCTAAATCTACAATTTGCGTACAGTACTAAGGATCTCTATATGACCAAAAAATGATCATTTCCATTGCCTCTCTATTTGAAAATTCATCTTCCACTTGATTTACATATATATATATATATATATATATATATATATATATATATGAAAAGATGAAGTTGTGATGATTGTATTGATTTATGCAATCAATCCAAGGAGGTTGTACTATCCATGGTACATTTATGGTACATTATTGAATATATTTGATAGAGATTTTAGAATATGACTCAATCCATACGGGATTTCATATACAGTGGAAGATATTCTTGATAACCTAGATCATGGACCAAAGCTCATATTTATATACAATTCTAGATCCCATAATGTGGTGAATGAAACCTTTGAAAATGACACAATGTTTTAGGAATACACCTCTATAGCCTGAGGGACTTGGCATGCCGGAGGCTAGACTATCAACATTTACCTTCATGCCTGAGGATATAAGAGGAATCCCACCAATAGATTTCATCACTAGGTGCATCATGAGTGTTCTTGAAACACACATAATTCATAGAATAATCATATCAGTGATTCTATTATTCATTTCATCCAACAGAACCTTTTCATCATCATTTACTTTTCATTGAATAGAGTAGACCCAAAATTAATGAAGGGAAATATGATATCAGGAAGTGATACATTCATTACTATCCAGAAATAGGAAATAATTCATGTATTAATATCTATATAGAGCTCCTGAATATCATAACTATGTTTGTGTTTATAGATGATAAGAATTAATTCATTTAATTGCATGAATTTACTTATGTTATTATTGAAAATAGTATTTTCATATCTCGAAACCCCCTCATGAAAAGAACATACCTTAATTTTATATTGGACAAAATCCTCATCCATTAAAAAGAGGTGACATGAAGATATAAGTTGTGTCACATCCTTATTAAATTGATCATGATTGGGAAATAAATGTTTCTAGATCCTCAATAAAATATTGAATCTTGATTACAGTGAGAATATTACCTTGAATTTCAACAACGATGTTGGTTTTTTTGTTAGATCTATCACATTCCATCATGTGTTATTCTATGGCATTGAATTGGCCATTTTTTCGGGACCCCAATTATAGTGCTAGGATCCAGGAAGGTGTAGTTCTGGATCTAAAAACCATCTTGAATTGGAAAAATATATGTAATATTGTTTCTCGATAAAAGTTCAAAAATGGATATTTGAGTTATACTTGTGGTGGAATCTAGTGTGTTGAGATGATTGACCAACCGTGTTGTGCTCCATAAATTAATTTTGGATTTTTAGAACACACACAATTTTCAATTCTATATATTGAAAGTGAAGGATTTTTCGATATATGGTAATGAAGATTGTGTATGGTAGTAATTTTACAATTTTAGATTCTTCATTCTGAACCTATTTGATAAAAAATAAAAGGATGATTCATTATAATTCATTGGATTCATTGTAATTTGTTGATAAGTACGACAATTAAAGTCCTAAGATCCTTCATTCCATGTCACCTCATGTCAATGGGATTGATATGTTCCTTCCAAGGGACAATTATAAACTTCATTTCATGCATATACTCTATCGATATAACATTTCTTATCTTGAATTTACGGCCACTAATGAGACATTTCAGTAATATATAAATAGAAAACTAACACCCAATCTTAGAAGTGATAACTAATCCAACTAATCACACACTTACAACTTGTTAAATAGCAGTCCCCTAAAATCTATCTAATATATTAATGATTCTATTGCATATTCCACCAAGATAATGACTTTTAACCAAACCTCAGAATAACTGGACACCAAAGTAGTTGAAAGGAAGGTATCCACTCTTCACTCCAAGAGTTATAGTGATGCAACTTTGTTTTACAATCAAAATCCCATCACTGGAGACATTAAATTTTTTGTTCAAGATGATGGCCACTTACTCATTGTGTGCAAGTAATTACTAGATGGAATAAATGTGTTTTGTTGAGGGTTTCTCAAGGTTGAGGATTTTATCAACAAAAAATATGTTAAGGAGTGAATGTGTCTCTACTAAATTTTATTTGCATACAAAAAACAATATGTGAAAGTTTATTGATTAATTTTCTGAGACCATATTTAGAAATACAAAAACATTCCTTAGAATGGGTTCCCTTGTATAACCCCCATTGTTAATTTGATATAGATTTTTGGGGATCCATTTTTTAGTATGAATAGCCTTTAAGAGTTGAGGATGGTAATGATTAACATCATTAAAAAATTTGGGAAACCATATCATCTAAATATTAAAAAGTGGAAACACCAATTTAGTGTGTCAAAACCCTTTGAAATATTAATTTAGAAAGAAAACTTCCCTTCATTAATTTTCAATTACATGAGATAAACACTTTATGATGTAGATTATAAGATCGTTTGAATATTTCTACATTGATTTTGATGGCATTGAGCCCAATTATTATCCTCTTTTCCTTATACAAATTAAAAATATATATTTGATGTTCCTGTCACCATATTTAAATCATTTAACATTAATTTTATTTAATCTATAATATTCCTTAATTGTTAATAGATAAACCATCCCAAAAAGAGCCTGTATTTTCTGTTTGGAAGTAGAATTTTGATGTGGATTCCAAATTTGGAAGCTTGCAAGTTTTTCATCACCCTCTTTAATTGGAGGATCCAAATTGTAAAAGTATATTATACTCCATTATATTAGATGTATTTTGGAATGATTTAATTTTTTTAGTGTGTTTATGGAGTATACCTCAATGGGATTACATCATCCATGATTTGAGAATAATCTACCTAGACCCAGTAATAAAAAGACATCCATTATTGACTATAAATGGGAGATGAACTACCCTTACAATGTGTGTAGAGATCTCAACTATTATGATATTATGATCAAAATGAGGATTTGGGATGGAAAAGTCTAGGAACATTGAGGTATCACTCCTATCATCCATTTGAAAAAAAAATATCTCTATCTTACTTTCTTTTCGTCCATTCACATTATACTTGCTCTCAGTTAAATCAGCTCCATAGAGTAGCACTTCAGCAATATTTCAATGATCAATGAAGAAGGATAATTACAAAGAGGCTACCCTGTAACATTCAATATCGTCCTTTCACCAGGATTAATTATAGAATACAAATCACTTATAACCATTCATTTATGGATTATTTTTCTAGAGACTGCATAATTCACTATCCATTCATCTTTTATCATAATGTAAGATTTGGAGCCATAAATATATATAGAAAGAATGTGGACATGATAATTTAATGTCCCAAAAAAAATTTGGATTCCTAATACTTGAGAATATATGAGTGATGTAATTAATATGGACCCAAATTTGATCCATATTTATGTCATAAGAATTTTGGGAGATAAAGTTATACAGAAGTGAGGCCCATTTTAAAGCCTTCCATTTATCCAAAAAAACATTTGTTCCAAGAAGTCCAATAAGAATAGGTTTATAAGAAATGATTTAATGTTTAAGGTATTTTTTCATTAGAGAATTCACTATCCATTGAATATTATAGTACATAAGATTCATTGGTTGAGGGATTTTCTCCTAACCAAGGGACATGTTTTCATTGGAACATTCCCAGTGAATTTATTTTCTACCTCTATCAATTTTATTCCCATTATTTTGTTTTGTTTTCAATTCTATGTATTCATGCTTCTCAATTTTTTACATCACCAGACCATTTTAAACCCAATCCTCCCCCTTAATGTCCTTTGGTTATATTATAATGCTTTCAGACTCTTGTGTGTTCTCAGAATCCCCGTATGATAATATAACAAATAGAGGGGTGAATTTTTTGATAGATTACATGTGTTCATATTCTTTTTACACTTAATCAATCATTCTAGATGACATTGAAGTGTGTAAATATGATAAATATCCTTCAAAATGACTATTGACTATAGGTTGGATAGACATACCTATGTGCTTGTTTATTTTATCATCATAGCGTGCGGGGTGGATACATGATTCCTCATGGATATTCCCATTAGAAATAGTCAAAACAACCGCTTTATGTTGATCATGAGACCCTACCTCCATCATCATTAGAGTTCCCATAGAGAGTGCCACTAGGGTAGGATTTCTAGGTATGGATGTGGGAAATGGTTCCCCCTATTGGATCAAATAATTATTAACTTTGGTCCCACAACATTATCATATATTGTGTAGGTTCACTTCTTTTGAAAATCAATCAATTGTTCGTGAATGGGTTATTTCATCATTGAGTTTTATTGTTTGAATCCCACAAATAAGTCATCATATTGGAATCCATACATCTGGGAAATTTTATAATATTTTCTAATTTTTGTGGTGCTAGTAATTGATATCATGTCACTATCTAACTCTTTTATTTGACTCTCTTGGATTTTCAAGGTCTATTCAATGTTACCACATAGTCCTTCAAGGGTGTGTTCCATCTGGACAATCCCAACCTTGTCCAACTCTGCTTAGTTGGAGGGTTAATTCTTGATGGTTCTCATTGGGTTAAATGATAGTATTTTGTCATTGATTTTTCACCTTAGTAGGTGGACTCATAATACCATATTTTCTATACTGATGTCGCATCTCGTACCCCTATTATATTTAGAGGTCATATAACCAATGATTATTCATTCCATGGAAAAAATACTACTTTCTCTCATATAGAATCTCAAGACTCGTGATTCCATACCTAGTTTTAGCACCACTTCTTCAACCATGGTGTTCGAAATTTCATCCTCAACTAGTATTCCTGTATTGTATTTGAACCTTGAATTAGCTATTTTTTATTTGAATTGGATTTCCTACATTGGAAAAAACGTTTCACAGAACGGCTGGGTTCTAGTAATTCTAGTTTTACATATATATTTGGATCCATACACATGTCTGTGAATCCCATAAATTGTTAGGATCAAAATTACAATCCCATTAATGAATTCGTAAGAAACTAGGTTTCCATAAAAATGGTACCCAAACATCATGCCATTCATTTTCAATCCTCATAGGGGAGGACCACATGGTTGTATCCACACCCCATCTCCATCATCCTTGACTCATCAAAGCCCCAAACCAATGCAATACGTTTGTTGAGGTCATGAATCATCCAAATAATTTTCCATTTCAGATTATGGAATCACATTATGATAGAGTATCTGTGTAGGTTCATGGGTTCATCTTTTACTTCTTGATTACTTTATATGTGAGAAAATATTCCCTTGTTTATCACTCAATAAGGAGGAGGTGTATCGATGTCTGAGAAAGTGAGACAATAGAATATTTTCAAAATATATACAAAGTACTTCCTTGGTCCAGAAGCCTCATCGAGAGAACATCCTACCACATTAGTCTTATTGTTTGCATTGTATAATATCCTTTTGTTTACAATAACATCACCATGATTCCTTTCCATACATGATTCATTTTTATTTTCAATCACTGTCTTCTTCCCAAAATCATCCAAAAATTCAATCTATGGTTTTTAACCTTCTCCCCTTTCCCCACCATAAAAAACATAATCCGTCTAGACAACATTAATAACTAATAAATTCACATTCCAAAATATTTATATATATCTAAATCATATATTTTACAAAATATGCATTATTTTTCAAAAAATAAAATGAATATATATGACTTAGAACCACAATAAAAGTTCATATTCATCCAAAATATAACTCATTTTTTATTGCATATATTATATAATCCCTGTTGAAATAAAATCCCATCCAAGAAAAAAAATCCATTAATACAAATTACTTTAATGATCCAAAAAGTATAGTGAATTTTTTCAAAAAAACATTATCCACCTAATCACGAAATAAATTTTTAATCCTGTGGTTATAAATAAGTTGAATCATTTGTTACAAAATTTATAACAACCATTTATCCCAATATTCCATAATTCCCTCAACATCAATGATCATATTAATCCGTAAATTATATATACATAAATAATACATTATTTATATAAAACAAAAAACATATCCCAACGTATCATTAACAAAAATAAAATCCCATCATCACACAAGATTGAAAATAACACGCAAGATTGAAAATAGAAACCAAGATCTTGGACCCAAAATCCAATGTTAAAGGTCTTATTCTTTGTCAACCTCCAAAAAAATAGCCATGTGAGAAGTGCTAAAGAATGTTGGTTGGTACCCAAGAAGAGGGACGACGTGCATGATATACCGTACCTAATGTGACTTCAAATTACACTTTTGTGTTGGAAACTCACGTGACACAACAAATGTTTTATGATATAAACATAAACTTACCACCTCATTTTTGGGTACCGTTGCGGAAGACAAACCGTCTACCCATGCGAAAAAGGCAACCACATACATGACTATGAGAAATACATGGCCTCAAGGTAATAGATCATTCACGGCATGTCTCACACGTGTCCTCATTCTAGTGGGTCCACTAGGTCTTGATCGAATCCCACTTCATTTTAATCAAAGATAATAGTGTGCAAATGATCCTTCTTTCACTCTTGTTTTTCATCCGAGTAGTTCCTCTTCCACACCTAACCCCAGATTTTTTGCGCAGACTTCCAACTTTCGCACATGCCTTTAATCTTGAATACACCCCTTCTTATGTTCTCCATGTGACACATTACCCCAAGGCACCATCTCCAAGTCCTTATTTAATGGAACACCTTATATTGTGTTCACTTCTTCAATGTAGACCTCTAGGTTTGTATAATTATGGTCCCCTGAGTGGTGCTTCAAGTAGTGTCTTCCTACATTTTTCTTCTTCACATAAGTATGAAAAAACAATTTATTCTACTTATAGCCATGATAATGTGTAACATATGATAGTTCACTCCAGAAACCCAGAATAATGTATTTTATGGTAGCTTCCAATCACAAATGGATTAACGTGTTCCAGTTATCTAATTCATAATAGTGAGGACTGAATCCTAATTGTTCTAGATGTAGGACATTAAACTGTCTAGCACCCATGTCCACGACTCGTGATGTTAATCTATGATCAATTTATAAGTGAAAATACTTGAGAGTAATATGAAGAGGTTGAGAACCAACACCCTTTCACTCCCCTCACCATTTTCACATTGTCACCATGCACACCTCAGAGAGTCTATTTGTAATCCCTGACCCAACTTGTTAGTTTTCTCCATATATGGTGGCCATATCCTGCTCATACATCTAAAAACCTAGTCATGCTTCCCTCTCATAGTAAGACTTATTACCACATTGGTATTCTATCCATGCTAAATCTCCAATCCAGTCCTCACAGACACAATATTCGATATACAATCATTCGGTCTTTATTACATCAGTTTCTCATACTGAGCATGACTCACATGGGATTAGAGTAACCATCAACTATGAAATCCTCTATGGGACACATTAGAGTATATGAATCAAGCTCCGCTCTAGTTAACTACATGGACTTTAATCTTTTCCCTTTTTGAGAAAGGTATGTAAGAAGACCCCCTAAGATTTAATCCCATAACCCATCACTCCCGACCACTTCATGTCAGTTCACCATCTTCCCGCAAGACATTAAACTGTATGCCCCTCTCATCCATCATGTTTCTAAATTGTATACATTTAGACTACATGATTTTTATCCCTATATCCTAGATAGTGTACATTAGAAGACTCCATGTGGTCCAACCCCAAACACTGGTAAACATCATGGTCACTATTATTTGGACCCACATCCATCGTCCGCCCCTTATTGCTGTTAGGCTAGTTATCTAGAAGATAACCAGGCGTAAGCCCCAACATCAATCTATAATCCTCCAATGAAGTATGTCCCTATTGCATTGGAATTATAATCACACGTATAAACCAATGTGTCTTTGGGTTTATTTCCTCTTTTTAGACTCCAATTCCATCCCCCATCCTAAAATACATGGACATTGATTCCCTACTACTTGGATACGAAGGAAGACTGTCTGAGGTTTAAGATCATCACCCATGTACCATCCTAATCTCTCCCATTATTCTGTGTGCTTTGGGAAGATCACACCATAATCTGTAAGATTTGTTACCTTTAGGTCATAATCCATGAGTCCATTCTCATGAGCCACCTTCTAAGGTGACTCAAATTCCTTTCCCAGAACAATGTGGGATTTGATTCCCTACTACTGGGATACGTAGGAAATCCCTTAGAGGTATAATCCCAGAATAGTCACCTCTACACTTTGTTTGGTTCCATAACTATTCATTAAATCCCTTGAGACATCATCTATATCTATATTGACTTCACACGGGCAGCCAAATCCCAGTGAAATCATGCCATCCATTCAGGTAACTAACCATGTGCGAGCTCCATTCAACTCATTGCTCTTTGTAGCACCTAGGAAACTAATCATGCATAAGCCTGAGCATGTATTCAGGTTGTTTTCCATTGTCTACACCGTAATACCCTAATTCACCCTCTTGAACTATGTGAGTTCTGATACATTTCATTTATATAGGGTATCTAGGAAGCCTCCAGGAGGTTCAATACCCTCCAATGGTAAATCATGATTTCCTAATTGCTGGGACACAATAATCCCCTAATATTTCCATTGGGTTTTCCAGATCATTCTTCACGATGTAATATATACCAACTATGTGACTCACCACATATGATCTATCTTCATTGGGCGTCATGATCTTCCAATCTAGAAAACCCTCTAGGTTCCCCCACTTAGGGATATACCCATATCATCCACTCTAATCATTTTTTTTAGAAAATTGAGTGTAGGGGATCTTAAATTGAGAAAGTTAAAACATTATTCAAGTTGGAATAAAGTCATTTTAAATTAGTCTCTAGTGATAAGAGGATCCATTTCAGAAGCAAGGGTGTTGTTGTGTATGCTCCCTTATTCCAACACCACTTTGTTTTCATGACCATATGCAATGTGATTCGCCTCCCGGAATGTGTGTGTGATAATGTAGTTCGGAGAGGAGATCTGGTGAATACATTTTATCCACTTGCCTGCTAGATTCCATGATAGTATTATTTGTCCCGTCCCTATTGCATGAACCACTGTTGCCGAGTCACATCCAAACCAAATGTTATTCCAAAGTTTTTGGAAAGCGATGTCCACCCATCTTATGAGTTCCACCATTTCGGCTTCCAAAGCTATAGCATGTCCACATGGACCATAACTACACATCACAACCTCCCCACATTGGTCTTTGAAAATAACCCTGAAACCTGCGGGTCTCAAGTTTCCTTGGGAGGCCCCATCCGTGTTTCATTTTAACCATCCGTTAAAGGGGGTAGTCCAAATCACCTCCATCATGCCTCTTGGCTTGGGATAGTAACCTGCAACCTTTAAGCGCCCGAGAATCATAAAATCCCTAACTGAGTTGTTTCAATTTTCATTAATCAGTGAGTTAGCGTTTTGAATAGCCATAATAATAATACTAATTGTAGTGGCTTCATGGAATATTGTGTGACTATGAACATAGTTGTTGCAAGCCCTCCAGACATCATGTAAGAGTTCTGAACAGGTGACCTACAACAGGGCAGTAACTAGTTTGGATTGATGGAAATCCAGTAGCTTCTGTATAAACTGTATAACAGATTGAGTATTCAGGGGTTCAAGCTCAAATATATTTAAAAACATGTTCCACATGGATGATGTCATGTTTCAGGACAAAACAATGTGATCGATATCTTCCATATGTAGTCCACATAGAGCGTATCTCGAGCATAAAGAGATTATGAGCCTCTGAATGTTCACCTCCACAGGAATTGTATTGTGAAAAAGTCTCTTGATTAGTGAAAATCTAGAGGGAAGCATCCATTTATTGTCTGGTACACCAATCCAACATGTCTTGGCCTGCATCATGTGTTTGTAGAAGTTTTTAGAGTTCATCATTCCATCATAGGACACTTCCCATAACAGCAATTCCTTATGATATATAAATCCATATTTATCAATAATGGAGGCAATGTCTTCTAGAATTTCACCCCTGTGTTGGAGCTGATCTTTGATGAATTTGTTGTTGTTAGTGATCTGTTCCTCATTGTTAAATCTATCAATAAGTGTTGTGTTAGTCCAGTAGGTGGTCAAGAATTTCAGACTTGAGTCTGCATTGACCACCATCGTGAGTGCTTCATGATTGTGATGAACACCATTCTTAGGCCAGGCCAGATTGAAGAGTCCATGTATTCATGCTTCCCATCAATTATTCGTGCAATAATTCTTCTATTTAAGAAATTGAGAGAGGCAGAGATGGTGTGAATAACATTCCAAATTAATTTGGCTTGTAACGCCTGATTGAAGCAGTTTAGGTTCTTAATTCCTATCCCTCCCTTATTGATAGGAAGGCAGAATGTACAACATTTAGCAGTGATGAGTATCATGTCTAACACATTTCCACTCTATACTACGTTCTTTGTCATGGAATTGATATTTTTCACAACAGAGGAAGGCCATATATAAACCATGATAGAGTAAACCAGTTTGAGATTACCACATGCTTGACAAGACATATAAGTCCTGCCATTGATAGAGAAATTCCTTTCCAAGACGCAAGAGTTCTCCTTATCTGTGACAAATACTGTGCAAAGTGTGAGGCTTGGGGTTTTCCCCAAAACAGAGGAACACCAAGACACATGAAAGGTATATCTCCCTCTCTAAGACCAAGGTGATTAATTAGCTGGGTCTTCCTTGTCACTGTGATATTTTTTCCAAAATAAATAAAGGATTTTCTCTAGTTTATTTCTTGCCCAGACACCTTCTCATAATGGAAGAGTGCTTCTCTCATATGATTGGTGTTATTTCTATCCCCCTGCGTAAAGATGACAATATCATCAACAAAAAATAAATGAGAGGGAGCAGAGAGGCCTCTATCCACTTTGATGGTTGAAAGTTTCCCATTTTCCACCATGTTGATAATGATTCTTCTTAGGTAATCCTCAGAAATTGCAAAGATAATTGCAGAGAGTGGATCCCCCTGTCTCACCCTCCTTGAACAAGTGAAATATCCTGCCCGTGTCCCATTAACCAGAATAGAGATGTGGGAAGATTCCATAAAACTTGTATTCCAGTGAACAAAACACTCACTGAAACCGAAGCTGAGAAGAATTTTTTTAATAAATCCCCAATCCATTGTGTCAAAAGCGTTTTTATGTCAAGATTCAGTGTTTAGATTAGTCTGATCTATCTATACTCGATGTTAGACATGTGTAATACACTGTGTTAAACCTGGGAAGCTGATGAAAACATAGGACACATACCTCTGGCATATAATTCCATGCATTCGACATGGGATGCATTGGGATTCCACAAACTTAAAAAGTCCTTTCATAATGGGAATAAATCTAGTTGTATTAGTGTTTAATCATCTATACATGCTAGTGATGCCCATCCAGACTACTCCCCTAACCAAAGGATTCTTCCCTAACATGACCCCATGGAATTTCCAGACAAAATAACTGTAATTAAGTGGTGTCTATAATGATATGGAACTGGGAAGAGTTTCACAAACAATGTATAAATCTTTAATGGAGACCCAGACAAGTTGACAAATTCTGAGGATAAATTCCTTGAAGGAAAGGCCCACATATCATCATCCCATTTCAATAAAGGTTCAATATTCACTAATGAAGTTATTAATAAACCCATCTTTAGATAGAGGGAATGTAGGGAATCAAATAGTTATGCATCCGCCTCAACACACAAATGCGTGCACCCAACAAAAGTGTCTAAAATATAAACGGTGGGCCCAAATTGAAATTCTTCTCCTCAATATGGTGATTGGTAGAATTTGTAGCATCATAAGATAAGATTTTCACTGGATGCATGTATCTAGTTCCAAGTTCTACGAAGAAAATGGTGGGCCTGGCATGAAACAAACAAGACTATGGGGCAGTTAATCATTGGGAATCCTAGTATACAATGTTATCATTTTGGATACTTCCATAAATCCATGGTTGATTTAATGGAATAGGGGAATTGGGAATCACTTTCCTACTTTCCATACCAATGGATGAATTTAATTGATTTTCAGGACCCAAGCTACAGCTACAAGAAACCGATCACCTCTTTCCTGCGGATGCAAGGGCAGGGGCAATGCCAACATGGCGGTCTAGAAAAACTCTATCTATTATGTGAAAACATCCACAACCATAACTATTAGGAAACCTCACCCCATATAACCCTCTGAATTGATTCAATATAGGGTGATTAATACTCTTATCTTTCGATACAAACATGAGGGTCTTATCCGAAGAAGGGATATGGCCCATTCAGAACTGGAGGGATTCGTACCCCATCCACACCACCCCTAGGGGCCGTGTAGGGAGATGATTCTCCCCACACTGACCTCTAATAGAATTGAAAACCTATCCCTCGAGCACTCTTATGATTCACTCCCTTATGGGAATGATGTACGGGATTCCCAAGTCCTAGTTTCTATGGCTTCGACAATGGTGCCACCGAGGATGGGTCAAACTAGCCACATTAGCATCATTGTCTAGTCCTATACACCAATGAGTAGGAGGTCCATACCACTTCATATTCAGCTAAACTGAACTGATTTCATAATTGTGTACAAGATCAAGAAGATTCCCTTCAAGGGGCATCATATTCCATGGATTTTATTGACCGAGTCACCACTTACGTGTGTTATTGGCCCCTAGTTACTGTTATAGGGATGGGGAACTATCCTATACTTAAGCATAAGAAAACCCATGCTTGGTCAAGAGTGAGGCATCATCCACCCACCACAACATGTCGAGTTGACTACATCAATCACCGGTGAAAGTCGTAGCCATCGCGGGCCATCCCGCGATGATGACATTTAGTATAGGGGTCCTCCCCATACCATCATTTAGTAGGGTGGATGTCCTCCCTACTCCCACATCCAGTATGGAGGTCCTCCATATGCCACCATTATAATGCCAAGGAGAGGTCCCCCCCATCATGTTGACACACATCCTAGAGGTCCTACCCATGCCTTTGGTTTTAGGAATGAAAATTCCTATTACCTTCCAGTTCTTAAATAAGAGGATCATCCTTTACCCATCACATACCAGCATGGAGGTCCTCCCTGTGTTCTCACCAAATCCAACAAAATCCCTCCCTTCTTCATTGACAATCATTATGACGATCTTTCAGGTATCCACTATGGTCAGTACAAAGTCCCTCATCATACTAATGCTACCAGATCCAGTCGACGTGGATCTCATCCCCCCACTATAGGCGATCACCATTGAGGTCCTCTATAAGTGCTTACCAGATCCATTGGAGGCCCTCTCTGCTCTGTCATCCTCAATAAAGGGGGTCCTCCCCGTGTTCTATTTAATAGTTTCCCAATAACTCCTTTCACCCTAGTTTGTTCGTGCGGAGGTCCTACCTGCCCTAGAAGAACCTCAAATGGACATCCTACTCATGTCAAACTTCTTCCCCACCCTAAAAAATGTCCCACATAGGGGGGAGTTCTTTGGCACCTGAGGAAGAATCTTGTGAATCCTCAATCCATAATCAAACTCATCTGACTTTTCAAATTCTGAAGTGGAATGTGATTCGATGATGGAAACTTCACCCTGATCCACTATGTCAAGGTTTACGGCTGGAACAAATCATATAAGCCGCATCCTTCTAGAAATTGAGGTCCAACACATCCCTACATCCCTCCTAAGATACATACTAGAGAAGGAATAATTTTCCCATTTTTCGGTCCTGGTCATGAAATCCTCTTTATGGTCAATAAGAAAATTATCTAGATTCACAACAGATCTCTTAGATTTGTTTTGGGGGCCAAGAGATGATGATAAACTTCATATTCCACCTCCAAAGACCATGAACCCTTTACAAGAAGTAGTAGTGATTATTCGATTTTACATGAATGTGGTGGTGCAATGTGTGAATTATCCAGGAAGCTGCCCAAGATGCAGCGGTTTGTGAGCTCATGAAACGTACTCTCCAATGACCAACATACCACTGTAAGAGTCTGAACCAATGCTATTACATGTCCCTCAACCTCCCATAGTCGATGTGTGGGACAATCAAGGGACATATCCTGAGTCTATGATGATATGTTTGGGGCACATTATTGTAGCAGACCATTTCTCATAGATGTTTTGGGTAATTGAAATTGTAAAGCTCAATGTTTTGGAGTCTCATACCCAGGAAGATGTTATGTTCTTCCAAAAACACTAAGATATGATGCATTTCTATCACTGTCATTGATGGATAGATTACCCAAAATTCTGAGAACACCTCGAAAACATTGTCTAGCAATTAAGCCTAGTTGAGTAGGCCACACTACCTATTTCTCAGTACCCTGTGTCACCTGGTAGTCATCAAACAATATAGTAAAAATGAATTCATAGCTTCCTTGAGCTCTATAAATTTATCAAGTAGCCTTCCTCAAATGTCCAGATCTGTGGATGGGGATAGTATACATCCCTACATTTCAGTCGTATCCTGCACCAGCCTAGTTAGCCTAGTGATATTGAGGATATGCATCTACGAGTCATCATAGTGAACATTTTTGTTCCTAATATATACCCATAAGGGTTAATAGGCACAATTACAGATGAAGAGGAATATACTACTGGGGTATTAAATTACCTGGATGACCTTGAAGGTGTCCATACTCACTAGAAAAAACCATTTCTTGGCATTCGAGCACCTTCCGAGTCATTTCCTATTGGTCGAGACCCCATCATGTGAATAGTGAAAATTGGGACTGTCAAAACCTTTGAACTGCCTTTCTATGTGAAAGATACTGAATATGACCCTGAAAATGAGGTTTTGGGTCAAAAAACTAAAAAACAGAAAAAAGTTGGTTGACGATCTCCTCACCGAGAAAGCCGCAGAATGACATCCCGGTTATGGTTACCCTTAGCTGGGACAACCTGGGTAGGTTCAGATTCCTCTACATGAGTTTCCTCCTAGTGATCTCGATAGTCCGAATCAGTTAGATAGGATGAAAGTTCATTTTTATTGAAAATGAAAATGGATTGCATCGCGAAATCCACTCAAGCGGCTGAAAAACCCGCCTCAATACCAAGATTAGGTTCCAACAGCCACTCCACAAGTCCTACTGACCACTCAATATGTTATTCCCCCATATCCTCAAATAATTCCACCAGCTGCACGTCAATCCACTGGGCCCGTTTACCATGTTGAAGAACCTACCATCATGTTGGTGGTTAGAGATCCTTATCAAGTTCCGAATCCTCACCTAGATGACATGGTTGTACCACTTAATGCTTTCATGTAGGATCTAGAATCAAGATAGGTGGAAACTGAAACTAATGGAAAGCCTTATTTGGTATGGGTGGAAAATATGATAGAACACCCATATTTCAAAAATCCTTCCATATCCCCCATTAATAGGACCGATAATCCGTTGATGCATCTGGCCCACTTTATTTCAAGGTAGGGACCCAAGATGGAAACTTCGGCAGAGAAGGAGGCTGCCCAGATTTGGTGGTTTGTACAAACACTAGAAGGGACCACATTGTTCTGGTACAACTAGTTACCCATCAGGTTAATATATGGTTGGGAGGATCATCGTAGTTAGTTTCTCTTCGAGTTTAGTACCATGTCCTAAAAGGCATTTATTTTTTACCTCTTTAAGGGAAAGAAAAGGCCAGATGAGATAGTCACATACATTGTTACTAGGTGGATGGGCCTTACATATTCACATGATATGCCACTATCCCAGGAAATCTGCTAACGATATTGGTGGGGAATGTGGAGACCAAAATGGTCCCATTTCTCATCACTCAACACTTCCTTGGTGGGTTCTAATATTTCTCTGACAAAGCTCAATTATTATAAGAGGCCTTCCATCAAGACAAGAAGGTGCTTACATTTTCTATTGTAGCTCCTGTAAGAAGAGTTTCATAGGCCGAGACTACCATGGATTCAAAAATATAGGCCCCTAGGTAGCTCAAATTTTTACAGGATGAGATGCCTCCACAACCATGATGTGGCCCACCATTGTAGTTGCAGCCTCTCGATCAGAAACAGTCACCTTAGAATTGGCAGTTACCCCCGTGTAGCACGCCACCACCACCTAGGTGAGATAATTAGGATCCACCTCCTCAACAGGCTCCACCAGCCCCACATTCTAGCAAGGCTCCTATATCTCCTTTCACATATCATAGGAAACCTTTTTACTCATTTAATGAGGCTCATGATCCTAGTGAATTTCGTAGTGCCTTGCACTAGGATATCATTTGGTTTCTAGAATGAAAAAGGCCATAATAGGAGGTTATCACTACTCGCCCCAATTATTCCCCATATCAGTACTTCCCTGAGCGCAACCTCAAATGTGCTATGTGTTTAAATACTGGCTTCAAGACTGGGTCAATAATAACCAAGTCATTTTAGGTCCATTCCCAGCACTAGTCGCATGTCTTTTTATAAATCTTGGCAAAGATGCCATGGGTGAATAGAAAGAGGTTTCTAACTGTGGGTCTCAAAAATACTATGACCAGATGGATCAAAAGGAATTCACCCATGACCATGGTATTACTCTTTCATGTTTAAATAATCCCAAGCCCTTATAATCCATTACATTGCCTTTGGATACTACATCAACATCAACATCCTTTCCTTCATCCTCCTAGAGGAATAAGAACTGATGATGCATAGGAAAACAAATCTCTCCACCTGTGCCAAACCATTCATGTACTCTTGGTGAATTCGTTACCTTGAAGATAGGGATTGCACCTAGAATCCACAAAAAATGGAGGATTATTCATGTGATGAGAATGGTTATGATGAGGTCAATAACATCGAACTAGTGAACACTTACACGGCTCCCAATGACAGAGAGCATTGGACAGACCCTCCCAATTTCCTTGGTCGCCACTAGTGTAATTGAATCCATGGGAATGTGATTCATTATAATACATTGTCCAATGCTTCTATCCAAGCCATGAACTCCACTAAGACAAGATAGTAGGCCCAACATAGAGCTTAACATGTGAAACCTTCTCATCTTTTTTTGTCATATTCATCCACCCAATTTTTTGTATTTTTTGATCTGGAAGAGCCACCGTGACCATTATATGATCATCCATGGTCCACTGGGGAAGGACCTCAGTCATCTTGACATTAGTCAGTAGCCACTCTATACAGTTTACTAGTGAAAAATGGGACATCCCTTGTAATAGGCAGAATCTTCGGGTTGGATTAGCAACACCCGCCATACATCCACTAGTGAGTGAACCCCGGTCAGTAGAAGGGTACATATAGACTAGAAGTATGATGTGCTCAAGAACCTCTCTAGAATTATTTACCAACATTCAATCCTCTAGACTCTCATCATCTTAGAAGATATGGGTGACACCCTCATAAAGGCTTTAAGAATCAATCTCCAATTTGAAACGGAGATTTCAGTCACAGAACCTTTCCATTCTGAGGCAATTGAATTGGTAGAGTGTTAGGACAAAATTTAATTATATGTAGAAGATGAAGGTTCTCCCATTCATGGGATCATACACCCTCTATATATCACTGACAAGATTAATGGCATTGAAGTCTTCCACTGTCTTGTTGACACGGGCTCCGGGATCAATATTATCCTGACCCGGGCACTCTACAAGATGGGGTTGTGTGAAACAGATCTGAGACCCTATTACATGATGGTTAAATGTTATGATAGGACTAATCAGAAACTGGATTGTATGATAAACATGAAATCCCAATTCGGTGGCCTAGTTTCTAGAACTCAGTTCCTGGTTGTCCCGTAGGACATCTCTTACAATCCATTAATGGGTAGTCCAGGGCTCCAACTTCGTCCATCATTCCCTTAATCATATCACCAATGGCTTATGCACTCCCTTAATGGTTAAGTAGGTTCAATCGAAGCTGATGTGTCTCCCTTTGCCTCTTGTAAATCCCACAACCAGGATTTCAACTGCTATAGAAGTAACGATAAGTATGATCAATATAATGAGTTTGAACAAACTACCATTGTGGCTGACCCAAAGATAGGCTAGGATAATACCTACGTCCTTTTGATTCACTAATTGGAAGATGCAAGGCAAAACATGGTGAAATAGTTTGTTGTCTATGGGACGAGGGGGAAGCATGTTCCAGTGTATATGGATGGCCAAAATATCACATCATATTCCTACATAGATCAGGCTATGTAAATACTAGAGCCCCTTACCCCTATAATGTATCAAGATGTCCACTCCATTGCAACGACAATAAGTAAAACATTTTTTGTTTCTTCGGGTTGGGAAAAACCTGATCAAGATTACGTTCCGTTATTGCTTTGATATTATCAAATGTCACCCCTTTGGTCAAAGTCCTAATCAAATCTAGCTAAAAATGTTCATTGTAATGGATTCAGTAGTGAAGCAGTCCCCCAATGAGGCTTCCACTACTACTCATGTAGGAACCAATGTCCCGTTAGGATCATCCAATTTAGAAGAGTTTCCTTCTGCTGATGATCCTCTCACCGTGGATGATTAATATGATTTGGAAGATGCTCTTCTTATATTTGAAGAGGGCGTCTCCACTATTGTTGATGGGCTGGTATAAGTGAACCTCGACAACAATATAGATTTGAAGCCAACAGTTATCAGATTTACCATGTTTTTAGAAGAGAATTAGCAATATTTGTATTTATTGAAATAGAATCGAGATGTATTTGCAGGGAGTTGTGACGATATGCCCAGAGTGGATCAACAGGTCCCACTCCACTGCCCTGGCATCCCAATAAACCATTGTGTGTTTAAACAATATCATAGAAAGATGCACCCCTCTCAGGGATTCATGGTCAAGAACGAGGTTGATAATATCATCAAATCCAAATTCATCAAGGAGGTCCAGTAACCCAGATGGTAAACTAACATTGTTCTCGTTAGGTAGAATAATTGAATGATTAGATTCTACAACATCTTCTGGGATCTCAACCATCACTGTCTGAAAGATGATTTTCCCTATCTGGTAATAGAATTATTGATGGAATCCACTACTGGCTTCCATGATCTCTCCTTCTTGGAATGGTATTCTAGATACAATCAAATTTGAGTAGACCTAAATTATGAACAGTCTACCACCTTCAATGATCCATAAGTTACTATCTACTACCAGGTAAAGCCTTTCTGTCCAAATAATGATGGTTCCACCTATCAACATTCCATGCACTGCATATTCAAGCCTATCCATGGCACATTAGTGGAATTATATATGTTTGACTGGGTTTTTAAATCATTCAAATTCCATAAAAATCTCAAAGTCCTTATGAAAGTGATGGGATTCCTCCGTTCCCGCCATCAAAAGATGAATCTACTAAAGAGTTCCTTTGGGGCTACCTTTGGTAAGTTCCTCAACTTCATTGTTAGGCATAGAGGCATAAAATCAATCTAGAAATGATCAATGTCATCAGTCATATTCCTCCTCTGAGAAGTATTCAACAGCTCTGAGGCTTTCAAGGCCTCTTTTCCAAAAAAACTTCGATTCATCGCAAATATGTATGGAAAGTGTAATCCTTTTTCCTGACTCATGATGAAATTATCCAATTATCAGTGGGATAAACAGTGTCACACTAATTTTGAAGAAATAATTTAGTACCTACTACAACCTCCAATTTTGATGCCTCATGTTTCTGGAAAGTCCCTGGTCCATTATGTGACCACCCATGAAAGGTTCTCAACACACTTCTCACCCATAAGAAAATGAGGGAATATAGAACATTTTATACTATATCATCCACATTATCCTAAATACATAGACTAGATATTAATTTGTCGAGAAGTGATTATGTACCCCTATATTTGGAGTGTGGAAATTGTGATATTACTTACAGCACCATGAGATACATCTGGTGTTCTGAGTGGAACCAATGAAGTGAATTATGAACTACCCCATGTTGGCAGGCCTTTTAGATTGGTGGGATGTGATCCCTCAACAATTTGACATAATATTTTCCCCCACATGGCTATCAAGGTACATGAATTGTCATAATTTCATTCTCCTCATCTTTCCCCCATAGAGTAGTCTCCAGATTATGAATTTCTAGATGAGATAATCCTCTTAGTGGATCAAGTTGTTCTGTGTTTGAAGACTCACTTTGATAGTTCTCCATGAAATCATACTAGAATAAGGCTCAATGAACCATGAATTAATAGGGTAGTCCTAGGTATCATGTTCACCATACCTGAATATTCTATCTTTCCTTATTCATTATTGTTGTTAGATGGTTGAACCAACAAGAAGTAGAGTGTCAATCCATCATCAATGGTCTCAAAATTTCCCTCTATATTGATGTTCCCCACCTGTATATGAAATGGGACTCTGAATAGGTCACCAAGAAGATCAATGGTGACTACTTTGGTAGAAAATCAGTGTGTGCGCCCTAGCTAGAACACACCCATTACTTGATGTCCTAGTTCCCTTCTCGTCTTGAAGATACTCATGTCCCTCAATCATATATCGAATGAGCTAATAACTTTTCCAACCTTACCTCATTTATTTGAGTGCCTCACTTTGATGATCTAATTATCCATGTGGTGCATCAATGGGTCATTACACCTTTTACCTCAGACGACGATGATAATGAGCAGGTAAGCCACCGTACTATCGATTTACCCACATCAAGATCTATAGGTCCACCTACCACTACATTGGAAGAGTTCCCTGACTAGATGAATCCCTTTATAAATTATCTCATGCACAATAATATACCAATAGACTGAAATGAGTGCGAACGATTCCATCTGAGTGCAGTACAGTTTACCCTCTAGGGTGGACCTAGTCTTCAGCAGATCCTCTACAGACGTGGGTTTGATTCGATTCTCCTTCATTTCATACAAGGATATGGTATTTATCATCTTAGGTAGGAATTTCATGTTAGTTCCCATAAGGCTCATTATGATATCCAAAACTATCACATCAAATCTAAAAAATTGTGATATTTTTGGGCCACAATTATATGTGACTATATTGATTTTTTGAGAGGTTATATCCACTCCCAGTCAATTTTATTTCTATTTATCTGCCGCCAAAGCCTCTCCATAACACCAAGAACTCTTGGCACATTGTGGCCTCGAGACTCGATGTAGTGAGACTATACCCACCCACAAAATCTCACCCGTATATGTTCCCCTGACCGCTATAGATATCATTTACAAGTGGGAAGAAGATATTCCATTCAAGGATATCAAGTATCATTATGTCGCGAATTTCATGTTCTCCAATATCATCCACGAAATTTAAGTCTCTCATGCCATCATCACTGATAATAGTACCAACATCTGGGCAGCTGAGCAGAGGAAATTTTATGCCAAGAAAAATATTCATTCTAATCATACTTCTTACAATATTTCACATTAAAATGGGCAGATCAAGGCATTCAACAAAACCATATCTATGATTCTATGAAATATGGTTGGTCAGAACAAGAAACGTTGACTAGAAAAACTCCCCAACACACATTGGGCTTACTGAAAGATGACTCGCAATTCCACCCAGGTGACCCAATATTCATTGGTTTATATAATAGAGGTATTCCTACCCAATAATATTTACATACTTTTACACAAATCAACCATCTATGATCATCAAATGTAATAAATGATTGAAGAAGTATTTCTGGAAAACTAAAAATTCATCGATGAGAATAGGATTCATTCCTTACACCATCAGGATATGTATGTGAACCAGATATCTAGAGCTTTAAATAAGAAAATTAATCTCTGTTTCATTCAAGGTGACATAGTATTGTTGCTAATAAGTCCAATGTTACATGGAAGCAAGAGACCAATATTGAATCCAAAATTGGTTGACCTTATATCTATCACAAGGTTTATCCCAATGGTGTGTAATCTCTGGTCACTATGGATGGTGAGTGCATCACTCCCCCCACAAATGATAAATTCCTCAAGTAGTACATCACTTGAGTTGACATTTTTCATCCCGCAAGATGTTAAACTATTTATGGTCTAATCTCTATGACATTAAACTAATATCCCTTTCATCCTACATGATGATAAACAGCAGTTGGTGAACATAACATATGGTATATACTCTTTTTCCATAAACTAATATCTCCCTCATCCTTGCTGCACCACATTAAACTAAACGGGTACTAACACTCTCCAAGAATCCCATCATTTAGATCTCCCTTACCATTCACATCTAAATGGTCCCCCTTAATGTCTTGTTCTCTCTCCATTATGGCTCACCTACCATTTTGGGCCAACATCACGGTGGATCTCATACAACAATTTTACACAAGTACCACATTTGAAAAAAGGGCCACTGGTTGATGATCAATTATTTGCCTCTATTATATGCCACATGAGATGGATACTATGTTGTGAACTTGTTCAGTAGTTATCATTAATCGTTATTACAATCCCCATGGTCTCCCAAAAATTAGGCATAATGATTCACCTTCATATTCCCTTATTTTTCAAGAACATGACATTAAACTAGGCATCCATGGCCCAAGGTCTAAGAATTTAAACTAATATCCACATCCTTATAGTATATGTTGGAATTCCTATAAATTTCATCTTCAGTTCAAGCCATAGTTTTTAGAAGCCTTCTATTTCTCTTAGCCTCTTAGGTTAGGTTCTCTCATGATTTTTTTGTGTGGTGTGGACATTCATTGTCTTCATTTACATCAAGTATTTTTATCACACCATGAACATTCCCTATAGAACCTCGTTCTTCCACATGTTTCCAAACCATATGATTACAAACTATGGTGTGGTCCCATATGACATTATTATGTTGCATCTTTTCTGTAAAACATTAATTTTCATGGGACGTTTCTATCACATGACTTTAAATAGTGAAACTCATCCTAGTCGTAAGACCAAAAATGTCAATGAATAATGGTGTCCTTGCCTGACAGGGCATCATGTTTTCATCATTCATCCACTATTTTTTTAATCTAATATATGGATTGGTTCCTATAGAGACACATGGATTCTCCATCATGGGTCTTTTACTAAAAAACACAGACACTAAAGAAAAAACTAGATCTATAAAATGCACATCCTTTCTATGTATGGGCTGGACCTGCAAAATAATCGCTTTTATAACTATGGGTTTCTTGATTCCCATACATATAGAATATGTTGGAAGGCTTAAGATTTTATCTACGGGTCCATCCCCAAGTACCTCAAATCCTTCCTTCTTTATGACCCCTTTTCAAAAACTCTGTTTGAAGTACATGGTGTGGGGTGTACATTATATTTCATCATTCTCATTAGGTTTATAATATCCATTCCATGTACCTCCCTTAAATTATCTCCCATCAATTTTCCCCATCCTTACTACATGATGTTAAAATATACAGATATCAAGAACTATGTATGGATTGATTGACACATCTATGGGATATGTTGGAATTCCTGGACATGTTGCCCTTAGGTCCAGCCTCAGGTACTTCTATTCCTTCTTCGGACTCCTTGGTGTGGGTTCACTCCTAGGATCATTAAGGGTTTGGTATGTGGACTATTTTTTTCATCATTCACATTGAGTTATTATGAAATTTCATATACACATCTCTCTTGAGAAACCTCAACCCTTGGGTCCTTACCACATGATGTTAAGCTTCATGGAATGCCCATAACTACATTTGTATTGATTCACATACTTATGGGAATCATATGAATTCCCAAACATTTTGTCTTTAGGTCTAGCCCTATGTTTATCAATACATTTTTCATTTTTCCTTCACTTACCTCCTCAAGTCTCCCACCCTTAATTGGACCCCTAGACCCTTTTTATGCCTCACCAATACGCTCAAAAGAACTACAATTTAGAACCTAGAGTGTTGGATTCTCCATGGACAAGATTTCATCCATCTGCATGCTTCGTGTCTCCATTTATTTGTGTCTCCATTATCTTTCCTATCAGAACGAACATCCATCATATATCAGTGGTCAACGATCTTTTTTTTCCATTTCAGGTCATAAGATATGGATGTTATGTTCTTAACACAGTAAATAGTTATCCTAAATCATTACCACATTCCCATTACACCCTAAATATTGGTCTCTTGATTCAAATCCATATCTAGTCAATCATTTTCTAGTGAAATTTTGACACCCTTGGTGTTATCCATCCATGCACCTTTTTGCATTAAATGGAAGAATAAACATCATAGGGTCATCTTTTAATTCACACTGTATCCCCCTACTAAGTATTCTACGTGTTGTAATGATCTTTTCCTCCCTTGTTTCCCACACAGATCATATTTCACATTGGCTAAGTGATATGGGTACGGTTTATGTCTGCATGGAAGAACCACATTTTTTACAGTCTCAGCTCTATGGCCATAAACTAAGATTTCTTGCATCCCTATCGTATGACATTAAACTATGTCTTCTTCATCCAGGTTGTGTGTTGATAAAGACCGATTCTTATAACGCCTTCATTTGAGATTACATTCTCCCTATGGAATTGGACATACTCAATTCCATATTTAGGAACTACTTGTTGATTGATTCTCAACATTGTGGGATATTTAGTGATGCTCGGGCACAATTCCTTCAGGTCCAGCCACCGAATTTTGAACCTGGTCCGTCCACTTTTTTTATGTATGGTTCCACTCTCCTCAAAAAGTTGTGATATAGTATGGATTTTTTATGTACTACCCATGTTGGGTGTACCTTGTGGCACTAAGATTCACCTCTCGACATCATACGGTCTGATCTCTATGACCTTAGACTAGGAGCTTCGATCGTAATGTCCATCCATTTTGACTTTGAACCGAGAGTGTTCATTCTAAACTATGAGGTGTCGTATGAGACATGTTGTTCATCATTCACATCATGTTTCCAATAACCACATTTCATATTATCCTTATGATCTTCTCATCCATTGTCCATACTGTATGATGAAAAAATACACAGGCATGTCATGCGCTCTTGACATTAAATTTGGAACAATACGGTCTGAGCTCTACAACATTGAGAAATGTTTCCACCCACATTTGATTTAATGTCTTCAAACTATATAAATTATATGATATTCATAGTTAAAATAGGATAACTATCCCTTTTGGAATATAACACCTTATATCACCTCAAAAAACTATGTCTGGATTGATTCCCATCCTTTTGGGATATGTAGTGATGTCCATACTTCCAATATGTCGGCCAAACCCAGCCAATATCACCTCCCAAGCCCCTTCTGCATGTGTTCTCCAAAAATTATGTTCTGTTCTGTGGACTTATTCGGTCCGAATTAATTAAAGGTTTATAATAACATTTCCATGAACATATTTTGAGATTTCCACTCCATGCGCTAGACCTCCATAATGCTTAAACTACATGGTTAATTTTCGTGCTTCACCCATGCCATCATTTTTTTAATTATCATTCACATCAAAAGGTACCCCCTAACTGTATGGATGCTATTTCTCAATGCACCCCTACCATCATGGGCCCACACCCTAAAGTATTTCAGAAAAAAATTTAATACAAGTCCCTTTTCTCGAGTGTGGTCAGCAGGGGACCCTTATTTGTTTGTTCCCATTATAGGCTAACAAAAAATGGTTACTATTTTTTGAGGATAGTCAATTGTTATCCTTCATCATGAGGAATCTCTTATTTTATCCCAAATATTAGATGTTGTGAGTCACATGCTTAATGTACCTTTCATTTTTATATATCCTCGACACCCTTGGAGGTGTAACTCTATGCATTCACACACATTGAGTACAAATGTTGGTTCATCTAAGATTTTCTGAACCAGAAATTTACTTTACACCATTGAGATCTCTCATTAGATGTGGAATGCCTAACAATGCTCCTTGTTTCCTACACCGAGCATGTCTCACATAGGCTTAGGGGATGGGTTGGGTAATTCCCAAATACAAGACTATGTTACCTGTTGGTCTTATATTATGACCTTAATCTATGACACTATCATTATCACCACATGATGTTAAACTATTTAGAATAAAAAGAACTATGTATGGTTTGATTGCATCACTTGAAAGATACATAGATACATTTGAGAATCTTATCATCTAGTCCATGCGATTAATTTTACCCTCCATGTCATGGCTTTCTCATCCAGGGCTTCCCTTTTGGGAACATGTAGTGTGATGTGTACCTCTCTAGTCCTCATTCATGTAGGGTTATGAACCGCACCATACATTTATCCTTTGGGGTATCCATGTCCTCGATGAATGAATTTATACTATGGTCCTACCCTGAACAAGTTCACGATTGCACATGAAAATTATTGGACGTGTTAGATTCCTCTCCAGATAGGATTTCCTCCACCAGTGTCGGTCTCTGAACACACTATGTTCAAGAACTATGTTTTCCTTGATTCTCATCCTTATGTGATATGTAGAAATTCCCAGGAATTTCAACTTAGGCCCAGCCCAGGACAATTAATATTCCGGGTTCTTTTACTATAATCTTGGATCAAGCTCCATGACCACATACTAGGAGTTCCAAGTCCATATAACATGGCATTAAACTATTAGGAAGGGGTTGTGCAGTATGACCTTAAACTATAAGCAATGTACTAATAATACGATGTTAAATTATTCCAATCATTGTACTCATTGTTTGATGATAAACTGTATTCTGATCCTACCCATTTACAAAACATAAAAAAGTATATCATCCTTGGTCTTCCCTAGAGAGTTCCCACGCAGAAGTTGGCCTGATCTCGATTCAGACCAATACACTCACCCGAAGAATTTTTGACACGGTGGCATAATTCTATGAGTGTTGGACTCCATTCAAACAACCCATCACTCCAACCTGTATATCTTATTTGGATCCTCGCCATCTTCCACATATTATGGGACCCCCATATGGCATGGATTCTCATCGTTTTAGCTTGCCTACGATTTATGTCCAACATCTGAAATATATTGGATGACATTTCATGTATGGTCTCGTGTTTTCAAATATAGTCAGTGGATGGCCCTCGTTTGTTTGTTCACAGTTATGGCTAACATGATATGTATACTATGTTTTGAATATGATCAATAATTATCATTATTCATCATGTTGACTCTCACTATGTTGTAAAATTTAGGCATCTTGATTCACACTTCCCTTTCCCCTTTGTTCGGATTGACTCTAATGCCCTTGGAATTACCCTGTTCATGAACTATATCATGTTTGAAATGTAATTTGGGTTATTCTAGGAACCTTATCCTCTATTTATGGTTTATCCATCAATCCAAGTATTTTGATCGGTTATTTAACAATGGAATACCCCGGAATATTCAATGGATAGCTAGAACTCTCATACCCAAAATGGATGATTATGAAATCTTACCAAGTTTTTCACACCGGGTATGACCCACGTGATTTCGGGATTAATCGCTAGTTAATAAAAATTTATGAGCTAGATACCCTAATTAATAAATGAAAACAACTATTAATTCCATTAATGTAGCTCAAGATGAGTAAATAATGGAGAAAACATGTTTCATATGTTGGGACAAAACCCAACCCATATAGATCATCTTCTTCAAATGACTTTTCCAATACATCCACCTTGTGGTATGTGGCCTCTAGAATTTCCTCCCACTCCACATGTTCTATTTCTTTATTAGTATTTGTGGAGCAAAGCTCATTTTCTTTGACATGTGTTCACTCCTTCTCGACTTGGAATTCAATCATTAGATGCCTTACCTGTACTTCTTGCTCCTGGGAATCTTCTAGATGGGCCTTCAACTATTCAATGGGCTTATATTGTCTTAAAATAAATAATTCTCTATTGTTTTCCTTCTTCTCAACTCAACAAAATTCCTACTCTGCCCCATTAATCTTCAAGATATTATCGGATTCCTTATAAAATCGGGGAATATTGGGAAATTGGCTACTCTCTTGTATTGTCTCATCCAAATAATCACGTACTATTGAATAAAGACACTGAGCATCCACCCCTATGACAAAGACAAAGCATATCAATATGCGAATTAACCCCCTCTCGTTCATCCATCCTTTATATGATTGACTAAGGTGAAATTTGATTCATTTTTATGCTTTAATTAACATAAAATGACTCTCCTTCGATGCATTAGGATCTGAGTCATCAATATCTTAAGGATCAATAATTCTAAACTCTGGAAAAATACACAGGATTTCAGTGGTTGGGTCCTCTACTGGCCTACTTTCTTCTTAAGCAACATGACCCCACTATCCAACAACTCAATCCTCATAGTAGTATCACCCATGATTGTAGCTTCATGCTCATTGGGTTCTAGGGTTAGACTAGTTGGAATGATTGGCTTTACATGAACTCACACATTCATTGCTAGAGATCCTACAGATGTTCTAGACTCAAGAGTTTTCAAACCTCTAGTCATTCAATCACTTCATTAGGAATCAATATAATGTCCACATGAGTTCCCCATAGAAATATGTGATCTTATAAAGGTAGAAACATACATGATCCAAACACAGTGGTGTCTATTTCATGATTCACAGTAAGATATTCGACCACAATAGATCCCTTGATGATTGTTAATTCTATTATCCACACTGGCTCCATCTGAATGGTGGGAATATCTTGAGACTCTTAGGTAACCATTTTATCCCCTCATGTTGGCTTGTCGCTGACCACTACAGTCATGGCTTGTCTTTCAACCAATTCTAATGTGGTCGGACCTCCACCAGGATTGATCCTAGATGAAAATTAATGAGGATGTACTTCCACATCCGTTGGATCATTTTCTTCACCTTTAGGGGGGAGATTCATGGATATCATCATTGACGTGTTCTTGGGTAGGGAAGTGTTGGTTAGTGGATTTGAATTATGAAAAGTAAAACTCCAGTAGAGACGAGAGTTGATAATAATGCTGAGTTATTCGAAAAGTTCTGTGTTAGAGATTATGATTTCACCGATCTCACGTGGGATTCCCTAAAAGATGGCTATTTTCTGAGGTATTTCTCCTTGAGGACCTTCACCCCAAACCCCCTTCACCATATCCCCCTTCATCCTTTTCCTTCTCTTCTTACACTTCTTATTTTTCATCACCTTCTTCTTCTTCTTCCTCCTTGTCTTCATCCTCAGACATCAGTTTTTCAGGGTTGTGCTCTTGGTCGAGCATCACATTCCCTGGGAGATTTAGTTCTTCAAACCACCCATGTTGGAATGAATAAATATCCAGGGATACTAGGTATTCATGTTAGAGATGAATGTTGACCCTCTCTACCACTTGGATATTCTTGTGTCTTGTAGTTCAAGACCATTGCACAACAATTTCCTCCACAACTCTTCATTGAACATAGATTGTCGTAGCATCCTCCAAGACGACCAATGAGACGGGGAAATAGAGTCAGGTCAGCTTTAAATTATATCTTTATTTATTCCTTGGGATCTCCCAAGCTGGCACATGAGGATGCACACGGGACCATCTCTATTCAGTAGGCGATAGAACATCCCCACCTAGCGATGCTCCTAGCGAAAAAGTTACATCCCATGTTTTTTCAACTGCTTGAATTATAAATGGTCTCATCTCCCAAGAAGTCCCTTGTCTGCTTCCTCGTTGTCTGAACTCCACACTGTCCACCTATATTTGTCAAATGAGTTTCTACATAATATATTACGGAAATACAGTGATATAATGGTTTTCATACACCATATATGAACTGGAATTAACATCATTAGGTGGAAAGGTGATGAATTAAACAAAAAATATAATCAGGAACAAGAGACACAATTGGTGAAGGATGCATGGAGGCCACTCTTCCCAAACCCCTGTAAAAACATTCTTTGGAGTCTGATTCATGTACCTGAATATCCTGGCACACCTTGTCAGTACATAGGGTTCAAAAATGATTTTTCCATTGATTTGGGATACCATCTCATTTCCCATGATGGTTTTCATGTATTCTCTATAATCCAATGGAAATCTCCAATTATCTACCTTCGAGACAACATGGATCTAAAACGGATGAATGTTGATGTTTTCATGATTTCCAATCATGAGTTTTATCTTTTCTTTAACTATAACCCAATGAATCCCAACAATATTCAGTAGAAATTCCCAAGACTATTACCTGGAGGGAGGATGGTATTTGAGAAGTCAGACCCTCTACAATGAGATGCCACTGATCCATGATGAATCTTGAACGGTACACATATCCTCCTAGGTAGAATTCCTCGAGATCTGAATACCCTAATGTTGTACAACCTATTCAATAAAAGAACTCATATATTGACCATTATATAGACCCCCATGATTCTGGCCATCAATAGTGTCCCAGGACGAACCCACATTATCGTGTCCCTCACTGAGAGCAGCCACCAGGTCATAAATTCAAAAAATGACCCTCTATAAAGTACATTCATTCATCAACTTTCGTTTATCCCGAATCACTATGATTAGTACTATCCGTCTTCTAAGACTATCCAGTATGGTCTTCCCCCCCCCCCTCTACGATGTGTTCGGGAACTACTACCATCGGCTATACGTTTTCACTTATTTTTACTACATCAGAAATAGACCGAACCAACTCAGATAGGATATATCTATAGGGATCTAATCGATATTCAGTGTCTCCTTATATATCTACAACGGATGCCATTTCAAAATGGGGTTGTGCATCTAGTCCCCCTAAACATTCTCTATTGGAAGTAACTATTCATACTAACACCCATCTAGGTGAATTACACCAAAGAAATGGATTTCCCAAAGACAGATGTTGGCCTACTCATGGTGGAGATGAAAGGTGTTTTTTTCGGGGGACCATCGACAGAACAACTCTAGCACTAGGTTTGGCTGACCGTAAAAACAGAATTGCGTAGTCCATACAACTTCAAACAGTCTTGTAGACCGTGGCTCCACCCCAAAGTCATTGCATGTCTAGAATACCTAGTAATCCAATGAAGATTCACTTGCAATGTTTTCCCCTAACCATAAGTATGATTCCTACCAACCATTGGTCTCATCAGTAATACTTCTTCTGAAGGTGCTCGCATCGTGGCTAGAGATTCCTTAAGAGCTGGATCTCTCCCCAAAATAGTTATGGTATTCAGATTCAGTAAGTAAAGAACCATGTTTTGTGTTTCCCTTGTGGGGTGAATGTTTCTTGAGATGTTTTATTATGGAAGGTTATTCTCGTGTGATACCCATGACCAGGGAATGACGGTCTCAAACCCTGGAATAAATATATCTTCCTGAATACAAATTTTCTATATCAGTTATCTGTTACTCAAAACATAATAATTTTGAGCTAGCGTCAACATACCAAAAAACATCTGATTATTGGGAAAGACAATTATTACTATAAGAAAATGAGTGTTTTCTATCATTTAGTTCCCCCTTGTAGAATGATCAGCTACCCCCTCAATGTTGTTTTGTTAACCATCCATTTTTGTTGGATTACAGAATCGATAGTGGGGTTTGCGCAAAAGAATGGGGATTTGGTGTGTCTTGTAGGAGGGTTCACACAAGAAAGGCGTTATCCTCAAAAAATTCAACCATGTCTGGTGCGCACAAGATTCCAAATGAGTGTGAAATAATCTACATCTATGCAGATGGCATCTACCAAATTCAAGAACCACCACACAGAAAGTATGATCTTTCTCACCTGAGAGAAAAGTCATCTATCACACAGGAATGTCAATGTAGAGAGACTCCCTCGAACAGAATATTGATAGTCATGGAATGGATCATTTAATGCAGGGAAGTTGTTTACACTCTGAATGGGTATTTCTTCATGTAGTAGCCAACATACACTCTACTATTAGGTGTTTCCCTCGGAATTTGACCTTCATGTCCCCTTTCATCTAAGATTCCATGGGGGAATTTATTGGCACCGAATCTTGGTTAAAGACATGAATAGAAATATTGGAGGTAATTAAAGGTATATTTTGTATCAGAGACCATTCTGGAGACACCCCCGAGAGGTGCATGTATGATTCAAGGTCAGCGGGCAAGATTAGAAATTGCATGAAAAATCATGGGTTCCCAATGTTATGTAAAATGGATTCTTCCTCACCATCAGTTTGAAAAATAGGCATTTCAGAAGTGCTAATGAAATTTAGATGACGCACAAGAATAGGGCACACATGAAAGATATTTCCTGCCCTATGCGATGTCCAATTCGACCAGCACGAAGGCCAACTAGCACGTTGAGACCAATGTTTTCATCTATAAATAGAAATTCATCCTCTCATTCTGGGTTACCATTATGGAAGACAAACCATCCATCCTATATGAGATACAAAACACCTTATAATCCTATATGCAATACATGGCCTTAATGTACTAGATCATATGTGATAGGTATCCCATGGGTCCTCCTTCAGGGGTGACCCCCAGGGCATGATCTTTAACCACATCCATTTACTCACAAAAAACTGTTCCAAAAATATACTTATTGAATGAATGATTTTCCTATGATCAGTACCTCTTGGGACAATATTCCCTAATTTTTCATGAATACATTCATCTTTAACACAACCCCTCATATTGGGGTCATTCCTTTAATCATCTGTGAAACCCTTCCTATATGTTTAATGTGTCGTCCTTACCCCAATGAACCATTTCCGATCCCTTGTCTTGCGTTAACTTCCCACGTCAAGCCCTATAATCTCATACAACGAGTTTTTAGTGTCCCTGAGTGGTGCTTCCCATTGTTTTTTCATACATTTTTCTTCATCTCAGAGTTATTATAATGGCTATTACTTATTCGCATAGCCATAGTAATGTGGACCCTTCAATGGATCACCCGATAACCCTGAATGAATGAATTTTATGGTGTCATCCCCTTACACAGGGTTTAATGTATGCTAGTTATGTTTGTCTTAGGGGTGAGGAGTGAATCCTAACCTTCTAATCCATAGGACATTAAACTTATAAGAACCCATTTCTGCGACACATGATGTTAAAATTAGATCATTTCGTACTTGAAAACCCTTGAGAGGATAATGAAGGGGATGGACACCATCACCCTCTCACTCTCTAACCCCTCTTCACATTGTCTCCATACACACCGCGGGCAGTCTCTGCTTTAGCCCGGACCAAACATGTTAGGGTGATCCCTATATGGTGTCCATATCCTCCTCGTATATCTGTAACTCTACTTAGGTTTCCCCCTCGAAGCAATCCACAAATACTATTTGGGATGCTAACCATGCGTAATCCCCACACCATTCCTCTAGAACTCTCATTTTTCAATACGATCGTCCGGTCTTTTTTTTCCTCTTGTTTCTCACATAGAACATGACTCGTGTGGGATTAGAGTAAGCATCGATCATGAAATACTCTATGTGAAACCTTAATGTGTGACCTCCAATCCCCTCTCTACCAAACTAAATGGACATTGATCATTTCCCTTTTTGAGAAAGGTACGTAGGAAGCCTCTATGAGGTTCACGTTCATCACCCATCCATCCCGAAAACTTCATGTCAGTTCACCCTTGTCCCGCATGAAGTTAAACTATTTTCCCCTCCCATCAAAAATGCTAAAACGTATTCTTTCAAACCATGTGGGTTTGGATACTAGTCTCCAAGTTAAGGTACGTAGGAATCCTCCCTGAAGACCAACCCAAAACACTAGTAACCATCAGGGTCCCCTTTGTTGGGACCCATGTCTTTGGTCCACCCATTTTTGGTGTTATACTAGTTTTCACATAGCTTACCATGTGTATGCCCCACACTAAATCCCTACTCCTCTAACCAAGAGTGTCCCTCATGTGATGAGATGTTAATCACGCGTAAGACTCAGTGTGTCTTTTGGTTACATTCCTTTATGTACACTATGATTCCAAGCCCCATACTAAACTACATAGTCTCTGATTCCCTACCACTGAGATATGTAGGAAGCCTCTTTTAGGTTCCAAACAATCACTCATGTCCCATCCAGTTCTCTCTTTTGAGACATTGTTCTTTGGGAAGATCACTCCTTAACATGTTGGAAACATTCCCTTCAGGTACCAATCCATGCATTCATTCTCACGAGCCACCTCCTCAGGTGACGCATCTCCCTTTCTTAGAACAAAATGGAAATTGATTCCCTAGCACACTGATACATAGGAAACCACTTCGAGTTTCATGCCCAATACAATCAGCTCTACTCATTTTTTCAATTTTATACCAATTAATTTTATCCTTCTACACTTCATCCATATCCATCTCAAACATTACTCGGGCCACCACATCTTAATGAAATCATGCCTTCCATTTGTACATCTTACAATGTGTAAGCACAATTCATCTTATTAATCGTTGTATCACACAGTCCACTAATAACATGTAATATCCAAAATGTCTTCATCATGTTTTCGATTGTGTACAACAGGATCCAATGATTCACCCTCCAAAAATACATGAGTTTTGATACCTATCTTAAACATAGGGTATATATAAACCCTCAATGAGGTTCAATCCCAGACAATTGTAAACCTTGACTACTAAAAATAGTGCTTTTATATGTTCTCAAATCTACCTTTATAAAAGCTCGAAAAGCACAGTTAATCGTGGAGAAGAGAGGGGGTCCCCTTTAACAGTGCTAAAAAGTGCTAATAATGGGTGACCTTTGATGGTGATATTTTGAGTACTGGTAAACTCCCATTTTTTCAGTAAAATATTAAGCACGGATAAATTCCCAATTTATCAGCACTTAATTAGCAATAAAAAATTCCATGTTGCATGTGCTGTGTTATTATTTAACAGCACACCCAGCTCCTGCACATCACCAGCGCAACACCAGCACAAAAAATACACATCACATGCAAAACTCTTATATAGAACATGTATACCTATACCCCTATACACTTACACACAAATAACACATGAACTAAACAACTCAAAACAACACCTACACACAAAACAGCTGCACAAAACAACACCTTCACAAACATATCATAGAATTACAAAATTGTACCACAACAGAGGGTCGAAAATCCCCTATATATTTACTTGACACCATGAATACAAAGGAACACATTTCTATATACATTTAAAACAATTTTTTATATGGATACAATTACAACTATCTAACAAACAGTTTAAAAAAAATTAATGTTTCATTCTTTTTTCATTTGTTAGCCACTCTCATAAATTTTCGTATGTGGTATTAGTTCCCGAACAAGGCATCTGGAATCATGAAAAACTTTCCACAAATATAAAAAACGAAAATTATATTATTGATACACTAATGAAATAAATTAAACATTTATATGAAAGAATAAATTAATAAAATGTTAATTTTTAACAAAAAAGACGCATATGGAGTTATATTAGTCACAACGTGCATCTTATTTTGCTGGAGTTTATTCCTACATGTCACAAATGAGTCATAGATCATTTTTTTAAAATATTAAAACAATATAAATCTATTTGCTTAGTTTTGAGTATTTCACTTGTTCTTTTGAGTATGTTAGGACTGTGTACATATCAGATGTTTTGGTGCTTTCATCCCCTTGCACGTGGGATAGACTATGTTTACAACAGTAGTAAATTGATGTTTTACTTGTCCCTTTTACAGTTGATTTTTTTCCACCACATGTGGAACACTTGGGATAGATATTTATCCATTATGTTGATTTTTACACTTGTAACAATATGGAAATAGAGGTTTGATTAGGCATCATTATGGGAATATAGGATTATATGATGTATGTTTTCTTATAATTTTAATTGGGAACCTAGATTTAGCTAAGAGGGGCTGGGCTATTAAATTTGTCAGCAAAGAATATAAATATTATTTTCTTAATTAACAAATTTTTATGGCATTCTACTTAGCCAACCCAAACATGTGGTTCCAATGTGGTTGCAATGAGATAGATCAGGAGCATTGTCTTCAAAATCTGGCCATAGAATCCTCATTCCCCAAGCCCAACATAATCGGTAGAACAATATTCTTTGGATCAAGTGTGTCCCCTAGAAATTCAACATTCTTACATGGAGGTTGAGGAATAGTGCCATTTCCATGGATGTCGATATCAAAAAATATTTTATCTCGACTATTTCCCTCTACTCGTGTTGCAATGATCACAAATAGAAATGTATGGAGAATCTTCTCTATGAGGGGGTCTGGGCGTTTGGGCCATTCGAGAGAGGGGGTCTAGGACCAAGAGATCTGGAATACATTTGGTGCATTCAATATTGTGAACAATAGAAATCCAAATGATGCACCTTTCATCACCTGCTGGCTTAAAGAATGTGGTGATAATGGGGTGGAATGGATGGAAATGACTATTATTTCTCATGCAGATGTGTGGTGTATTTGGAAATCACATAACAAAGCGTGCAATGAATGGATCCTCTCCTCACGGTGGGCCATCTTTTCTCGCATCCTCTGCCTTCTTCTGGATCTGATCAAATACATTAAGGGATGGAATGATGATCTCTCACACAAATTTCTGCAACCACTTGTCCACCATCTCCCTTCTATTATCTCTCAAAGAAATTGGGACTGATGGAATCCCCCTTCTTACGGTTTGAATCTCAACACAAATGAATCCTATTCTAAGAGGATCAGGAATGCTTGAGGGGTGGTCTATGATGCCAGGGGGTCATTTGTGTTCACCTAATCAGTTTTAAAGGGAAAGGGTACCTCAATCTAGGATGAGGACCTCACCATCTATTTAGGACTTTCCCTTTACTGGTAGGGGGACCACATCATCTCCAAATATTAAACAAGCTCCCGCTTTCTCCTCAACTTGTTACAACGCACATTCCCTACACCTTGTTCCTTCCCATTCTCCATCAAGAAAGCATTGATTATTCCAACAAATAACCAGGAGAATAATATGTGGCATGAATGGAATAAGGAGTCAGATCATATGGTATCAATTGTTTCGCAATGTGATCATGTTTTGAAAGAGTGTCATGTGTGCGACCAAATGATCCTTTTGTAGAGGTTCTAGAGGAAGCCTCATCGGACAGGTCGGAGCTAGAGAATATGGAAGACTCATGGATCTAAGGTTAGATTAAGAGATGTATCAGGAGTGGGTTGTTGGGATTTATCTACACATGGATGTCTTGTAAAATATATTGGGACCAAATAGTTTGATCAATGGATACTGGCTGGTGGTGCTCTGTAGGGATCCCAAAACATAGGTAGTCAGCATCAGGCTAGAATCACACTATCAAGTTATTAGGGTCATCAAAGGATGGTTATATAATGATAGTTAGCGGTACATTGTGGGTGTGACTGCAGTTTATTTATTTTGTATTTGGTCGGTTTTTGTGCATGAGGTGCATGGGTGTTGTTTTTGGACTAACTAGTCATTAGCTACTAGGTTTCCACATATTATGATGTGATATGTTTATATATATATGTGAGGTGAATTGGAAATGAGATTTTTGTGGGAATGAAAGCGATGTAGATTTTTATGTGAGGTGTGTATGCTTCTGGGCATTGATGTGATGCAGGTTCTATTTGAGTTGAGTAGTCACCCATATTTTGATGGGCATGAATATGTATATATGATGACGGTTTATTTGAGATATTTATGAGATGCAGGATTGTATGATCCATGTTTATTATAGATTCACGGTTATATTTATCTAACCATATGGGGCGGTAAATCTATGTGATCCCTTTTTTCCTATTTTTAGGGAAGTCATCTAAAACACCATTTTTATCCAATTCAGATCATTTTTTTGGACGATATCAAATGAGTGAGTGCATACTAGTACAAGGTTGGTGGTTCCTAGATTTTTCATTGATTTTTAGTGTTTTTGGGGTGTGTTCATATACATTGTGTGGGTTTTCCAACTGAGAACATAATTAATAAAATACATGATTATTAAATTGTTCTAATTATTATATGAGATGCATATGGGCATGCTCTTGCTCTACAATGATTTGTTAAGTTGGGTAAGAGGTTTGGACTATCTTGGAACGTTTAGGCCGAGTGTAAATATAAATTAAATAGAATTGTAATATTGGTTGCATGATTCTATGGGAATGTAATGGGATTGGACTTAGGATTGAGGTAGGTGCTGATCATTTGGATTGAGGTAACATGGTTAGTCTGGTGGGGCTTGGCTTAGATACATGAAGTGAAAATGATCCCCAGGTTGAGGTTACTTGGTCATCGTGATTTGAGGTGACTAAGTCATCTAGACATGGTCATGGCCCCCGAGACTTGAGATGGTGTTGACCATCATGATATTAGGGACATGATCATAGGGCTAGTTAATCTAATACCAACTATATAGACCTGAACATTTCATACATTGATATCACAAATGAGTAGATTAACATTCCTTACATAAATGAAATAAATTTACCATTAATATCAAATAATTAATTAATTCTATGGACAATGATTTTACTGTGAAAACATCAAGATTACCTCTGTGATTAAGCATACACAGCGTCGTTTCTCTTCCCTCTAAGGATTATCACATGAAAATAAATCTTCTAAAATTTAAAAACATTATAATGAATAATGAATATCAAGTAAACATTTAATTATATAATTTTTCATTAAAATAGACATATTATATCAGAACCTCTCCTTAAATCTTCCCAAATGTTTTATTTGGACATGATATAAGAAAATAACAAAATTAACGATTCTTTGTGCAATTTACTATGGTTGGTTGACAACCACTTATCATTACATCTGATTTGAGCTTCTGATCTGTCATCCCCATGATGCACTAATCTGATACCATCTCTATGATATCATCATCAAGCGTTCGCTTTTCCTTCTTTTCCTTCACCCATTTAACTAGTACATGGGTGAATGAAGAGAAAGAAAATTGAATGTTGATTGATGATATCTTAGAGATGGTGTCGGATGAGATCATCATGGGGAATCCAGATCAGATAGTCAAATCATATGTTAAGGTAAGTGTTAATAATCCAACAGTAGTAAATAATCCTCTGTTTTGTTATTAAATTTGTGAGTGTTGCACAACCAATTTTCTTACAACACACTACATCAGTAGAAAGACCTACATAAATGACCAAAATATAGAATATAAATGATCCATTCCATAATATTTTAGGTCTAGTGCTTTTATAAACATGGAACCATAATGAACTAGTTCATAAGAGTCTCTCATTATGTTGTACTTTACTAGAAAGTCAAATCATTTATAATGCCGTTCTTCATAACCAAAGGATATAAAACATAATAAAAGGTGATCATATAGGCTCAATAAGTGTCAAAAATGTATATATCAATTGATCATATTAGGATAACACATGTAGTGGGAATTCGACTTCATCCTATTTTTGTACAATCTTTCATTAGGTATGATTCTCATTCATTTATAAACACATCAATAACATCTTGTGAAGATGAGTTTTATTGACAATCATGGTAGTGCTTAAAAATATAAATAAATAAATTATTAATAAAATTTTTAAATGAACATGTAATTATATTTGAAAATAGATACTCAAGGATGCTAGTTTGTTGATGAAATACGATCTTCTTCATAAATTTACAAACATAATAAATATAATCCTTTCAATTTGTTTGTTTTGGACACTATATAAACATTGAGAAAAATAAGTAAATTGTTTTGATATGTTTTTGGATTGTGCAATATTATTATATAAAACAGATTACATATCTAGTTTTTGATCTTGTGGGAGTTCATTTCATTAGGCACTTGATCCATTCAATGATGTAAACAATATTAATGCACCATTGTATCAAAACAGAATCCTCCTTACAATTTAATATAAATTATATAACTATAGGTTAAGATTTAAAATGATGGATCCGGTGTATTACAAAATTAAAAATGGTATAATGTGTGGTCGGTTTGTTTCATATCCATGAATTGAATATTGAAAATCAATATTTAGAGTATCCAAATTGACCGTAGTAATCATCCAATGTTGCATATGTACACAAAAGGAATAAGAAAAGTATGAAATGAAAATATATTTGATATGATTAAATTATAGAGTTCTACCCCTGCATCAGTGATAATAAAAAGAGTCTGTCATCCATAATTTTGTTTTCAAATGATTTGTGCTTGGATGAAATTATTTCACACTCTATCATAATTCATTTCTTGTTTTGATGAGGTGTTGTGAGGACTAATGAGTCCAAATTGTTATTCATAGGGAAATCCCATCAATTGTTTATCATATATATGCCTTTGAAAAATATGAAATGTATTTTGTAATAATTATCATTATATATCAGACATTGTAAATTTAAATCATGAAAATATACTGAATGTAAACATTTACAATCGAGGCAGCTAGCCATTCATACTTGAGGATTTAATTTACATTTTCAGCAATAATCAAAACTGTTTTTCCCTCTTAGTACATATTTTTTTTCAAAATATACTGTTTTATTATTGATTTCTATCAACATTGTATTCACATGAGCCTATAATGACATTAATTTTTGATATAGAGCATCTATGGTGAATGTGATATCAATAGATCGTTTCAAGTGGCTGGATGATCTTTGAGATAATATTGAGCGGATATTTTATTTCAACACCTTATCTTTTTCATTATATAATAACATTCATTAGTTCAGACCTTCTTCAATCAATATTAATTGTTCAGATTGAAAAAAAAAATTTAAATGAAAACCTCTTTTTAGACATGTTTTTTAAACGAAGTGACAGCCATGCATTGAATGTTCCAACAGCTTGTTCGACCGTACGAATGTTGTCATCGACATTTTCAATAGGTAGATCAGTGCTTGGATCATTAGCTATATTAATTGAGACTCTATCATGATCTATTGGACATCATCTATTTTGTACATTGACATTCTGTATAGTGAACACTGTAGCCCTTACTACAATGCTATAGGTGTGAGTTGATTGATATAAATCACAGTCAATTTCACCATGTAGAATATTATCACAAGAAAGGCATCCATTTTAATGGGATTATGATTTCACAGAAACAATTTTTACAACATTTATTACCTCAACTAATTCGGGTTTTTGATGGGAATGGCTCACCTCATATCTAGTGGGGGTAGGGAAGGATCTTCAGACATGAGTTTTTGTTGAGTTTTTTCTTCTCTTTTCCTCCCCCATAAAACTTTTTATCATATATCTCTGGTACTATAATATTTATTGAAACATATATATTGTTTCTATCATCTTTTTAATTTCTCCAGATTGATCATCTGCTTGTTTTTCTTTCAGAAAATATGTTCGGGGTGTCACCCCAGACCCGCACCTCTAACGCAACCATACTGTTCTGGCTATATTAAGGTTTTTGAACGTATTTCTATATCTAGTACAGGTGTTGTTAATTCAAACAAATATTTTAGACAAAACAATATCAGAAAATATGTAGTCATTGTTTTCTAATAGTGGATTAATGCAAATAAAATTTATATTATGTCAGACTTACACATGTTTCGCAAACTTTTTGTCTGTTTTTATCTATTAGTTTCCCCTATTTATTTACACGAGCCTCCTTCCATAGCACATGGAATGTGATGGAAGTGGATTTCGATTTTGATTCATCAATCTTCAAATAAATAGAAAAATATGGTTATGGTATTTTTTATGTCACATAAAAGTAGTATGGTAGATTTAAGATAAATACAAAAAAATTCAAGTGAATAATACCCCATCCTTATGTTACGATAGGGGTAAACTGGTTTGGTTTCTCATTCTTCATTTTAAGCACTCAGTTTCTGTTTCATAAATAAAAAAATGTTTATCAGTGTGATGAATACAAGAATCATCAAACAACATATTACAAGAAACAATGTACCTGAATATTCAGCTCCCCACGACGGCTGCTAAATTCATCCAATGCTACATGGGATATCAAGTTTGAAAAAACAGGAGGAGGGTGCATCTTGATTTTCCCTTCATCATCTTTAAGATGATATTCCATTATAATTGTTTGGATGTCTCCATAAATCCTTCCTGAATCATTTAATACATAGTACTTTTTCATGGAATCAACTATAAATGCACTCTACAATGAATGTCAAAGAGTATGTCAATGTTTTAGTATATTATCGTATTTTAATAAATTAATGAAATGATATCATAATGTAAACATAATATCTTCCCTCATTATTTTCTTAAACCTAATGAAAACATGGTGCCATGACTTCACATCAATCGACATACGTTGCTGAGTGACGATTCAAATGTAGCTACTAAAGATGGATTTTTTTGTGTTAATATGTGGTAATATCTTATTCAATCCCACCTAAAATTTGACGCTTTTTATTTATTCCTTACAAATTTTAGCGAACACTATCAAAATAAGACGCTCATGTTTTTTCTGTAGTTAGTGTTTCATTTCATACTATTTACTCATAAGAATCATCATTATGTTCCTCTGGAGCGCTAGCATCGACATTGGGACCATCAACAAATGATTGGGAAAACTGTTGTACCTGAGAACTGAGACTAGCAGCAACAAGCTGAGAAACCTATTGTTGCTCTGCAGTGGGATCAGTAGCAGCAGGTTGAGAGACCTATTGTGCTTCCAGATTGGGTGCATCGAAAGGCGCAGAAGTCATTATCTAAAAAAGTGGTTTGACATTTAAGTTTGATTACATAAAATTATTAGAGAACCGATAATAAAAAATGTAACACAATATATATTAAAATAAACAAATTACCTGATTGTTGAACTCTCTTTTTTTATGGCTGTAGAGTTTTGACCCCTTTATTGACTATGTAAATCCATTTATTATGATCTGCTATGACATAAAAAATACTATCTATATTGGGACTGTTGAGAAATTATTTTGAAGCCCAATGAAAGGGTCATCCTCCATTGAACATTCATATGACCCTTCAGCTGTTTAGGTAGATAATAGAACAAATTGACCAGTTTAAGTTTGTGGGATCTAGAACCTAAAATACATGTACTGTATGTTATTCCATTATAAATGTTTCATCTTTCTCTGCTTACTTTCTGAAATCAACATTCATGAATCCCAATTCATATATTTTAACAAATATTCTATTATCAACCCACTAGAATTGAAAAACCATCCCCTGGAATTTCAAATAATCCATGTTTAATATTTGTTTTATGATGCCAAATTATGACATATTTCCATAAATTGGATTTTTGTCTTTGCACTGGAAACATGAATTGCTTTATCCATAAGTGTAACACCACTTTTTTGTAGTGTAAAATCATCATCATGATCATTATTATAGAATGCATAACCATTTAATACATAAAAATTTTATGATAATACATTAATTCTTGGTCCTCCAGCTAGCCATAAAACTCATTCTAGAATTGAGTTTGTATGTTAATCTCACTTTATAAACATATTTCTCCAAAACAATCATATAAACTGTCGATTATGTGTATTTGATATCCATTTTTCATCACTAGATTGATTCAAATGCCTAATAATTTCTTTTAGGGTTTGAACATGTGGTTCAACAACAAAACTGTTATAGAAAACGTAAAGGTGGGCCTACTCCTGATATTTAATATTGATTTTGAAAACTTCTATTCTATAAATTTCATCACCCTGAAGCCACTAATAGTAAGGATATTTCAGTAGGCCAATGTTTTCCACAAAATATAGGTATTCAGTATATAATTAAATTTCATACTAAGGAATATATTTCTCCTCAATACAACCATCCATCTGACTTGGATTTTTGACAAACCCATTCAAAATATTCATATAACCTTCAATGGGGGTACATTTATCTATATTGTATATGACCACATAGTAGAATCTCTCTCACTAAATGATCAGTAAAATGAACAATCGTATCAAAAATATTTGGTGGGATGAACATTTCCAATTCACATAATACGACTGCAATTTATCTTTCTATAGTTGGGAATTTCACCAGGTCTATAACTTAGCAGAATATATCATTGAAGAAGAAACATAGATTCAATAATGTATGGCAGAAATTAATTTTAAAAATCAAATGTAAAGAAATAGAAATTATATATTTCATGAAAACATGGTTGTCATGTGATTTCAGACCCCTTAACATTAAATGGATCAAAGATACGTTGTTTTTGATATTCTATGAATACCCCTCTAGAACCTTTACGTCCTTCTTGAATTTGAAAAACTGATATACCTCAATCTTGGAATGTGTATAAGCAAGAGGTGGAAGAAATGTTCATTTTTCACCCTTCAATGGTGTCGATTGTTATTCTATTCCCATCTATCCCATGTCCTATCGAGCCTTAATTGTTTATTTTACAGGTTCATTTAGAAACATGCTGATGACACCATCACATAAATTTTTTACAACATTCATAACATAAAAATAATTTCAGAAATACAGACCATTATAAAATTATAACTCAATAAAACCTGTGTTCTACTTCCCACTAGTTTTCGTAAGGTTTTTAGAAAATGGTTTACCAAAAGTAGTTTCCAAATCTTTTAATTGCTCAAAAAATTGATGACCTATTAGTGGAGATGGTGTTGTATGTTTTTTTGAACCTCTGTCTAATGATGTCTTCCAAGATCAGTACATAAGTCTTCAGGGTATAAATCTACAATTCCCTAGAAATGCAGTTTTCGATGAATGTTTCAACCTAATTGATTGTGTACCTTGATTTCAAATGGGAAGCCATTTAGTTCCATTAATTATATATCCTAAATAATTTTCATAACCCGTAATTTCATTTATCATTTCGTACAACATGGATCTCAAGGTGAAATCGTTATTTCTTAAACATCATACAACGTAACACCAGAATCCCACAATAATTTAAAATACCCAATGAGTGGAAAAAATAAACATCAATATAATTCCCTGTTGTTTTGGTCCGAATATAATAATAGATACCATGATTTATTTTCATTTCATGCAGAAACATAGTGGAATGTTATTATTTACCAATATAACCAGTCATGTACAATGACTGCTTCTCTGAAAACCAAAAGGAATAACTCCATCTTAAATAACTCAAAATGAAGGATTACTTGCTTGTTTCCAAATTCAGGATAAACATGATCAATTCTTTTCCACTGAGTATAGTTTGTTGTGTGACAAAGTTTCCCATCATTAATTATTGTATCGGCATGCCATGAAAATTGTCATGCAGTCTGCTAATTTTTATATAGACGACTAAACCATGGAATGATTGGAATATACCATACATAATTTGTAGGACTGTATTCATCTTACTTGTATCATGAAGCACCACACATTATGCTTTATTTAAGTGATTTATGGTCCTTGAGAAACAATATACATTCATTTTGGAAGGCATGTATTCTTTTAGAGATCATACCAATGAAGAATAGCACTCATTTGGAATCATATGTTTGGATCAAGAGCTCATTATCTTTAAGGAGCATGTCATTCAAGAGAGTAGGTATTACTGTAAAACTAGAATCACTCAACCTATTGCATGTTTCTAAATTATATAGCTTCAGTATGACTGAAAAAAATTTATATTTGGTGCAACCATCATACAATGACGTCTTTATACATCTCTTTATCTTCTAAAAAAGTTTTTTAAATAACAAAATTTATCTTAAACTATCATTTTAATTTCCTCAATACAATATTCATTATAATTCACATCTTTAATCACATCCTCCATATGATTTTCTCCGTTGTTATCACTTATAATCATATCATATGATCCATAAAACACAGTGACATCCAAGCCACTACCTACATTCGATTTTCCCCTATGTTTATTCCAACATGTATAAATTTGATCTATTTTATGACAGATCAGGTGTTCTTCCAAGCCCTCTAGACTAAATTTTCTTAAATAACAACTACGTAAACACGTAAAAATGATTTGATAAGGGTCATGTGCATGATGTCTTGAAAGCTCGATAAAATAATTCATGCCATATTCATACTCTTTTGGAAACTTATTAGCATTCATCCCTTTTTTATTCACATTTATGTTATTTGATACAGTAATATTAATATTTAACAAAATAATTACCCAAAAGATGATCAACTAGGGTTATCATCCAACTATAATCAATGGAACTAGATATGGTAATCTATACCCTTACCTCTCCATGTATTACTCAGAACCATAGTAGATCAAAATCATCTTCCCAACCACCTAATAAATGGAACTATCTTTGACAATCCCTTGTACTTGAATGTTTTAGTATCTCACATGTGATCAATATGCATTATTGTAAACCATTTTTTCAGTTATTCTCTAGAAACATTATTTCTAGATTTAAGATCTATGGTACTAAACTAATATATGGTATGATTTTCAATAGGGTTATAGTAGGGGGAAGGATTCATTACATGTGTTGTTATGGTTATTTGACTAGGGAGCCACTAAAGTTTCCCCTAGATTCCTCTAATGAAGTTGTTTTTAGAGACTCAGTTAAATTTAACTAGTAAAGAAGTTTTGATTCCTTTGTAATGGATAATTTTTGGATTTATATTCAGTGGTAGAGGAACTACAATATGGAAAAAATGGAATACCAGTCATGCAAAAAAATGCAACACCATACAAACACACAATTACGCTCACACTCGCAACACCATACAAACCAAACCAACACAATTTCAGATTTTATAAAGAATCACTTATTCAATTCTGTTTGTTAATTCAGGGTTCATCACATTAGTTTTATCATCATGGGGAATTCATTCATTAGTCAAGTATACGTAAATTAAAAAATTTTATAATCAAATGTTCAATAGGAACCAACCAACATGAAATTCATTTAGTGAGAAAATAAGGAACACAAACGCCCAAAATTTTCTGCATGGCATTTAACCTATACATTAAACAACATAACCATAAATATCAAAAAATAATAACATGAGACCAAGAGGAAACCGATGAGTAAGAGGATAAAAATCACCACAAAGGTGTCGTTAAATGTGTGTAAGGGGTGCGTTCTTGGTTGAGGATAGGATCACATTAGAGGAGATATCAAGCTAAAAAGAAACCATAAAATTACAACTCATATGTTATACCTACCCAAAAAACCCACAGAATGGGAAAACAACTCAATGGAATAATTAACATGTTATTTCACAACCATCCATTTAAAAACAGAATTCCATATAGGTATTTAATGCTAAAACATGGTTCAGAATCCAACGTGTTTTTAATTTTTATAAAATTTGACTTAATAAAATTCATTATAAACTGATATAAATCTCACATAAAATTTAAAACATTTCAAAACTGTTACAAAAAACTAAATCTTTATATTTAAAATCATTAAAATTTCCCAATGCATTCATTTTCCATCAAACCAATTTTAAAATGTCAATTAATTCATTATCTAAAGGGGAACACCACGCACTCATTTTAATCAAATGATTCAAATTCATTAATTTTTTTTGAAAATATGTAATGTTCAATACCTAACATTAAATTAATTTACTTTTTAAAAATAGGTTTCACTCCATGAAAAATGTAATCTAGTCAAAATTTATCACACACCATTAAATCCATTACAAAATTTCTCAATGGAATTTTATTAATTCTTAGAAAAAAATATTCTATTTCAAAAATGAAATTTAAAAGATAGAGGATTATATTTTTTAAAATCATTACATATATACATTCATTAAATACAAATTTGACAATAAAATAACAAACATTTAATTACAAATTAAATAATTTCACTAAAACATGAACCATAAAGAGGTGTAAACGGACATAAATTCTTTCAAAACATTTCACCATTAAGGATGATAAACAAAATGAGAGACTATAGTCATGATTGTAGTGAAAGAGAATGAAAAAAATGAAAATAAAGTGAGGAAAAAGATATATCTTAGTTACAAATTACTGATTTGTAATGGTTTCATCATTACAGATAATCCCATAGGAACATTTGGGTTATCCATGGGTATGGAGTTATAGGAGGAGTTGGGGGGCTTCATTGGTGTGGGGGAGGTGGTGTCACCTACCCATGGTGTGGTGGGATGTCTGGCAGCGGGGGCGGGGGGGGGGGGGTTGGGTGTTGCAGGGGTGTGGGGGAGAGGGGTCTGGGATTTCCAGGGGCTGTACAGGTGGGGTGGGGTGGCGGTGTTGTCCAGGTGGGGGGATGCAGGGGTGTGAGGGAGGGGGGTATTGGTGTGGGCTGTCTAGGGAGGGAGGATGTACACTATGAAATGACCATTACAGATCCTAAATAGTGAATTTTGATAGGGGGAAATATTGGGGAAGATGGGATTTTTTGATGCGGTCGAATGGCTAAAAAGGAATAGGGGAAGCTCATTAAAAATAAAAAAAGTATATCTTTTAATTTCATTAGTAGAGTACATTATGGTGTAGCCAAAGGGTCTATTCCTAGTGCACCATACGATGTCACATTGTTGAATTACCACAAGGTAACACTACAACACTCCTCCCCTTGGCAGAACTATTATATCATGTTCACGAAATGTGATGTGTCTATATACCTAATGGAATAACACCCCCCCAAATAGTATAGAGTTCATAACATATCCAACCTCCCACATGATCCAAACCGTTAACATAAGGCAGTTCTCATGGATAAACACAATACACAATGGAGGACCTAAAGAATAATGACTAATCTAACGTCTAACACAATCTAAATCACTAATACAAGGTATTCCACATGGCTAATAAGATAAACGAGATGTTTTTCATGAGAAGGACATAAATGAGCTATCTTACATCCTGATAAAGACACCCAATGTAAGACATATCTGTTGGCTAAATGTAAAAACATAAATCAGATCCTATGGAGGGTATAACATAGCTAACCCGCAACACAATCTGTACCACTAAAATAATATAAGTCTTGTGTAAAATTTAATATATCCTAATATGTATAGAAAAGCAAAAACATTAAAAAATTAGAAAGAATTTTCACCCTGTTTACTATCAATACATTGCAATTCTAAGGACTCTAGGCCTCATCCTCATCATAGATATATATTTACGATTATGATTAATGAACAAACATAGAAGTTAAGTCTCGTCCTAGATCTCATCTAGACAATGATTGATACCTAACATCAAGATAGAGGCTATTACATAAGAAGCTCATACATGACCTGTCCTACGTAGCCTCACATAAGGTATCCATAACTATCATATCCTATAGTTAAAAAATATATATTAACGATCCCAAGACCTATAAGTTACTATATATCAACCATAAATGTCTTTATTCATATTTAGTTACCAAACTACACCTCCTCATTTGTGGATTTCCATACCTTTAAGGTCATAAGGAATACACATTATCATTTCCACGGACATCATAATCACCCCTTTCCATGTACACTACCTATATGGGTTATAAGAGAGATTTCAAAATTTTATATAGCCATGATAAATATTTTCTGTTGGATAATCAATAAAAACCATGTACTCAACATGATATATGATTTAAAATAATTATTGATATATCTCATAGAAAAACCTACCAACAGGTCATTCTATCACTAATACCCATCAAGGTATCCCCCAATCACAATATGATGTACTACAACCATGGCCCACAATTAAGGATAGCAAAATATCTAGTAAATGCATGGTCTTTACCAATAATGTTCACATCACAATCACTCAACCCAAATTAAGAATCCATATAAAGTCAGCTTCCATGAGATTACCATAATTCTTCCCACACAGAAACCACCACCAACGACCCCTACAACATGATTGATCCTAAACCAATTCATACAGTTTCAACCTTGGCTATTAGTAATTAATAACATGAATCAATACCACTATAAAGTATATTATACCTAACTCTTCAGACCAACCGTATTTCTAATGTAGAAGAGTAAAAATTCATTACATAAGAGACTCACTGGGGGAATCTATGCACTATAGTGGATGATGCAATGATGGTCGTCAGATGAGGAGGGCACGCCGAAGCAGGTCACATGTATAAGGGGACTGCGCAAGGAAGAGGATTAGTAGGAGGTAGAGGGGGGGAGGAGGACATAAAAGAGGAGGTCGAGTCTGTGGTCAGAGGAGGAGGAGATGGTGGAGGAGGTAGCAGCGGTAGAGAAAGAGGACGATCTGGGTCATGGTGGAGGAGGGGACAAGGAGGAGTGTGAGGAGAAGACAACTATAGTGGAGGAGTCGGAGGACAGACGTAGAAGTGGAGGAAGATAAGGAAGTAACTATAGAGGAGGAGGAGAAGGTAGAGGAGGAGGGGTTGCGACAGAGGACTGGTCGATAGTGCAGGGTTCAGCTTCCGCGAAGTCTTAAATAGGTGCGAGGGAGGAGGGGTGTTTAGGGTTCATTTATAAAAACTGCTAGAATTATTATCTACTCTAGTTAAAAGTGATGATAAAGGTATGATTTATCAGCACTAAAAAAGCACTGATAAAGGAACCATCTATCAATGCTAAAATTATAACACTGATAAATAGGTATTTTATCAGAGCCTTTTTAGTGATGATAAAGGCATATCTTTATCAGAACTCAAAAGAGCTCATAAAATACATATTTATCAGTGCTAAAATTATAGTAATGATAAAAAATCATTTTTTCTGACCATTATTTGTTGACCAAATTCATTGGAAAACACATATATATTCATTACTTATAATTATAAATATATATACTAAAATGTATAATGTATTTTAAAATAAAATATATATAATAAATATATTAAATATAACAAGTATAATAAATACAATGAATTGATCAAATAAATCAAGTAAATCTAATAAATTTAATAAATATCATTATTATTTAATGTAATTTATTATAATATTATAATTTTTTAAATATATATATTTATATATATTTAATTATAATCTTATAAATTACTTTTTCAAAGAAAAAATTATAAATATATTTTTGAATTATTATAAAATATATATAAATTATAAAAATTTATTTTTTATTTAATGTATACATATAATCATTATTTTTGAACATAAATATAATAATTTTAAATAAATATATAAAAATTAAATTTTATTAGTGCTAATAATAGTGTCGATAAATGTACCCTTTATCAGTGCAGAGAAAAGTGCTGATAAAGGGTACACCATTAGCTGTTCTTGTTTTAGAACTGATAAAGGGAACATTTATCAGTGCTTTTAGAAAGCGCTAATAAAGGTCGTCCCCTATATCATTTCATTCAACTTAGCATTTGTAAAGGGAAGCACTTCCCTTGCACTGTTTTGTGGTAGTTCTTGGTGTCCCCTTTTCCAGTACCCAATCATTCCATGATCCACCCTTTGTGGTGTCCAGAATAGCCTTAATTTTGTTATATCCTCCCACTATTGGACACACCACCTCAGATGCATCGTCATTGGGTGTCTTTATCCACCCATCTAGTAAACCATAATGGGGATCCCTCTATGGGAAATACCTATATGATCCACTCTCATCTGTCTTGTGATGAGTCTGATCCATCTCTGATAGAGGTTAAACTCATGGAATACCTCGTGTTAAACATGGTATGATGAGGAAAACCACATACAAATTCCTCAATAATATAATTCCCCATAATTAACATGGGATGCCTTATGCATCCACGCCCTTGAGAATCCCAATCATAATGCGATGAAATCTAGTTGTACAATTGTTTAATTTTCCAGACACGCCAGTGATGCCCAATATGACTACTCCCCAAACCGAAAGAGGCTTCTCGGAAATAAACCCATAGAATGTCTTGATAGAAGAATAGTAAAAGACTTGTGTCCACAAAGATATGGAAGCAGTAAAACTTTCATGAAAAAATGATTTAATATTTAAGTGAGACCCCGACTAGGTGACGAATTCTAAGGGGAAATGCCCAGAAGGAGAGGATGAAAAACCATCATACAATTTTTCTCATAGAGAAAATATCTCTAAATAAGTGATGAATGATGTCCACCATTGGAAAGAAAGAATGTAGGGAAATAAAAAACTGTGAATCCTCGTCAACAGAAGGATTCACACAAACTGACAAAAAGTTTCAAAAACTAATACCTTTAATATAAAGATAAAAAATCAACTTATTACCCTATAATTGTACCCACAACTATTAAATTCTAGTAATTTTATAACTTAATAACATATAAAATTATCAAAAACCAATTATTAAAAGATAATAATATCACCCCAAACTCCTACACGTAGAACTGGTGCTAAAAATATGCACATGAAAACTGATTTTGAAAAAAAAAATTTACAAGTGTTTGGAATCATCCAAAACAACTGATGAGACATGAGAGCATATCATTAAAAATAATTTATAATTCAATGGCATAAATACAAACATAAACAGTAATGGAATTCTAAATACAGCTATGTATTATCTTGACATTCGACAAACTAATGAATGTAAAAATATGTCACCATGTCTGACCCTAACATATTAACATAGTTAACCATGATAATTTACATGTAATCAAATGTGAACATATATACGCTCAATAATTTCCATGAAAATTATTATTTATGTCATGGTATTTTAAAAATTAACCAATTTATTAGAGGGATACAACAAACTCACATGTCACATAATAGAAATCCACCCAAATGTATGCTATAAGATAATGATGTTGACATTTTTCCTTAGCATAATTATCACATGGGAATTGAATTGGTTTTATTAAAACATTATATGATCACCATTATCATAGATAAACTATAATTAAAAATTGCATGACAACATAAAAGAATGTCCCATTTAATGAAAATTATTTATTAAAGAATGTTTACATAGATGAAAAATATTTAATAAAATAATAATAAATAATTTTAAAAAATATGAAAAATTATAGAGGAATAGATAATTAATAACAACTATGTCATTAGAAAAAGGATATAATGTGTTAAATGATAAGAAACATTCATTTTCCATTCAATAAAAAGTTTCAAAAGTGACCCATAGAAAAAAAGATAAATGATTTATTTTAATACATATTAAATGCTTTAAAATTTGTTTAATATGACATTTAATATATATATATATAAAATTAAAAAACATGTATATAGAATATAAATCATTTTAAATGACAACTTTAAAATATGGTTTTATAATAATCTATTACAATGTGTTTCTCCTTTATATGTATATTCACTAACTGTGTAATAATAAAATTATAACAATTATTTACATTCATAACAACCATTTTCATGGTCATTCCTTTATAATTATTTCTTTTATTTACTTTATTACTATGATTTATTTGGTAATTAATTCAATTAATATTACATAATATATTTTATAGTTGTTCAATCCAAAATAGATGTAGTGTGTTCCTAATGGTGAAATGGTTCATTCTTAAATCATATCTAGATTCAAAAACATTTTTCAATTATTTGTTGTTACATTAAATATATTCTTCATAAAATCCATGTACGATGTAATGAAATATGAGATTTATAATTCATAGAGGTTGTAGTCTGCATATACACATGGGAGAAATTTTTATTTTTCTAATAAATGAAATGGAAATAATGAAAAAAGTAACAACATTAAATAATAATAATCATATTATAAGTATATTATTTATTAATTAAATTAGTTCTTATGTAAAACCATGTGGGATAGTAATGTAACAAATGCATTGTTCATAGAGGCAGTTATCTATACATATTCATGATCGAAATATCACTTTTACAATGGATGGGATGATGAGATGGTAGATAATAAAAATCCTTTCCTTAATCATAATTATTTTATTAGTATAATTTATTTTTATTAATTAAAATTTCATTAAAAAATATGAGAGTCAGGGATTAAAAATAAAACGCATCACTTCATTGAGCGGGTAGTCCCCACATACACAAGGCCGATGTTTTCATTTCTCATAGGATTGAATGGAGACAGAAAATAACTATAAAATCTACATAGTAATATTTTAACATTTAAAATATATATATTAAATCATAATTTAATTGTTATAATAGTTATTTTGAGGTATAATTAGAAATAAACTTGAATGAATTTGGTTATGTCTTGTTCATATTCCTTATATATCTTCAATGGTATTAAACATTAGGCCATTTTAAGCAAGGTTTATGGTCACATCATGTTTTGGGAACATTATTTGGTATGTTCGTAGAGGGTTTTGGGATGAAATATTGAATAAAAATTAACTCATATGTACTGTTTGAATTGTTATATTAGACCCCTTTAATGAGTGAACCCAATTGTGTTTTTTAAATATTACATCTTTCGGGGACTTGATTGTAATTTAAAAAATTAAAAGTGGCACATAAATTGAAAATTAATGGTATTATATACAATTTAAAATTTCAATTTACTTATTATTTGATATTTTTGAATTACAAATATTAATAAAAAATTTACTACCATTAATATCCTTAAAGTAATTTTTAAGACTATTCATATAATTTCACATTAAAACAATATTATAAAAAATATTTTTAAAAATAAAAACATTAATGAACATTTATAATTCATAATTAAATTAAAAATAATTATAATACCCTAACTCGGCAAAAAAATCCACTTTTAAATTTGTTACAAACATTTATAAGTTTTTTCTATTACTTGAAGAATAATTGTGTGGACGTCATATGAACATTTAATATAATTATACAGTCATTCAAATAAAAAAATATTAGAATGATAAATTAAAAAAATATTGATAAATTTTTTTTCCTTGATCCATTCATAAATTATATTTTTCATCATCATTAATAAGGCAAATTTTTTTTGGAGTGAGATAGATATTTTTTTATATTAATTTAATAATAAAAAATAAATGTTTGAATCATAGAAAGTTGCACTAAATGGATAATATTTATAATGTAGGATAAATTATTGTATGGATAATGTCATAAAAGAAATGGTAGAAAATTTTTAGAGGTATTTATGGACTTATTTCTTATTTAATCCCCATATTAATATCATTGTCCTTTACTATGGTGACAACCATTTAATATGGAGACAATTCATTATTAAGAAAATTATAATTTTAAACATTATAAAATTAGGAATTATTATCCAAAACATGGAATAAAGTTCCTAAAATACAATTTATAGAGGCTGAAAAAATTAAATTTAATATAAATTTTCAGAGTGAAAATAATTTTTTTTATAAAAATGTTATTTTATACATTAAAATGATTTTATACCAAAAGATGGTATAATATTGATTATAAATGAACTTATTAGATCAATTTTAATAGAAGTATAATTTTTTTACTTAAAGTGTAATCCCACAATGTATTGATCCTTTTGAATACTTGATCAAAAGTAAAAAACTAAAATAGTCATTGTTATTTTTTAAATCTTACATAATTTTACAAAATATCATACACTTATTTGTAATTTGAACATTATATTTTTAAATGAATTATATTACTTGTTTTATATGTATATATATATATATATTTAATTCTTTGAGATTTTAAAATAAAACTCTGTCATATAGTGAACGAGATACAAAACATCAAGCATTAAAAGTTATGAAATGTTATTAATTAAATATGATCGTTATAACCAAGTTAATTAATTGGAAAATGAATGGAAGTAACCACATTAAAAAAATATGTATAATGGTACTACTAAAAATGTTACTTATAAATTCTTATGAAATATGCACTCAATTTTTAATAATGTTTTTTTATACTTTATAATTACATTTTCAATAAAAATGGGTTTCACACCATTTTGTGTACAAATGTAATTATTAATGTCGAAAACTCATATATTTTTAATATTATGAAAATGATATAAATTTTCAATTAATAAAATCAAATTTATCATAAATTTATTATTTTTTATTTTTCAGAAATTTTTTTTTTGTGAGTAGTTAAAATTACAGATTTTCATAGAAAAATGTATCTTCAATTCATGTATTTAGAGAGTCCGTATTTTTTTTAAAAAAATTGTTTTCAAATAAAAGTTTTTATTTTATTATATAAAAACCAAATTATATCATTATAATCAAAATTATTCAATATTTTTATATGAAATATTTTTATTATAAAAAATGAATTTTTCTATAAAATCATTTCTCATCGTGTTTTTTGGGTTTATATTATGATCAATTCCTAAAACTTATAGCTACTAAAATTTATAAACTTTATTTCATATTTGGAATCAAATTTTATAAAATATTTATTTTGGTTAATAATTTTTTTTTCATAATGAATAGTAAAATTGGTAAAAAACATGCCATTTGGTGAGGGTAAGGCAGGTAGAAAATTGTTAAAATAATTACATAGGCATTAGAAATCATTTATAAAAATGCCTATACTTCAAATTATGTGTTAAATTAGACTAAACCTTTTAAAATTATAAATTGTTTGTGTTATTGTGTGATTTGACTTTGATTTAGACCTTTCAATTATGTTGAATAATAGAAAATTCCAAAATGGTTTTTTCTTACATTTAATAGTTGTAAATATTTATAGTGATATAAATGATATATGAATAATTATTTTAGGATATTGTGAATATGAATAAATTTAATTTATAATTTATTTTAATATTAATCATTTACAATGAAATAATTTCCTTAAATTATTACATAACACTGAGACAATGAATGTTGAATAAATAGAAAAATTAAATAAATAAACTTACATACTCTAGAATTAATTATATTAATTTGTGGAGTTACAATATTTTTTTAGAAAAATATAATGTATTTGGTATTTTTAAAAATTTTATATTCTTAATAAATTACCTTATTGATATTATTTGTTGTCAAATTATATGAGCCTTCAAAAAAATAACTTTAATAGTATTTTATGTTAACTAGTATTTAATTAAGTGATTTAAAATAAATAAACATATTATATTTTACCAATTGAATGAGATATTGAGGAAAACTTCAACCATTTTCCAATTATGAGTCACTTTTCCTTTCATTATAACTTTAATGACCGTAATGATTAAAACAAATGTGATAAGATAATAAGGAACAATATAGTTAACATGAGGTAAAAACTAATACCTAAGGGTTAAAAATCACATAATCATGTAATAATATTATTTTATGAGAGTATATTGTGTCACCCTTATTCTATATTCTAAAAATGTAAATTTAATTCTACTTGAAAATGAAAAATAATATATATTTTTATAATACTTCATGGAATACATTTGGCACACATATCCACTCTTATATAAGGACACCACTCATGCTCTCTTCCTCACACATATTGAGCCTCTTATATCAACAAAAACATTCCAAAACCTCTTATTAACTTCTATAGATAAATTACATTGTTATTATACATCTTAAAAACCCAAACCCTATGGTCCCTAATGTGATATCCAAATTAGGTTCTTCAAAGGGGAGGTAATTTCCTTAATAGTGCCCATTAATAATTCTTATTCTTCTACCTCATTCAATTATTTTTGATCCATTCCAATATAATAATATCAGTATCAAACATATAATGAGATGTAATTATATTATTTTAATAAATATATTGTTACTTTATTTCATTATTTTCCATCCATCAAAAAATAAAAAACATGGCTTGTGTGTATTTATGGACTACTGCATCATGAACCAATATATTTTTGTCTTCTATAACCGACCTTCTTGGATGAATCTAAAATTCAATATGATATATAAGAATGAAAATTATTTCATTAATATTTTTAGATATTATCAATGTATAAAATCTTTGAAAATGTCTAACATTACCAAATAATGTTTTCAATAATTAACCAAACATACTCAAAACACATGATGTGGAGTTAATCGATTATGTAATTATGTCTTACATAAATGATACAAAATTTTATTGGATCATTCATCTGAATATTGTTTCTTTGAAAATGTATAGTATTATGCACCTACTTCCAATTATAAGGTGTATAATCTACCTATTTAGTTATTTTTTCAATATTTAATATTTTATCATGTTATTTATGGTTCTATTTATATTCTGTATATCAAGAAATGTTTATTAAAATGTTATAAGTTTTAAGGGTTTTAATGGTATCAATTTAATTGATTTTTGACATAATTAATATTATGAACTAGTATTTATTTTATATATTATATTCACCACCCTATGACAATGTTTCCACATATTATTTCATAGTATGGAGGGGTTTTAATTAATTTTTTTATGTTCCTCAATTAAATGTCATATTGATTCTAGTATTAGACAATATAAAACATCATGGGAATCGCTACACTTTGAACTGTAGAAAAATTGTACCATATTGATTTTTTAAACCACCATTACAATTTGAGTCGAGAATAATCATTTATCCATTTTCGCCATCTACATGAAGTTTATAGGATGTTCTGCAATATTTTTTCAACCAATGGTTTTTTATCTATTTGGTGAAATTTTTTGTTTTGAACATGGAAATGGTTTAATAGTTTTTTAAAATGCTGCTATAATTATTAATAAACAGTATCCATTTAGATAACTTCTATAATTTTTTTCTAATATAGTGACTGTATAAAATTACATGAATTTTCCATTTCAATATATAAAGTCTGTTTAAACCACTGCTATATATCGATGTTCAAAAAATTGCATAACCACTATTCCCCCAAAAAACCAAATCAATTAAAAAATTGAAATATACGTATAAATTAATCCATAAATAGATATCCATAAATACATTAAAAATACATTCCCATAACAGTAGTTTGAATTTTTTTTAGAAATTTACTTTTTGTTTTATAAAAATATGAAAAACCAACCATAAAGAGTTTGATTAACAAAAATAATGTACCTTAAAAAAGTATGGAACATATGAGTAAAACCCAAATAAAAAATATTTGAAAAAATTTTATAGTAAAACTGTAATAAGTAAACCATGTAATGAATATTAAACATCATGGGATATCAACCCAGAATCTAATTGGATAACCTAGGGGACCCCTTAATGTTGAAAACAAATCGAACTATGATATAATAATAAGATTCCTGGATCCTGAATAACCCTCAATGCCCTCACATTATAGAAAAAACATTTCTATGGCATAAAATATGCTACGATAAACTGCCCAATGAATGATCAATGCTAGTGTAGTACTATTATAGAATACATATTTAACAACTCAGGGTGCTCATCTTGAAGAACTCAAATAACATTCCAAGAATCACCACTACAAATTATCTAACTCTAAAACTTATGTGAATAATTCCTAGATAATATCATATATATACTTGAAGGAACTAAAAACGATAAATACTAGATTACAACTCATTCAAAAAACATTTATAGGACACAACCAAAACAATTTGGAAATCAATTTAGTCAAATATATATATCCTTTAAAACACCAAATAGAAACACATTTGTACTAATACGTGCCCCATTTAATATAAAAACAAACCTTATGATCATGAAATGAAATTTTAGAAATATAAAACATCAATTTATTGTTATTAGGATTTTTATAAAACAGAAAATCAATGACACCACAATAATTATTTACAATCCTATCAAGGAAAATTTATATTGGTAACAACATAGTAGATGTTATATTATCAATGTGTAATAACCTTAAGTACATTAGTATAAGGTGAATACAATGAATCACTTTCCATAACCAATGAGATTATTCCACCTTCATTAAATCATAACGTATTTTGGCTAAAGGGATCATTCACAATTCTATGAAACAAAAATCCCCTTTTCTAACCTAACCGTATGTTTAGATTTGGCCACCATGGATGGATTGTGAAAAAAGATGTCGTTTGAAAAATATGAAGAAGAAAAAGACTGAATAAAAAAATTATTGATTAGTTTTATGAAAAAAAACACATTCAAACATATAGAAAGGAGGTATAATAATGTAAAGGAAGGAGATATAATTTTAATTATTGATTTAACAAATTAATTAATAAGAACATTATTTTTTGGTAGAATTTAATATTTTATTAAATAATTAGTGTAAAAAATGCTATCATGTTGGATTTATTATAAATACTCATTATTTTCTACCTCCATTGATGATTTACACTCTCCCTTAACACAGTGTAGTTTATATGTTATGGAATAAAATGTGATGAGTTGTAAATTTCTATTTATTTCAGGAAGTCATGTGAAGGTAGTAATATTTTATCTAATATATTCCTAACACCACAATAATAATGGTATTTTACGAAGTGATTAAGAGAATTTTACTTTTATTGTTTCAATGATACATGTTCACACACCTAATAAGTATATATAATCAAGTATAATGATAAAACAAAAATACCTTTTAACCTTGGGAGATTGATGAAGGTAGAGATGCTTATTTATTTTCTATGTTAATATGGAAAAGTGATTTATTTTAAAATACACTCTTTTGTACAAAAAGTTACATCATCAGTATGCTGAACACATTACTCTCCCAACCTTTATAATATCCAAATTTATGATGTATAAAAAACTGAGAGTTTTATAGAATCTTATTAGAAAAATAAATTTTAGAATATTTTATGTAGAGAACCATTATAATTCCAATATCGATTTCCAAATCAATAAAATTAGGGGGTACCACCATATCAATATAGATACCAACAATACCCACCCTTCGATCAACAATACATGTAAACCATTATGTTAAAACATCTATATATATCAGTGATTTAAAAATAATTAAAAAAATTACGATTATCACATAAATAAAGAAGCGAATTACATTTTATGTCCCTAACATATTTATCTAATTAAACACAATATGTTATAGATAATGAATTTTTACTCACCACCACCTCAAAATCCAATTTCAATCCACATTGATGACCTAAAAACTAATATCAATTTTTATTCAATTGTTTTCCCCACACCCTAATCCCATCACATTTTTGATAATATTCCTAAACATTAAATTGTGATATATAATATAATTTTTACTTAAAACCATTGAATGTTTTTGTAATAAATGAATATAAAATTGTGTAATATAATTTTTGACTCAAACCTTCCATCTACATAATTCCACTGGGGACATATCCAGTCATCTTATTATATAATTTACCAAATTATTTTTGTAGAGCAATGAATTTCACACCTTATAGTTGTGTACGAAACCTCTGTTACTATATTTCTATCAACCAACGAGGAATTGGTTTTTTCATTACAGGAAACTTCCTATAATAAAGTAGTTCTATATAGTGACTAAAACCTAGAGTATATGCTACAATAATCCTCGTTGACCTTCTATAGATGTCATACAATAATGATCCTAATTCCCTCCCATACATGTGACCAGGGTGAACCATTCGATGGCCATGTCCAACCAAATCATTTTTGGAGACTGAGATGGACTGCATAATACTGGAATCCCATAGATATTTTATTTTTATCTACAAATAATAAATTATAAATTTTTTAAATAATATAAATTAAAAAATAGACAATTAAAAATAATGTGTGAGATTCAGAGATAGGGAATATATTGTTGACAAAACTAGTTATCAAATTCTATTTATGTTGAGAATTAATATCTAAATATTTTAAAAGTTTTTTTTTAAAATGTATAACACATATTATTGAATAGATACATTTTTGTGATCATAAATGAAAAATAACATTGATATATTTGGTTTTATAAGTTATTCTAATATTGAAGATGTTTGTGTGGACCAATCAAATGAAAAGTTGATTCATACCCCAACTTCATTGGATGGATCATTCACATGATACTCATGATTGTTCATAATAAAATCTAATAAAAGTTCTATCCATGAAAATTGGAGGCCAAAATTATTTATCTACATTCAGAAAATATAAATAAATTTTTTTATATGAAACAAATAACATTATTTTATAAATACATGAAATAATTAAAATATTTACATAGTGGATCTGTATTCTAAAAAACTCAATTGAACCAATATTGTTGGGGTTATTTGTTTCACTTATATATATACATTGTCTCATGAATTTAAGTGAAAAAAAACTAATGGGAATTTAATTGGAATTTATTTCATTACATTTTTTTATCATATGAAATTATATGTGTAAAATAAGATTAATATTATAATATATTAATCAATACCATGTTTTTATAATGGTTTTGTCTATAAAAAACAACTTTACAATTCATTATAGTTATTACTTCAGGTACCTTATCAAACCACAATTATGTGGTCAATGATGTATTGTTTAATTCATTCCACTATCTCAGTTTAATATCCTTCTATTTCTCACCCATTATTTTAAATAACAAATTTCCTATAATAAGATCATTGATAGTAAATTATTGTAACAAATAGACAAATAGATTCAATTTTAAAACACTAGTACTTAATTAAATAATTGCATTCAATTTATCCATAATGATTTAATGTTACCTTTATATAAAAATAGAATACTTCATACTTCTAATATTGATGTATAATCCTTTAATCATTGAATGTAATCATAAGGTTCACCAGTTGATTCCCCAACTACCATATAATCTAAATAAATAATCCCAAAAAACCATATCTGGGGACCCATATCAATTAAATGGAAAAACCATGTTCAATACATTCAAATTCCACATATCTGAACTATTAATATAGGTATCATTATTTTTTACTTCTACCTTATTTTAACAAATAAAATTTATTATTATAAAAAGTCTAATAACATTATTCACATTAAAAATGTTACCTATAACCATCACTCTTCAGTATATTATCGAAGAAACTACGGCACCCACATATCCTATCAGTATAATGTCATAGTATAAAGAAGCTACTAAATTTAGAGGCATCATGCCAGATGTTGATGGGAGGGAGATGAAGGATGTGGATAACATCAATGAGAGGGAGATGTAGGATGTACCAAATTCTATATAGAGGGAGCCAAATATATTCTTATTTGACACTGATTGTGTACAAATGGTTAGAGTAAAACAAACTGGGATTTAAATGTCATTACCTAATCTACTCATATTTTGAATTTATTTCATTTAAACAAGTAAAAATAACTATATAACAAATAATTAAATATATTAATGTAGAAAATTAAATTTTTAAGTGATAATTAATAAAATATACTAACAAAAAAATACGTATAATTATCTTAATGAATGATATCACATACAAACAAATATAACATTTACCTTTTCAAAATTAACCAAATGCAGAGTAAAAATCAATCTGAATTTGATATCATATCCACAACGCAATAAATGAAAATCATATAACATATATAGTAATTAATTTATTGGATGAATTCTAATAACATCATTTTTTGTTTTAATCATGTCATTATACCACTCCGTTAAAACATCTTCTACTTCATCCACCACTACAAGAATAATAATTTCAATATCATTTTTAAATATATTAAATTTCTTATTATTGAAGGGATTCAATGTCATAGGTCAATTATTATAATACATAACCCAAATCATAAAAATATATTTGTATAATGTAAATGGACACACTCGACCATTCATTCCGGACATCTTCCACATAGTATACCATTATAACATTGGATGATAAGATATAAGAATCTTGTACCTCAGAACATTAGGGTCACCGATATCCGTCAAGTGAGACATGTTCAATGAATAAAATTCCATGGAATCACTATTTATAACTTTGGAAATATCGACCAAACTTCATTGGTTAAAACAAATGATAAAATGATTATGGAAGTTTTATAAAAAAATATTGGTCTAATTTGTATAGAATCTCAATTTAGAAACAATAAACATACCACTTTTATGTGTTTTTATACCATATACCAGATCGAAAATGTTATGAATCATCCCAATGGTTCCCATGTCCAGACTACCACAATCCCACCTATAATCTTCCAGGTGCATTTAATAAGAACCAATTAGGCATATCGCTCTGATGGTAGGCCTTAGCATAATGAACACCCACACACACACACACATATCTATGTATATACAATTAATAGCATAAGAAATATGATAATACATTAATACAAACATCGATATCCATCAACCAAAGTACACCAACAAGTACTAAATGAAAAAAGATGCATATAGAATACCAGAAAAAAAGTCAAAAAATAATCCCCACATAAATGTATATATTGGGGCTGCTATGAATACAGTTGTAGAAAAACACCTCAGTTTATCAATATCAGTAATCTTTTCCTTGCCTCGGTCCTTCTATGACTCCACTAAAAAGTGATTCATCTGCATAAGAAAAGACGTGTGTTAGAAAATCCCATTCAAGGGTGAGTAAAACAATTACCAATAGGACACCCTGAAATCACTAAGTATCTATAAAATTTAATAATGTTTATGTCAATAGATGTATAATTCTATTGAACATATAACATTAATATCCTTATATACACAACATAGACACATAGACTCAATTTTAAGTCACAATAGTAATTTTAGTCAATAAATTCAAGCTCAAAGGTTCCATATAGAACTCATCTAGGATAACACCCTCAATGAGTCCCCTTGTGGTAATGACGTGCATTTGAGGTTTCGTGATCATTAGATCTCACAACAAGAAGTATATTATGGATTTATGAAGATAATGATACATACATGAGGATCACACCCATGAAGATTGGCTTTACCAATATCTCAATATAGAAGAAAATACTATTTATTGGACTAGTGCCCATGTAGGTTTGCTCACGATGATTCCAAGAACTCCACCTAGGGTAAGATAATGATTATGGATATAACATCGAGCCTCACAGAAGGATTATGAAAAATTTATCCAAAAAATTCGTACAGAATTAATCACAATCATATATTTAGGATGTGATTTTTTAGTATCCCTACAAAATATGAGCATATTGAAATCATCTTGAAAAAATATTTATATATGAAGACGGTAATGATAGAAAGCAATCATGTAGGGATTACCTTGCGTGTTCTTGTAGTACATGATGAGTCCCTTTGGAACCAAGTCCCACCTGTGTATCATTTATTGTTCTTATTTCCATGTCTATGTAAGAGTAAACGACAATTATGATATCATGTACTCATGTCTACGTATTTGTTAACTCCATAGTACATGGCGAGCCATCGGTTTGAGTCACATGTTGTGTGATACTTAAATCAACATGTTAATCATAGACACCAAACTAAGGGTCCAAAAAACCATGAAATCCATGATTGCACACTATGTATATCGGGATTTACAAAATCTGTGGGTTCTTCCCTCACATACGCCCATGTTGCCATCACCTTTTATTCCACCACCTATGTCACATGAAGATTGCAGATCTTGATCAATCATACTTGTTGGTTAATGAAGATATGATTTTCAGGGGTTCTTTTGTTTGGAAAATTAAATTTGTATTCACATTGTCATTGCATGCTCCAGATCCGAAAACTTGTATGCCCAATCTAGTTTTGATCTAGACTTAATCTTTCTCCACTATCATCATATCTTGTTTCTATCATTGAATTGATCCATGATCAGGGGTATCAATCTATTTGTACATAAGATGGGTGTAAAACATTTTATTTCTAGGTATTTTTTGAACCATGAGCCAAAGAGATTACCCTATTTGAATTATGAACGAGGAAGGGGAAATCCCGCAACAAAAAAATGAATAATGGATGTTAGTAGATGTTTGTGTTGACCTTGATTCATTTAATTAGAAAATTTAATAAAGATATACGGAATAATTAAAAATATATATACCAATCATAGATAATATCGATCTGATAATCAGAATACACATGATCGGTGAAGCAATCTGTTGGTCGATTGAATCGTGCTCATCATAGGAATCAAGATTGGGGATAAATTGAAATAAAATAAGAATTATTCCTCTATATGGATCCATCACTAAAGAAGAATGATTCCACTTCACTGTTTTTGGTGAGATCCGCATGTCTCGTGGGGACACCAATCCTCAATCATGATATTGTCATTAATTACTAGTGAAATATCTCCTCTAATGGAACATTAAAATATATAGGTTTATGTGTAAAACATTGGTATTTTACCATAGATATATTTTTATATTCTGATTAGTTCATTGCACTATTAAAAATAAAATAAAATAATTTCATAATAAATTTATCATTTTATGCCCACAATAACATTTTAAAAATTGTAGGACCCCAACAAAGATTATGTCATACCTAGGGTAAAACCCATGCTTTGAACTCAAGAGAGACCACATAATTTTTATATATTCACCTTTTTAGATGCAATTCAATTATTTATGAAAACATTATGTGTGTGCATCTGATATATTTAAAATATTTCAATTATTTATTCATGGATCATTGTTCCTAAAAATCACACTCAATCATTGCACCTGATCTCAAAAATAATCGATCAAATATACAAACAAACCCCAAAGAAGATATGAATTTCTAATTTATCCTCAAATCATGTGTTTATTTCAATAAAATATAAAATTTTGTTTACAAAAATAGATGTTGGTACTGAGTATGCATCTGATCCTTTATCTCCTAGGTGATCTCCTAATGATTTCTATTCCACCGAAGGACATGCACAAGTGGAATCAATTTCCCACAAAATAACATCTCTTATCCATTATCAATCTATACTGGATAATCATATGTCCATCCTCAACATCTATTCTCTCCACAAAATAATGTGTGAAGGATTTTGAATGTACCTCTTCAGCTAAGACATGTGGATTATGTCAGGTACCCAGTTAAACTGTGCACGTAAAGATAAGTTGTACTCCACCTATATAACTCCATGAAGTATCTAGAAAATGTTAGAATTATCAATTATATCTTCCCACCCTTGGAAAATATTTTCAATCCATGTTGAGTTGAAATCCTTAAGAACACTTGTTCTCCCCTCCACAAAATCTAAAGGACTCTGTTTTTGGCCATCTAAAGGATTTGGATGGATTTTTGTAGTCCTCATCCACTCCTACATGATCCGAATATTCTTATTATAGGCTCATACAAAGTCTAGTCCCATAAGTGCCGAAACTCCTGGGTTAATCAAGCATAGTGGTGACCCATAGGGTTTTACATACAAGGCCATGAATGGTGACATACCAATGATGGAATGATTGGTGTTTTCTTTATGAAAACATCACCAGGAGTAGGTGATCCACTTAACTACAGTCATATTCTAACATGAAAGACCGATTCTTTAACTCAAAGACCTGAATGGTTTTCTCGGTCTAGCTTTTAGTGTAGATTTTAAAAGCCACCCTTATACACAACGGATTCTCAAAAGGAACCTACAATACTTTATATAACATAGCTTTTAAATTAGTATCACATTCAAGATATATATTCAATGTATCTCCATGGATATCGATTATCTACAACCAATAGAAGCATCACAATATCTCTTGAAAACAATGATCAATAATATATTAGAAGTGAGCTGTCGTAGTGAGTCGGTTTGAAATCACCCATATGGAATCATGTATCCAAGATGTACATCATAATATCATAACATATTCTAGGGATACAAAACCAAAATTCCACTTTAGCATGTCGAGGGGTTTAGAAAATCCCACTGGAACATGGTGCTCAACCATCACGTACAGACAAGTAAGTCATCGAGAAACCAACTCTGCAACCCCCTTCTCCACCCCTATCCATCAAAACGGATATCAGAGGTCCAGATATGTATTTCCCACAAATGTATGTACCACTAAGGGATATGTATGATACTCCCTCAGAACCTCCTCTTGTAACATCAATTTTACCATTATGCACCCTCTGAAAAGAACGGCATGCTTTCCACCTTTAGAAAACCCATCTGGAGCATGTCTAGTGAATATATGATTATGTAGGGTCTTGTATTCAACTTCCACAAACTATGATTCCTTATATCCCTATAAAAGAGTAGGTGTTATGACCATCAACTGGAGGTATGTTTTTCTATCCTCATCAGTCAGTGATTACTAAAAGGAGGCCAACTGCTATAAGGACTCAATTAGTATTGGTAGATAACATCTTCTGATGAAAGCCTCTTCCACCACATTCCCCATCCTAGGATTACACATAATATAAAAATAACAGTCCTTTAATAATTATATTCATCACCTCAATATCATATTATGATTCATATAAGCGAACATATTCACGGTTATCTTTTGGTCAGAATAGACGACAAACCACCAATCCATATGGTAGGGTCACTAATGATTTAGTTAAAATACTACCACTGATATCTAAATATCATGACAGATGTAGTTATTCTCATTTTTTCTCAAATGACATGAACCATATGCAGTCACCACCTTCCACTAAATCCAAAAAAACCAATAAAGACTCCTGATACATCATTGAACACTACATACTGAACACCCTCCTCTATCAATCATAATATGAGTGCTCTTTTTGATCTCATTCTCATCTCTTGGACGGACTACCAGAACCCTTACTTATAGATAAAATACATCCCCTTTATAGTCAATGATTTCAGGGGATTTAATTTCATAGAGAAAATTTGTATGAATCTCAGATAGTGTCATGAACATCAATGGAAGATGTACTCTTATGTCAAACTCTTTGGTAGTGCCCATGCTAACACTTCCTCGACCATTTATAGGTCCACTACTACACCATCAGCTAAGATAAAATGTCCCAGAATGTAGTCCTCCTGAATCTAGAATTGGAACATAGATAATTTGTTTTAATGATGGTGCTCTTGGAGTACATTTATAACCATTATCAAGTGCCTTGTGTTATCCTCCTTTGACACCAATTACATATTGATATCCTCGATGAATACTACTAAAAACATGGTTAATAATGGAATAAAATTATTGTTCATAATTACCATGAAATTTGATAGGGAGTTTGTCCAGACAAGGGCATTGAAATATACTCATATTGATTGTAGAATATATCTAAATACATTATTTTGTATATTGACATCTTATACTTGTTGAGATGGTATGTGAGTACGATATACAATATAATACTACATGTTGAATCGAAATAATAGATATACTGAATAAAGTATCTAATAATTCTCAATATAAAACAGGGGGTGAATCTTAAATTTTAAAAAAAATGGAAATTTTGATGATGGTTCTGTTTAACTAGGTTAAACAATGTAATTCATAAAACCACTAGTTCTACGAACATGCTTGATTCTGATAATATGATTCGGAGAATGTGCATCCTGAATGATGGTTCCAAAAAATGAATCCTAATGAAAGATTACAATGAGAAATATTATACCTTAAAGCATATAGAATCTCACTAAATTAGAGTACAAGAATAAATAATTATAATATAGTTTACTTTCCTCAACAAATAAAATGCCGCGGAAAACAAGTAACAAAACAAGTAACAAGTAGTAAATTTTTTATCCAAAATAGAAGGGCATCCAAAAACCTTGGATAAAGGTCCCATGATTTATACTTTCAAGATAATCTAACTTATCCACACCAAGGTAATCCCTAGATACGATGATCAGAGTTAGTTATTTTATCCCCAGAAGCCCTCAACTTGATGGTAGTCGGCACCTCTGCCTTCCTCATCAAGGAATCCCTCAACATAAAGGTAGTCAGCACCACTTTCCTTGTATACCAAGAATCCCTCGATTGTACACAGAAACAATTAGACTCTCACAATGAAAATCTGAACAAGAAGTTCAGTACGCACAAAGCAATGGGAGTCTCTCTCTAGAAATCACTTCAACAACATGTAATCTCTAAAGTCATAGAACAATATCAAGCTCTATCAAATGATCATCTTTTTATAGGCACAAAACCAAGGGTTGGCTCCCACTTCCAACGGTCATATTTTTCCTTGAATGACAGGGGGACTTGTACACATGTCACTCAAACATAGGTTAGTTAGTAACTGAATGCACAAAATCGTTTTATAACTAAAATAAGTGTAAGAAAAAACATGGTTACATAACCAAAATCCAATATTCATAATGTAAGAAAATAAATGTTCGGAGTCTAAAAAAAATGAATTCGGATTCTATAATACAAGGATATTCGGATTCTATTTTATACGGAATTCAGAACCTAAACTCTATAGAAATCCATAGTTTGAATTTTAAGGAAATTCTGATTCTGGATTCACAAGAATTTAGAACCTGAACATACAAAGTTCAGAGTTATAATTCAAAAGAATTCAGAGTCTGGACATACAATGTTCAATGTAAAAAATTCATGAGAATTCTGGTTTTGAACTTACAATGATCGGAGTTATAATTCATGATAATTCAGAGTCTAAGCATACAATGTTTGCTGTTAGAATTCATGAGAATTTGGAGTCAGAACTTACAATGTTTGGAGTTATAATTCATGAGAATTCAGAGTCAGAACTCATAAAAGTTCGGAGTCTGAATTCAGAGAACTCAAAAACTGACTTCAGATCATAAAAATAGAATTCTCTTTATCTACATATTATATGATTCCGAGGTTTTATACATGAACCTAATTTTTCAGTTAGACGTGATAATGAACAATTAAAATCTTGGTAAAGATAAATTTCCTTGGGGAAGGAAAATTTTCCTTATAGAAGTAATACATAAGGTAAAATGAGATTCTCCTTAAGATAATATGTTTGTGGATTTCAAAACAAGAAGTATAGGTAATGTCATAAGGAAACCTTATTGACTCAAATATCTCCCCCAAGTATGAAGGAATGGAAAATTCATAAGTAAAACATTATTGAATCCGCAATTTCTCCATTTTTGGAAAGCACAAACATCCATTAAAAAAAGAATAATAGGAACTAGAAAATATTTTTCTAGACTTTGAAAATAAAACTTATCTCCCTTTTCATATAGTAAAAGATGAATACGAATAACTCCCACTTAGGCTTTAGGAAACTAAGGATCATATTCTTGATTTCCAGAATGATTTTTCATTATCTTGATTACATAAATTTCTAAAATGAAAACTTCCCCTTAGATAAACTCCCCCTTACTTAGAGATATTTATTCATTTCTTAGAATTATTTTTTCTTTCTCCCCTTCGTGATTTTCAAAATGAATTTGGTGGAATGGAAAAGAAATTATATTACCTTAAATATTAGTACAAATCATGAAAACAAAAACGAGATACAAAAAATTTCATTAAGATAGGAAGAATTCTTACATGTATGAAAAAATATAACAAAAGATCGGACTATATATATTTTTCATCCTTTTCTGTGGGAAACAATTTCTTCAGTATGGTTTTCAGATTTTTGATTTCCTTATGGTCTTCCTCTGATTGCTTTAGGATTTGATCTTGATCATCTGCTTTCTTCTCTAATTATTTGATCCTTTCTTCCTGAGACTTTAGAGCCTCTACATGAGCCTTTAACAACCAATCTTGCTTAACTAGCTTCTCTTTGATCTCAATCCGAATATCCATTTCCCTATTCCATCTTTTGGCAACAGAATATTGCTTCCCATTTAGATACTTTACCTCTTGAATCTAAGTATTCTGGTTAAGGGTTATATTTTCTCCAAAGCTAGTCATGAGATCCTTGATTTTACTCTCTTCATTATCAAAAGTTTCCTTTACTTCATGTTGAAACTCAACAAGCTCTCACAAATCATCATCTATTTTCTTTGACTGTCATATCAATTTCATAGAAGATTTTTTGTGGGCATCATAATTAATGACAAAGTTCATGAAATCAGTCTCAAGCTTTACACTCATATACATCACCCTGGATACTGAATCTGATTTTTGATTCAAGTTGTGTTGGGTAATCTAATATCTCGAGTAAATTCTTGGAAAGATCAGAATGGTGTCAAAAATATTCTTCAGTGATTGAATGAAAAAATCATGTCCTTGGGATGATGATTCCGAATATGATAGTTTTCTTGGTGATGAAACTTTCTCTAACTTGAGAAGCTTCCTCTTCGAAGATCCACTAGATTCCTTTTTCATTAAAGCAACTTTAGTATGTGTATCCTCAGACACCTATTTACCTTTATCGGTTCATGGAATAGCTTCCTCATCCGGAGAGTCTTGTTCAGTGTCAGAGAGCTGAATAATTCTATCTTCATCTATCTTCCCCTTCTCATCTCCTGCCTCAACATCTTCAGAGTGAATGAAATTATGATTATAAATTTCTATCTCAGAGAGCTTATTCACTTCGTCTACAACATTTTCATCTAACCAAGGAGTTGCATGCTTTGAAGATCCGGCTTGAGAGGTCTGGATTGAAACTTTCTCAAATGTGGTTTACTTCACATGAAAGACCTCCATTTGATTAATCAAATCATCGGTACCACTATTGCATTCTTCTTCTTACACTTCATTCACAGCTGCTTTATGATCAACAACCTACTCTTGGTATTTTTCTAGAGTCCTGAATTTCTTCCCCCAAGTCTTTGGTAAGGGTTCTATTAGGAAGGATTCTGGTACCAGAATTTTTTTGCATTCTATTTCATAATCCATGAGAAGGGATTTCACAATCTCTATCTCAGACATCTTTAACATTTTCTTCTTTTCCTTGGCTTGCTTCTCAAGCTCATCTATTATCTTCTCTTTTAATGCCATGGCCTCAGCAGGATCCCAAACTAACTGTGGATCTCCTTCCTTCTGATTTTTTTTCTTCCATCCACCTGGCAACAACCTCATCTAGGTAGGATTTCTGCTTCATGGGATTTGGAGGTTTGGATTGATCTTCCTTATCTTTAGGGTTTTTCTCTTCTTTCTGCCTTCTTCCTCAATGAAATTAATTGATTCATAGAACTCAATAAGCAGATCTTGATACACCAAATCTTGAGCTCCTAGATTTTATATGAAAATGCTTTCCCATCCATTCAACATGATGTTCTTTGATATAATGGAATCATACTTGGTAATGAAATTCAGATGCACCAACCTCTCACTGTAAATCTTCCACTATGAAATCAACTTGATTGTTTTCATCTCTTGAGAAGGAACATCACCAGACAATCATATTTGAGCAGTATTTTATGGGTTCAGAATGAGCTTTTGAAAGGGGGGAAGAGCTTCAGGACGCAAATACTTGAAATCTGATGAGGGAGAACCCTTTGGGGGTCCATTATATAGGTGTTAGATGGAACAATTGATCTTCCAAAGTCAATCCAATGATTGAGAAGTCTTCTGATTAGATCTTACTATTTATATGATAGCCACAAGGAAAATTTGGTAGGATCTGGTCTGTTGAGGTTTTCATGAAAAAAAATTTCATTTAAGGAAACTATAATTCGAAAAATTTAAATGACAAAAGAAATTACCAGAAAGTAAATGATGACTATGAAAACGTAAGAAAGAAAACATACATTTCAGTTTTCTTGGAAGATTATTCATAATAGGTAATAATATTCTTTAAGAACATTGGATTCCAAAAAAAATATGAAAACCTTCATTTTAAAAAATTTCATTACGAAAATATTCATTATGAAAATTTCTATTACGAAATTTTTCATTAAGAAAATATTCCTTACCAAAAATGTTGATAATTTCATTAAGAAAATTTTTGAAAAATTCATTAATTTTTTTTAAATCATCATTAATACAATTTTAAAACATCATTACGATTTTTTTGGAAAACTTAGTTACAATTTTTTTTTGAAAACTTCATTACTGAAGACTTTGAAAACTAACAAGAAAATGTACTCCCCCTATGAAAAGGAGTTTATTACTGTATGGAGATTAGTTTCAAGAGAATGTTAATGAGGAGGATTACCTTACAGTTATCATTCCTCAAATCTGTTAAATGTATTTAAATCTATCAGAGGGAAATGATTTTGTGAAAATATAATCAAGTTGATCTTGCGTTCTGAAAAATTAAAGAATGATATCATTTATTAGTATGAACCCTAAGAAAGTGATGCCTAATATCTGTGTTTTTCATGAGAGTGATGTGGAGGGTTTTTACTAAGGGAAATTTCCAGTTTATTATCACCCAAAGTTTTTGTTTTGGTTAAACTCATACCATAGTCTGTGAGTGTGTGTTACATCCACAACACTTGAGCTTCTGGCGTGTACGTCGGGAGTACACGGACACGGGTTGGTTACTCGGCAAAGGACACGGTGCGTATACCCTTCCCTAGACAGGCCCGACCAGATACACCAGATACCCCTTTTATTTTTACACGGGAATGGTGACACGGGTTGAGGCCCTCTATAGGCAGATGGCTAGTGTACATGGATAGAACCCCACCCACCCAGAAACAGCGTGTAATCCTTCTACACGCCGTGTTGTTTATTTTTAGATGAAAAGCATTAAGACATGAGCCATTTTACATGGGATGTACCAGGAGTAAAGTAACACGACGTGTGACCCTAATACATGATGTGTAACTTGTTTATACATGGCTTGAGCCAGTTGTCTTCTGTGACATGGACTAGTTTCCTTAGGGCGTGTTCTGCTTGTCTTCCCATGAAGGTTTCCAGTATCATTTCCTACATACAAGAGTATGATCCCTTCAGTATGACTTCCTGAATAGATTTTTTGGAATCCCCTCTGTGAGACATAGAGCATGATCCTTGATTCCTTCGTGGTAACCTAGGTAGAATTTCTCGGTATCGACGTGAGTTACTTTACCCGGGCGCCGATCCTCTACATAGTAAGTTAGTTCAGATTGAGTTGTTTGAGTCACCCCATAGCTACTTGTTGTGATCCTCATCTGACGCATCAAGTATCTATCTTTTGGAATCATGGAGTGTGTTATCCAAGAACAAGTGCATCGAATCAATCTTCAGATTTAGCAGAATGTTCTACCAGTTACGTGCTTAGTGGAATCTTCGAGCTGGATCATAGTGGGGGTTTTGTGAAAGTCGATCGTGTATGAGAATATTAGGATATTCTTGTTTGATGTTCTATAAACATATTCTGTGTATAGATAAATGTATCATTACTTTTCTTTATTTCCTTTGTTGTATTCCTTTGTGGTTTTCGGGGTGTCCTACTGGGTATTTTTATACTCACCCATGTACGGGATTTTCCTGCACGTGTCGTGTCGTGTGCAGACAAGAAAGCCTTTGAGAGGATTCTAGGTGGACCAGCCCCGAATGGTGCTCAGTGAGATCAGGCAAGACGACGTGTGTTCCTACGACTACAGATTGCAGTCCCAGTACCTTTCTTTATAGGTTGGAATTTGTTGCAGTCTTTCTTTTGGTGGGCTTGAACTTTTGGCCCCGGGTCATACAGTTGTGTACTTTACATTCCTATCGTACTCTGTTGGTTGGTATTTTTAGTGTATTCATTCATTTCCTTTTTCAGTAGTTCTTAATTTTCATCTGGTGGGCTTGAAGAAGTGTGTGTGTGTGTGTACAGGTTTATAGGCAATGCCTCCCATGTTAGTGACATGCCTACTCAGTGCTAGTCACCAACCCCTGGCCTTTTGGAGGTGGGCTTGGGGAGTTGCGGCACAGTCCCCACCAGGATGGGTAATGACAGAGTGGTATCAGAGGTGGTCAGTTCTACCTTAGTACTGAGAGTCTATGAGTTGGTTTGGGGATATAGTGGTAAGTGTTTCGAGTTTGACTTTCAGGCCAGGGACCGTAGTGTGGGTACGGGCTGCTGACATATCCATACACCCGGACTCCGATAACTTGTTTTTTGACTAAGAACACTAGAATACTAGTTGAAGGGGGATATAATGGTACATACATCATATAGGAATGGGTTTTGTTTTCCATGTCCATCTTATGTCAGTTCTCCAGATATACTCACTCACCGTTATAGATATTATTTCTTTATAGGATGCCTCCGCAACATGCACCCACTAGGATGCAGCAGCTCAATCACGAGGATGACCCCCTCAGTGACGAAGCTTCGATACAAGGACCAGATCCCCCAGTTTTACCTTTGGGTGGTGTGCCAGTTATTCCACCACCTATGGAGCAGTGTCTAGTGCCTACTGTACTAGTAGAGGAGGAGCGCAGGTAGAGCGCAGTCAACGAGTTTTAGAGACAGATACCCCTCACGTTTCGAGGCGATCCTAACCCTCAGGTAGCAGATGACTAGCTTGAGGCAGTGTCTATTGTCTTCCGTTCAGTCAGGACATCAGTGGACCAGATGGTGATCCTAGCAGTGAGCCTTCTGCAGGGCTCGGCAGGGAGATGGTGGATTTTGGTTATCCAGACTCATGATGAGGTGACTCTTGCATGTTCAATGTTTGATAATCCCTTCACATAGGTGTTTTCACTGGTTACCCTGAGAGAATTACGTATACAAGATCTTCTTCAGCTTCAGTAGGGGACCATGATGCTGGCAATCTGTTCATCGAGGTTTACCGACCTCTCATGGTACTCGATGGATATGGTTAGGTATCAGTACTTCAGAGCTCTTACTTTTGAGCGGGGATTGCGTGGAGATATCTGAGATAGCATCATCCCTTCGAGAATTCCTAATTATACTAGTTTTCTTGGGTAGGCTTTGGTGGTCGAGAGATTCTTGGAAGAGTAGAGACAGCCAGCAGTTTTCAGTAGTGAGAAATCTGGAGTACAGACCTCGGTAGCAGGGATCAGATGTCAGGGACCTAAGCACTGGAGATATTTTTTGAGGAGATCGCTGGACATAGGATCATCCATGTAGGGTTCACAGGGCGCATCTAGCCAGCCTCGAGAGAGGCGATTCTACTCATGTGATGGCATGGGACATCTCACTTGAGGTTGTCTGACCCACCGTACTACTGACATGGTAGCAGTGGATAGACCACCAAAGCAGAGGCAACGTGTGGAGCATATAGACCCACGTGGAGACAGACGTGGTAGAGGTGCTGGGAGAGGAGATGGAGGTGGTCGAGGTTTTGACCCATTACCACCACCACCCCCAGGAGGTCCACCCTAGGCTCAGGGAGCTAGTGGACAGATGTAGGGACAACTGCAGGTAGCAGACGGTTTTTACCTAGGTACTGCCAAAACGATTAAAGGTACAATCTGTGTCTTTTCTACTTTAGCTTCCATGTTGATAGAAATAGGTGCTATTCAATATTTTTTGGATTGATATCCTGTTCGAGACCTTGATATTCCAGTTGATCCATTGACTTGACCCTTACACTTAGAATCACCGACTGGAGAAGGTTCAGAGTTCACACACCTTTGCAGACATTGTGACCTGACCCTTGGAGGTGAGAGTTCATATTGGAACCTCTTGCTGGTAGCTCCAAGTCCTTACGATGTCATTCTTGGAATTGATTGTCTCTCCATATTTCATGCCCAGATTAAATGTTTTTGGTGAAAGGTTCGGTGTGTTTGCAGTGATGGAACGAGGTTATCCTTTATCTATGAAAAAGAGACCCAGGAAGTGCAAGGTGGACTCGTGCGTAGGAAGGTGCAGCCGATTTCACATCATATGGCTAGAATATCCCTTCGTGCAGCAGATGTTACTAGTTTCCAGTTTCCAGCAGTAGTGGCTGAGTACAAGGACGTCTTTTCGGAGGATGTCCCCAGACTACCTCCCCGTTGGGAGATAGATTTTTGCATTGAGTTGCCTCCCTGGATGACACTGATATCATTATCAGCATATCAAATGGCTCTTGTAGAGTTTCGTGAGCTGAGAGTATATTTGGAAGACTTGCAGAGGAAGGGATTCATGAGACCCAGTTTTTCACCCTATGCGGCCCATGTGTTGTTTTCCAAGAAGAAAAACATGATTTTGAGTCTGTGTGTGGATTGCTGGAACTTGAATCAGGTGACCGTGAAGAACCAGTATCCACTACCAAAGAGCGATGACCTCTTCAACCAGTTAATAGGGGCATGATGGTTCTTGAAGTTTGATTTATGATCAAGCTATCACTAGTTATGATTACGGGATGAAGATATACCAAATACAACTTTCAGATGTCACTACGTTCACTACGAGTACTTGGTGATGCCCTTCGGTGTGATTAACTCCGTGGTAGTGTTTATGGGACTCATGAACTGGATCTTTTAGACCTATCTAGAACGGTTCGTGATGGCCTTCATTGATGATATCCTTGTGTACACTGCATCCCTGGAGGAGCACACGAGGCACCTAATGATGGTTTTGAACACACATAGAGATCACTATTTGTATAGGAAACTCTCAAAGTGTCAATTCTAGATATAGGAGGTGCACTTTCTTGGACACGTTATCTCAGCAGATGGCGTAGCAATGGAACCAACCAAGGTAGAGGTAGTGTTATCATGGGAGCCACCCCAGAGCGTGATGGTGGTTCAGAGTTTCAATGGGTTGGCATGCTACTATTGGAGATTCATTCCTGATTTCTCCAAGATTTCATCACCCATGACAGCTTTGACCCGAAAGGGGAAACCTTTCGTGTGGACCCAGAGATGCCAGCAGGTTTTACACCAGTTGAGACAGAGTCTGATGAGCGTCCCCGATCTTGAGACTACCAGAAGTGGGTGTCGAGTATGTAGTGTTCTGTGACGCATATTGAATAGATCATTGTTGTGTCCAGCTACAGAGACAAGTGGTGATTTCATATGGCTCATGTCAGCTGAGGACACACGAGCCAAACTACATGACCTATGATCCTGAGATAGCACTGGTAGACTTCGCATTGAAGATGTGGTAACACTACCTAATAGGTGACCGGTTTATCATCTACTCTTATCACAAGAGTCTCAGATATTTCTTTTCTCAGAAGGATCTGAATTTTAGAAGAGGCGGTGTCATGAGATCCTCCAGGATTACGACTTTGTGATTGTTTATACTCTTGGGAATGGGATCTTTGTGGAAGATGCTCTCAGTACGAAATCTAGTTCGCAGTTGCTATGTGAGGAGACAAGGCAGTTGGCCTCTTTATAGTTATCCTTCATGGATAGATATGAGGGAGCTTACCTTCAGTCGATGGTTGAAACCCCTCCACTCTTACAGCAAGTTAGGGAAGCACAGCTCGAGGATGCTAGGTATGAGACTCTATGTGCTCGGATATCATCAGGTGATGCTGTTAATGGATACTCAAAAGGTGGGGAGTACGTTTTCCTTTTCAAAGGGCGTACAATAGTACCAGTGACGTTGTAGGAGGAGGTTCTGAGGGAGTTCCATAAACCTCATTTGGCAGTTCATCCAGGCATGGAGAATATGTACCAGGACCTCTGACATCAGTTCTGGAGGCTAGGAATGAGGAAGAGTGTGGCAGAGATTGTTTCTTGGTGCCTTACTTGTCATCAAGTAATGGATGAGCACCAGGTTCCAGCAGATTTCACTTATCCCCTTAAGGTGCCAGAGTGGAAGTGGGATGGGATATCCATGGACTTCGTGATGGGTTTACCACGTACGTCCAGGGGACATGATGTCATTTGGGTGATCGTTAACTGACTCACTAAGTCATCCCACTTCATAGCCATACGGGAGCAGAGTTTAGAAGAGAGCATGGGACGCCTCTACGTGCATGAGATAATTCGACTTCATGGAGTGCCATCAACGATAGTCTTATATCATGATGATTGTTTCACATTCCATTTGTGGAAGGCATTTCTATAATCTTTTGGGACTCAGTTACGCTTGAGAACATCATTTCATCCTTAGACAAATGGTCATTCAGAGCAGACCATCCAAGTTTTGGAGGATATGCTATGATCTTGAAAACTTGACTTTGGTCATAGCTAGGAGGATTACCTACGACTGGTGAAATTTTCTTATAACAAAATTTATCATTCCACTATTGGTATGGCACCATTCAAGGATTTTTATAGGTGACCTTACAGGTAACCAATTTGTTGGACTGACCTAGAGGAGTATGCACTCATGGGCTGAGAGATAGTTTGAGCTACTACAGTGAAGGTGCAGGTCATCCTGGAGTGGATGAAGACTACACAGAGTTGGAAAAATTCTTATGTCGACAGGAGACAGAGGCCCTTGGAGTTCGAGGAGGGATACCATGTGTTCCTTCAGGTCTCACCTCGATGGGGATTGCACAGATTTGGCCGAGGCGGCAAGCTATCTCAGAGGTTCATCGACCCTTTTCAGATTTTGATTAGAGTTGGCAAGGCGGTGTACCTCTTAGCTCTACCTCCCCAAATGGACTGGGTACACAATGTATTCCATGTGTCGCAGCTACAGAGGTACATGCATGATCTATAACACGTTATCAAATGGGGTGAGCTGGACATTGATGATGGAGGGACCTTTGGTGAGTACCAAGTGGAGATCGAGGATGAGCAGGAGAAGATCCTTCATGGGCAAGCTAATCCATTGGTTCATGTCCAGTGGCAGCCCATTAATATCAAAGAGAGCACGCTGGATTGCGAGGATCAGATCTATGTGCATTACCCACTTATTTTTTAGTATCCTTTGTTTTGTCTTTTCAGGGACGTAAAGCCCTAAGGTGGGGATGCTATAATGTCTGAAATATTTTTTCCGTATATTATTTCAGTCTTATATGGGAATTATTTCGAGACCAGGCTCTGAGATGGCAGGCAGTTCTAAGGCCCAGTGAGGCTGGAAAAAATGGTTTAATTTAATTAAAAAATTAAATAATGTGCGTGTATGGTTTTCCAGAAAAAGTGAAATAACTCAAGAATTGGTACTCAGATCAGAAATCTGAGGGAACCGTTGCATTGAGAGCAGCAAGTTTCCCTTAATGAAAATGTTTTATTAAATGTTTCTACAGAAAAATCATTTTAATCTTTAAGTAAATATTTCGCAGGGGATTAGGGTTACAAATCTAAAAACCCTGAAATTTCCCCTGGAGGCTCTGGAAAGCTCTAGAAGAAAACCCCAATGTAGCGACGATGTTCTTGACAAGTTTCACCGGAAATGATGATGTGGTGACCAGATCTTCGCCAGCGAACGCTGAAGATCTAGGTAGGGCTTATGATCTCTTCTTGATTTCATTCCCATACTTTATTTCCACGACTGGAACAGACCAATCAACGAACAGAATGGCATGTCGATTGATCGTTATGCGGGACGGGTTATCTGTGGGATCTTATTTGGGGATTTATTCATGAATGTTATTTTTGGTTTCATTTATCCTTCTAATGGTGAAAAAAAATATCGACATGAACATCAACCGAGGTTCGATCCTCTCGATTTGTTGTGCCTCTCTTCCCCGATTTCTCACGTTCTCCGTGTGCGTTCTACAGGTTCTTAAAGGATATATGAAGTATGGATCGTTGTTCACTTTTCGTGTGATGAAACGCTCCCAAATTGAAGATATGGCATCAGGACAACCCCATTGAGGTGAGACTGTAGTGGAAATGGGCTTATCAAAATGGATCAGAAGATATCATTCTTTGATCGATTTACACACGGGTGACCGGAATCGGATTTCAATGCCGATCGAAGGCCCAAATCCCACGTATTTGTCATCACGACGACGAGGTGACATGAGACATCTTGTTTTGTGACAAATGGATGACATATTTAGAATTAAAGGGTTCGGCCGAGGCGCAATGAAGAAGGTATAGATTTTGGAGAAATCCCGTCTACACGACGTGTAGTATGGGCTACACAACATGTGTTCATCAGCGGACCACCTGGCGTGTACTCTGGGAGTACACAGACACAGGTTGGGTACACGACCAAGGACACAAAGTGTATACCCTTCCCTGGAGAGGCCCGACCAGATACATGGGATACCCCGTTTACTGGTATATGGGAAGGGCGACACCGGTTGAGGCCGTGTACGGGCACATGTCCAGAGTACACGGAGCGAACCCCGGACACTCAAACATGGCGTGTAATCCTTATACACGTCATGAAGTTACTTTTTATATGACAAGAATTAAGACATGGTCTATTTTACATTGGAAGTACCCAGATTAAAGAACACAACGTGTGACCCTACGACACGCCATGTAACTTGTTTATACATGGATTTAGCCAGTTGTCTTCTCTAACTTTGACTAGTTTCCTTAGGGTTTGTTCCCTTGGTCTTTCCCTTGAAGGTTTCTAGTATCATTTCCTATGTCCAAGAGTATGATCTACTTAGTAGGAATTCCATAATAGAGTTTATGGAATCCCATCTGTGATACTTAGAGCTAGATCATCTATTCCTTCATGGTACCCTAGGTAGAGTTTCTCAGTATCGACGTGACCTACTAAACCTGAGCACGGATCCTCTACATAGAAGGTTAGTTCAAACTGAGTTGTTGGAATCACCCCATAGAAACTGGTTGTGATCCTCATATGATGCATCAAGTATCGTTCTTCTGTACTCATGGAGTTAGTTCTCCGAGAACGAGTGCATCTTATCCTTCTTCAGACATAAGAGTATGTTCTCTCAGTTATGTGCTTACCGTAATCATTGAACTCGATATTCGTGGTGGTTTTGCGGTTGTCTCTCATGTATGAATATATCTGGATATTCGTGTAATATGTTCTGTAAACATATACTGTGTAGAACATACTATATCATTCCATTGTGATATTTCCTTTGTTATATTACTTTGTCGTTTTTGGGGTGTCCTACTGGGTAATGTTATACTCACCCCTGTACAGGCTTTTCCCGGACATGTCATGTCTTGTGAATATGGGCGAGCCTTTTAGAGGATTCGAGGTGGACCCGGACCGGATGGTGCTCTATGAGATCAGGAAGGCCGAGGTGTGCTCCTATAGCTACAGATTGTAGTCCCAATACAATTATTTACATGATGGACTTTTTTGCAGACTTTCTTTTGGTGGGATTGTACTTTTGGCCCAGCATTTTACATTTCTGTACTTTACTTTCCTATCGTACTCTGTTGGTTTGGAGTTTTAGTGCATGCATGCATTTTTTTAGTAGTTCTTACTTTTCAGCTTATGGGCTTCGAGATGTGTGTGTGTGTACAAGTTTATCGGAAATGCCTCCCATGTTAGTTACATGCCTACTCAGTGCTAGTCACCAGCCCCTGGTCTATTGGAGGCGGGCTTGGGGAGTTGTGGCACAGGCCCCACTGGGACAGGTTATGACATGTGATTAGAGAAATCATAAAATATTTTTATAATTCAGACCAATGTTGTCAATAATTTTATTCAAATCATAAAATGAATCTGGGATCCTAACTTCATGAAATGCATCACGCAAAAATTCCAATATCATAGGCATATCCATATTTGGGATTCCACTTATTTATTTTTTATGGTACAACTTTGGTAGAAGATAATGTATTTACTATTTAGGACATACTCTATATAGCTCTTGATTTACAGTAAAAACTGAAGCATGAAACAAATTTTTCTATTCATTAAAATTAATTATTATTACATTATCAGCAATATCATGATGACGATCAATTAATATGCTACAGTATTGATATATTTTTCCAATTATATTAAAAGGATCATTTTTCATGTAACTATTTTTATCCCCTTTAACTAGTTTTATTGATATGATTTGATGCTAAAGATGATATTCTGTAATGTTTAATGAACCATTTATATGGAAATAGATATCTTTTTCCATTTTTGAGAAAATGGGAAATCATTATATTGACTGAAAAAATTATCAATCTTTATGTATAGTTTAATTATCCATTCTAAATTCAACACACATATTTAGAAAGTTATCTCTTCAATATCATATTTCTATACACATCATTTATCCTCAACCATTTTATAAATTTTTATTCAGTTCATGTAAATATTATTGTACCATGAATAGATCAATTATAAATTTAACAAAATCTATCAATATCTCTAACCCACAACATACATAGGTGTGTTCCTACTCCATGTGATCCATATTTTATCCACATTTCAAAAAGTACAAACACATTATTAAATTTAAATAGTGGATATAAGAAATATTAATAATTGTAAACAAAAATTAATAAATTTATGGAAAGAGAATGTTGATAGACACGCATTCCCAGTTACCTTTATATAAGTATGAAAAACAAATGGGATGTTTCATCAAACATGATATATATGGCAAGATATTATAAAACATAAATTACATTCATTTATAAATTAGTTACATTCCATTTCATCCGATTACACTAATGATGATTCCATCATGACTTATGAAAAATTCTAAGCCTTAATAAAGATGTCCTTATTGAAAATTTTATTAAATTTGATATATGTTTTCTTAGGAAAAAAATAAATAAAATGAAATTATTAAAAAAATTATTACATTTTTATATAAACATATAAATACATAGTAAATTTTCAGTGATTTAATATGTGTATATCTTAGTGGAAATAAATTTGAAACACAAATTGATAAATGGTTATAGATATTATCATAACTTAATTGTTAGTTCTATATTTTTTCATAACACTAATTATTATAGAATATAAAATTACCCATTTTTCATTTTGAAAAAAATGATATGATATGATTTAATTGAGATAATAAGTGTTTCTAATCATAAACATAACACTCAGACTAATTGTCAGGTTCTACAAAAAGTTATATTATATGAAAAACTAATTGATTATATTTTCATAACAGAAATAAAAATATGAAAGCAATTAGTCAATATGAATTATTATAAAAAGCTATGAAGATTTTTTTATTGAAAGGTGATTTGGGATGGAAAATAGAACAACCCAGTAATGGGGATGAGGTGAGATAATAAAAATTATATGGGGAATAAAAGGGGAATAATCAGGGTGACGATAGGGGAAAGGGGTCTATATAGAGAATAATAGGTGAGTGGAATAAGGGTAGGGGATAGAGTAGTGGCAAACATGATAACTAGTGAAAGGGCCTGACAGAGTGATGTGATAGCAGTGTATAATGGCAATGGAGGGGAAAAGGAGAGAGTGGGAAATAATGAGGTTCAGATCAATGATTGAAAGGTTGGGAACGATGATGGATATGCGAAGGTCTCATGGGTGGGGTGAAGGAGATGAGATGGCTTATGGGAGGGAAGAAAGTGAAATTGTTTTAATTTTAGGAAAAATTTATTAGCGGTTGTTTAAAAACATCTTTTATATTTTTTATTTTTTATTGGGGATTTTTGACTACCCAATTCTAAATAAAATTGGAAAACCTATATTTTTGTGTAGTGACACAGTTGAAATAGTTTCCTATATGAAACGTTTTTTACATATATTTTATGATTAATTCAACAATATACATTTCTGAAGTGTATATATTGACTCTTGAAATATAATATCATAAATATATTTATACACATGTTTTTCAGGGTCATTTTAATGTAATTTCTTTAAAAGTTTATTTTCTTTTAAAATACCATAAATAGTTTCCCCTTGAAATCGTAGTATAAAAGGATTCAAATAATTTTATCCCAACAATTTCACCATATTATTTATCATATTTAACAATTTTTATTTACTATAAAGAAATTATTTCATATTATTATGTTCCAAGATCATTCACGTATGTTTAAAATGTTTTAAAATAAAATTTCTTATTTTTTTTCAAATGAGTCACTTTTGAATATCTAAAAAAATTTAAAATGGTTATTTTACCATTTTAAACATGAAATTATTTTCCCACCATTATAACCATTCATTTTTCTGTCGATTACTTTAAACATTACATGATTATTTTTAAAGAAAATTATTTTATAAATATTTTGGAGTTTTTTAGTTTTTAATGGTACCGAATGAAATGGGTGTTTTCCATGGTTTTCCAAGAAAATTTTTAAATAAAATTTTAATGAATTTTTTTGAATATTTATTTATCCTAAAATGAGTCCTATAATTAGATAGGTAAATAATATTTTGATAAAATTCTCTTGATTTTTTTAATGTCTTATAATGATTTTTTAATATTATTATCACGGTTCCCATTTCATTTCTATGGGTTAATCAGGTTAAAAAAGAATGATGGTAGTTTTATGGGTGTTATGATGAAATGTGTAGGCCGGTAAATGTTTCATTCAATATATAGCACATTCAAATATGAATGGATAATTTATGGATGATTCTATTATAAACCCAAGATGGGGTGTTTGTTATAAACCATGTATTAGTGAGTCTGTTATTGCCGGATTATTCCTTAGGCAAATTGACGTAGATAACTTCTTTATATTACTAATAAGTGAAGATAAAGTTAAATATTATAATTTACTCAAAATAGGCAATAACATTTAATTTATATGAGTAGATCATAAGAGATAATAGATTTAAATATTGTATATTATTCATATAGGAATGTTGGAATTATCCTTTTTAGGTGATCACATGAGTAATGATTGGTGTTCCCTATTACTAGCAAAGTTACTTTATGATTAAAAAAAATAAAAACTTTTTATGTTGATCAATGATTATCTTCACATGGAACGCCATGTTAGATTCTTATTTATTTCATATTTAGTTAAATTTTTATTCCATGTCTCATTGCATATGTCGCATGTTTTCATGTATATGAATTATCATACATTTTCCAATACACTTTTCAATCGTCCTCATAGCCGTATGCACATATTATTCTCATTGAATATATTAAACATTTAATTAATATCATAAAAATTATAGATAAATTGATCTCATTTTTATTTTTTTAAACCAGGTTTTAAATAATTATTTTAAGTAAGATAGATCTATAAGGTTTTCATCCGGGAGTTGATGAAGACATAATGTGGAATACGAAAATTTGGGTGCAGTGGAAAAAATATCCACCTAAATACGTGGGAATTGTTGAGATTTGTTTCTTAATTATCTAAAATACAAAACAAAAAATGTTCTTTAGTATGTAAGTGATATTATATTTCTGTTTGATGACTCATATTTTGGATGAAAAATATTGTCATTTTTGCCTGTATCAATTCTATAAATTTTAATATTGTGTATTTAGAACCAAATATTAGAGTGTATATATGAGGTTGTTATATATTTTTTATAGAAATAAGGTTTCATAAAATCTCTATTAATTCTTAAATAATTATAATATCATTAAAATTAATGTATTTATAAAATTAGTAATTTTTTATTTTTTCTTGAAAAATACACTATTTTCCAAAAATCCCAAAATGATTCTCAGAATTTTATTTTGAAATAGTGATGTCAAAAATGAACTTATTTAATATCGAATACTAATTTAATGGGTGTAAAGATATTATTTTAAATATATTATCATAATAATCATTTAAAATCAATCAATTAGGATAAAAGCACAACCCTTTAAACCAATAATTTAAAAAAACTCAATTTTAAACATTATACCATATTGATTAATTTTCCTCCAGATGTATGAAATTTAAATTGATTTATTTCCTTTTATTTATAATGGTTTTATTCATATTGTATATATTTTATGTTATAAATCATTTTATTTCAAATTTCTATCAGAAAAAATATATTAAAAAATTATTTATTTTATATAATTCATACAAAAATCTTGGCTTCTTTCACATGATCATTATGACATAAACAATGTCGATGGGGAATCATGTATAAATAATTAGGTAAATCAAAAAACATATCCATTGATATTAGGGTAATAATCTTAGAATTTTTTTGGGATATGAACCTGTCACATGCCATAAACTGGTATACAGATTCATCACATATAAACATATACTATTATTTTGAACTATGCACGATTGATTTACTTATCTTTTTCAAACTATTGATAAACACAATAGATATATCATCCATATCATTCCTAATACATTTAATATATTGGACACATGTTTGAATATGTGCTCTATAATATTATGTGATAACATGATATGAGTTGAAATTTCAACCATCAGTATAGAATGATAGAGTAAACATAGTAAATAAAAATAATGCAATGAAATAAAAAATATATATACAGTACATAACATGGAATTATACTATGTAAAACTATAGATCCAACCAAGGAATAATGATGATGTTAACTCTTTCATGACATTACTCTATTATCAATCAACCCAAATCCTATTTGATGGAGTGAGATAATGTTAATATATTATTTAGGTAATGTCACATATGTAACTCAATAAGGATAGGTCAAAATTTACTCTATAATAATGGAAAACCAAGTGTATTATAAAATATGGTACTCAATATTATTAATTTATTCCATTTTCAACCCATTTAGGTACAAGAGGATACATATTTACTGATTTGGAATTACTAAATAAAAAATGGATTTTTTTGTTTTAATACAATTTTTAAAATCAAAACATGAATTATTTAAGAAATTTATGTAAGGAAAAGAATCCATTTCTAAAAATTTTATTAGACATTAATAATTCCTTATGTAGATAGATGTATTTTTTTCATTGACACATTTTTCTTATGAAAAACATTGAAAGGAGTGATGTGAAATGTTTTTACTATTTTATGAAGTCCAAAAATGAATTTTCAACATATATCTAAGACATATTCTTATCATATAATTTCATTAAAAATTAAACAAATTTATATAATTTAATATTATTATAATTTGGATGGAAAACATTTTATATAGTAAAATAAAATTTTTAAAATGTTATCTGATCAATCACATTATATATAATCCCATTTTATAAACTAGTTCTTCCATGGATAATTAAATTACAACTCACTAATGATATAGTGGAAAGAATTGTTTATTATTTAAATCAACTTAAATGTGAAATACGTATTTATAAATAAGTAATATATATAATATTTATAATTAAATTATGAAAAAATAGTTAAATTTACTATATCTATCAATGTTTTATAACATATGATTTATTTTAATATTTATGTAATATGTAGGAGAAAATCTATATACCGGTTAACATCAATGTTTCTTGATATAAATAAGAAAAATAGCATAATAGAAACTCATTATACATCATCAATTATAGATATCATAAAACATTTAGATATTTATTATATTATAATTTATGTAATTATATAAAATAAAACATATATGTGATAAATTATCACAATTCCACACCTTAGGTTCACGAAATATTGGATTTTAAAGCAATAAGACATGTTCTATTATAGAAGAATTCAATGATGAACATATAATGAAAACATGAAATTCATGTGAAACACATAATATACAAAATTTAATATTCCATATAAGAATATAAAAAATTAAATAGGATCATAAATTAAATAAAATCATAAAAGGCATATTTTATTTCAAGTAATTAAATTTATTTATAATCATAATATATAAAAACAGTATCAAAAAATCTTTCTGCATAGTTTAAAATTATATTTTGTTACAAATGTAAAATATTCCCATGAAAATAAATTATTTCAATTTAAATATATTTATAATATTTAATACAATATATCAAAATAACATTTAAAAACCATCCATTGATAGTTATGAAATTATTATTTTGACATTATTGTTTGGTTTCATAAAAATTGGATGGCATGTCAGAAACATAGCCTATGTTTCTCCCACGGATTTCAAAACAACCTACTGTAACTATTGGAAACATCTACTAATCTACGTGATCCCAAAAAACCCATGAAATGTATAAAACAAATCATACATTAATGAATGAATCCAATCAATCAAATACAAATATCGATATTGACTAATCCTCAAGGAAATCACAGTGAGATAAAGCTTAAAATAATCCCATGAGTATAAAATCATATAACCATAACAAAATTATCCATAACATGATTATATTTCTAAATAAAACACAAAATACGTAGAATAAAATCTTTCACAAATATTTTAGAAACCACACCATGAGTAACATAAGTTAGGTAAGCCTCTTCTGAAAAATGAATAGGATTTATAAAATATTTAGATGTGTTCAAACATGCTTCAGTGTAATTAATCAAAGAATACAAAACAAAATTAAAGAGAAAAAATACATCCATAAATATAATAATAATATATGCAAGGTAAATGATTTCATATAATTTTTTTTCAACAAAAGAACGTGAAGAATAAATATTATATGTTTTTATAAGTATTAGTTATTATGATAAATAAATATATACAGGAGGGCTCTATAATAGTAATGAAAATTGATTCCAAATTGAGTCCCCATTTATGTGTAAAATGGAAAAGGTAAAATTTATATAATTACTATATTTTAATGGAAGGTTATGCCTGAGTAGCCATGTACTTATTACAATACAACTCAGTACTAGGTGATCCCTTTAGAACATACCCAATTCATCCTTGATCACCAAGTACTCCACACCTCCCACTGGGTACTCTAGGTTAGATACTATTTTAAACTGTAGGAGGAACTAAATAATGCCTTACCAATCACTGTGAAAAATAAGACAGCTTAAAGTACACTGGAATTTCGTTTTATTTTACCCGAAAACAATATAATTCATGAGAAACTCCCAATAAAAAAATATTATCATTCATCTAAATAACTATATTCAGTATATTCCATGTTTTCAAAAAATTAATATTTATAAAAAAAGAAAAAAAATTCATTTGAAATCCAAAATGAAATTGGGTCTTTCAAACAATCCCATTCTATATATATATTCATTCTGGAAACATTGAACTAATTTTTGATCCAAGAATCATTGATATACCTAAATCACTAATAAAAAATAGAAAATCTTAAAATCTTAAATATCACAACACATTTTATTTTTTCCACATAAAATAAATAAATCAATAAATAACACATGTTTCTAATGTCCATGGGAGAAAATATGATAACATAAGCATCAACATATTGATTATTTTTCACGATCAGACTTATAGTTCTCCCCACAAAAATATTTATCTTTGGTTTTATTTATGTGTGACCTACCAGTATATTTTAGTTTATCAATATGTTTTATTTTTTAAATAACGTTATGAAATTTCATATTTTACTTTTAGAACCACGTTTCATCTCTAATTTTATACTCACATAATTTTCCAACAACATATAACTTTAAATATTAAAATTTAAAAATTTATTTAATATTATTTACTTTGTAATAGATAACTATACTCAAATAAAAATAAATTTTGAAAAGATATACTGATTGAATGAATTATTTTTTTAACATTACTTATTTACATTTGAAATACTAATATATTTTTTATAACATATTATATAGGGAAACACAATATATATATACATAACAAAAAAACTATATGTAACATTATTATTAATCCATATCATACTACAAATATAAAAATTATTTACAAACAGAAAACTTTCTGTTACTCAATAACTACTTTTAAAAACTGTTCCAATGAAACTGATCTAAGAAGAGAACAAGCATCTTATTTTTGACGTCATATTATAATATTTTTTATAATTAAATGTTAAAAAATATAGTAAACTGATGATTTTTTATTACAATGTCACATTAATTATGTTATTCAATCCTAGTAGATTTGATTTTATGTAGAAATTTATTTACATAATTTTTAAGTATTTTTTATGATGAACATATGGAGGAACGATATAGAATAGAAATGGCTCCTTATGGTGGATTAGAAACTAATCCTCTCTCTAAACTCCCATACTTTGAGGCCCATGAGAATGTTGGATTAACCTGAATCAACTGTTGTGGAGATATATGTGGATTGAAAAATTGGACATCGATCAAATTTTCCATCTTCCTTTTATCTCTCCCATGTGGATAAAATGAGGAATTCCAACCCTAATGTTTTCCAATCATGTAAAATGTTATTATGGATGATTTGTTATGGGATAGAGTTAGAATAATGCTGGAGGGAGAATGGGGATGTTATTGCTAGGACTACTAGGTGGTGACATGGGTAGGAGGTTTCCATGGAAGCTACTATATGTGAGTTAATAATAAAAATGATTCTAGGACTATTCCCTAACTATTAGATCCATTTTTTTAAATGGATACCAAAATTATATATAGTAATAGAGTGATTGAGGCTTGTGAGTTTCATCACCATCATGGCTATTTGTCTTATGGCCCATTGGTTAAGGAATCACCCATTATGCAACATAAACACTAGGAAATTTAAAAAACCCTATTTACTGAGAATATCATCGTGTGGTAGCGTGGAGGGGTACATGATCGGGTGAGGTCTTTACAACATAACCTAGGGAATAAGTTAAGACATATTATTAACATTAGAATCACTCTTATATTTTCTTCCAAAAAGTGGCTATAAAGTTCATGATGAGTCACACACTTCCCCTATCCCCAAATTCCATATAGAATACCCAAGAGTTTCCATGTGGTGAAAGTTGTGGTAACCAAATGGACCACTCAAAACCTTTGTTGAATTTTTATAGAAACATTACAATTCCAAGAAAATATATAGAGTATATTAAGATTTATTATATATAGGTCACAATGGTGTGATCCATTTCCCAATTTCAAAATTATAAATAATATATAGACGTAAATTTGAAATCTATATTCATATAGTTGATGTTTGGGTTTGATCAAGATTATTCGAGCATACATTGGTGTTTAGGATTAACCTAAAAGAGTGTTGGTGATAGGGAACTAGTCTCACAAAGGTTTATAGAGATCAGTAATCTTCCACTTAAATAAGATATTAGTGCTATAAATTTCATTCAGGGTTTTGTTACTCACTGCTTCCTAAAAAGGTGTAACATCATTATTGATTTGAGAGAGGCAGTTATACAATTGATTAATGTGTATAGGTCTAAATGGGTACAACTACTCTATATATTGAGTCATTTACTCCCTCATCTACAATGATTTATCAATGAAGAACATGACCTCTACTAGGGATTGATATTCCCTCTACTAAAACAATTTATATGGTGAGGTATTGGTCTCCCAGTAAGGTCATTGATAAGACTATAGTTTGTTAGATATGTAGTTTTGAGTCTTAGTATTCTTTTGATGTGTGGTTCTGAAATATATTGTCTATCAATAGTTATACTATCATATTTCTTAGAATCTCGACCATTATGCACATATAGGTCATTCATTTCCTTACCATTATAGGAATGATATAATTAGGCTTCATATTTATCATTTGTGGTTTTTGATGCATCTTACTACGTATGTATATATTCACCATAGTATGAGAATATTCCAATAGGTTTCATCTATTATATATATAATGGGTAGTTTGGTATTGATCTTAGTGGACATAATATACAAGGATAAGGATAAAAGTACAACTTAGATGTTTTTGGTACATAAAATAGATCATGTTTTGATCTTGAAAACTAGGAGTCCCTTTCCTTTCCAATTCCATGTAATTTACATCATATTTATGTTATTCAGATAATTTTTTCGTTAACTATTTAGTATTTCATTATTACACAATGTATGGTTTTACAATATGTCATATGTGTTTATTTATATTACAGTTGGTTAATTTAATAAGGTTATAGTATTAAATATTATGTGGGGAGATAGGTTGTGTACAAAATTTTTCAGTCTAGGACAAACCTTGTGGTAAATATGCCTAATTAGTGGTAGTCAGTTACCCTTTTACAATTGGAGGTGGGATTGTGGTGGCATAGTTTTCTTAACTACATGCCCTAGGGGTTCATGGTTGGTCAACCCATTTCAAGGAAGTATTAGAGTAGGATATCATAGTTATTGAGTTTGAGTTAATATATTTATGATGAATTTATTAGAAATGTTTGTTGGAAATTTTTAAGGATATTATGATTATCTTTTAGAACATATAAAAGAGTTTTATTGTGGCGATCAAAAAAACCATTCACTCAGACATTGATAACATCTTAATTTACTTGGAACAGTAAATACTTTTCTAAAGTGTATATGCAGCACGTTTTATGCAACATATAGTGGTGAGTTATTTTTTCCCGTGTATTTATTAAATTATCTTCCCTGATATTCCATAATGACCAAGGGATGTCCATGTCTATAATTGGATTCTGGTATGACAACACCAACCAAGGATCCCGAGAAAGGATCTCTAGATGCTCCTTATTGATTTAATTGTTTTCTTCACCTAACAGCTGAGTTATAAGGCTTCCATTTTGAGATTCAATCTTAAAATTATCCAACCAATTATGTTGGGAGTAGATACACTACATGTAGTGTAATGATCCAATACCCAACCCACAATATTGGTGGATTTCCACCACATATCGATAATTAGATGATTTTAGTGGGATGGAATGATGAATTCCATATTTTGAGTATGATTCATGGGTTTGAGAAGCTGTGATTACCAAAAAAATGAGGTATTCTAGACCATTCGATCATGGACGAATAAATCATGGTAGGTACATATGTGTTTCTCTTAGGTTAGAGATATTATAATCAAATGGTTCTCATAGTATATAGTATTCACCATAGAGAAATATTTCTCATGTGGGAATTGAAAATACCAACCAAAATTTAAGTTACACTTAATTGGTTAGTGTTTGAGAGCATATTTCATGAGTGGTAATACACATTCATGTTGAGGATCATTGATGTATAAGAGCATTTGAGCCAAAAATAAGTTATAATTTCTATCCCTGAGTATATATTAAGGATCATTGGACACATATGTTACACATTATGCATGATTCAAGATGTATTCATTCATGAAACAATGTTTTATAATTTCTTCTATAACGATATGTATTTTGGTGTTGTCCCTCTCAATATCTACACCTACACTGATGACCAAGTGCAGGCTCAATTGATCAATATTTTCATGTAAAATGGATTAATTTTTTTTGGATATTTTACCAGTTATCATAGAGTAGAGTCATCAAATATAAATACAATTTCTACATTATCATTCACATTATCATAGGCATACACATTCTGTTTTGATTTCCTAGGGACCAGTGTGATGATAGATACATTGGGGATCCTACTAGCTAGGATAAAATATATTTTTAATGAATATATTTAATGAGATCATATATCACATTAATACCCTACCCAAAGTAAAAAAAATGGTGTCCATGGTGGAATGGTTTATGGAACACGAAAATTAGGCACAATGATGTGAAAACTTGTCTCTTCATAATTGATATAATGGCCCCCAAAGAGGAGTTTTTTCTAGAGGAGAAAATGGTTCAATAAAAAAATGTATTGGTGGACATGGATCCAAAGTTTTTCAAGCACCACATATATAGGTTGTTCATAAATGGGTGATATAATGGATTGATTGGAGAATTGAGATATTCATGTTATCGTGGCATACAACTAATAGTCCTAAATATTATTTGTGGTATGATTTGTTTCTGTTATACTCTAGAACTCACACTTTTGGATACTTGTAGAAGAAATCAGTTTTTCCTTCATGAATTTTTCAGGATGCTGATATCCCATTAGAGACCATATCCTATCTTATATGGATATTATAATTTAATGGAAGTGATCATTTACAAACTCGGTTCTTATGATGATATGAGCATATGCGTAGTGAAGAGGGGTTTTTGTGGAACCACACAATAGATGGGATGAATCCTGAAAATTAAATTCTTATAATTTATTCGATATTTTCTATTAAACAATAGATAATATAATACTGTAAAAGAGTGGTATGATTCCAAACTAATGGGTTGTATTTTTAGTGTTTATTAATATGGCTATAAATGAGTATTGATCCTATGAATGGTATGTTATAGCTATTAACCAATTATTTATTACATTTGGATCTATGTGAAGGGGATTTATTAGATGATTAGTTTATTACAGAAATGGAAGGTTAAATTAATCTCATTATTGAGGTTGCCTCATTACCCCCACCTTAAATGAAATAAAAAATACACTAATGATATATATCTCACAACTTATGCGATATAATATACATATTTATAAATGGCCCTAACTACTCATAGGGGATAAAGATATAGATTAATGACCTTATTGATAAATTTTTCATTATACCATTTATATATCAAGGGGAAGTTTCAATATTTGTTTCCATGAAGGAAGATGTGACATTGGGGAATTTTATTAACTATCATGAACTAAAATGGTGTAAATCAATAAAACAATAACCATTTTTGAAAATTTATGGCCTCTTCATCACACATGAATAAGTTACATAGTTATGAAAGGTATATATTTAATATGACTAAAACAATATAGGGATTCATTATGAGGACATTTCTAAAAGAGTGTCTATGTTCTTCTTTACGAATTATGAGTTCCTTGTTATTGAAATTTTTATTATGAGTTTAATATCTTTTTACATGGGAATCATGATCCATATCATTATTAATTTAATGAGTAGGATAACGATGGTATTAATTGAAATAATCCCAATCACCTAAAGGATATATAAGGATAGATATTTTTGTCTGAAGGTTGTTGAATAATATCATTAGGATTACAACCGCTTCTATAATCTCCCAACAGTTCTTTTTTGAATAACATAGGTCAACTTATTATGGTATATCATCATAGAGGATTGTTTAAATATAAATATTAATGATGGATATATAAATTTCATTGGATCCACATAAAAATGTGTTCATATTGTGTATCATTGGGAGGTGGGAAAGATATTAAACAATATTTTTTGTGAAAATTTGTAAGATTTTTTATCAAATGAATAAAATTTCCAAATTTGGTACAATATTTATGGGTTTTAAAATTGACATAGATAATTAATGTTACTAAATAATTCACTAACTATTGGTAATGTTTAATGGTTCTCATTGGAACAAGCTTAATATATTTTGGTTTGTTTTATACCCCCATTGTAGTGTTTGACTCTATGCAGGTACATCGAAAAAAGTATTTATTATGGGTTAAAAAAATTGGGAAATTTTAAACAGAACCATGTGACCCCTGATATGAAACTCATTGTTATACTATTCACCATAATGAGATAGAAACATTTACTAAGATGAACTTTTCTACACATGCATATATGTTAGTTCATATTCACAATTTAATCATTAAATATCAAATATAATCTCACAGTCCTAGAATCCATAGGATTATTATTATTAGAGATCGACTGCATAATAATTTTATTACACATTTTTTACTTTCAACATAACCCAGATAAATCATTTATTAATACATTCTAATTCTTATAATCCTAAATATAATGACCTAGTAAAAGGAAAAAATAATTCTAATCTCTAATCTCAGTGAGTGAAAAATTAATAACAATTCATACTAAATGTGTGAGAAGCCAAGGATAATCATTAAATATATGATTAAATGTAACAATGATAAATGTTATGTTTTTATAAAACATGATAATATGGTAGATATCCTCAAAATATTATTAACACACCATTATATATAAATTTAGTTACATAATTAATAAAATTAAGAGTCTTGAAAAATATATTAATTGTGTGGCGTAACATTTTTGAATAATTATATACATATGAATTAATTTTTTTATAAAATTATATCTATAACCAAGTCCACAAAAAATAATTTGAACATCACAATATTGACCACACATCTTGCTGTGAAATAAAATTTATTCCCACACATCTAGTTATGTACTTAAAAACATTCAATAGATAAAAATTATTTTTTCATGAACCATAAATATAAAACAAATTAATTGGACGGATATAATAGCCTCAAAGAGAAAATAATTATTTTAATACCCATGTTTATTCTATAAGAACATGATATGATTCATCATTCGTTCATAGATTAATTAACACCAAAAAAAAAATTGGTTTCATTGGAACATCCTTTGAATATAATCATAAAACATCCAGATAAATAAGGTGGATGATATCATTAGAGAACACCCCTAGTGGTTAATATAAATAATTAATGGATGTTGACTTAGATGAAAAATACTCTTCTATAGTCGAAAGAAATATTTTTTAAAAAATTAGAATGAAAATTCAGATATTTGTGTAACTTTTAAAACAAAACATCCCAAATAATATGAATCAATTTTTTTATAGAACCCATTGGAAACATTAATATGAATATTTATAAATAATTATCATTATATATGGAAAATGAGGTTTATAATTAAGTGTTAAAAAATTATTATTTTCACAATTTTGTATAGAATGTCAAATGTGACCCTTACAGAATATGTTATGATGATCAAGATTAATGTAGTATTATTAAATTCAATGACTTTTTAAAATTAGAATAGTATAATATTGAAAGATATAGAAATAAATTATTAAAATAGTTTAAATAATATGGATAATGATTAAAATGGGTTGGGTAATAGAATCACTTTTTAAATAATGATATTAATAAACCACTTGTTGAATTTAAAATTAAAAAACCCCAAAATAGAAATAATTTTATATGAAACATAAAATAGAATCTATATAAATTTAATGTTTATGAAATATTTCAAATAGTATGTGTGCACACTATAATAATGATAAAATGTGAAATGTTTGAAACATGTATTAAGGAAGTAAATTTTAGAAGAAAATCAATTAAATGAGATATATTATTATTTAAAATGGTCAAACATCAATGAATAATAAATTTTGTATTTTTCTAAATCTATTTTTAAAAAATATATTTATTTATTTTACTCGATATCATTCACTTATAATTTCATTTTATCTTTGGTTAACTATTCAATTTTCCTTGAATGTTCAGTTTTATGCCATCTTATACTTAGACTAGGGTAATGGATTTATCATATCTTGAATTTTCATAAACATATATATTATTTTTTGGAAATAATTTATTATTATTATTTAAATTTTATGGAATTTGGGGAGATTTTTTAACTAACATAAAAATCTCATTTTTTCAAATTTCATTTTATAAAATGACATATTAATAGTGAATAAAATTATATATAAAAATTAATAATTCATTAAGACATTTTAAAATAATTAATTAGTCATAATATTTATAGTAAATATGATTCCTTATTCATTAATTAAATAAATATTATAACATCGTTCATGTAGGTGGTACATCTGATGAACAAAATAGAATTTTATAGCCTATAAATGAGTGAGGCATGTTATTTATTAATAATAGTATAACTTTTATAAAATATTAATTATTTGTAAAAATATATTATTAAATTTATAATCATCTTCTAGACGATGTGGATGAATAATAACTAGAACAATTTTCAAGAAGAAAATAACACATTCAATTAGAGATTTGATTTCCTTTTTAAGGACCTCTTAGAAATGATGGGTATTGGACGTCATCTATGGACTAGAAACTCAAGAATGTGATAGAATATTATTAGGTATTTAAATAATATTGAGTAAAAGTAGAATTTATTACTATTTTTTGGCTTTTATGGGTTGTTTGAGAGAAAATTTTATATGTGATAGGAGTGGAATTTTGTAAATATAATTTTTTTTGAGTCAAAAGGATGTCATTCTAAATGAATGTGTCTCTAAAATGTATACAACTTTAAATTGGATAAGTGATTGGTTAATAAATTTTCTATCGACCCATTTAAAAATAATATTTTGTTATATTTTTTGTGTTTAACTCTTAATTTAATACTTTTTCTTCATTTTCTCCATTACGAGGGTGAATAAAATTTACCATTTTAATATATGTTTTTGATAAAATATGACATTAGAATTATTATATAATTTGAACATCGTTATTGTGAATTTTAAAATCATTTTACAACATTGAATATCTATTAGTGCTAAAAATTAACATCAATAAAATTAATCTAATTAATTTTTTTTTTAGAAAAACCCTTCTGAATCATAAAAATTAATCGATTCCAACATATTTTATGATATTAATCCCCAGGAAAATAATATTTTTACTATAAATAAATATTTTTTTGAACATAAAATAAATCTAGTTTTTTTTATTTCAACACATAATTAATGGATTAAGAAAAAACTAGTTTAATTATTAGAATCTAATAATTATTAGTTTTTAAAAATTGAAATATAGATTTCAAAAATAAGTATATTAATTTTAATAGTATCATAATACCCCTAATTATTTTGGTTCATGAAAATGGTTTATATATTTTTATTTCACTGTTATATCACAATGATATCATACAATAAAATATATTTGTAATTTATATATTCTCACTATTACCTTAGTAATCATCCTTTTTGTAAAACACCAAATATTGACCCTAAAATTATTTTAACAAGATGAATCCAAAAATATAGTTTGTTTTATCAAAATTGAATTCAATAATTTAAAAAACAAATTTTAATATATGAACACATAATAAAGGAAAATAAATTTTAGAAACCTGTAAATGTATTAAAAAATCAAAATGAAAATAATATTTCTATATATTATAAATTATTAGTGTATATCATACGAAATTATTCTCATTAAACCCATAGTTACCTACTTAAAAAATCTAAGGGTAATATAAGATATGGTTTCACTCAGTTGTGGTTATTAAACTAGCATGGATGTTATTTTTATTTCCATGAGCTTGAACTTATACTACTAGAGAATTAGTTCATTCTGCACTTATTGATGGTTACAATTGGTTTGGTCAACTGAAAACCCATGTAATGGTAATTAAATGAGCTTCATAAGATATGTTTGTACTACTTCATTCCATTAGTATATAATTTATAATTTGGTTTCTTTTATTGATACATTATTATTAAATAACTACATAATAAAGAAAATTTTAAACATATTAATTATAACACTGTTTGGTTTTAGTTTAATGTGTTGTGTTAAACAACAAATTAATCAATATTTATTTAATAATCATATATATATAAATCATGGATTTTTTTTTGCATCCTGTAAAATTAATTTATACCAAGAAATAAAATTATAAAGATAAATACATATTTAAGGGATTATTGTATCATTACATCTTCAGGTTCCATGGTATCATTCTCATAGTAATCATTTTAAACAAAATACTGATTAGACGAATGGTATTTTTTAGTATGACTTTTGTATAATGATCCATAAAATCCATTTTCTATTCCTCATTTGAGAGATCTCGTTTTAATGGAATGGATTCCCAGTTAAGTTTAAGTGATATATCTTGTATACATTTCCTAAAAATTATGTCATGGAACACATGATGTAATGTTTAAGGATATCAAGGAAGGGATAATCAACAACATATAATCATCACTTGATCATGAATATCAAACATATTACTGACCATAGGGATCATCTTCTAATTCTCCCCAAATCTCATAATAAATTTCCAATGTGATCTCAAGACGAACACCTAGTAACAAATTTTGAACTATAGATCTAAGTGATGGTGATTTCTTTTAATTTGTATTACTTTTTTATTTCACCTAATATTTTAAAACTCCTATATCATTTATTAGATAATTTATTATTCTAGAATCCTCATTTCCAGGTCTTCATTCAAAAAAATGTTTTTTGAATCTTTTCTCATATAGAGATTCATATGATGTCACTGTGTTTCTAAGTTAAAAATTATTATTATGTGAAATGTTTACCTAAAAAATATATTTATCACAAATTAATTTGAAGATAATTTAAAAATATATTAACATGGAATTCAATGTTTAGATGGTCCTTTCATATTGACCACCGGTTTAATAGTGAAAGGGCTTGCTAAATATCATCTCTATATCAAATACTTATTGTAGAAACCTCTTCAATTGTTTTGTAAAACATTGATCTCAATTATGTATAATTTTAAGTGGAAATACATGTAATGTTAACAAGTATTTTATGTACTACGTGAAATGTTGTTCGAGTGATAAATCCTCCTATATAAGAATGAATTGTGAAAACTTCATGATAGAATCCATGACTACCTACATCGGATTATTCACTTTGGTAAATTTATAAAGTTCGTTGATAAAATTCAGGATGATGTTATCCCACATAAATTTTTGTTTAGGAAATTTTTCAACAATCCCCTTATATTTCTTCCATTGAACCATACATTTTTTCCAACCTAATAATTGAGTTATGTGATCTGCAATCTACCACTTATTGTTATCCCACCAGAAGAGTTTATTAAATTGTTAATAAATCATAATGATTTCTACATGTATAATAAATGATAAGTTTTTTTAATCACCAACAATATCATTATTCAATTCTAGCTTCATTGGGACACATATATTGGTTTCAATACAATTAAAACCATATTTATCAAGGAGGAAGTATAGAAATTTTCAACCATTCTTTTCAACACCATAAAAAATTATTTTCTTTAATAAATTTTACACAAATTTATGAGTTCAAAATTATTTAAGAATGTGTTGATTTTATCCCATATATTATCATGTATATGTTACTAAATTGAATATCAATATATATTGGACTGTTTTAATATATCATATAGGGTAGTGTAAAACGATCCTTTTTTCTTAGAGTATATTCTAAAATGTATTCCATTCCCAGATGGTATTTCATTTAGAAATAACATTCATTAATAAATTATAATAATATCTTTTTTATTCATTTTCAAATCTATCTTTGTAAATATACACATTTGTCTATTTTACTCATTATATATATGTCAACTTTTCACTATAGAGATAATTTGAATAAATTGATTATATAGAGATATCTAACGGAGGATTTAGATCAATCCTCTTGTAATTTTTATTTTTATTTCTTTAATTAATATAAATAATAATATATTACCTTATAAATTTTATTGATCATATATCCCAACCCTTCACTAATGAATCATTATATATTAAAAATCCATTTATATTGCAAGGTAATGTATGTACAGGTGCAATGACAATTCTCATATTAATGTTCTTGATGTTTTCTTCACATTCTTCATGTTATGTCTGAAATTATGATGACAGATTGTGTTGGTGGCGGGGGGGGGGGGGGGTAAATAGACCAGATAATTATTTTATAAAATATTATTAATCATTTAACATTAACTATTAGTGATAGTAAATTGATTAACATAATTGATTGGAAACTTGAAATTTTTATAGTGCTTCAGTCCAATGTGATCCTCCTACACTCTTATAACTATCTGCTATGTGTTTACTTATGTTGTAAATAATATTAATCTTTGAAGATTAATTATACAATATTGACAACCTAATTATTCTATTTCATGTATAACCAGGAATCCATATTTTGAACGGGGGACAGAACCTCATTAAAAAACTAATTTTGGATTATAGGATTCATACATGGAATGGTCATTAAATTAAAATCCAGTATTCACAATATGGATAAATATAATTCTTCAGCATGAAAAGAATAAATATAAAATAAGCCCAAAGGTGGTATATATTATGTTGTGTTAGAAACAATTGATTCTCGTAAAAAATAGATATAAGATAGATAAGAGAAGTGCATGTAGTAGTTCTTCAATATTATATAAACTTATCCCACAAATGTAGTAATAATTGTTGTAGTTTAGGAAAATTTCTATAGAGATCATCTTGTAAATGAGATACTTTTTTACATAGTTAAAATTTCACATAATTTAACAGAATCACATGACAATTTTTTTTCATAATATCACTTCATAATATGTAAACTAAAATTGATGAAGTATTATTTTAGTATTTTTTATATATGATCATGCTTTGATGAAATTATTGAAATATTAAAACTATATATAAACTCTATGTAAAAAATTAAAGTGATTGATAATTCAAGATTCAAAAATAGAGTTACATAATTATGTGAGAGATAGTGAAATGTTATCATTACATAATTATTATCCAAATATTGTCCCAAATTCAAAACACAGATATAAAATTCAATAAAATTTTAAATTGAATTATAATATCGAAACAAATAACACAATAAAATTCCATTAAAGGAAATTCTATGAATATAACACTATAATATCCTTTAAAATTAAAAAATCCAAATCGAGATGATTAAATGCATATTGATATATAAAAATTCAAAAATTGATAACACTATATTAAAAAAATATCAATACAATTTTGAATTTGTTTATTAACATCTAACATGAACTCAGAAACTCTAAAAACAAACGAATGAACTAAAATACTAAATTTTTTATATTTTTTGTTTCATGTCATATATGTATGCATGAAAAGAATAAAATAATTCATCTTCATATAAATGTATTAAAAACACTGTAAAAAAATGTAAAATCATTTCAATATTATTAATATAAATTTATGGAATCATTATAATGTTTTAACAACCTTTTATTAAAGTTGAATAAAATTAAACAATCAGGAAAAAGGAGAAATTATTGTATATTGAATATAATTAAAAAAAACTAGTTTCTTATAGGTAAGAATAATTTTTAATACATCACATAATTGTAAGATTCAAAATATATGTGATTTGTAATGGTAATACAATGCTTAAAAAATATACGTATAGGTAAACATGAGATTAAATAGGTTGGGTATGGGTAACTCATAATGTATAAATACTATGTAATGGAAACTATAATTCTATATAGTCTACAAAAGGGTATCACCCAATTTATTTATATTGTGTAAAGTTAAAAAAAATCACTAAATAACGGTATAAAATATTTTTTAAAGTATGTGTAACTGTAAATACAAATACAAATGCTATGTAAGGGTATATAAAAAGAAATGAAATGGTAAAACAATATATAGATTTTTAAGGGATAAAATACATTTTTAATACATGATTAATGGATCATACTGTTTTTTTAAATATTAACATTATGATTGATAGCATATATGACAAGAAACACCAATCATAAATGAACCACAAAATATTATTACTGAAATACGACTATTATAACAAAGATGTTGAATTACAGGGAACATGTATGAAAAACTAAACTAATATATACATATATATATATATAGTGCTCCAAATAAATAATTTTTTTTATCCACTCTTAGCAAATAGACATTCAACTTATAGTATTGTGATATGAAGATTTAAAAATAAATCTCCATCAAACAATATTTTTCTTGTTTTGTGAGAAAATATTATATTTAATATTGTAAATTTATAAAATATATTTTTTAAAAATAAATTCACTTCAGAAATGAAATATATCAAAACTAGAAATGAGGATATTTTTATGAATTTTCCGAGGAAATTAGTTTTTTGATGAATAATAAAAAATACAGTTTTTTTAGGACTGTATACTTGTTTCAAAAATATAAAATGTCCCATTTTGTTTTAAAATGCTTCTTTTGTAAACATAGTCCTATTATATTATGAATAATATAATTAAGTACATTTGATTCAATTTTATGGGTCATTTTGGTATAACGTTTTATTATATAAAAGGAATTTTTTATAAATTTATTTTCAATACGTTCAAAATTTTTATCTTAAGTGAATTTCTAAACCTTTAATAAACTGAATTACATATTTGGAATTATTTAGACCGTTTTTTTAAATATTTTTAATTTGTTTTTATTCAATATGATTTGTAAGCGTAGAAAATTTTGGTCACATCGAGAAGTGTAAAACATGTAAAATAGGATTAAAACGTTGGGTTAATGCTTTAAATTTTCTATTAAATTTAATTTATCTGATTTAATAGGACTATTTCATCAATTTAAATCCATATATCGAATATATGGCCACTACGTTCAAAATTTATTTTATTATTAAATTTATATTAATTAACATAAAAAATAAAGAAAATTAGTTCACACTCTTGACTTTAATATCTCTAATATTTTAACATAATGGAAAAATGTGGTTATATTTATTTATAATTGATTATTTTAACGGGAATTTTAATTTTTTTATCATAGTATTTTTTTTATTTTTATTGACATTATAATTAAATTAAATTCTCATGAAACTCTGACACAATATTTATTCAATTAATAGAAAAATAAAATAAATGATTTAAAGAATATTATAAGTAATAAAATATGCATAAATTATTATGTTCTATAAATATTTAGATAAAAATATATATTTATATACTTTTGAAATAATGTTTTTCAAATTCCATAGTTTTCATTTATTATTAAAATCCAAATTAAGAGAATAGTTTCAAAAAATTACAATAATAATATTTTATAACAAATAATATTGTATTAAATTATTTAAAAATTTTAAAAAATTGAAATATATTAAGTAGGATTATAAATTTTATAAATTTTCATTCATTTCCCCATTTGAGACAATTTTTTCATTAAAATTATAATTAGAAACCTTTAATAATGAAAAAGACATTCATGTGGTTAAGGTTTAAATTAGTTAACATTGGGGTTTACCAGAATATATTGTTTAAACTACCGCATACAGTTGTAAAAAATTTATTAGTTTATTTTTAACACCAAAATCCAACATTATATTCAAATCTATATCCATTCTGGAAAAAATTTACTAAGATTTACTGTATTATATTTTTATCATTTAAAAAATTCCAAGAGTGACCCTATCCTCACTTATAAAATGGTACCCCTACTTTATCTTCTTTAAAACTCATTAATCCATATATATTGACAAGCAACAGTTGAATAATATTCTAACCATCCATATATACTAATTATAGGTTTTTGGAAGTCTTAAAATAACATTTCAAGGGTCCTTAAGAAGGGATCTAAAGGAGGACTACTGAAGATGAGAAGATCGTGTTACCCAATTTCTATCAATTTGATTCTTTTATACATCCTCAAGATATTTAATATTACTCATAAAATATTAATTTTAGTTTATTTAGTATCCAAAAAATATATTTTTATTATGAAACCACCTTTATTCTCCCACATTTCTATAAAATGTGAAGTGAATGTACCGCTCGTGCATATGTATGACTTACAATATTCACACTGTAAAACAATTAATTTTCTATCACCATCAATCATGGATGGTTATTATATGGGTTTTGAAGATTATATATGATATCTAGGAAATAAAGATAATTATGTAATTATAACATCATATCTACCTACATACCTTATAATCCATTAGAAAATGATAACATCACTTATGTGTACTTGTACAACACCACCTCTATGAAGTCATGCAATTTGTTTTTAATTTATGATTTAAGTGGAAGTAATAAGGATATAGTGAATGAATATATATTATATATGGTATAATAATAATTTTTTCATGGAAAATTTGTTTTTCTAATTTTTTCATTTTATCCATTGAAATGTAAATTTGTGGTTCATGCATACATATGACCTAACGTCTCTATTAATTGTGTAATTCAGTTTTCTATCTCTACATTTTAGGGATGAATATATATATATATATATATAATAAAAAAAATTATATAAATATCATAAATAAATATATAGAGATTTTTTAATCGGATAATAGTATAAGGACCAGGACTCCCAAACTAAAACCCTCATGAAAAATAATGTAATCTAGACATGAACCGTAGATTTTAATAAAATATTATTAATAAATGGGTGATAAGATATTTCATTTAAATCATATATGATATTTTTTATATTACTAATATGTTTTGATAAATTTATAATAAATATATATTTATTCTACACGATTTTTTAACATGTGTGACGAATTACATTACTTGAGGTAAGGTATTCTGTTCTCACATTTATTCACGTGAGACACTTATCATAATTCGCCAATTATATCTTTTATTTGGTTTATATAATACACATTCATGTATATTATTATTCTTATCATGAAATTTATTGGTTATAAATATCCATATAAGGATCAATATTTCATCATGATTATGTTTCAAAAGTTTCCAGTGCAGTTTTGGTTTTATATTACAATCACATTGTTTAATGAGATTATTTATGATAATGTTTCCAATGATGACTTTAATTGTATAATTTTAAATAATCTCATGAATTTAATTATACCATGTTTCTTTCAATATAATACATTATTCCTTCTATTTGACACTATTCATGCAATCATGATACAAAAATATGTTTTTAAGGGGAAAAAAATTTATTCATATTTTTAGTTTAAAATAATTTTTCATATGTGCATATTTTATAAAAATAATTTTTGGTTTTTGATAATAATATTATATTTTAATGTATTTTCTTCAATGATTTAAATTTTAAAATGTGCTTTTAAATAATTCATATTTATCATTTTTTTAACGAGGTTCTATAGTCTTTTAATATAAACGGTGAAAGGAATATTTTACTGAAACACTGAATAAAAAGTATATTCAACTATTTCAATCATCCATTATAAGTTTACAGATTTTTTTAAAAAAAGTGTTTTGGACAAAATATTGGTATGTTTTAGTTTTTAATAATTTATTTAATAACGAAAAGGATATTTTCTCAAGAAATATTCGAGTAATCATTTAATGAAAATTTCATCTTTGAAAATTTCCTTGGATGTTATTTATTATTTATTTGGGATATGATCCAATAATAAAAAATGTACTATTTCTCCAGATTAATTATGGTTATGATGATGTAATATATATATGAATCCCATTTTATTTTTCCAAATTTATGTTATAATGTTTTTTATCCCATGACATACATATGAATGGATTAATGATTTTGAGATTGGTGGAGCAGGAATTATATATCCCTAAGATGCATTGGGTAATGATAGATGACTCCTGATAAATAAGTTTTATTTGTGAACCTGATTTTATGTTTGAAATGTTATTTCGGCACCCTGTTTTCATGTCAAAATATAATGCATGGAACTAGAGTGGATGTTTATAAAATTATATGGGGACTTAGTTTTCATTTTAATATAATTATACATAGACCTGGTTTCAAATCCATATTTTCTTTTGAGGGCCTGATTTCATGTTCATAACATAATGAGTAAACATGTTTCAATTTATACATGTTCATAATGTTATAAGGTTATGTTTTTAGGACATTCCTATATCTATGTTATGATATCTTGGATCATGCTTGTTGGTTACTTTGTGATTAATTTATTATGAAATTCCAAACATTGTTCCATGAACCGGGATTATGATCTAAGATATACTACAATTGGTTTTAAAATGTTAATATCAGGTTATCATACCCTTATATTGATGTTATGATTATGTGATCATTCATATCTCCCTTGTTTACCTTTACTGGGAATCTGAACTCATCTTTTCATGTCTTCCCTTCCACAAGTCATGTAGGACGGTTTTTGGTAGGGTCATCCTATGAACAATATTATGTGCGAAAAAACTTGTGTGATATGTCGAACATCATTCATGAAATACTAATCATGTGTATCCAGTCTCAAAAGAAACTATACATTTACATTCATGAAGCATGTATTCATAGAAAATATTGGATATTATTCTATAACGATGTAATGTCTTTGAATGAGTATCATGGTTAAATAATGATGTAATAAGAGAATGTTTTTATACAATAATTTAATATTTTAATTGGAGAATATTGGTGATAAATTGGTGGATAAATATATAAATAGGGAAATATCCTAATGTTTTGGTAATGAGTATATTATGTTTCTTTCCTATAAATAAATACCAATCTAGATAAAACAAGTTTACATGGGTTTGAAAGAGGTAAATATATGTATAATAATCCCAAAAAGATTTGATTGATATACACCAGTCATAATTTTTTTTCATAATGAATGTGTCCTCACTACACACATGGTTCGAAACTCCTGAGGTATATGAACGATTTTGATACAATTTTATTTATAAACCATTATGAAATATTTTAATAGATTATTCCCAAGAATGTACTAGGTTTCATATAAAATATCATAGATTTAAAATAATATTTCATAATTTTTACATCATGTGAATGATCTTTCAAGATTACCTAGTATCTCACTATTATTGTTGCTTCATTCATGCCCATGAGTTGTTCTCAAAGTGGTACCTACTGGTTGTACCCCTCGCCCTCCATGGAAACTGGACCAGGCTGGAGTCCCCCCCCCCAGACTCGAACACTATGTCTATTATTTATGGTGTGATTCAATGCCATCTTTCAATTTGGGGAATGTGTGGTGCGCTCTATGCCTGGAGGCCCCCTAGTGGTAGTAGATCGTTAACCATACACAAATTTTTTGCACATGAGACTTTGTCCAGTTGGTGAGGTCCAATTAAGTGCATCCACAAGACCCAGGTTAATACATAGATGAAGGAATAATTTCAAGAACAATAGTAGTATTGTAGTGGGTACTATATTAGTCTTGTTAGGGTATTGTTGTGGGTAATATAGACGTTAATGTAAAATGCATCAATTGGTACTGTAACAGACAAAAATACTTACATTGGGCCAACAGTTTGGTCGTGGAGTTTGTAAAAACATCGGTCCACCCAGTCCATTGGGCCAGTAAGGATTTCGGTCCACCTTTAAGGCCATCAATTTACCTCAAGGATTTTGGGCTACATCAAGGAATTTCGGGCCACCTTATATGCATATGAACAAACATATTCTTCAGGGTTTCAACATCAGTGGAGGAATCAAGTGAAATAAACATTCAATAGAGCAGGGATAAATGGATTTGGGAGAATGAGAGTGTATGAATTTTCCATCCTTAAAAGTACTTTTCATCACTGCACATGACTACTAGTCTAATATCCAAACAATGGTTGATATGTCATCCTGATGCAGATTCTAGGGATGATAGGTTTCAATTAGTCATAGTTTGTAGGATTCTTTTTATTAACTAATTGTATTTTAATGTTTTTAAGCCTACAGTAAATGTAATCTCTAATCATACAGGTCTTGTAAGTGCTACCCCTCATCCCTTGAATGGGTGGTTATCAAAAATAAAAAATAAAAATACAAACGCAGCCCATTCAGGTGACTTTTGTTTCATACAATATTGTTTCTTCATTTAAGTCAATGGTTGGATCCAAAATTAATCATGAATATAATTGTATGTAAATTTAAATGACCATTCATAAGAAAAAAATGGAAAATATGTTTGGATGCAATATATTGTGACCAAACACACCCATATCTCTCAATCTATAAGTGAAAAAATGAACCATGTTGAACTTTAAAATACAACAAGGAGGGAGAAACATTTGATTTAATATTTCATACTAAAATTTACACCCTCCATCTATGGATATTCTGATCCACATTCTATTGATAAATGGATTAATATGATGGAAAACATATTTTTAATTCTTCATTTCACAGACCAAAAAATCATTATGTGGAATTTATCCAATGGAAGGTGAATATAATCAAATGTGGGATATTATTAAGAATATAAGGAAAGTTGTGAAATTGAATTTAATTAATGGTAAAAATGTAATTGGATATTTTTTTAGTAAGTTCCTCGCTTACATTATATATACATGAATGGATATGGAATACAATGGATTAAGAATAATGATGAGGGGTCCATTTTTTCGTATGAGGATAACATTACATGACATGAAAGGTGTGTTTATGGTTCAATTACCATCCTCAAATGAAAAAAATAATCGATTCATCAGTGGTTTGAATCCATTTTTTTAAATGAATTAGATATAAGTTACTTTGGAATCATTGAAGAAATCATTTGATATCAACACAAAGTTGAAATAGAAGCCCTAAACCTACATGATTATAGTAATGTAAAATAAAAAATGGTGTTTCATGGATACTCTAATCGTATGTCGTATTGCATGGGGAAAATTTTTCAAAGTCCAATATGCCAAAAAAGTGGGACGAATCAACCAGATGAATTTTTGACAGGAATACGAATTTTTTTACGTATGGTAATCAGGGCCATTGAGAAAAATAATTTTAATGTGATGTGGAGAGGATAAATAATGAAATAAATATAGAGACCCCATAAAAATACCCCACTCACACATTAGCTCTATAGATGATATGATTTTTGGAATTATGAGAATCAATGTTAAGATATACGGGACAATAAGGATAATAAGCGACAACAACCTCTAAATTCAATGGAAAAAAAGGGAAATATTCTGCAATCAGAAAAGTTAAAGAAAATCATTATATTTAGGGTACACTTATTCTCCTCTATGAATATGGGGATTTAATATTGATGATTTTATTAATGATCCATATGAAAATATTACTATTCATCCATTAGTAAACGTTCATATGATTTTAAGCATGGATTTGATAACTGTACATAGATTCAATATAAATTTATAGAATAAGGAAATCATATTTGATAGTTTGAATCCCAAAATGATCTTCTGTCTATAAAAGTATGAACCTGAATATGAAATAAAAGAGTTTTTTGCTAATATAAGAGGCTATTTATAGAATAACAGATGAATTATCTTTTAAAAATAATATATGATTTCAATGTGACATATTTATAGAAATAATTAGTATATTTCGGAGAATATATTATTTTTATATAAACATTTTGGAATGATAATATATGAATAATTTAAATTTTTTCAATATAATTTTTATGCTGAGCATATATGGATATGAGATTAAATCACTATAAAATATGGGTTTCAATCTTGGGTCAACATGTTTTAAAAGAATATTAATTTTAAACTATTATGTAATGTATTATGTTGAAATTTTGGTGTCATTATTTATAATTTTTAGATTAATGTGTCATATTCATCTGTATTTGATAACTTGTGAAAACCATATCATATTTTATGATAACTAGATAGATGATGAATTATTTATCTTTATTTTATAAATATTATATTCAAATAATTTTTTCAGGCATAAAATATTTATTTCATGGAGGAAGAGATGATGTGGAATGTTATCGAATTAGGACATGAGGATTAAATTGTGCTTATGAAATAAAAAAATCAATGAAGTAAAATTTCCCAAGATCTATATATTTATTGTAAAATAATCCCTTAAAATTATAAAAATGATCTTGAAATAAACTGAAATATTGTTTCCTTCATTTATGATGAAATGATTGTATTTTAACCCATTACAGATTTTTAATTTTTGGATGTAAACATTCTATTGGCCATGTTCCCTACAAATCGATATTAGCCCGTGTGAATTTTTTTAATCAACATGTCCATATTTTTAATTCCCACTAATGTTATCCTATTTGGAAACATAGTTTTCAATAATTTCAGATGAAACTCATAGTTCCCATTGCCACTTTTTATGTGGAAGTTTTATTTAACCTATTTACGATATATGATTTCCATAATAAATGAAAATTACAATTTTCTATTACATAGTAAAATTTAATATTGAGAGGATTTGTTTTATAATGGGTTTAAGTGAGAACATGAAATTATAAATGGATAAAAAATTTCAATATTTTATAAAAAATGAAACACTGTTCTTAAATAAATCACAAAATATTATTATTTAAATACTTTTATTATAACATAATAATTCAATCAGAGTCTATGAATAGTAATAAATCCATTATGAAATATACATAAATGTCTTGATAAATAAAATTGTGTTTAATAATTCATAGGAAATAATTATTCAATTTTTAACTAAAGTGATATTATGATTACGAAAATAAGTTTCCATCAATCATCATATTTACTTATTTTTGTGAGAAAATAATATATTTAATTTTTACAATTTTTCAAAATATATTTGATATAATGAAATTACTTTTTTCAGAAATAAATATCACTAAATTAACTTAAACTTTATTTTAATAATTTTATAATAATATTGATCTGTTTATTATAAGTAAAAATTAATTCTTATTATTGTGATTCACATTTTTTTCATGTTTTAAAAAAGGTCCATTTTTTAAAATGGTTCAAAAATAAAAAATTTTATCTTATGTTATGAATAATCCAATTAAGTTAACTATAATCAATTTTCAGGATGAATTTATTATGAAATATTTTAGGACATAAAATAAATTTTTTGAAAACTCATTTTCTTTTGCCTTTTATGTTTTTTTTCTATTTCAATTTCTTCCACTTATATATATTGAATCTCAATAAAAGATTCAAAATTTTCAATTTGGTGGTAGAAATTTGTTAAATGGGTCACTTTTATTTTTAGTCAATACACGTAGTTACAATAGTAAATAATTCTCAACTTAGTTTGAGTTAAATAGTTAAAACAATGTCAAAACATTGGGATAAGGATATATAATTTCATTAACATTGGATTTATCCAATTTTATGGGGGAATTTTGGCTGTTTATATCAAAGAATTTAATATGTGTCCACATAGTTCTAATATTTTATTTTCATGACCATGGTATTAATTTCATAACTACAGAAACACAATATTTTTATGGGGAAATGTTAAGGAGATAAGAAATTTAAGGGGGGATGAAATAATTAAACCTTTGGGAATCCTCCCTTATCACTTCAACATAGCTTGGGGATGAGACCTTATTTAATTGAATGAGTTGAAAGTTTTATCCTATGACAACCTTGATGCTAAAAAGTTACTAACCATATTTCCATCTCTCTATGTGTGTAGAGGATCTATATGACTTCAAATGATTCTATTGGATCTACACATGATGTAAATGATGGACCAAGGATTGGGGTTGAGTTAAAGAATAAATTTTAAAATGGCAGAGGGGACTGTATCCACTATGGTCAGTTTGATAACTCTATTGTGAGAAATATCAGTCCAATTCAACATGGCAATATCATCAGGAAAAAATGAGTCAGTTTTCTCATAGTAATTTGTTTATTAGCAATGATTAATTACCCTAATATCAAAGGAAATGATAACCTAATATATATTCATGTAATATAAGAAAACAAATAAATAATTTTAAAATAATTAAATTACTTAATATTTGATCAATTTTATTTATCCATGAATTTGTTGATTTATATAACATATTAGAGATGTGTGAAAGTTTTGGATTTTAATTCTATAATTTCATGATGTGTTAAAAATCAAATTATATGAATTGTTTTGAAAATGAAATTAATAATATTTTATGAAAAATATTAATTTATAAAATTTATTACAATTCTAAAAAAAATTAAATAAGTAATGTTTCCTGAGAAATGGATAATAATATCCACACTTATACAATTATGATCTAGTTTTTACCTTGTAAGTAAAATCATTACTCATTATGTTTTCAAAAGGTATTATCACAGTTATGGTTAGTATATGTTAACTAATGGGTGAAACAAAAGATACCGTAACATATATTGAATTTTTGGTTGATTGGATTACAATTATACCCCACCTTAGAATCAAATTTCTAATTAGTTAGAGCCATTTTTCTTTATAATTAATTTCTTATAGTTTGATAATTTATCAAATTCCCAGAGTACCTCTCTCATTTCTTATAAAAGGGAACCCCAATTTTCTATTCATTAGACCACTTTATTCCACCAAGATTGGACAAAACCTACCATATTCTATTTAACATTCTATATAAATAAATTATAGGTTATTACTTATTAAAAACCCATTAAAAGGATACCTGATAAGGTGTCTAGAGGGGCCGAACTTTAGATGTGGTAATATTATTAACCGACCTTTTCTAATTTAATTCATAATATATCTCCTATAAATTTATAATATTTTAAATTAAAAAAAATCAGTATCATAAATATAAATAAATTATATTATGATTATGAAACTACATTTGTTCACAAAAGGTTTCATAAAATGATAAGTGAATTATCACTCAGGCATTTCTACGACCTACCATTTCCACATAGTGATACAGTTCATTATCCATTACCATATTTCATGGATGGTTATTATAATGATTATATTGTTCATATATGATATTTATTACATAAGTTTTAATCTTAAATTATAATAAAATATCTATCTAATTACCTTCCAATTCTTTGAAAAATGATAACATTTCCCTTGAATACATGTGGACTACGAGCTCCATGAATTGATATGATTTTTTTATGTAGTATTTAAATGTATGATGATATGGGTAGATTTATGAATATAAATTTTTTATATGATATTATAATGATTCTATATAGTATTATTATTCTATTCCTTTCATTTTTTCTATCCATTTAAAAGTGAAAAAAACTCCCATGAGTGTGTACTGCCAACCATATATATGAACAGTGTAATTGATTTTTTGATCCCTAAATTCTTTAGATGAATATATATATATAATAAAAATATATGTTTCATGTATCATGAATATACTTTTTTATATGTTCAAAAAATTATCATATTATATGTTTTGAGACCACTAGGCTCGAACATGGATAGAAAATGAAGTGGTTATCACATGAAACAATGATTTTGATAAGAAATTTCCAATAAATGGTTGATAATATGTTTTAGGTAAATAGTATAAGGTATTATATATGTTATTTTGTTTTTGGAATACATATATAATAAATATTTATTTATTATAAAATATTTTTGAATGCATATGAATAGAGACAATACCTGTGTCAAGGTATTTTCATCTCACATTTAATTTTTTTGTGAAACATGCCATTATTCACCAATTGTATATAATACATGAACTATATAAAACCGATGAATATATTTTATGATTGTTATTATGAAAATTATATTACATATATATAAATATATGTTTTTTATTTAATTGGGCTTATGATTCAATGTTTACAAATGTTTTAAGGGTTTTATGTTATAATCTCACTACTTTCTACGATTGTATACGATTAAAACTCTAATGTTTAATTTCATGATACAAATCTAAAAAATTCCCTGAATATTATTATAATCTTTTTATTTTTTTAGAATATGTATATATAGTTATATTTTATTCTCTTCAATTTATCATGACACTGAAAAATTCATTTATGAAATAATCAACATTATTTTTCTATTTAGATGAAAGTCCATTTAATTATATGTCCCTGATTTTAAAAAAATCAATAATGTTTTTATCCTTTATTGTGCATTATGTAACATATTTATACTTGATGAAAATTTGATAAAATGGTTGAATATGATTCTTTTTTTCATTTTTTGAATTAGTTAAATTTTATTCTTCTGATAATGTGAAAGGAATCATTGTTTTAACACACACTACATAAAAACAATTTCACACCATATTGAAGATTAATATTTTTGAATAATCATTTAAAATTTTCAATGCTTCACATAAAAAAATTATTTCCAAAATATTCTGGAATCATTATAATTTTATTTAATTGAATTCAAATTGTAATGGTTATATTTCACAAAAATTACATGAGTGATAAATTATTGATATTTTCATCTATGTTAGAAACCTTTTATTTTAATTTTTATTTACTAGGGATATGAATGAATGATACCATATTTATTATTTATTTATATGGTTTATGATAAAGATGACCTAATATAGGTAATGCAGATTTTATTTTCCACTGTTCGAGTTGTAATGAATGATTACAGGATCATATGGAATATATTTGAATGGATTTATGATTGTGTAAAGGTTGGGACAAAAATTATATAGACTAACAATGTACTGTGTATATATGGGTGATTTATGAGATAAACATGTTAGCCATGATCCTGATTTCAGCAGCACAATTTTAGGAATGGGCCTTTTTATCATGTTCATAAGATTATGAGTTGATCTAGTTTTCATTCTTACGTGATTATATATTGACACAATTTCCATATCCATATGACTATTCATGGAGTTTTTTTAATGTCCGTAAGATTTTTTGTGGACCTATTTCAATGTCTATAAGTTATTGGGAGGGTATTTTTTCATTTTCATAACATAACAACTTATAATGTTTCTATTGATACATGATCACAATTTTATATACTTATTCACATCCCTACATTATTCTATCACGATTCTTACTCTTCTTTTTCATTAGGATTGTGGTTTTTTGAACATCCAAACATTATCCCCCAAGAAAGGATTAAAATCTATGATTTGAAGGGTATGGTTTTGAAATGATAAGCTCATGTACTCATATGATTATGACCATGTTATCCTCAAGTGATCATTGGTATATCCCTTGTTTAAAATTAATGAGTATATGATCTCACCCATTATTTTGTTCCCCTATCAGTTTATAATGGAATATTTTATATAAGATAATACTAAGAATAGAGTTATATGGGGGAAAATAATTTTGATATATTTACTACCATTCATGAAATAAGAAGATTGTGTATCAAGTCTCCAAATAAAAAAATCCTTTATGGGCCATGGTCCGGTATTTCTAAAACATATTTGATATTTAACTATTAAGATATAGTATATATGTATGAGAATCTTGGGTCACTATATTTAGTATCCAATGATCGTTTTGGTTATTCATCATAGAATAGGATTAGATAACTTTGATGAAAATCATTAGTACAATTCAAAATATAGGTTACCATCCAAATGTTTTGGTAAGAGTGAGATTATTTGTTTTCATAAAAATACATTGCAATATGGATACTAGAAGTGGACATGTTTTTGGACACAATGAATATATGTTTAATTACCTCAATATATTTGGTTGAGCGTATATAAACCAAAACTCAATTCCACGGTGAGGGTGATCTTACAGTGAACCTTGTTTAAATCTATGAGGGGAATTCATGGCTTAACTCGCACTTTTCTTATGATCCGTTACGAATAATATTATTAAACTATTACCACAAACATATATTGATTCCATTTTTTCTTACATGGAAGAAAATTTATTAAAGGAAAATACCATCAGGAAAAATAATAGAATATGATAAATGAATATTAAGGGTCTCACCCATCACCAACGAACCTCGATATTGGTCCCACATAATAGCATCAAAACATATGGTACATCCTCATTAGAATGCTTGATAGACCTGGGTATTTTCTTTCACAACATAACTACCTAAGACAACCCCTTTCCATAGGGTCTCATATTTTCCTATAAATTACACCCTGTCACTCCTCATTAACATTATAATAAATTTAGGTGAAACCTCAAATAACTACTTACTCAAGTCCTTAAACATGGAACACTAAAAAGAATTCTTTTATATATTTAAAATATCAGACACTGGGCAAGAAATAATGAATACTAAATTTGAATAAATACGTTTTTTGAAATACATTACACCTATGTGAGAAACCCTTTCCTCCCTCATTTATAAGAACTAACATCTAACCCCCTTCTTAATCCCAAGGTTTATATGATATGATTCTTGTTACACATGAGTATACCCTTAGGTCCTAGAGAAAATCCTCACTCTAGTGTTGATTCCTTGGTTCATTATCTCCAAAACTACTTTAGCATGTGAATTCCTACATGAAAAAATTATTTCCAAACATCCAAGGTGTACCCTATAAAGGCCATATTTGTCTTGCTCAGCCTTCACCTGCATGAGCCACCTCTAAGTCCTCTTCTATGCCACTAATTTCTAGGATCTTATTATTTTGTATCCTTAATTTCGGAGTATCCAAATTAAAGCCTTGACCTAATCTTCTGGACCTACAATAACATTCAAAGAGACACACCTATAAGTCTCCAACTTGGATTTCAATACATCTAGATAGTGGGGTCCCATGATTCCCAAACAAGATGGGTAGAGTGTTCATGGTTCATGTGAATAAGAATTCCTTTGTTTTTGAGGACCCATACCCTGGGGGAAATTTCAGGGAACTCCTAGTCACATATACATGGGATATGACAAAGTTATTCCCTCGTTTTCTATAAGGCCATGGACGTCTATTTCTAGGTGGGGTGGGAGGGGATCATTCTTGAGTTTCCCTTTCAATATTTATGTCATATCCTCCAATCTTACATGGAACCAATACTAGGGAATCACTCATGTAGTAGGCCCTTAGTCATTCTTACAATATGTATCATACATTATTCATTCCACATTACCCATAAGGATAGTATGTGGAATGATATATCATCAGAACAACTATTCTGATTACCAAAATAAGAGTGGATATGGGAAAATCAATCAACTTTCTCTATCCCTTAGTATCTAGGGTACAACAATGATAGGGAATGGTTACCAGAACCCACTATCATCCCCACTTCCCTTGGGTTTTATCATTTCCACCAAGGGATGAAAAATATTGTGTGGTTTCCAGAATATTCTTCATTCTCTTGTTTATCACACTGATAAGGACTCTCATGGGTTTATTGGTTGGTGGTCATCTAGATATATACATGATAAAAATCATCCATGGAATATCCATATATAATATATGCCTAGAAACCCATCTTATTTCACATCAATTCATGTTTAATCCCCAACCAAACAGTGGGTCTCCAACTCTGTATAATCCCTAATATATTTACAACACAAAAAAAGTTAATTCTTATATACATTGTTATCCCCATGTAAATATTCTCAAAGGTATATACTGATATGTGATAAAAACATTTATATGGACTCCACATGCATGGGTATTCACAACTAAACAAAAAGGCTTTGATTCCAATATAAATGGGATACATAGGAATCATTTATGAGGCCCAAAGTCAATTAGCCAAAAATCAACCCTATTTTTATAGGCCACATTCCTGGTAGGGTATTATCAAAATTGGAAGACCAAACCCCTTCCATATTCCTTAGGTTTCTTCATCATATTACCTACACTATACTAAGTTAGGAATCCTTCATCAGAAAATCCATTCATTATGACATTATACAACATGGTTCAGTCCATATCACATTAAATTAAAATATATGATGTTTCCAAATTAGAAATATAGAACCATGTGGATACTAATTCCTTTCATCCGAATTAGTCGGAATCCAATTTCATGGGTCAGATCCTGATTTTGAAAAAACATACATATCCCTAGATGATAATAAATTAAAGAGTGCCCCAACTATTGTCTTAAAACCAACCTTGAAATAATTAATGAAAAAAATATCTAATATTTTAATAAAGGGTACCATTGGTGGGGAACCTCTGATAAATAATTATATCTCCATTTATGAAGATCCTTTAATATATACAGGTGATTCAAATCCTTACACATGCTAATAATCGTTTATTAATTAAAGGGTGGCCTGCGTTTTAATTTGGAAGTTGTGGAGGCTTCATGGATATATATTAAATCTATAATAGAGTACTAGAGTAGGAGAAAACCCCCTTTCCCAAAATGGGGTGATGAGATCCACCAACTATCCTATCGACTAATGTGAGTTCTTATGTTTAATTGTCCATGATTCCCAAGTAGTTGCTACTTTTAGAAAGAAGGTCCATGAGTCATCGTAGAAATAAAAACTATTGGGGCCTTCTGAATCCTTGAATAAAACAAATTTTAAAATATCCAAAAGTAATATATGTTTATATAACTTATGTGAAGGTTGTTCCTCCAACACCACAAAACTCCATTCCAACCTCGTGTGTCATTCTGGTGTGAAACAAAAAATGTTGAACCCAGAGTGAATCATTAATGAAGTTAATAGTGTCACCGACCTCTCTGGACCATTCTAATTAAATTATAAAGATTTCCAAACAATAAAATCAATCATGGATGTTTTTATTTATTGATATTATTCATTAATGGGTTATTTCGATTTTTTGGACACCGATATTTCATGAACATCCAACAATGACCCCCGTTCAATTAAAATGGAATCATAATAACTCTCAAATGTGTATTCCCCAACTATTATTCATATAAGGTTCCTCATAAAATAATAGCATGTCTTCACCCACCATAATATTCAATGATAGGTCTCAATTTCACTAATCTTGTTGTACCACTGTAATGGTACCATCTAAACCCTAGAAGATACCCATCAGGACCACCAAATTGTGAAGCCCCACCAGTCATCCAATCTATGACAACCAGTGCTCTATATGTAGAAAACATCAATTGAATATTGAAATAATTTTGTGAGATTGACCACAATATCCAATGATCCACTTCTCCAATATCCTATGGTTGAAGACCAAGTGGCCATCAAAGACCTCAACCAAAATGAAGACATTTCCTTCTAAAGGGATCCTTATAGAAAACCCTACCACCAATTTCATGCATAAATGAACTCTAAAAATGATGATGGTTTCATCATTGGTAGTCCTTAATAGGTCCCCTATACTTGGGAATGAATTATAGCTTACAAGGGGCATTAATTATTCAATATGGAGTAGGGACACACCTACACCACCTCTAGAAAATCCCACCATTCACATTTGGTGGAATCCATAAGGAAAGTGCATATAAATTCAAATAATAATAAATTATACAAGAAGACTAATCTTGGAGCATCCATATAAGAAAACCAACTGAATACAATGGAACATAGTGAGTAGGAAGAAACACTATCCTACACCCTGAAAGCCCGCTAGTCAAATTAAGTGGAAATTCATGTAAAGGTACAAATAGCTTCCGATAATAATAAATCCTTATAGTATCCTCTCCTAGAAGTGTTCAAATTATATCACCATAGATATTTTGTGGAAACCCACAAGAAGGGTAAATCACTATCCTATATTCATCAAAAAAGCTAGTATTTTCATGAGGAACCATCTGCAAACATTATTTAGAATGACCCAGTGATAAACATGGGGTAGACTGAAACCTCTATCTCAAAAACTAATTACTATTATTTTCAAAAAGTATGAATAGGAGTATTGGAGAAATAAAATACCCCTCTACAATAATAGAATTAGTAGATATCCCTATTATAGCTACTTAGGTCCCCAAACACATCTTGAAAATGCTGAAAGGGATGGAACACATTCCTTTCCACATCATACAAACCTGGTTGGATATCATATTGATGATAGCGGTGATAGAGGGTAAGATACACAGTTATATCCACACAAGTGGGGTGTCTCATTAAAATGTATATATAGATATGACACTCACCTAAGCTCTCATCCATAAGATATATTGGAAAAAACTTTCCCTGATATATGGATAAGTATATCAAAACCATACCCCCATTCCATCTTGTAGTAGTTGGCCTATTCTAATGCCCACTCTAAGGAAGGCATAAAACCCTACCGGAATTTCATAATACATTCAAAAAAATTTAATATTAATACAAGAGTTTGTTAATAAATATTCCATAACTAAACCCCACTTTTCCTAGAATGTGGCCCAGTTGCTCGCAAGAAGGCTTAAAAAAGCCTCACCAGAAACTTTTGGAAAACGATGAACTGGTCTATGATCCTTCTCTGCAAGAAATCGGTGTTTTTGGAAGGCTTAAATATTTACTTATGGAAGATCATGATCCCACTCTCTCGTTACTAGGTCATGGGGACTATATAAGTAATTATGATTGTCGTCCCTTTACACTTCACCATGAAGGCTGGGATCATGTTCATAATCTCGTCGATCAATAGATCCCATCTCTTGATAAGAGTTAGCTCAGACATTTTCATGTCTATATAGTCAAATAAAAATAGGGTGACCCTCTTGTTTTCATCTAATCTGATGGTCCCCCACATGATATATGAAATAGATATTATCTTTGTAGTTGTAATTCAATCCAAAATGGAAATCCCCCCATTATGGAGTTATCTATAAATGTTCTATCCACAATAGTTTTTCACTTCACCAAGAGGGTCCCCTATTTTGATGTAGTGATTGGAGATCCATTCAATTGTATGGAACATGGTAAATTGAGTCAAGTAATTTATGATTCTTTATCATTGACATGTGAAATACATTCTCATTTAGAATACCTCCCAAGGTGATCGTCACTCTCCAAATCACCCTTGGATCTCCTACCTACCAATGTTATAGAGAAAGGCCGCACAAATCTCACAAATTATGATATGTTCACAGAAATGTTTTCACTTTTTATGGACCTAATTGAGAAGACTCTCACGAAATATGAAGATGAAATATTTAACATGAGGATAATATTATAAATAAGAAGTTCTTGTTGTATTCTAGAAATTAGTCACACTTCAGTTCAATATTCTGGAAGCATTTTCAGAAGATTGTGTGCATGAAATCTAATTCAATATATGGAAAACTCATTGTCAAATGAGATATAAAGCAATACCTTATAATGAATATCAAAATAATGTCAAGGTAATAGGTGGGATGCTATCGAAATTTACATTAAACCTCTCCTAGATACATTAAATCCTAAATTGGGGACACAAGAAGGTTACCTTAAGTGCTCATACTTTAATAGAGTACAAGAACATCTTCAACTAATCAAAAATACCGCATAGAGTTTTCATATCGAGATATGGGGTAATCCTAGAGAACTAAATTTCACCATGGTCTATATTCAATTTTTTCCTATGATGGAATAATGCAATGTCATATCATCATTCTAGCATTGAAAAAAGTACACTATTCAAAAATGATGATATGATGAACAAAACGAAGGAATTAATGACTCTCAACAATGTTGGGAAATAAAAGATAATTCCATTGAATGAATTTTCCATCAAGATTTTTAATGTATTGAGAATGTTTCCTACTTATGAAAACTCAAATGTCACATAAGGAAAATGTCATAGATAACACAAAATCATTTAGAGTTAAGGGTTTGGGAGAAAACTGACTGATTCCCCCAACCAATGATCAATATTGAATCCATAAAATCATAAGGTATTTCATTCTAGTATCCTCCATGAACATCTAGGATAAATCCCATCACACATGGTTGGGGGCTATTTGATCACAATTTTCGTGGTTAGAAAATCATGTTTAAAGAGTTGTGAAAGTGGAACGGGAATAGCCTCATCCCATAGGGTTGGTAAATATTCACTTCAATTACCTCATCAGAAGTGGAACATAGTCTTATACCCATTAGGGGAATGTCGTAGAGTGGATCATCAGATTTTGTAACATTACTGGATTCAGTATCCTCATTGGGTATACACATGATATAATTGTCTGTAGATTTCCTTTGTAACACTATCCACCAAAAATATACAAGAGATTCGATGACGGAGAGATGAAGGCCTCATTGAGAGATAAACCAAAGGTTTACCTTCAATTATATGGATAAATCACCCAAAATTCATTACATGAATTTAAAATTCATTAACACAACCCTTGAAGATCCTATGGAATAGTATCCCAAAAAAACTATCTAGAGGATGCTGTTTTGGTTCATAATTATCCGCAAAATAAAAAAATTAAAGGTAGTTATCACACCTGAAACCAAATTTTTTCCTTGAATTTTGGAAGTCAGTCAGTCACTACACAATTATATTCTTAAAGAGAGCCCATAAAAGAAGAGGAAATTGTTATGTTTGTGTCTCACCAAATCCATGAATGGAATGGAAACCTTGAAATTGTAGAAATTTTTTCTCAACATGTAGTGGAGGTGAAGTAATTTAAAAGAAAAAATCTAGAACTTCTTTGAGTCTTCATTCCTACAAGATATTTCTTCCAAATACATCCTAAACTCAGACTCCAAACAAGTGTACCCTAATAAAGAGGGTTTATTGTAGTGACAAAAATGGATTTATAAGATCCTCTCAATGTGGGGTACGAACAACCTATATACTTATATACAATATTAGTATATCAGGATCTCCCTTTATACTATAAAAAACCAAAAACATGTCTAGGTTCATATTTACATGCCTACTCTTGCAGGTTAGCCAAGGAAGATACCAGTAGGGTCTCCAAAATTAGCTCTACATGTTGCTGCCCCGGTGAAAGCCACTTCTCGTACATAAATTCTTAAAGAGATCATGATTTCTATTGATCCATTAATAGTTCATGTAGAGGACACGTAGAAATTATGTTAATTGGTACAATAAGAAAATAATCCATACCCTGAATTGGTAGATTTGACTTGTCCTTCTCCAAACATTGGGAACCCAAACTTTACAATTTTAAATGGCTCAAGGAACCTGCAACATATTTTGATGAATTGTTTATCTCACTGTGACCCCATAATGGGGACCCCTGAACAACTAGTGGTAGTGAAACTCATGAGCCGAATATAATCACTACAAGGACCATACTTCTGGGTACTCTAGCTTTCTGTCTCCATCATGAATATGATGGGGAAATGTTTTTATATTTTTCTCTTCCAATTAAGCTTCACATTGTTGAATTATATAGTCCATGACATATCAATCTACAAATATTGGGAGAATTATAGGTTCTATGTGTTAATTGTCCAGTTGAAGGGTTAACATACTCTTTAAATCTATAGCTTCCTCAATAATACTTTTGGTCCATATGTATAGTGAATCACTGAGAGGATTTTCACACATCACTATTTCATGTAAAATATACAAAAGTATTTTGGAATCTTTCAACTATTTCCAAAAGGGTGGAAGACTCCATCACACAATCCAATGATAAGTCCCGACTAATTACATCAGCTCTTGGAATTTGAATAGGGGGAAGAAGAGGCTTCCACCATTACACTCAAGAAATCAGCTCCACCGACTCCATGTCCTAATCCCACACCATATCATGTAGTTCCCCATATTGATCATATATAAAAAATCCGCCACATAAAGATAAATAAAGGGAGTTGAGATTCAAATAGTTTGAGGTCAATAAAAAAGGTTATTGTTTTGATGTGTCATAGTCCATGAATACATTTTCCTGGTATTGAAGAACCACTTGATGAGATTGGTAAATCCCAAGAATCCTATTATGGATGTTGAAGAAAGTATCTTGAACTATTTCCTCTTCCATCGATAATTGGGGGAAAACATCATAGAATGATTCATTTTTAAAGACATCTTATTGATGATGGTGGAATCAAGACTAGTGATGTTGGGAAAGCCAACCGTTTATGTGTCAATTGTTTCTACCACTAATCTAAAAGAGGAGAGTGAATGGAATGAAGTTAAAATTAAGGTTATAAAGAATTTCAGTGACTGTATTGTAAGAAATACTATTCAACAGACCCATGATAACCTTTATGCTCATTTGAATCAACCAAATATACCCCTAGTTCTATATGTTATGGAACAACCAAATGCACTGGTAGCTCAGTCATATAATAGTCCATTCATCTAATAAAAAACATGACCAAAATATAATTAATAAAGAATATGTTATAAAGATATCACTGTAATATATTATCTTTAACACTCACATACTTCATTCCTTCAGTCCCAAAAGCATGAGCATTGTTGCAACAATAAGTACTATATGATCCAACTAACCAAACATAGCCCTCATCAGATGAGAAGATGATACTTGGTTCCATTAATTTCATAATCTTAATAGATCCATTTTTCAATGATGAGTGTGAATATGATCTTGAATTCCATAAACATGATTGGTGGATTGGTGGAAGTGTCCACCTTTTCCAATGATACAATGGAATATGTAGTCATTACATAAGTGAATTATCTAGTCACTTCCCAAATCATCCAATCTATTATGTTGAAAATCATGGGAGAACCTTCTAGTGAGCATAGAAGGAGAATGAAATATCCCCTACATAAGCCATTTCCCCCTAACTCTATCCTTCTAGAATATCGACTAGAAGTGGAACCACCGCTTAATCATCCTTTGTATGCAAGATGGTCTAGTCAAACTAATCCATCATGGAATGAAGTGCCCTAAACTTTAGTTCCACGGGATAACCTACCTATATCAAAGCCCATATTCCATAGTGTTCATGGAAAATAGATTTTTCATCCTAGGTAGAAAAGGCCTTTAGACTCGAAGTATGAAGTTTTATAGAATTTATCTCTAGTGTCAGCCAAGTTGTCAATAATAGAAACATTTTGTAAAAAAACCGTCAGGAAGAACTCATTGATGCATTGTAACACCCTAAATAATCTGAGGATGATGTATCTACTAATTAATTATTCTATGTAGAGACAGATGACACATAATGCCACATCTTCTTCTGTAATGTCCCAGATTTTTCCATGTATTACTTTTAATATTATATGGTAAATAATTAGAGAACATGAATTGAGATGGCGTGTAGTTTCGAGGCCCGGTGAGCTCGGAACAATTGTTTGAATTTAATTAAATAATAAAATAGCACGAGCATGTGGTTTTCCTGAAAAAGTTTAATAACTCCTGAATGGGTGCTCAGATCAAAAATCCAAGGGCACCATTGCGTCCAGAATAGTGGGTTTACGCTAGGGGAGACCTAACATTGATTGGGACAAGATGGTGGTGAAATCCAGTTTTTGGACGCAACCATAATTAATTATTTAATTAAAATATTTAATTAAATTTTTGTTGCAGTGAGAATATTTTATCATTTTTAAATAGTGATTTTGCAGGGGATCAGGGTTAAAATTCCCAAATCCCGAAATTTCCCTAGAGGCTCTAGAAATTCCTAGAGAAAACCTCCCAATGTGGCAACGATGTTCTTGACGAGCTTAACCGGCGATGACGACACGGTGACCAGATCTTCACCAATGAACATCGCGAATCCTGGTAGGGCGTTTGATCTCTTTCTGAATTCTTTCCTATTCTTGATTCATACAACGAATGTGGAATAATCCATGAACAGATTATCCCGCATATCGATCGTATTTGTTGGATGTGTTTTTGCTGGGATTTTGGTGATTTTGATTCTTCGGTTATTTTGGTTTTGTTAAACCTTATAACGATGAAAAACCAAGATCAAAACGAACATTGATTGAGGTTCATTCCTCTCGATTTATTGTGTTTTTCATCCCCGAATTCTCGTGTTTTTGTGTGTGTTCTATGAGTTCTTCATGGGATAAGAACAATGATCGAGTAGGCCTTCGATCTGCTATGTAACGATCCGAGATTGTAAATCCAACCTTGGAATGATGGTACAGAGCTACTATGATGTATTTAGAGGACGATTCAGAGCATATCGGGAGATATTCATTTTTTGGCATTTTTTCTGATGGATCGTTTGATCTTTATGACCCGATCGAAGGCCTGAAACCCACAGATTTTGCCTCACGATGACGAGGCAACACAACGTCTTGAGTTTCGTGGAAAACGGACAGTAGAATCAGAAACTGGAAGATTGGCCGACGCGTGGAGGAAGAAGATGGCATTTTTTAAAATCCTGACTACACGACGTGTAGTATGGGTTACATGGAGTGTGTTCATAGACGGACCACCCGACGTGTACTCTAGGAGTACACAAACACTGGTTGAGTACACGGCCAAGGATGCAGCATCTACACCCTTCCCCAGCTAGACCCGTCCAGATTCATGGGATACCCCGTGTACTGGTACACGTACAGGAGACACGGAAGGACACCGTATATGGGCATATGGCCAGGGCACACGGCTGTTTTCCAGTTGACAGGACACTGTGTGTGCCTTGTCTTACATGCCGTGTATATGCTATCCTACACGACTCCGACTTCTGACACATGCGATTTACGCGGGAAGCACCCAGAGTCAAGGAACACGGCGTGTAACCCTACTACACATAGTGTAGTTGAGTTTTACATAACTTGGACGGATGATGTGGGCCATTACACAGGTTGTACCCAGGGTCCAGGAACACGATGTGTAACCCTACTACATGCCATGTAACCTATTTTTCATGGCTTCATCAAGTTTCCTTCTGTGACTTGGACTAATTTCCTTAGGGTATGTCCCCTTGGTTGTTCTCCTAACGGTTTCCGGAATCATTTCCTACATATATTAGTATGATCCCTTCAGCAGGACTTCCTGAATAGAGTTGTTGGAATCCCCTCTTTGAGATGTAGAGCTGGATTCTCCATTCATTCCCGGAAGCCTAGGTAGAGTTCTTGGAATCAGCGTGACCGACATTACTAGGGCGTCGATCCTCTACTTAGTGGATTAGTTCAGACTAAGTTGTTGGTATCACCCCAAAGCTATTGGTTGTGATCCTTATCTGAACATCGTATTCTCAAGTACTTGTGGAGTGTGTTCTCCCGTAATGAGTACTTCTTCTCTCTCTCTTCAGACGTAGGAGTGTGTTCTTCTTGTTATGTGCTTAGTGGAATCATTGAGTTGGATCATAGTGGTGGTTTTTCGATATTCAAACATGTATGAGTATATCTTGATATTCTTTTTATATGTTCTGTAGACATATACTATGTAGATATGACTATATCTTTCCATTGTGGTATTCCCCTGGTTGTATTCCTTTGTGGTTTTGGGGTATCCTACTTGTACTATTATACGCACCCCTGCTTGGGCTTTTCCCACACGTGTAGTGCCATGTGCAGACGAGCGAGACTTTGAATGGATTCTACGCAGACCAATACTGGACGGTGCTCAATGGGATCAAACAGGCCGAGGTGTGTTCTTATGAATACAGATTGCAGTCCCAATACCTTTATTTACATGATTTACTTCATTAAAAACTCTCTTTTGGTGGTCCAGTACTTTTGGCCCAGTGTTTTACATTAGTGTACTTTACATTCCTGTCGTACTATGTTGGTTGGGATTTTTAGTGTATGCATGCATTTTGATTTTTTTGTATTTTTTACTATTCATTTTTGTGGGCTTGGAGATGTGTGTTTGTGTGTGTGTATAGGTTTATATGAAATTCCACCCATGTTAGTAACATGCCTACTCAGTGCTGGTCACCAGCCCCTGCATATTGGAGGCGGGCTTAGGGAGATGCGGCTCGGGCCCCACTGGGAAGGGTGATGAAATAGTGGTATCATTGCTGGTTGGTTCTATCTTAGGACTGAGAGTTTGTGAGTTGGTTTGGGGAAACTGTGTTAAGTGTTTCGAGTTCGGCTTTCAAGACAGGGACCCCAGTTTTGGTGAGGGCAGCCGACGTATCCATACACTAGGACTCTGATAACATGCTTTTTGACTCAGAACATGAGAACACTAGTTACAGGGGAAAGTAACGGTACATGCATAATATAATAATGGGATGTGGTTTCCATGTCCTTCTTGAGTAAGCTCTCCAGGTATACTCACTGACTGATATACATCTTTTTACATTATAGGCTGCCTCTGTGATGCGCACCTGCTAGGATCCAGCAGCTCAATCACAAGGATGACCCCCTCAGTGATGAAGCATCGATACATGGACTAGATCCCCTCGCTTTACCTTTGGTTGGTGTGCCAGTTGTTCCACCACCTTTGGAGAAGTGTTTAGTTCCTGCTGTACCAGTGGAGGAGGAGCGTAGGCTGAGTGCACTCCATGAAATTCAGACACAGAGACCCCCCAGGTTTCAATGTGAGCCGGACCCTCAGGCATTAGAGGAATGGGTTGAGGGAGTGACCAGATTCTTCCATTTGGTCAAGACACCAGCAGACCAGATGGTGATCCTGGCAGCGAGCTTTCTTTAGGGCTCCTTAGGGAGATGGTGGTGTTTGGTTATCTAGACTCATGTAGAGGCGACACTATCATGGTCATAGTCTGAGAGTATCTTCATAGCAGAGTTTTCACCGGTTACCCTAAGAGCAGTACGTATACAGGATATTCTTCAGCTTCAGTAGAGAACCATGATGGTGGCTGACTATTCATCGAGGTTTACCGACCTCTCCCGGTACTCAATGGATATGGTCAAGGATTAGTACTTCAAAGCTAAGACTTTTTAGCGGGGCTTGTGCAGAGACGTCCGAGCTAGAATCATCCCTATGAGCATTCATACTTATTGTGGGGTGCTCGAGCGGGATTTCGTGTTTGAGAACTTCTTGGAAGAGTAGAGAAAGTTGGCAGTTGCCAGTAGTGAGAGAGCTGGTGCAGAGACCTCGGCAGCAGGGGGCTGACGTCAGGGACCCAAGCGTGGGAGGAATTTTTATAGGAGATCCCAGGACATTGGATCTTCCGTACAGAGTTGACAGGGCACATCCAGCCGTCCTTGATAGAGGCGATGCTACTAGTGCGATGACAGGGGAAATCTCACTCGAGATTGCGCAACCCGCCGTACTACAGACACAGGAGTTGTGGATGGACCACCAAGGCATAGGAAACGTGTGGAGAAGATAGATCCATGGGGTGGATGACGTGGTAGAAGTGCTGGGAGAGTAGCTGGAGGTGGTCGGCGGTTTTACCTTTTACCACTACAACCCCTAGGAGGTCCACCCCAGGCTCAGGGAGCTGGTGGACCGAGGCAGGGACAGCTGCAGGCAGTGGAGGCTTATGACCCAGGTACTCCCGAAATTATAAGAGGTACAATCTGGGTATTTTCTACTTTGGATTCCATACTGATAGATATAGGTTCTAGTCATTCTATTCTGCCTTCTTATCTTTTTCGATACCTTGAGATTCTTGTTGAGCAATTGAATCGACCCTTATACTTATAAACACTGACTAGAGAAGATTCAGAGATCACACACATTTGCAAACAGTGTGAACTAACCCTTGGAAGCGAGAGTTTTGGTTGGATCCTCTTGGTGGTAGCATCGAGGCCTTACGATGCCATTTTTTGTATGGATTTTCTATCCACAGTTCATGCCCAAATTGATTTTATTGATTGTCTTAGGTGAAGGGTGTGGTGTGTTCGCAGTGATGGGACGAGGTTCTACTTCATCGGTGAAAAGGAGACCCAGGTAGCACAGGATGGACTTGTGCATAGAAGGGCACAACCAATTTCACATAAGTTGGTTAGCGTAGCCCTTGGCACATCAGATGTTATGATGTTCTAGTTTCGTGAAGTAGTGGTTGAGTACGAGGAAATATTTCCGAAGGATGTCCCAGGGCTATCTCCCCGTCAGGAGATAGATTTCTGCATTGAGTTGCAACCTGAGACCACACCGATATCATCACCAACATTTCCAATGGATCTTGCAGAGCTTCGCGAGCTGAGGGTGCAGCTGGAAGACTTGCAGAGGAAGGGATTTGTGAGACCCAGGGTTTCACCCTGGGCAGCCCCAGTTTTGTTTTCCAAGAAGGCAGACAAGAGTTTGAGGCTGTGTGTGGATTACCGGTGCTTGAATCAAGTGACCTTGAAGAACCGGTATCCACTACCGAGGATCGATGACCACTTCGACCAGTAATGTGGGGCACGGTGGTTCTAGAATGTTGATCTACGATTAGGATATCACCAGTTGCGAGTAGGAGATGAGGATATACCGAAGACGGCTATCATATTTCTCTACAGTCACTATGAGTACATGGTGATTCCATTCGGCGTGACGAATGCCCCGACAGTGTTTATTCGACTTATAAAATGGATCCTTCAGCCCTATCTAGACCAGTTCGTAGTGGTCTTCATTGATTATATCCTGGTGTACTCTGCATCCGAGGAGGAGCACGCATGGGCACATGAGGATGGTTCTGGATACCTCCGAGAGCACCAGTTGTATGGGAAACTCTCTAAGTGTCAATTATGGATACAATACGTCCACATTCTGGGACACGTTATCTCATCAGATGGTGCAACAGTGGACCCAGCCAAGGTAGATATAGTGTTTCCATGGGAGCCACCCCGAAGCATGACTGAGGTGCGGAGCTTCCTTGGATTGGTAGGCTATTATAGGAGATTCATTCATGATTTCTCCATTATTTTAGCACCCATAATAGCTTTGATGCGAAAAGGGTATACTTTCGTGTGGACCAAGATATGCCAGCAGGATTTTCAGCAGTTGAGACATAGTATGAAGAGCGCCCCGATCGTGAGATTACCGGAGGAGGGAGTCGAGTACGTAGTGTTCTGCGACACATCAGGAACCAGGTATAGTTTTGTCATGATGCAGAGGCAAGCGGTGATTGCCTATGGCTCACATCAGTTGTGGCCACACAAGCAGAACTATGCAACCCATGATCTTGAGTTAGTAGCGGTAGTATTCGCATTGAAGATGTGGTGGCACTACCTGATGGGTGATCAGTTTATCGTCTCCACTAATCACAAGAGTCTCAGATATATATTTTCATATAAATATCTGAATTTGAGATAGAGACGATGTCTTGAGTTCCTAAAGGATTACAACTTTGAGATCATTTATACTCATGGGAAGGGGAACATTGTGGCAGATGCTCTTAGCAGGAGATCCAGTTTGCAGTTGCTAGATGAGGCGACGAGGAAGTTGGCCTCTTTACAGTTATCCTTCATGGATAGGTATGAGGGAGAATACCTTCAGTCGATGGTTGTTACCCCTACACTCTTACAGTGAGTCAGGGAAGTGCAGCTCGGGGATGCAAGCTGCGATACATTATATACTCAGATATCCGCAAGCGACGCCGCTGATGGATATTAAAAATGTGGGGAGAACATTGTTCTTTTCAGAGGGAGCACATTAGTGTCGGTGACATTGTGGAAGGATGTTATAAGGGAGTTCCATAAATCTCTTTTAGTGGTGCATCTAGGCATGGAAAAGATGAACCAGGACCTCCGACATCAGTTCTGGTGGTCAGGAATGAAGAAGAGTGTCGTAGAGTTTATTTCTCGGTGCCTTACTTGTCAACAAGTATAGGCCGAGCACCAGGTGCCAATAGGTTTGAATCAGCCCCTCGAGGTGATAGAGTGAAAATGGAATGGGATATCCACGGACTTCATGATAGGTTTACCACGTACGTCTAGGGGACACGATGCCATCTGGGTGATCATTGACCGACTCACCAAGTCGGCCCACTTCCTATCTATATGGGAGAAGAGTTTAGTAGAGATCTTGGGAAGCCCCTATGTGCAGGAGATATATCGACTTCATGGAGTGACATCGACGATCATCTCAGATCGTGATGCTCATTTCACATCTCGTTTGTGGAAGGGATTGCAGGAATCTTTTTGGACTCAGTTACACTTGAGCACAACGTTTCATCCTCATATTGATGGTCAGATAGAGCGGACCATCCAGGATCTAGAGGATATGCTAAGAGCTTTCATACATGACTTTGGTCATAGCTGGGAGGATCACCTACCACTGGTGGAGTTTTCTTATAACAATAGTTGTCATTTAACTATTGGTATGGCACCATTCGAGGGTTTGTACAGATGGCCTTGCAGGTCACCACATTTCTAGACTGACCCAGGAGAGTCATCACTCAGGGTCCCAGAGATGGTGCGAGCTACTACAGAGAAGGTTCATGTCATCTAGGAGCGTATGAAGACCGCATAGAGTCAGAATAAGTCTTATGCCTACTGGAGATGGAGGCCCTTAGAGTTCGAGGAGGGAGACCACGTCTTCCTTCGCGTCTCACATTGAAGGAGATTCCGGACATTTGGCCGAGGTGGAAAGCTATCTTCGAGATTCATCGGCTATTTTCAGATTCTTGAGTAGAGATGGAGAGGTGTCATACCACTTTGATCCATCTCCTCAGATGGACCAGGTACACAATGTATTCCATGTGTCCCAGCTGCGGAGGTACGTACATGATCCATCACATGTTTTCGACTGGGGTGAGATGGACATCGATGATGGAGCGACCATTGTTGAGTACCCAGTGAAGATCGAGGATTGGCAGGAGAATATCCTTCATGGGAAAGCTATTCCATTAGTGTGTGTCTGGTGGCAGCACGAGAATCTCCAAGAGAGCACGTGGTAGCGAGAGGCTCCGATTCGTGTGCAGTACCTACATCTTTTTGAGTAGCCCTTGTTTTGGCTTTTTGGGGACGTAAAAGCCCTAAGGTGGGTGTGATGTAATGTCCTAGTTTTTTCCTTGTATTATTTTTAAAATTATATGGGAATTATATTGATACCATGTTTTGACATGGCGTGCAGTTCCGAGGCCCGGTGTGCTCAGAACAAAAGTTTGAATTTAATTAAATAATTAAATAGCATGCACGTGTGTTTTTTCCTGAAAAGTGGAATAACTCCTGAATGTGTGCTCGGATCGGAAATCCGAGGGTACCATTACATTAGAGCAGTGGGTTTACCCTTTGGGAGACCTAACATCGGTTGTCATAGGTCTGGGGTGAAATCCATTTTTTGACGCAACCCTAATAAAAAAATTTATAAAAAAATTTTAATAAATTTTTTTTGCAGCGAATATCTTCTATCCTTTTTAAATAGAGATGTCACAAGGGATCCGGGTTACAATTCCCATAACCCTGAATTTTCTTGGAGGCTCTGGAAAGGTCTATAGAAACACTCCCAATGCGGCGACGGTGTTCCTGATGAGCTTCACCGGTGATGACAACGTGGCGACCAGATCATTGCCAACGAACACCACAGATCCTGGTAGGGCGTTTTTTCTGTTTTTGAATTCCTTCCTGTTCTTGATTCCTATGACGAATGCAGACTAATCCATGAATAGATTAGCCCACAGATCGATCATATTTTCATGATGGGTTTTTTTTTAGGATTTTGGGGATTTTGATTCTTGAGTTATTTTGGTTTCATTCTACCTTCTAACAGTGAAGAACCATGATCGACACGAACATTGATCAAGGTTCGTCCCTCTCGATTTATAGTGTTTTTCTTCCATGAATTCTCACGTTCTTCATGTGTGTTCTACGCGTTCTTCTCAGGATAAGAACAATGATCGATTACACCTTTCATCTGTAGTGTAACGATTAGAGATTGTAAATACAACCTTGGAATGATGGTACGGAGCTCCGAATATGGTTTCGGCGGACAATTTGGAGCGGATCAGGAGATATTCGTTTTTGGGCGATTTTCTTTGGATGGATCGTTGTAGGTTTATGACCCAATTGAAGGCCCGAAAACCACAGATTTGGCATCATGATGACGAGGAGACCCAGCGTCTTGAATTTTGCAGCAAACAGACAGTAGAATAAGAAACCGGAAGATTGGACTAGGCGTGGAGGAAGAAGACATCGTTCTAGAAAATCCCAACTACAGGACGTATAATATGGGCTACAAGGCATGTGTTCGTCAGCAGAAAACATGATGTGTTCTCTTGGAGTACACAGACATGTTCTGGTTACACGGCCAAGGACACGACATGTACACCATTCCCCGGCAAGACCTGGCGAGATACACGAGATACCCTATGTACTGGTACATGGGCATGTTACATGGACATACACTATGTGAGGGCATACGGCCAGGGTACACTGTTGTTTTCCAGTTGACAGAACATAGCGTGTGCTTTGACTTACACGCCATGTATATGCTTTCCTACATGAATCCAACTTCTCACATGAGCCTTTTACATGGGCTGCACCAACATCCAAGGAACACGGTGTGTAACCCTACTACACGCCGTGTATTTGAGTTTTACATAGCATAGATGGATGACACGGGCCGTTACATGGGCAGTACCATGGGTCAAGGAACATGAGGTGTAACCCTACTACACACCATGTAACCTGTTTTATATGTCTTGATCAAGTTGCCTTCTTTGAATTGGACTAGTTTTCTTAGGGTTTGTCCCATTAGTCATTCTCTTGAAGGATTCTGGTATCATTTCTTACATACAGGAGTATGATCCCGTTAGCAAGAATTACTGAACAGAGTTGTTGGAATCCCCTATGTGAGACTTAGAGCCAGATTATCTATTCATTCATGGAAACCTAGTTATAGGTCTTGGTATCGACGTTACCAAATTTACACGGGCACCGATCCTATGCTTAGTGGAATAGTTCAGACTGAGTTGTTGAATCACCCCATAGCTATTGGTTGTGATCCTCTTCTGAAAATCGTATTCTCAAGTACATATGGAGAGTGTTGTCCCGGAATGAGTACTTCGTCTCTCTATCTTTAGACTTTGGAGTGTGTTCTCCTTGTTATGTGCTTAGTGAAATCATCAAGCTGGATCATAGCTGTGGTTTCAAGATATTCGAATGTGTATGAGTATATCTAGATATTATTGTTATATGTTCTGTAGACATATACTGTATAGAGATGACTGTATCTTTCGTTTGTGGTATTTCCCTGGTTGTATTCCTTTTTGGTTTCGGGGTGTCCTACTGGGTATTTTTATACTCAATCTTACAAGGGATTTGTCCACACGTTTTGTGTCTTCTGCCGAAGAGTGAGCCTTTGACAAAATTATAGGCAGACCAGGACCAAACGGTGCTCAATGAGATCAGACATGCCGAGGTTTGTTCCTATGGCTATGGATTGCAGTCCCATTACCTTTCTTTACAGGTTGGAATTTTTTACGTATTCCCTTTTGGTGGGCATGTACTTTTGGCATGGGGTTTTATGTTACTGTACTTTACTTTCCTATCTTACCCTGTTGGATGGGATTTTTTGTGTATGCATGCATTTCAATTTTTTTGTAGTTTTTAATTTTCATCTTTGTGGTATTGTAGATGTGTGTGTGTACAGGTTTATAGGCAATGCCTACCAAGTTAGTAACATGCCTACTCAGTGCTAGTCACCATCCCCTGCCTATTGGAGGTGGGCTTGGGGAGTTGCTGCTCGGGACCCAATTGGATGGGTCGTGACATCTTCTTTTTCATGGAACATAAAAGAGGACTGTTCTTCAATAACAAATCAGACTTTTGTATATATCTGAATGGATAAATTATATTGATATCCCAAGATTCCTAATTTATAATGGTATAGGATTGAACATCATTATACTCTAAAATTTTCATCATCAAGGTTATAATGAGTCTCACATATGCCTCCCATGTAATGATATTGGGGTTTGATATGAGTGGGAAAAATCCTCCCAGTGGGATTAATCACTGGACTCAATTTTGAGATCTTGTATCTAACATTGAGTTCTTAGTTGTTTGTAAATATATGGCCTTCAAAAGTCTACTTGGAAGGACTCAGTTACATGATGATTCATTTTACCTTCATCATATGACCAATGCCTCCAATATTTCATCAATATTCAAATTGGGACTTTTCAGGATTATAAAGCCCCATTTAACTAATTTTAATCACAATAATGTGATGTGGTGATATATTAGAGGTTAGGTAAATATCCCATGATTAATAAAGTGGTAAAACTATGTGGCACAAATTGTCTGGAAGTGACCATAGTTAATCCTTTCTAGCTGCTCAGTGTAAAGTATGCACTTTTCGTCAATATGATTAAAGGGTTGGTGCCTTGTTCAAATTCATTTTTTTAAACTTCTATGTTATGATTCATCGAAATCGAACCTTGTGATGCTGGTCCAGTCATAAAATCTCAAAAAATTGATGAATCCATGAGTGCGAATCCCCTCATTCCTCATATGTGTTTAAATAATCATTGTATCATTAATAGGGTTAGAAGTAGTTTATTTTTACTCAATATTTTATAATATTGAGTCTTATTTGGACCCTAAATATTTTTATTAATCATTTTTTCCCATGCAAAATAGGTAGAGGTGGAATATGAAAAGTGGGATAAAGTGGAATAAGAAAAAGACCTGAAATACCCCTCCATCGTTTGAGGAAGGTTCCCCTACCACTATTGATGAGATAAGAGAAATACATTTGGGTACATAAGAAGATATATGACCCATGTTGATCATTTTATCATTGAATTTGGAAGAACAATATTTATACACCTTTTTCCTGAAGCAACATCTATATTTCTTCACATAAAATTAGAATGAAATACGTAGATGTAATTCTGAGGTGTCCACTCAACACTTGAGGTTTCCTGAAGACCATTTAGAACACAAATAGGAATCTAGAAAGACACAACCAAACCCATGCCTTAAAAATTGAGGCTAGCGTGAATAGTATTATCAAGGTAGACATTTTCTAGAAAGCTCATTACATAAAAAGGTTGGACACCATTATCCAAGTTAAGAAAAAATGGAATAATTGGGGTCTATATTGACATTATATACCTCGACCTGCACTATCTTATTAATGGAATCCAATCCCAATCATAGAACTAATAATTGATGTGGTTGATGGATATCGAGCCCTCTTCCTCATGGATGACTATTAAGGGTACACACAAATTCTAATGACCCCTAAATATGAGGATGCATATTCCTTCAGGTCCCCAAGGGAGTATATTTCTATGAAGTAGTTCCCTTTGGCTTAAAGAATGTTGGCTCTACATACCAATTTTCCATGAATCACATATTCAAACCCTTTCTTGGAAAATTTTATTAATGATACATCAATGATCAACTGGTAAATTCATCAATGATTTATAACCACCTAGTCGATCATGAAACAATCTTCAAATAACTATGATAACATATCATGATGATGAAACCCAAGAAATGATTGTTCGGGGTTACCTGAGGAATGTTTCTTTCTTTGTTGTATGCCATCACGACAGAGAATTAGACCCTAATAAGAAAAATGTAATCCATATAATTTCATCTCCTCAGACCCTCAAAGAGATAAGAGGAAAAAATGACAAATTGAATACATTTGGTGCTTAATATCCAATTCCAATGGAATTTTTTTCCCATCACCAAGTTGATGGAGAAGGGGGTCACATATTAAGAGACCGATTATTATCCTGAATCATTTGAAAACCTAAGGAAATATATCTTGAACCGGCTAGAGATAATACCACATGTTGAAGGGAAGATGGTTATTTTTTATGTGACAACCCTAGGTCAACATGTAGGCACTTTATCATCACAAATAAAAAATTATGGAAATGGAAATAAACATTATTATCTCTGTCAAAAGTTGATCAATAAAGAGACTTTTCATTTAGATATCTAGAAGAGTTTCCTGGTGTTATTCTTCATGGTCCAAAAATTGAGGCACTAACTACATCACCGTGAGGTTAATTTAGACTCTCACAATTACCCATTAATATATATCCTCATACCTTTTATGTCGATAGGATTTTTGGAAAGGTGTATAGTTATCCGAGAGTACTTTTATATACAATTTTTTCCTAAAAAATAGTAAAGTTATATGCTTTGAATTATTTTCTAGTTGGAAACCCGTATAAAGAAATAATGCCATTAAAAACTAAATTACCCGACTTTTTTGACATTTTCTCTTCAACAATACCATCAAATGTGTGAAATTTATTTTGATAGCACATCGAAGATCCTAATGTGGAATGGAATGGAATACCAAAACCTTAACACATTCAGGTTGGGTGTCATACTCAACTCTTCGACAAAATATGTTTTGACTTCCTCCATCAATTTGTTAGATGGTTGTACTAACATTGTGGAAGAATACCATAGCCCTCTCTGATGGCCGTGAACTAACTGTCCATATTATAGTAGGCCATTTAATGGTGAAAGGTGATTCATATTTCGTATTAGAAAATGGATGATTTCTCCTTTTAACTAACATTGACTAATTTCCAACAATTACTAAATACATAGTCATATTAATTATAAAATAAATCTATAGCTTTGGAAGATATTGATTGGGATGAAATAGCTATCAACATTATGCGTCATAGAAGAGTGATGCCTTTTTCTAATTTCATCAAATAATAGATTGATGAAATTATTCTTCCTTCCAAACCATATGGTACAACCATAGGGTATAATATACCCATCACAAAGTACCTAAAATATGGATTACTCCCATCGTATAGTGATAGAAAGTTGAATATCCAACAGTAGTTAACCACCATCAACCATTGTGATATAAAAAATCACTAGACTGACCTCTATAATTGAGGCTTTGAGATAATACATAACACTTTTGTTGATGGAGAAGAGATTATTTCATTCATGAAAAATTTATATAAAAGGTATTTTATTTTCCACTATTTGGGGTGTGAGATTTCAAATCAAATTAGGAATCTAAGATATTATTACGCCACTATGACAAAGGATTTCACAAAAATTATCAAAACATGTCATTACTAGTAGGTGTATTCAAACATCATCCATCAACATTCCAAGATTTTTATGCAACCAAATACTCTCTTATATTCTCCGTATAGGTAATTGTTTCATAGGACCATATCCTCCATCCATATCCTAGCAGTTCAAGTACATTTTTAAGAAGCCTGATTTCTATACAAATGGGTGAAGGCAGTACCCATTATAGTTTAAGGGAAAAAATCATTATTAGATTCATAAATCTAAAATAATTAAAAGATTTGGTGTCCCTCACACAATATGGAATGAAAATTGAAGCAATTATATTTTCTTTGAGCATGATATGTTGAACCAAGATTATATTATCAAATCCAACCACTCATCCCACTATCATAGATGACTAATTAATCTATATAGACCATCTTGAAGACACTACCAAATAAAATCAAGATTATGGTGGAATAAGAAAAACTTCATGGAATGATATGATATTGCATTCTTTATGGTCATATGAAACTACAACTCATAACAACACATGAGCAACCTAGTAATCACAAGTGTATGGGAAACAATTAGTCAATCACATTGAGGTTCAATTTCAATTGATCTTAATTTCTATATGTGATCATTTATCCCTTAAATGGAAAAAATAAAACTGACTCAATGTACATGAGAGACTCACTGTAATAATATTAACAACCATTCATCATTTAGAGATCCATAAATATTAGATAACACATCCATTTTACATGAAGGTATTTTTTTACTCATTACTCCAAAGAGAACTATTCTCAGACCATATGAAACCAATGATAATAGGGAAGAATCCTCCAATGATCGGGCTACAATGGTCTGTACTTTATTCCATATATAAGGGCTACTCTAATGGATGTTATTTCATGATCTCAACCTTCGAAGTGAAAATTATAGCCCCAACCAATGGATGGGTTCCCAAAAAATAACTCTTATGACAGAGTAGAGACACATCCACTATACACGATTTAAAATATCATACTCAGTGTTTGTTTCCTGACCATAAATAGAAGTAAATATCATCCATGTAACAAGGAGATAAACATCATGACACCAATGACCTTGATTTTTGGAAATAAAATGTGAAACATTAGTTTCACATATGAAAGACCATTGAAGTTACACTATATGATCATAATCAAATGAACAAAAACTACATGTCATTATTTTATGATATGTATTATTTTAAAGTGAATAATGTAACATCCTAGTAAAAATATTTTACCATATTTGAAAATATCCTTAGTGCATGAAGCAAAACTACATGGTTCACAACCTTATTGTATGATGTGAAATTATGAAAAAAAAATTATACCTGTTTTATTGGAAAATAGACCTCAGTGTCTGTTCCCCACCACATATTTATTCAAGGACTGCATGAGGATTCATTCACATTCAATATAAGATACATATCATCACCTAGATTTTTCAACCCTATTACCAATCACATCAAAATAAAACACCCCTCCATGTGTATGGGTCATATCTGCCCAAGAAACATTCCATAACAACGTATTCCATGATTCTAATTATAAATGAGATATATAGTGACTCACCGACCTTATATCTTTGGCCAAGAAATCATTATAAAAAACATATGAAATTCCCCTTTCCCCCGAGTCAAATCTAGATTGATGCGGGTTACTATATTTTAAGAATTTTTTTTGGATTGTTTCTTGTCATCATAGGATACGTTGTGATTCCTAGAATTTAATTCTTGGAGCCTGCCACAAAATTCATCCACTTTCACATTCTTTCACATTATTTCTCACCAAATGAATATATACTATATGAGATTCTAGAACTATATATGACATGATTATCATTAAATTAATATATACAGGGATTCCTCGATCCTATTTATTTTTCCTGCCACTACATGAAATAATTTTCCCATGAACTCTAATTTATTTCCTCCGTATGGAAATAGAAACATTTTAAATTTTATTCCCTCTCACTAATCAAAGCTCATGATCCCATTGAATATTTGGACAGGAAATCCCCCATAAAAATTTAATATCAATGTATGTTAGATTTTTCATAGTCTAAGATGCATAAACATAAAAGGTACACTATACCGTCCTTTCTTCATGACGTTAAACTCCATAGTTTATTATACCTTGCATGACATAAAAATTCACACTACTATGGGCCTCATCCAATAGGACCATAATCATTAGAGTTTGTCTCTCACCACATGACTTGTAAAAAAATATATGTTTCTTGATGCTTATTTCAATGAAATACATATAAAAATCTAGTCATTATGTCATGGGCCCAACAAGAGGTTAATAAAAAATCCTCTCACTTATGTGTACCTAATTTTGGTACCCTCAATCGAGAGTCCATCGGGGACACCAATAATTCCCCTTCAGTATATAGGACAAGTCAATGTCAATAAATAAACACATCCTAGCCAATATTATTACAAATTCTTCCTTTATTATTAGGAATATCTTCTCACAAACATCATACTATTGATCCTAGGATATTTTAGATCTCCCCAATATTTCAATGTCCATCATCAATAGAATGAATGATTCACGAGGACACCTGTTTCGTGAAATTGATGCAAGACACCCCAGTTAACATTGAGCATGTCACCCACCAATTTTAAAGACATATCAACTAGAGTAAGACTTTGTTTGACTATGGGGTAACATGGACCTGTTTAGTTTTCCTAAATTCACCCACCAAACAGACCTAACAGCCAATGATGTGTTCGTATCTGAGAGATGAATATTCTATCTCCATAAGCCCCCAATGAAATGATCATCCCATGTCACCACTACTAATCCAAGAAACCCTATGATCTTGGTTTACCATTTTCCTCCTTCATTTCTAATTTATATCAGAACGTTCATATCCATCTATTCCAGATATTACTCATCATTTCCATAGTATTTTGTTCCTCGTCTTATGACCCAAATATACAAGACACCTCCCTCCATTAATAGGATATTTTGGTAACGAATGCACTTTTCGTACCCATGAACTATCTCTTTCCAAAACAAAATCTATTTCTTGGGAAAATTCGTTCCCTTCATGATTTCTTCGTTATGGAGCAATATAATGTATGATACCATAGAAACCTATGTTGTGAATGTGATATAACACAACCCATTTGGATTTTCATCAGTTTTCCACCAAATGTTAAGGCCCATAAACTAGAGGATGTCAATTTTTGAGTTTTCCATAATATTCCCCTATTGTCATTGAATAATGATTCACACAAAAACGTTTTTCCAATTAGTGAAGAATTCTCCTTCAAAAGTATAATCTTCAATTCATTTAATCCTCAAAGGAATTATGAGTTAATTAATACTTATCCCATATCATTTCATTAATTTGAAATCCAGTATATTCCTACCTAAAACATTTTCCCCTCCCTCATAGTTGGAGATGGCATAACATACTCTATTCATAAGGGTGTAATTGATCCTAAAAGAAAAAACAAATATTTTAATTTAAAACAAGTATTGTTTGTTGGATGAAAATTAAGAAATTTGGAAATTTGGAAAATGAATGAGCTCGAATAAATTATATCCAAAAAGTGCCTCAAACCAGTTACATGCCCCAATAACCTACCGGTGCCTCAACCAGATGTTTGTATCACATAGATATGTCTGTACATTGGTTGCATCAAATAGGATTTATCAAATAATCATATGGTGATGGTCTATGCTGAATACTCTCCTGGAAAGACTAGTAGTACAAAATCATGGGGATTATATGATTATACTAGGAGATGTATTTACCGTAGTAAGATCTATGAGTATTGAAGGTTTTCTTGAACCAGTTACGAAACCATCTTTTGAATATAACCCATTAGGATGACCTATAAGACCACATAGACTTCGCATCCATTTACCTCTGATCCAAACCCTATTCTTTTGATCATACATAATCCTGAGGGGGGGGGGGGGGGGGGGTTTGACACTCCATTTTGTCACATGGATGAAAAATTATTACAGTTAAATACCACAGGGAGAAAAAAGTAACATGATCAAATAATGAAAAGTGTCAAACACTTAACTAAATAACCAACATTTAGGTCACCCAAAACACTATAGACTAATTGGGTACATGTGCATTAGCTTGTTTGAAATACCTATTCAATCTTACACCACCACCAAAGGTCCCATATTTCCCTATAAATTAAACCATATGCCCCCCTCTTTCCCATGAGGAAAAAACTCAATGATATATCGATGCTCTGCTCACACTAGTCCTTTTTCGTAGTCCCTTAGAATCATTTTTGGTAGCTCTATAAAATGTCCGAGAAGAATAAATAAAGGGTGGCAGTGGAATTGAAATCCATCTATGGTCTAAAATGCATAAAAACTATGCAAGGAACCATATGCTTCCTAGTTTAGTAGAACTAGAATAAATGAAATTTACCTAACTTAGGGCATGCATGAGATCCATTGAGGGACACATAATGAGACCCTTGATGGTTTCAACAAATACATGCACATGTTATGTTTCATAGGTTTTCTATCTCCCATAAAAAAATTTCACATGTAAGCCTACACGTGTGAAGCAATTTCACTCTTACTAGGTGTACCTTATGAAAACCAACCCATGGTTACTCCTCCTTCTACTGTGTGAACCACCTATAATCCCTCTACAAAGCCACTAATTGTAGGGCTCCAATTTCTTTGGATCTATAGTATAATGTGGTCTAAATTGAATCATCCACAGAAGCATATCGACCTATAAAACATGGAAATAGACACACATGTGTGTCTCATAGTTAGATATGAATTCCATCAGTCAAAGGTGTCACAATCTTATCATACCGTATGTGTAGGGTCCTCACGGTTCATCTAAATATGCATCCATTCAGTCCTGAAGAACCAAATCCATGGGAATGTGTCAAATAATTTATGATATTAGATACTAGGGTTAAGACCTTTTCCTTTTATACCTCTCTCTATGACCAGGGACATGCAGTTCCTATAGGGGAGGGAGATTATCACCCATGCTTTTCCCATTTAGGATTAGTGTTGTATCTTCCTCCATTATCTAGAATCAGGGCATGATAATTCCTCTTAGAGTATTCCCTTATTCATTCTTGTTGGATATCTCACTCTTTATTCCTTCCTCCATATAATTACCCATGGGTCATGGATGGATTGATCATCATACACGACAATCATGGTCACCAAAATAATACGAGATATAGAATCTTCAAAGCCCATTATCTCTTCTTTGGGTCCATGCAACAATGAAGAGGGGGTACGGGAACCATATCCCACTATCATTACCTCCCCCTTTGGGGTTTGGAGTCATCCAGTGGTGGATCATGTAGATTGAGTAGTTTCCCAGATCAACCACTTCTATTTTTTTCTCACATCATGCGTGATTCATTAGGTATTGTAGATTTGTAGTGATAATGATATCTTCATGATGTCAAACCTCTAGGGAATCCTCCTATAATGTTTAATCCCCAAAACCAAACCTTTTGTGCATCAAATCAATTATATTCCCCAACCAAACAATGGAACTCATTCTCTGTATAATCCATCATCATGTTACAACATTACCTGAGTGCATCCGCTAATACAGTGTAAGCCCTATCTCAATCATATCCAAGGACCATATTCAACAACAAGAAAACCATAAAAGGGGTTCCCTAGGTGCTAGTATTAACAAAAAAACTATGTGGTATTTTATTTCTATTCAAATTGGATATATAGGAAACCATCATGAGGCTTAAACATAATCACCCATAATTAAACCATGTTCTATATGGGACACATTCTGTTGAGGGTCTTCTCTGACTAAGAAACCCACATCTCCTCCCTGATCCATGGTCTTATTTAACATATCTATCACATCATTCTTGGCCCAAAACCATTCATCAATATTTCCTTGCCACGTGACATTAAAAACATAGTCCGGCCCTTATAACATGAACTTCATAGGTATGATGTGTCCAGTTATGATGCACTGAACTACATGGGTTCTGATTCCTTTCACTAGAATATATATGAAACCCAAATCATGATTTTGATCTGGACATAAAAATATATCTTATCTCCTTAGATGACGATACACATCAGATCTCCCCACAACGTACCTTAAAACCAATATAGAAATAATTAATGAAAAAATAATCTTTAATCCATACATAAAAGGGTTACATTGATGGTGAAAATCATATATATACATATATTTTCACTGATAATGAACGTTGAATACATGCATATGATTATAGTCTTTAAACATGATAATAATTGATTGTTCATTTAAAGGTGTCCCATGTTATACTTAGTAAGTAATAATGGATTCATGAATATGTCATAAATCATTACGAGAGCCTAAGAGTACGAACAAATTCCCACCAGAAGGGTGCTGTGAGATCAAAATATCATCCACTAGAATAATTTGAGTTATTAATTATACTTTTCCATGATTACCAATGAGTACCTATATTTAGAACATACGTCCATGTGTCGTCAAAGATAAAATAACTACTCGGTGTTTACTGTTCCATAAATAAAACCCATAGAAACCACCCAAGGGTCATGGGTGTATGTGGCTAATGTGAAGGTTGTTCAAATGACACCAAAAAACACTAGTCAAACCATACATTAATTTCTGAGATGAAATAGTTCCCAAGGATAAACCAATGGTTTCACAGATTGAAAAAGTGGTTTTATTATTTTGACAACCATTGAATGATTTCTTAAGATTGTATGATTTTACACTATGACTATCATTGTTTAACAATTATTTTGTTTTTTACACAATGAATAGAATCTCATGGAATGTTCTGAATAGTGAATATGATGGATAATAGAATAACCTTCCAAATTAGAAACCAAACGTCATAAGAGATGGGATGTATTTTTTTTGAATATTCTCCCTCTTCTCTCTCATGTTTTTACTAATAGATAATTCCATGATGAAATCTCAAATTCACCTAGGTGGGGAAAAAATCTATTAAATCCTTTACGAAAGACAACGACCCTCCATGTATGGGTCTTCAAGTCCATTGGTTTCTAATTAATGGATCAATGTATTGAAAAATATTTTTTTCATTCTTTAGTGATCATACCATAAAATGTTTATCATTTTTTTATCATTTAAAATGATAAGGAGATCAATGTTTTAATATTATTAAGTATAAAATGGAAGAAGATAATATTGATTCCATGGAATGGTATGAGTTTATGAATATAATTTTCAGTAATTAATTCCTTCATAATTGTTATATAAAAATCGAAATTTCACTTCTTGAGATTAGGAGGATGGACTTTGAATCCATTATTTACTATGAGGGAAATTTTATCACATTTAAAATGTTTGATTATATTGAAATAATAATTCATAAATGATTAATTTCTCAACTCATTAGATTATCAAAACCATGTATTTGAAAGTAAATATTTATATGATTCTATAAAAGCTATGAAACGAATCATTTAACAAACACATTACATTGAAATTGGGGGTTTAATCTCTCATGGTATGGATAATAAGAAAAGGATTATAGAGTTTAATATAATATCTAGTGGTATTTCACATTGATTAAAGGAAAATTTTAAATCATATACATGAAAAAACTATGGGGAAGGGAAATCACCTGAGTGCCAAAAATGAATAAAAACATATTTCATATGTGGTAAACCTATTCGTTACTCAAAATAAGGTCAAAGTGAGGTGAAGAATCCAATCATTGAAAAAATGGGGAGAAATCTCAGCAAAATACATGACTCACACTTCATTTATGTAGATGAAAGGAATTTTGAAATTATGTGAATAAATGACCTAATCTATGGGATAATGAGGATTAAAAGAAACAAAAAATATAATTATAATTTTCAATGAAAAGATTATGAAATCACAAGTATTGAAGTGAATCATGATAATTATGGAACATTTATCCTCCACATTCGAGTTTGGGATTCTATTATGGAATTTTTATAAATGAACCCAATTAAAATAATATTGATTATCAATTAGTAAATTTTATTTGATTATGTGGATTTACATGTTATCTCTACATTTATCTATATCAATTTGTATAATAATTATATCATATTTGAGTGGAAATTTGTATTTCCTTATCCCTATTTCTCAAATAATGTTTTTAGCCCTTTTTATAGTGTCGGTTTTCAAAAAAATTTAATTTTAAAAATATTCCAAACCATTGATTACCAATAACATGTTAAAAATAATGGTGATATAATGTAATAATCATCCAATTTAAATGAAGGACATTTTTTTGATAGAGTATATGACATGCAACATCGATCGTAATGGAACAGAAAAAATATTATTTAAATATGACTATTATACCATTTACAAAGAATTAGTGGGTAAGATTTAGAATAAGTACATTAAGAAATATATATAATAGTTATATTGAATTAAAATTTGTTAATTAATGATTTTTAAATAAGTATTTAACTTTTTAAAAGTCATATTTTGATAAATAAAGAAATATCCATCAACAGTGTTTTATATTTCTTTTCATGCAAAAATATTATATTTAATAATTGAAACTTTTATAAAATGTATCTAATAAAATAAAATTCATTTATTAATATCAACATTTCAGAATTAGAATTGTGGGTATTTTTATTTTTTTTTGAAAATATTGATTTAATGATGAATAGTAATGAATAATGATTTTTATTGAAAACAATGCTTTTTATTGAAAAATATATTTTTTTTCAAGAATATATAAAGTTTCATTTTGTTTTAAGATGTTTAATAAAAAAAATTAGAATTATTATATTTTAATCATCTAATTAAATACAATAGGACCAATTTTATGGTTTACATTGGTAAAAATATATGTTATAATAAAAGGGGAATTTTTCTGAAAAATCTTTTTCATTCTTTCATGAATTTTTATCTTAAATTGTTTTATTCCACTTATAGATATTTAATCATGAAAAACTTAATTCCAAATTTGGGATCATGATGTCAAAATTTGGTAAATTTTTCTATTTTATATGTTTTCAATATAAGTAGTAGTCATATACATTTTATTCACCTAAATAACTGTAAAATATGTATAATAGGGATAAAACATTCGAAAAAAGATATAAAATTTCTCTTAAACATACCTTTATCCTATTTGATGGTTGCAGTTGGACTATTTCCATCAATGTCTCGAATAAATGGCTTCTATGTGCCATAGTTCATTGATTTTGACATTTAAGATAATTTAAGTAAAATATTAAGTCTAAAATTTCATATTAATGGAATTAATATCTCAAATATATCTTCATTAGTGTAATTAGTGGTGTTGTTCATTTCTAATTGATTATTTTAAAATACATATTAATCTTTTAAAATATGTTTCATTTAAATATTTTTTTATTTATTTTTTTGAAAAAAAAATTATAAATAATTTTTGATTATTTTAGAAAATTTAATTGATAAAATGAAATTATCTTTTTGAAAATTGACAACCCAGATTAATGTAGATTATTTGAAAAAAAATTATGAAAATAATTTTTTATAGATGAATTGTAAAAAATTATTCTTTCCATGGAAAATAATAACTTGTTTTCAAGATTTTATAATATTTCCTTTTTTAAAATTATTCAAAATTAAAATTTGTTCGCTTATATAATTAATAATACAATTAGGTTGACATAAATTAATTAAATGGTTTCTTTTGGTATAAAAATATTTAATTACCTATAACAAATTTTTTGATAAAATATCTTTCATTGTGTTCTAAATTTTTTCTTGATTAAATTTTAATATCTTAAAGAAGTTGTATCTAAAAAAAGGGATTACATATTTTAAATCAATAGGTCCATGTTTGGTAAAAAGGTCCCCTTTATATTTTTCAATATTATTAGTAACCATATTAAATATTTTTCAACAAAAAATGGTAAAATAGGTAAAAATGGTTCAAAACATTTGGATAAGGATTAAAATTTTCTTTAAGAATAGCCTTCATCCTATTTGATTGGTGGATATTGGCAATGTATATTCATGTCTAGAATATATGGACACGTAGTGGCATGTTTTATTAATAGTGAAATTTATATTATAATTATAACAATATAAATAATTTTTTTTATAATTATGGAAGATATTGAGACATGTGGTTCAAGCGGGCCAGAAATAATGAATCCTAATAGAATTTAAACGTACCATCTCAACACACCATGGGAAAAAGATCATGTGATACCAAATAATGTAAATTTTGTTTCCTATGAGAATCATCATTCTAAAAATTTGGAATCTTAATTTCATCATCACAACGTGGGAAGAGTATCCATATGATTTATTGTGAGTATCTGGAATATATTCGTGATTTAAATGATGGACCAAGGAGTGAGGGAATGTTGATGTATAAAGATCAATTTAGTGGATGATTATATTTCCACATTGGCCAACTAGATGCCTCTACTACAAAAAAATACCTCCCACTCAACATGGAATTATATTTTTCAAGCCATGATTCACCTTATCATAATATGTTACTTTCATTTTTTCTTGATTTATTAATTACAATATATGATTTTCCAATTCTAACATAGTATTTATTCAATATATATAATAATAAAACAAATTGGTTTAAATTTATGAAAAGTATTAAAATTTTGAGGAATTATATTTTTCAATGATATTTTTTATAAATATATTATATTATAGATGTGTTAATGGTTTGTATTCGAATCTTGATGATTTCATGTTGTGTTAATTATCATGTTATGTGAACCATTTCAAAAATGAAATTAAAATTATTTCATAAAGAATAATGTGTTTTAAAAAATATTTATAATAAATTAAAATCAAGAAATTGGACATGTTGGATGATATGTGGTGTAAATTATCATCCATTTTCCATTTATGATATAAATTTTAACTTATAAGTATAATTATAACTATTTAAGAGTTAAAATTATGTTATAACGGTCATAGTTGATATGCGTTAACTAGGTGGTCAAAAAGATGGTAAGGCTTAAATCACCACTTTAACCTATCCAGATATTATTAGATGATGGGATTTAGAAAACGTACATCATTATATTTTAATATCTATCCATTGTAAAACATTTTTAATTTCAATTAATTTTTTATATTTTAATTATAAATAATATTTGAAGATTGTCCCTCTCCTCACTTAAAGGTCACTCATACATTCTATTATTTATACGACTTTGTTTCATCCTTATATTCCAAACCCTACCAAATTCACTCAAAATGATCCAACGAAATGAATTATCATTTCTGGTCTTCTTGAGAGACCATTCCAATTGTCCTTAAGGATGGATCTAATGGAGGACTACCAATGAAATGTTAACCGCATTACCCATTCTCTATTAATTTTTATCTTCTTATAAGTCCTATAATCCTAATTTATTCTTCATAAAATAATATCTTCAGTATCTTAAATGTAATGAAATGTTGTTATAATTGTCATTCCACAATTATTTACCCTCTTTTACATCAATTGGGAAGTCAAAGTATCACTTGTGATTATGTATGGCTTACCATAACCACATAGTGATACAATTAATCATCTATCATAATCTCTTCTGAATGGTTATTGTGATGATATTATAGTTTATATATTATATTTATCACATGATTATTAATGTTTAATTATAACATTCTATCTACCAAATTACCTTCAAATCCATTGGAAAATGATAATGTCACTCTTGCAAACATGTAAATAACCACTTCCATGAAGTGATGTGACTCATTATTAATTTTTAAATAATGTTGAAGATAATAGAGATATATGTAAGGAATATATATAAATATATTATTTGTTATATAATAATATATTTGGAATAGTGAATTATTATATATATTTTTCATTATATCATTTAAAAAGTGAAAACATAGTTCATGTGAATGTACAACCTAAATTCTCCCTAAGTTTGTTATGATGAATGACTTCACGATCATTTGGAATAAATATGAATGGATTTATATTTTCTTTTCAGCTAAGAATTCCATTCCAAATATCCTGATGGAGGGATCAAAAGAAGGCCTGCTGAAGAAGGGGTAACTGTCTTACTCGACTTATTTCATTTTGTTTCTTCTTCTAACTCCTATAAATAAAAATTATTCCTCAAAAATTAATAACTTCCCTATCCCAAATATAAATAAAATATCTTCTTATTATGACTCCAAATTTATTTACCCACTTTTCAATAAATTGGGATGATAATGATTCGCTCATGCGTACATATGACATACAATATCCATGTAGCGATATAATTCAATTTACATTCCCATCATTCTTGGATTGTTATTATAATGGATAGAATGTTTATATATGATAGTTATGATATAAATATGATTATTTATGTATAATATCACATCAACTTACTTAAATTCCAATTTAATGTTATAGCATCAATGTTGGTTGTTGCAACATGTGGACTACCACCTCTATGCATTGCCTGGAATGAAAACTATGAAAACTATTTAGTATCATTGTTACGGGCCATAGAACATTTTTTATTGACTATACCAATAATTCTGTGATCTATGGGGATTATAAATATCTGTATATGGAAATACCAATGGTTTCCTTTGAAATCATTGATATAGATCATGACCAAATTTTAATACCCTTGGTTTTAAGTCAAATATGGGTATAAATATGTACAAACGGTTCATGAAACAATGAGTATAGAATCTATTCAAAACTTGTTTTATATAAATGGTTTTATGAACTGTTGTTATTGAATCCAATCCAAAATTCATAACAGCACTATCCAACTCCTCTTCCTGATCATGGGACTAAATTACATACCATAAAAAACACTTAATGTAGTAAAAATATTATATATTATCATTTAAACATATAATATCAATAGTTTTCAAACTATTTAAAATTATATAACGTTCATATATATTTCACACCGTCAATAAGTTTATTTCATTAAATATAATCTACAAATGTCACTTGAAAATCATATAAAAATCTGTGGGGATCGATATCCCCCTCATCAACAGTAGTTCAATAATTATCATCACACCCATCCCTATCATCTTTGTCAGTTACAGAACCGATATTGACATCTGTAAAATCAGCATCATCATCATCATCACTGTAAAATGGATTATCATCACTTTAGCCACAACTATAAACTACATTAACATTCTTGATAACATCATATAATGTTTAAATTGATTCCATACATCAAACTAAAACATTAGCAGATTCTGATGGAAGTGATGTACATATAACTCTTATAAAATTCATTCATTTTTTTATTCTAGTTTACCTCTTCCATTCACATAAATATATAAATTTAAATTTGTGCTTCAACTTGAACATTTTTTAGCCCGATGGTATGATATCTTTATTGGGTGCTTGATGGGGGGTAACACATAATGGGTATTATGCTTTTCCCTGGTTGACATTTGACACTCCCCTGACATTCATCACCTATTACATATATCAAATGATCATATAAACCAAAAGTTTCATATTATATCACATTAGGGGCATCCAGGTCCCAATATTGGAATTATAAATAAGATATTTAATTATGAATTACATACGATAAATTATAAATATCAATAAAAATACTTTCAATATTCTCTCCTATCAGTTCATTTAAAACTCTTTTATAATTTTTATTCCTAATGAAAAAAGTAATTCGTTCCATGGAACAAAACCTATGATTCCCAGTTTAACTTACTGAAAAAGACATTGATTACTATAACAGTAAATTATTGAGTAATATAAAATTTATAAAAAATAAAAATAATAGATCGATTATGAAGAAATGTGATATTAACAATATGGATACATCAAGTTAAAATGTTCCCATATAAGATTAAATTATAATGGTGAGTCACTATATAGTATTAACTTCAATTTTTACATTTGATTAAGCTATAAGGGAATGGAACTACATGTGATTAAGTGAAATTCTAGATCAAATGGGAAGCATGGCTAAAGGGGAAGCTATGATAGTTTAATAATAAAGTGATCAACTCATTTTATGTTAACCAATTTAATATACATATGAGTTCAAAACCTCGTAGAGTAGATTGAAAAATAATCTACCCGATAAATCTATAGAATTAAGAATAACCTAACATGATCATATGCTAATATTCATAAATTCTAACCATATTAGTAATCTGAATGGTCTTTATCCATCTTTTGTTTCCAAATATTCAATAACAATATCATATGTAAAAATTCATAAATGAAGACCACATCAGTTCAATACATAGTATCTATGCATCATTATCTATAATGGTATGAGACTATATTCTATTATATAAAAACGACATATCAATTAGTATTTCTAGTACATTCTTAATATTTCCAATTCACATTGTAGTAGATACATATAAAAATGATATATTATCTTAACAGTGTGCAGTTTTTCATTTATAACAGGTTCCAATAAATTAACCAATATACTTTGTAAAAGTCACATATGATATAAGAGATTGTTTTATTACTTTGATCACAAAATAACGATTTTAGTACTTTTTTTAGAACCTGAAGATCCCCAATGAATTTGATGAATTTAAAAAGAATGTTATTTGATTTAAATGAGAATAATTATGATCTAGAATTTTAATGACATTTGCATGATGTGTAGGAATTCTAATGGCCACCTCCTCAACTATATATATTTTTACGAACACCTCTGATGACCTATATGCATTCTAGTGAGATAATTTTTAAATCTATATTTGATTCAAATAACTCCAAAACAGTGAGTTTAATCTAATTTACTCTTTATTATTTATCATTAATGTATACCATATGATCCTCCCACTGATAATTCTACCATTACATATCTATAATTTCATTAATATACTTGCACGAGTCGATGAATCCAGATAAACATATTCATTTCCATGATTTATTGATTTTTATACTTCTATATTGCTTATTACATTGTATGCATACTTATTTATGTAAATAACCATAAGGTTCACTCAATTTTCTATTAAAAATGCATCAAAAAGGTGAGAAAAATGGTTCAGAAGATCCCATACTATTAGGAATGTATGGGAAGTTTGTGTGTGTGTGTGTGGGGGGGGGTGTCAAACTATGTATTAGGGTATCTCCAAATGTAAACTAATACACATCTATTAATGAAATCCTATTTTATACAATCCAGTGCACACTACCGAAACCCCCAACCCCTTACACACAAGATGAAAATCCCATAGATTATTAAAAAAAAATATTAGAAATATTTTTTTCTATATAAAAATGAGAGATTTTTATATTTTCTATCATACTAAAAAATGAATCCATGATCAGAGGGGCTGACATTATACAATCCTAATCTATTGGTCAACATGTTTCATTCTTTTTTATCTAAAAACACATGAATATGTTTTAAAGGTGTCACTACGGAATCCTTTTGAAAATCATTTTACCAAATGGGAACCCGAAATTCCAAAATCATTTCATCTTTTTTATGTTCTTTCAGCTATTGCTATGTTTTAGAAATTTCTTTTAAGAATAGTATATTATTAATTGTTCAATAATTATTTCTCTAACCCCATATTGAATCATTTTAATGTAGGAATAATTGTCAATAAATAAAATACCATGTAGTACAGATTCTAGGCTAGGATAAAAGATGAAAACTATGAAAAAAAGGATCCAACTCTATAATTTTGGAAATGTTCCTATTATAATATAACGTTATTGAATATTTGGCTACTTAATTTTTAGAGTCTAATATCGATTATATAACCAATAACACACTACCTTTATCTATAGGTTCATGTATTACAATAAAAAATTAAAAATCCAACTATTTATTATATAAATGAATTGTCATGTACTTACATAAACATAAAATTTTTTAAAACTATTTTATTACACAATTTTTTGGAGCATGGTTTCTTTGGTTCTCTATTTTTTCTCTTATTTATTAATAAAAATATTTAATGCATTACTATACACAAATATTTTTTGATAATCCTTTATTTGACGTTAACATCTAAATTTCATTAATAGAATACATTATAATTGACTATCTAATAGAATGGAAGAAGGATTAGATAGTGACTATATCCTAAAATAACGTTGTCATACATAATTAATAATTTATGTATTGATATTATTTATATTAATATTAAATTTACATTGAATATTTTCTTCAGATTCTTTATCTAAACCAAAGACATTATTCCACCGTCTATTACAAAAACTCTTCAAACAGTTCGTACTTCTCATTAAAACACAACATCACTACAGTGACAATTCTTCCTTTATACCATTAGGTTTGAATTTTAATATTGGTCAATAATTATTTAAAAATAATTTTATATAGTATATTGTTTGATATTTTAAAATTATAGGAACAATCTCAAAACAAATATTATTAAACAATTCGACCAATTTAGTAAAGATTATCTATAGTTGATTCTAATTATTTTAAATATAATGATATTTACATTTTTTAAAGAATTTTGTTTACATCTAACTATTACCTATGTATTTAGTCGAATAGTTCCTAGTAAATCTTAGTAGACCATAAAAGTACGTAGAACCATTAAGGCACCATCATTGTAGTTTTCCCAAATTCATTCATATACCTCATAGAAGGATTGTCCATTTTATTTTTTATGATGGATACTGAAAAAAAATTCAATACAATTAATCTGAATAGTGTTCTTAATTTAATCAACTAATTATTAATAATACATTAAATTCATTACTCATCCAATATTCCATCATTTCATTGTATTATGTTGTTTATATGTCATTGAATATTAGTATACCCACGGAATCATTGGTGAATATAATATTTTACCCATTATATAACAATTTCTTATATGGTCACCACTACTCCCCATGTTCCATATAGTCTGTGACCTAATCATATTGACCATAGAACGAGTCAAACAGATTTTATGATGAACATTCTAATTAATAAAAATACAATAATACCTTAAATATCAATTTAATAAATTTTTGTACCCATTTTTACTCATTATTTCTCACTGACTTTATAACCAATTTTACTCTATGAGAGAAGTTACACAAAAATGATGCCATTCTGATGGATAAAAATTCCATAAAACATCTAAAGTGTCAATTATTTTTACCAATTATACAATTTTCTTTATTTTAATCTATCATTATTTATGGTTGATGATTATAGTATTTATACTTATGGGTGTTACCATGTATCTAATTATAATATCCCATTGAATAATATAAAATAAAAATAGTAGAATTCATTCAGAGTTGAACTAGAAAAATTATGAGACATAATTTTAGACACTTATAAAACCCCAGATCCAAGAAGATCATTAAGAACTGATGGATCCATGGGATGTCTCATATCAGTAGCCGATAAAGAATGTGATTATTTCAATGCATGAATCAGGTCATCTACATAGAGTGGACAAGAATATGATGGATCATAATCATTGAATCCTAGTTATATATTTGGAAATAGAGGTTGCATAGAAATTGTAGAATAAAAATATAAGGGAAAATGACAAATCATAGGATATGAATATTCTATAGGTGGGAAAATCCAAAGAGGTGTAGTAGAAATGGTATGAGAAGTAGAAAATAAAAAAGAAGATAATTGAGGCATGGTTGGGAAAATCACAATATATTTAAGTGTTGGAGGAAAAGGTTTTGTAGATGGGATTCCTTCTAATGGTATGGGTGTACGTAGGTATGATGGGTAGTTCGTGTAGGTCTATGAGATCCCCATGTAACACCCCAAGCTTCCATGATATGCTTCTCTTTGAATAATACAGTAGCGTGTGTTGTACGCAACTTCGATTTCTAACACACCACAACCAATCAAACTAGCCGTTATGAATAGTAATACCCACTTTTTGAAATTTTAAAATTTTTATCTTTCAAAATGGAATTCATTTTTGGATTCAAATTATAGAAATTAGATTCAGGTGATGATTTGATATTTTTATGAAAACATTCTATTTTTGATGAATAGTAAAAAAACAATGAGTTATAGTTTAAAACCGAATTATTATAATTATTTATTTTACTTAAATTTATTTAAGGTGAAAATATATATATAATACCTATACAAGTTCAATGTAATTCATTGGAGTCAGTTTATAATAATTTTTTATATATAAATAATTTTATTGAACTTTTCACCGTCTTTTACCAATCTCCTAGAAGAATTTGCAAATTCACATAAAACTTAATTTTAGTGCTTCTATTAGTTTAATTTCTAAATATTAGAGACATGTTTAACATCAATGAGTAAAATATGGTTCAATATGATAAAAATAACATTTGTTGAATTGTAACATTTTACTTTTATTTACCACAGTTAAATGTAAATAGGGTAATTAAGGGTAAAAATGATATTATTATTACCATAACACATGTCCTAATTCTATTGAATAAGTATAATTAGACCATAATAACCTTATGAATAATATATGAACATCTTCGGTCCACTTGGATTAGATTAGGACATTTATTATTATTTAATTCAAAGAAGAGTTAAACGAGTTAAAATCAATGTTTAATAACTAAAACATTTTTGATATAGGGTAATGCAAATGATAAATTCAATTATAAAGACTCATTAGAAAGATAAAAATATTTAATACATAATGATATTTTATTTATAATTTTTATAATTGAATAATTAAATTTATTTATGATACAATTATGATGCAGTATTTTACTTATTACTGAAATAATCAAAAAATTGGTATTAGAAATGTTAAAATAAATCTAATTTCAATGTTTTGATGATATACACAAATTTTATTGGTTAATATGTCCTTTTAGGATTACTTAAATGAATTTGGTTTGAAATAATAATGTTTTTATGACGTTAATAAAAATCAATTATTAAATAGTATCAAAATTGACATAAAGGAGTTTTTAAAACAAATATTGTATTAGTATTTGATATTATATTCCTAAAAATCTAAGGTTCATCCAAATGACTTATATTATGATTGGTGTGTCATTAATGGATCACTTAGGGGTCTCTTGGAAGTATATATTATTTTTATTAACTATATAATATAAAAATACAATGACACATGGTAAATGTAAAACTATTTAACTAAGAGTTAAATCAAAGAGATAAAGTTAATATAGTGACCCAAACCTGTCTAAAAACTATTGGATGAGTGGTTTTAAAACTATAACCACCTTAACCTTTTAATAATCCACTTTTGATCCATTATAATCTGAATATTAATTTATTATAAAAAAAATATTTCTTGATTTTCCAAAGGTGCCCCTCACCCATCTTACTAAAGAAAACTCACATATGTCTCTAATTCACACCTTCAAAGCCTTTTGGATACAACAAAACTTTCCCAAACATTCTATCAACTTCCCTAAATTCACAATAGAGGCCTTAGTTATATCAGAACGCCATCCTAGGGAGGCATTTTGATCAAATCAAAAGGAAGAACCCAAAGAAGATGTAATGTTTTCACCACCCTCTTTCACGTTCCTTTCTTCTTCCACTTCTTCATTCTTTGTAATTTCCATTCTAAAATAATAACACTAGTATCATATATATACAATAATGTTATTATAAATATGGCACATCCATATTCAGTATTCCAACAATCCATTGAATGACAGTCACCATACATGCGTACGTACGACTTACTGTCTCTACGTTGTGGTGTAATTGTTATTCAAAACATTATTATTTGGATGGGTATGATAATGATGTGTAATTGAATTAAATAATAAATATAAAATTATAATGATTCTGTATATATGATATACCATCCAATTATATATTATTTTAATATCAAATGAATGATATTGTCCCTCGTGCGTACGTATGGACTACCGCCTCCACGGACGCGATGAGATACATTACCCTTCGTATCCGTTCAAGTATAATTCTCATTTGATGATTAAAAATAATTTTTATGTACTTGATATCATTCTAGATTTTAATAATATACAACCTATCCATAACAAACATGTCTTATGTAACAAAACATATAAAAGAAAATGAGTAAGTTAACACCTGAAATGACGATAATATTAAAATATTATTAACAAAGCAATGTTTAAAGATCATATATGATATCATATTAATGTATATAATTCATGTATAATTTGGTAATAATTATTTCACCATTATACAGGATATTAAACTACTCTCAACCACATAAAAGTACAAGGGAAGGGTTTATTTCCCAATCTCTCCATTATCCAAGTTTGTTTATACGTAATTATCTACTAGGACCTCTTTATCATCAATATCCAGGTTTCTTAAAAATGTATTTCAAATAATTCTTACTATTTTATAGACTATGGTTTAAATCCATTTATTCCTTTGTTTGACTTTTTATAATATGTTTATAAAGTAATCTTTCTGTCGTTTTCCAAACAAGGTCATTTTTAATCGTTTTGATAGAGTTATGGTAAGAATGGATTTTTTAACCTATACGGTGGTTGTGGCTATTTTCCACCATTATAAAATCATCGAAGCATCCCTTACAAGCTTATAAGAATATTTTCAAAGTAAATGTTTCCTTTTATAATTATTTGACTTTTAAATTATTTTAAAAAAAGAGATATTTCTCTCAAATAGTTTTTTTTCATCTATGTCAACATCCTTTGATGGATTTTAATCTTATTAGATGTTGATTTATTATGATGCAAAACATCCATATTGTACTGAAGGTTTTGTGATATGTTTGACTGTGGATGTGTTATTTTTATACCATTCATGGTTTATGGAAAAAGTATTTATATTTCGTATGCTAGTTTTAATACGAATGTTTATGTTATGTTTAAACATGTTCATATGTGGAATGCATTGGACTTAATAAGTGACAGGTTGAGCCCGCTATAGCTCCTCGATGCATCGATATGTCTCATGAGACAAACTAGTGTCTTGGTTCAAAGCCTTGAAAAAATATTATTTGTAGTCTTGGCACAAGGGATTAACTATGTGGTTATGATAGTCTAGAATTATGCATTCCATCATTATGAAAGTGGTTATTGATATTGCATTTGATTATTTTATTTGTAGAATATCCATGTGAATAACTAAATGGAATTATTTCATTTTATTTCTGCAATATTATACAGAAATTCAAGTTTAAAAGGATTTTGTTTTACATAAACATTTCCAAAACTGTTTACGATTATTTATAAAAGTTTCTGCTATATTGTTATCCTTACTATGCATCTGAGCTCACCCTTTTATATGTTTTATTTTTCCCAACATGTGAAGACATATTTTATGAATTACCTGTAGGGATAGTATGAGGGGATATGAGTGTGGTCTGTGGAGACAAGATCTTGTGGTAGTTTTTCACTTTATGATGTAATGTAAACATTATTAATGTATATAGTAATTCCCAGGCTACTAAAATAATCAGTATATTGAGACTTGATCTTTTGTGAACATGCTAATGTTATTTAATAATGCACTGACATTGGGTAACTGGGTTCGGGGAATTATAGTTGGTATCAGTGGGAGGATTAGTAAAAACCTTGGGAGTTAGATTTAGATAAACTCTGATTAGAGCACATAGCCCTAAGATTGACTTTGAGGATTAGTAAAGAAGAAATTCTTAGAATTTTGGTATTGTAGAGATTTTTTGAGTTTTACAATAAATACATACCTGTATAGATATTATCAGGTAGAGGCGGAACTAGCATAAATGTACCTTAGGGTAAAACCCAAAAAAACCGCCTTGAACTAGACTCGAACGGGAACTGGTGCACGACAACGGGCCTTACAACATTATTGGTTACGACACTCCTGGGGGATATGCTTAGGATAATTTTCATTTTCATTACAAACCATTATGAAGGCTTTATGAGTATATAGTTTCTCAAAGAAATCATTTTTATGATTATGGATTATATCCATAAACTGTTGAATTTAGGTTAAGTGTTTTACAAGTTTGGAATTATGTATTTCGATTCATAAATTAATCTAGTTTATGCCATTGTTTAGAAATGGTTCCTAGTGGAAGGAATTGAAACCATACCAATGCATGCAATCCATGTAGGGATTTCCCTCCTACTAAAGATAATTATAGTGGAGCTGGTGATACAACTGGTGCGGATCAGCTTATCACCATACTAGGACAACTCACTCATGTTATGAATAATAACATTACCTGTATGGAGCACCCTGATCCGCCATGTGGAGGGGGAATGTCAGATCTCATAATGAGGAAACAACCATCAACATTCAATGGGACTACAAATCTGTTAGTGTTTAAGCAATGGATAGTTTCTTTAGAGAAAATATTCCACGCTTTTGGGAGTATCGAAAGGGAAAAAGTTGTCATGGCAGTTTACTGCATTACTGAAGATGCTGATCAATGGTGGTCATCGATTCAAAATATGAAGGATGAAGAGGAAGTATTAAATATGCAATGGAATGATTTTAAAGAGATTTTCATAGAAAAATACTTTCCTCATGACCATCGAGCTGATATGGAAAAGAAATTTCTTGAGTCTGAGAAAAAAGGATGATTAGAAAATCACAAAGTATTAGGCTAATTTTACAAGATTAGTGAGGCATGCAGTAGATTATATATTTTTCCCAAGGAGTAAGATTGATCATTTCTTTGATGGGTTAAAACCATTTCTCCATCAAGAATTAGTCTCATAATCCTTCTCGTCGTACGAAGATATTGTCTCATGTGCTATCAAGACAGAAAAAGAATTCTCTAAGTCTTATACCTTTAAAGCAAAGCAAGAGAACAGGAGATCTGCTGATCACCCTAGGAATGGAAATAAAGGTAAGAAGGGAAAATTTTAATATCCATCCTGTAGTAAATTTGGGAAGAAAAACCCTGGTACTTAAATGAAGGGAATGAGGGTCTGTTATAATTGTGGTGAAAAATTCCAACAAGAACCTGATTGAAAAGGGAAGAAAGTAGCTACCGATGTCCAATGATACAATTTCAAGGATATGGTACATTATGAAAATGAATTTCCTACACGTTAGAGAAACATACCCCAGAAAATTCCAAGGGATCAAGGCCAAGATTATGATATCACTACATCTGAGGTAGAAGTTCCGGAAGACATGGAGGCAGGTAATTTAATGGTTTCCTCAAGTTTCGCCAATGGTTAATTTGATTCTGGATCATAATAGTGTTTCATATATTCCCTGTTTTCAAATAAAATTATATATTTCCATATTTATATAACAAGGGAGTTGTCAGTCAAGACTCCTAAGGTAAGTATCATTGCAACAACGTTTTGTAAATCATTACCCATTAGAGCACATAAATGTTCTTTTTCTGCTGATCTCATCATCATATCCACAATTTCAATTGATATAATCCTCGGTATGGATTGGATTTTATACCATGATGCGAAGATTTATTGTATGAAGAAGGAGGTTATGATTTTGGATGATTATGATAAATAACGCCTTATCTTTTGAGCAAAATCGTCCCAAGCCAATTCTTATCTAGATCCACCCCCAGTAGCTCAACTAAATTCAATTGTTGGGGAGGAAGAGAATGAAATATATTTGGGTGAGGAATGGAATGTTTAAATAGATGATGTACCTATTGTGAAAGAATATGTAGATGTGTCTCCGGAATATTTACCTGGACATCATCCAAAACGTGAAATTGAGTTTTCCATTGATTTAATTCACTGTTCAAGGCATATATCGAAGAACCCTTATAGAATGCCCACTAGGGAATTTTTTGAACTAAAGAAACAACAAGAGGAATTGAGTATTAAGGGATTTATTCTCCCTAGTGTTTCTCCATGGATATCCCCTGTCCTTTTTTTAAGAAGAAAGATGGATCTATGAGGTTATGTATCAAATATAGGAAAATCAATGCTATAACAATAAAAAACAAGTATCCCCTACCTCATACTGTTTATTTATTTGACCAACTACATGGAGCTCAATAATTTTCAGAGATTGAATTTCGATCTGGATACCATCAGTTGTGTGTGAAGAAGGAAGTGATTCTAAAGACATCATTTCAAACTAGGTATGGGCATTACGATTTTACAGTAATGCCTTTTGGGCTGACTAATGCACCCTTTGTATTCATGGATCTAATGAAAATAGTTTTCAAGGAATATCTCGATGATTTTTTAGTGGTATTTAGTGATTATATCTTGGTATACTCAAAAAGTTATGAAGATCATAAAAAATCAAATGTGCATTATCCTTAAGAATCTTAGAAGATATGAATTATATGGGAAGTTTTGAAAGTGTGAATTCGGGCTTCAGGAGATTTCCTTTCTTGGCCATATTGTCTCTAAGAATGGAATTTCCATTTATCCTTCTAAAACCAAAGGAGTCCAAGAATATCCAGCACTGAAAATTATAACTGAGGTACGTAGTTTTTTTTGTTTAGTAGAATATTATCAGCGTTTCATCCAGAATATTTCTTGATTGGATAACCCATTAACGAATCTCACACGTAAAGGGGTTAAATTATTTGGAAAAAGAGTGTGAAGAATGTTTTGAAGAACTGAAGAGAAGATTAGTCAATTCTCTTATATTGACTCTACCATCAGGGAATGATGGGTTTGTTATTTATAGTGATGCATCAAAGAAAGGACTTGGCTTTGTCCTTTTGCTGAAAGATAGGGTTATTTCATATGCATCATGACAGCCGAAAATTCATGATAAAAACTAACATACTCATGATCTTGAGTTAGATGATGTAATCATTGCTTTGAATATTTGGATACACTATCTCTATGGTGAAAATTGTGAGATTTATACTCATCACAATAGTTTGAAGTATATTTTCTCACAGAAAAACTCAAAATGAGGCAAATGAGATGGCTTGAACAACTCAAGGATTATGTTTTCACGATACACTACCACCTGAGGAAAGAAAATAAGGTGGTAAATGCTTTGAGCAGAAAGGATCATGGAGTTTTGAACATGAGGAGAATTAAAAGGGATCCTCTTTTTATGGATCTAGTGAAGATGGATATGGGAATTACCATGAATGGTTAAACATCGATACTTTTTCAAATGTTTTCCAAACCATCATTACTAGAAAGGATGAAGAGTTCTAAGACCAATGATGAAGAGTTTAAAAAAAATATTACAGCTTTGAATGATCAGTTATTGAGTGACTTTGTGTATGAAGATGGAATTTTGAAATTTGGGAAGAGACATTGTGTTACGGATATAGATAATTTAAAAAGGGAATCGTTAAATGATTCTCATAGTTCCAATTTATCTATACACCCTGGGAGCACCAAACTGTATAGATATTTGAAGTAACAATTTTTGTGGGACATCATAAAGAGGGATAATGTTGATTTTTTGGTCAAGATGTATGGTTTGTCAACAAGTGAAAGCTGGAAGGCAACTACCCAGAGGAGTCATGAAACCTATCCCCATACCTGAGTGGAAATAGGATAATATTACGATCGACTTTATCATAGGACTACCAATGACTCCTAGAAAGAACGATTCAATATGGGTCATTTTTTATTGTATTACCAAGTAAGTACATTTTATTTCTTTAAGAGAAGATCTACCACTTGAACATCTAGAAAGTCTATATATTAATGATGTTTTGAGACATCATGGAGTACTACTATCAATTGTTTCTGATCATGATCCCTGTTTTACTTTATGATTCTGGAAGATTCTTCAGAAGGCCTTTGATGTAGAACATTGTTTGAGCACAACCTACCACCCTCAAACAGATGTACAATCAGAACAAACTATTCAAACCTTAGAAGACATGTTCAGTTCTTGGTCACTTGTCTTTCAGGGTATGTGGGATCAATATTTACCTCTGGTAGAATTTTCCTATAATAATAGCTTCCATTCGAGTATTCAGATTGCACCATATGAAGAGTTATATGGAAATAGATGTCGCACACCAACCTATTGGGATGATTTTGGTGAAAGAACACTCGTAGTCCTAGAACTGGTGGAGGAAATGATAGAAAAGTTGATGTTAATACAAAACCACATCAAAGTAGCTCAAAGTAGGCAGAAGAGCAATGATGATAACCGAAGGAAGGATTTGGAATTTTTGGTAAGAGATCATGTTTTCTTGATGGTATCTCCAAGGAAGGGTGTTATACGTTTCAGTAAGAAGGGTAAATTGAGTCCAAGGTACATAGGACCTTTCGAAATTCTAGAACGAATTGGCTTAGTAGCTTACCATTTGGAAATGCCTCCATGTCTCTCCAAAGTTCATGATGTGTTCCATGTATCACTGTTGAGAAAATACATGCCTGGCCCACCGCATGTAGTCATTTATGAAGAAGTAGAACTAGAACCCGATCTATCTTATTGCAAAGATCACATCAGGATTATTGATACCATAGAACATGTGTTGAAAAACCGGATGACTCGTCTGGTAAATGTAATATGGAGAAACTATAAGACAGAAGATGCAACATGGGAACCTGAGGAACTTATGATGAAGAACCAACCGAGTCTTTTTATGAAATAAAATTCTAGAAATTTTGAGGATGAAATTATTTGAAGGAGTGGAGAATTTAACAACCCAAACTTCCACTATACGCATCTCTATGAATAATACAACAGTGTGTGTTGTGCGCAACTTCGAGTTACAACAACCCACAATAAATCAAACTAGCCATTATGAATAGTAATACCAAATTTTTTGAAATTTTATAAATTTCATCTTTCAATATGGACTTCATTGTTGGATTCATAATATAGAAATTATCATAGGATTAATTTTTCGTATTTTCCTGAAAACATTCACTTTTTTTAATAGTGAAAAAACACTGAGTTATAGTTTAAAACCGAATTTTAATAATTATTTATTTTATATTAATTTATTTTAGGTCAAAATAGATACATAATACCTATATAAGTTCAATTTAATTCATTGGAGTCAGTTTAAAATAATTTTAGATATATAAAAAATTTTATTGAACTTTTCAGCGTATTTTACCCATCTCCAAGAAGAATTTCAAAATTCACATAAAACATAATTTTACCAATTCTGTATGTGGAATTTCAAAAATCCAAGAGACAAGGTTAATATCAAGGAGTTAAATGTGATTCAATAAGATAATATTTTGGGTAAAAAGTAACTTTTTACTTTTATTTACCACGATTAAATGTTAATATGGTATTTACTGGTTAAATTATATTATTATTACCCTAACACATGTCCTAATTCTATTCGCTAAGTATAATTCTACCAAAAACAACCTTAGGAATAAAATATGACCCTCTTTGGTCCACTTGGATTAGATTAGAACAATTATTATTATTTAATTCAAATAAGAGTTAAAAGAGTTAAAATCAATGTTTAATAACTAAAACATTTTTAATATAGGGTTATAAAAAAGATGAATTTGATAATAAATTTTCATTAAAAATATAAAAATATTTCCTACATAATGGTATTTTATTTATAATTTTTAGAAATTGAATACTTAAATTCATTTATGACACAATAATTATGCAATATTTTCCTTATTAATGAAGGAATCCAATAATTGGTATTATAAATGTTAAAATAAATATACTATTAATGTTTTGATGACATCCACAAATTTTATTGGTCAATATGACATGTTAGGATTACTTAAATGAATTTGGTTCGATTTAATAAATATTTTATGACTTTAACAAAAATAAATTATTAAATAGTATCCTAATTGACATTTAAGAGTTTTTAGAAAAAAATATTATGTTATTAATTGATATTATATTCCTAAAAATCTACGGTTCAACCAAAGGACTTATATAATGATAGGTGTATCATTAATGGATATCTTGGGGGTCTCTTGGAATAATATAGTATGTTTATTAACTATATAATATAAAAATACTAAGAGACATGGTAAATGTAAAAATATTTAACTAAGATTTAAATAAAAAATATAAAGTTAATATTGTGACACAAACCTGTCAAAAACATATTGGTTGAGTTCCTTTAGACCTTTACCCAATTTGACCATTAAATAATCCACTTTGGAGCCATTAGAATCCGAATAAAAATTTATTATAAAATAATATTTCCAGCTTTTCCAAAGGTGCCCCTCACCCCTCTTATAAAAGGTCACTCACCCTTCTCTGTAATTCACACCTTCAAAGATTTTAGGCTCAACCAACCCCTGCACAACCATTCTCTAAAATTTCCGAAATTCATCCTAGGGGACTTATTTTTATCAGAAATCCAACCTAAGGAGCCCTTTTGATCAAATCAGAAAGAAGAACCCGAAGAAGATGTATTGTTTTTACCACCCTCTTTCAAATTCCGTTCTTCATCCACTACATCTTTATTTGTTAATTCCATTCAAAAATAATAACTCCAATATCATATATATACTGTGATGTTATTATAAATACGGTACAACCATATTCAGTATTCAATCTATCCTTTGAAAGACATGTCATCATACGTCCGTACGTACGACTTACCGTCTCTACGTCGCGGTGTAATTGTTATTCAAAACATTATTATTTGGATGGATATGATAGTGATGTGTAATTGAAATAAATAATAAATATAACATTATAATTATTCTTTATATATGATATACCATCCAATTATATATATATTTTTAATATCAAAAGTTTGATTTTGTCGCTCGTGTGTACGTACGGACTACCGTCTCCACGAACGCGATCAGATTCATTCCCCATCATATCAATTCAAGAATAATTCTCATTTGATGATTAAATATAATGTTTAAGGACTTGATATAATTATGGATATGAATAAGATACATCCTATCCATAACAAACATGGCTTATGTAACAAAACATATAAAATAAAATGAGTAAGTTAACACTCGAAACGACGATAATACTATGATATTATTAATAAAGCAATGTTAAAAGATCATATATGATATCATATTAATGTATATGATTCGTGAATAATTTAGTAATAGTTATATCACGATTATACAGGAGGTTAAACTACCCTCAACCAAGGAAAATTACAAGTTAATGGTTTTATTTCACAATCTATTCCTTATCCGAGGTTATTTATATGTAAATATCTACTAGGACCTCTTTATCATCCACATCCATGTTTCCTAAAAATGTATTTCAAATAACTCTTACTATTTCACAGACTATGGGTTAAAGTAAATTATACCTTTGTTTTACTTCTTATAATATGTTTATTATGGAATCCTTCCGTCATTTTCCAAACAAGGTCCTTTTTATTCCTTCCGAAAGAATTAAGGTAAGAATGACTTTTTTTAATTTATATACCGGGTGAAGCTATTTTCTGCCATTATAAAATTGTTGAAGCTTCTCATACAAGCTTATAAGAATATTTTAAATGTAAATGTCTTGTTTTATAATTATGTGACTTTAAAATGATTTAAAAAAAGATATATTTCTTTCATATAGTTTTTTTTTCATCTGTGTCAACATACTTTGATGGATTTTAAGCTTATTTGAAGTTGATTTATTATGATACAAAACATTCATATTGTATTGAAGGTTTTGGGATATATTTTAATGTTTATGTGTTATTTTAATTCCATTCATGGTTTATGGAGAAAGTATTGACATTTCATATGCTAGTTTTAATAAGAATTTCTATGTTCTGTTTAAACCTATTCATATGAGGAATGCATTAGACCAAATAAGTGACAGGTGGAGCCTGATATATCATCTCGATGCATTGGTAGGTCTCGTGAGATAAACTAGTTTCTTTGCACCCGAACTTGACAAAATATTATTTTTAGTCTTATCACAAGGCCTTGACAATGTGGTAATGATAGTCTGGCATTATGCATTCCATCATTATGAAAGTGGTTATTGATATTTCATGTGATTATTCGACTAGTAAAATATCCATTTGATTATGTAAATGGAATTATTTTATTTTATTTCTGCCATGTTATGCTGATGATCAATTTTAAAAGGATTTTTTTTAGTTATACGTTACCTTAAATGTTTATGTTTTTTTAATGCTTCGTCTATATTGTTATCCTTACTGGGAATCTAAGATCACCCCTTTCTATGTTTTATTTTTCACAGGATATGAAGAAGTATTTTATGAATAGCCTACAGGGATAGTATGAGGGGATATGAGTGTGGTCTATGGAGATAAGATGTTGTTGTTGTTTTTCACTTTATGATGTATTGTAAACATTATGAATGTTTCTAGTGATTCTAAATCAACTAAACTAATCGGTCTTTCGAGACATGATCTTTTGTGATCATGCCAATGTTTTATAATAATGCACCGACTATGGGATACGGGAGTCTGGTCATTACACCACTGCATGGAACTATAATGGTAGGCGGAGGGGAGGTCAACATCGGATTAGATAAATATCTTAAATTTTTATTAAAAAATATGATAATGATAGTTAATTTAATATAGAAGAAATATATTACAATTTTTATACTCACTAAAGAAACAAGATGCAGTAGCCCATGTTTTAATAGTCAATGATCATTATCAAATAATTTCTTCCTTAAAATTTCATTTGTATATTTCATAATCTACATAATATTGAAATGAAACTGTTTTAAAAATAGTTTTAAAAATTCATCATTTAAAATATATTTCAAAAAAGCGATACACATTATCATGACATGTTTTATAAAATATAATTTAAAACCAAGTTATATAATTTACTAATAGCCCTTATGAATATCAATTTCAAACCATTTTTTTGTATTGAAATAAATATAAATAAATGAAATGAAAATAAACAATCCTAAAATAAACATATAATTCTAAACCGTACAAAAATTAAAGTAATAATAGTTATACCTACAATTGAAACATACTTCATAGTAAAATTAATGAAATGTGGAAATATATGGATTCTTCTATATATTACCCACCCCTACATAAAGTTGTACAAAATTTCTAACAATTGGACAATTTGATTCCTAAAATAAAATATTTTGGTCAAAACCAATAAGTGCATCAATGGTGTCAATTTCACCCCCCGCATCATGAAATGTTTGTATAGGGGAAACTATAATCAAGTTTCTGATGATCATTCCCATCAAACCATTATTTATCCATTGATGCAAAAATATATGGTTTATCGGTAGTCAAGAATAATTCATTTCAATAACTCCAAATCCATAGTCATCAAAAAATGTACCATGCCACGTCCTAAAATCCCAGCATTTACAATTTATCAAAGTGATTTTACCATGAGAGTAGTAATAAAATAACAATGTTTTCTCTACAAGTCCATAATAGGACACATTTTCATATCAAGTAATCCAATTTGGTATCTGTGAATAACAATATGTTATTTTTGTTAACATAATTTCAACAAGGTGTGTCCTCATATTCACTACCCGATCAATTATGACAAATTTATATCCATTTAATATTTAATTTTTCATTCACAAACTACCGAAATTGTTCCAAAAGCTAATGATATTAATTCTTTAGAAAAAAATCTCAATGATAAACTCAATACCTTAAATATATATATGCATAATAGAATGAAAAATAATATATATATATATATTAAGATAATTTATGTAATTGTTAAATCATTGATTTAAATAACTTAGGATACTATTTTCTATGTAAAGTATCTCCTGATATCACAAGAAAATATCAATTTACTCAACATGTAATTTTTTTATATTCCCAATATAAATTAATAATTTCAGTTTCTGGGATTTTTGAAATAAAATAATAAGAAATAACTTAAAAATAATCAAATTAACTATGTCATATTGTCATCGAACAATCCATTATTAATAAATAATGTGTGTTGTTCCATATCCCTCTCTTCATGGTTCAATGTAGTAACTGTATATGACCTATATATTCATCCTTTTTGGGAAAGAGTTGGAACTGATGGTTCAATCTACCAATACATAACAACTTCATCTCTCATTGGTTGGTTACATCATGTGCCCACATTAGTCAAATACATTAATAAAAAAGCCATAGATTCATGAGCCATATGACCTCTCACAATGTAACTTTCATGATGATTCTTATTTTGAACTCAAAATTTTATTGTACACTTATTTAATTCAATATAATACATCAATTTAAAAGAAACATGTCCCACAAGAATTTGTGATTTGTAAGATGAATGGTTAAAAGCTATAAAAAACTGGAAAATGATGGAGGAAGAATTTTATACAACTCAAAAAAAATTAATAAGCCCAATTTCTGGATTCTTATCAAGAAATTCAAGGATAAAACTCTGGAAAAAAGATCCCAATAAAAAAGGAAGAAGACATTTACCATCACACTTACATTATTGGATAATAAATGTCAGATTACTATTGGAGTCAATTCCTGACGAAGGATGTGATAATCATTATTTTTATGGATTTTAGATTCAAATAACATATATTCAATCATTTAGATATGTTGGTGGAATATCCCTCAGGAACCTTGATATTTTTTAGTACTTCAATAAATTTATGTTTTATTAAATGTTTTATTAAATAAGAATAATTGGGAATTTATCTTTATTTGAACTATTACACATAGAATATAGTTTTGGTTGAATACACCAATCCAATAATAACAGAAAAGATCATAAATAATATTGGGCTATCCACTTGATATTCATAATAATTAAAAGTAGTATTTCCCATATATATTCATAAATATTTTTTTACTTCTAATAATTTCATAATAAATAAACTGAAAAATATTGAAACTTTTAAAAAATAAATATCATTTTTTAAATATCAATGGATTTAATTTCAGAATTATTCCTCTTTTTAAATATCATATGAAAATTCCATAATAAAAATTTGACAACATAAAATTTATTCATCGCATATGTTCATGAAATATGTTGAGATCATTTTTCAGTTTCAATGGTACTATCAAACATCTGTTGATTCTTCCTATATTTATGTTCAATTGGTTTAAATCATTGATGCACCATTAAACTAAAACTAAGATGATATTTATTTCTTCTCAGTCATGAAATCCTAAAATAAATAGGACATGATAGTTTTCAATTAACTCTCCAACCAAAAATTATTTCACATATAGAAAAATCATTTACATTCCATATAAGGTATTCACACACATGAAATATATATTTTTTAAGACCATCAAATATTAAGACACCCAAATCCAAAATATGATTCAATTATTATATTAAGGTTTTCATGTACACATATATTAAATTTTCTGCATTAAAAGGTACAAATATTTTTATACTCAATAAAGTTAAATGTTTTCTAGAAACATCCATAATGGTGGATTATAAATGTGGATAAAAACTAGCCACATGATGTTAGTGGATAAAATTTTAGAAAAGAAATTAAAACTATCCCATGGTAGACCCATCATGACAATACACATTTTAGCTACAAAATTTGGATGTTGTACATTAAATGTATACAATGATAAATCATCTTCAGGTTGAACTGACTCATTATTATCTTTAATTCCATCAACACCATTCCATTGAATATTGGTTATTATATCAGCCAAAATGAGTAGATTTTGAGGCCTCCGAATCAATAGACAATGCCTCTTCAATTTCAATGCCACATGTGATGATGTTCCATCAAAATTTTACATTCATAAAGAGTCTCCACATTATTTATATTATTTATGTTCAATTGTTTCCTCCCAAAAAAACTATAATATTTTATACATCCATGTATTTTATCTTTTGAAAACACATGATGTTTAATAAACATCCATAACATATAATGATTTAAAAGAATATTTCGATCATCAAGAATCAAGTTCTTTAAAAAGGTAATAATTCAACAAGTGGTGGTACTATAACTTATATACATGATTTTCCATGATATAAACATACTAAAATTACATATTTTTCATATTAGTACATTCATGATATAAAATTATTCAAGAATCATACCAAAAAAATTTCAATCTCCCAAAATCATCATCTTGGTTCTTTTTCTCATTTGTATTGATATTATTAAATTATTAATATGGTACACTATATTTATCGTGCTGATACAACAATAGAAACTGATCAAATATCAAATTACATATTCCACTTATTTAATCTCATTCATGAACAATTGATATTTTTTTTCATCTCCCTATTATTTTTCTAAACAAAACAGTTTTTTTAGAAGTACATATTTTATAATTTGGTAGATAACATCTTCTTAACATAAACACGGTCTTCCATCATGATTATGACATGTAAAAGGTTTGCAACCTCCATTTGGTGCACTATTAAATAGAAAATCTAAAAAATATCAAAATTATATTTGAACTCTTTCAAAATATGATCGATATGATACATCCAACATCAATCCATTATATTTTAGTTATAAAATATTTTAAAATCAATATTGTAAAAAATAATTTTGAAATTAATTACAAACAATTTTTATATTAAATTCATCAATGTATACTAGTATCTATCCAAACGAAGAATAATATAAATAATATATTCTATAAACGAAGCCTATAAATAATGAAACAGAAATATTATAAAACATATAATGGACATAAACTATTAGACAATTCATTTAAAACATATCTATTTATGAAAACAATTTCTAAAACCTCTATGTTTTGAATAGGACATTAATCTAATTAAATATCTTTGACTAATTAATAGAAATCATTTACCCAAAAGTAACAATAATGTTTCACTCAACATAAAAACCACAGATAAAATGGATAACAATATTGTAGAAATTGAACCATAATTAATATAAGTATAAATAAGTGTCCCCTCCTAATATCATAGAAAATAAAATTTATTCAACAATAAAATATCAAATAAATAATAAATTAAATGAACACCCTTTTATTGATGATATATAAAATGGAATACAAAAGTTTCCAGCTAAAATTGTGCATCTCTATTTGGAATGAAATAATTTATCTATTGAATCATTACATGAACAAAATAATATCCAACGGTAATACAATAACTCAAAAAATAACTTATAAATATCAACATGATTGTAAATTTGGTCTATATACACATATAGTGTTCATATATTATGAAAAATATATCTTGTAATAGGAATGCACTAAATCCCTCATTCATAAAAATTAAAATATAATATTCAATTTTATATTTTTAAATGAAATTAGTAAACTACTGTTTTTGTTTTTAATAAACTATATAGGCATAAAAGAAGTAATTATTATGATTATTTCTGTATACATGAATATTATCGAATTTTAAGACATGAATACTAATCTATTTATTTAAATGTGATGAAACATGGAAGAAAATGAATTAGAATTAATATATGAGGATGAAAGGTGTCTTTTAAAAAAATGTCAATGATGGTTTCAGAAAATCATGACAAAAGGATAAAATTTTCATTCATATTAAATCAACATTGGGATAATTTAAATGAATATTTTTAAATTAATCCTAATCTTATATCCAATCAATAAAATTATAAAAAATGTAAATATTTTTTAAATTTGATTGCATAAAAACATATAAAAGCTAAAAAAATTAATAATGAACAATACCATTATGATGAACATTAGTAACCAAAATAATAATTAAAAATCAGATTATGTGAGAAGATGTGAATGAAATGAAGGAATATTAATAGAATATATCATAATAATGTTTCACATATTAAAATTATATATCATTATAATGTTTCACAATAAGGATCATGGGTATTTCCAATGGTTAACTATGTCTATATGGTTTAATATCGAATGGAAAGCCACTTCCCCAAGGTATTGAGTTCATGAGAATGATATCTTCTAATAATAATCAAAATAATTATTTTAATCATTTCAAACAAAATTTCACATAGACAACTAACCAAGTATATATCTTACATTCCCACCAATATATTTTAATTATCTACCAAAAATTATTTTATATAATCACATGACATATATTAATGTCATAATACATAAAAAATAGACAAATTACATCATAAATTAATTATATTATTATTTAATATCTATTACTAAAAAATTATATTTGATATATATAAATGTATAAGATGATAAATTTTGTAAAAAATATATGTATTTTAAAATCACGTTTATTATCTAATACTATACAAAAAATTAACAAAATTTTCCTTTTTTCAAAAAAAAATCGGGAAGATTCATTACCTAATAGTATCTTGGTTATGTTTTAATAGTTTAATAAAAAGGAAAACAAATCTCTACAATACGAATGAATGAATTATAACTCACTAAAATGATGTTTAAGAAGATAGTAATCGAATAATCAATGAATTATTTGAGAGAATTATAATAGAATATAATGTTTTCACTCACATGGGTGAATATTTATTAGGATGACTGGCGATGAGCGGAGGGGAGGTCTTATGTTAAGGCTCTATACCCATGGTTCATAAAATTTTTGGTATATCGCATCTTCTAACAATGATTTTTTGGAAAACAACTGTAATAAATATATATATACCGATGTTTTGAATAAAATTTTAATATTGTCTAATTCCATGAGTTTTATAGTAATGGTTCCGGTAAACTATTGTTAGAGAAGCATATGTATATTCATATTTTTCAATATTGTAAGTGATGTGAGTTATTTTTCATTTCTAGTTTTCATGAATGGTAATACACATATATTTAATGAATATATATGTTATATATGATGTAATAATGATTTGAGTAAATTTAATTACAATTTAAATATCTTGTATTCCATCCTTTTAATAGTTAATTCATCCTTCAAGGGTACATACGACTAACCATCTCCATTAAGGGTTTAATTTATTTTTCAATTTCAAACTATTATTAATGAATATATATATATAATGAATATGTGTTATATTTATATAATTATTAACATTATTGTGATGATGGATCTTGGATTTAGGTATAAATACTAGGACTTCTGAGCTGAATTAGTATGAAAGATGTAGTGGTAATCCCCCGAAACTGTGATTTTAATAACAAATTATTATTAAATTGGTGATAAGATGTTATAATTAAATCCTATATTGAATAATATATTTTATAATGGTTTCATAATAAATGTATATTGATTATATATTTATTATATAGATGGTTCAAACACATATTAATGAAAAATTAATTTAGTGAATGTATTTTCATCTCATATTTATTTTTATGATGTATAGTCCGATGTTCACCACTTATATCTTTTATGTGGGTCATATAATTCTCATGATTATATTATATGATTATTCTCATGAAATTTTTTTATATACATATCGATATAAGTTACTTTATTTCATGGGGATTATGATTCAAATGATTCAAATGTGATAAGGGTTTTTTTTTATAGTCTAATTCATTACTAATATTGGATATTATTAATATTTGAATGATATTTTTCATGAAATACTTATCAATAATTTCAAAATTTTCATATCCAATGGTTATTTCAAGAGATTATATGTTTTTATTTAATTTTCATCTCTTTAAGAACTCGTGTGATTGAAAGAATGATTTTAAGGAAAAATCATATTTATTTCAGCGTTGACTAAAAAAAATAATTTTTCTATGTCAATATTTTCTAAAAATTGATGTATGATAAATTTTATTATCATATGATTGTTCAAAGTCATTTATTACAACGATTATATTTTAAAAAAATAAAACGAATCTTCATGGAATTTTCCAAATGATATAATTTTGTATTTTTACAAAAAATGTGAAATCATATTTCTTTTAACATATACGGCATGAAATAAATTTCCTAATAATAAGACCATTCAAGGATTCGATGATAAAAATACTTGTTTAAAGGTTTTAAAAAATATTAATTGTCACGACCCGTCCTCGGGGCCCGTGCCGTGACTACCCCAAGCCGGCCTTTCATAGGCCAGGGACTGGCGTCTAGCACTAAAGGCGTAAATCCTGATAATTGGAAAGGCATTGCCTTTATAAAAGTAATCAAAACACCACAGAGTACAAGCGGAAGTAAAACACTAAGTAAAAAGAGAAGTGCTGAAAAGTAAATTAGACAGAATACAAACCCAACAGAAAGTACAACTACAAATGAATAAAAGTACAACATGAAAAGACAACAGCAGGAAGACCGGAAGCGGCTCCTGGGACATCCTCCTCGGATCCTACATGAAGGGTAGGTACAAATAGCCTCCACAACGCTCTCGCCCATCAACCTCCTCCGAGTGTCATCTGATCGTGAAGTCCACCTTCGGATACTGACTCGTCGTGTAGTCCACCTCTGGGTACCGTCCAGTCCTCGAACACTCATCCTCTGTCTGCACTGCCCGTCATCTGCAACCTACACAATGAGGTGCGGGCATAGCCCGTGCAGGGGTGAGTATAACGATACTCAGTAGGGACCCCGAGACCCTCAAGGTCTCACTAAAACCAACAAGGATAACCACAAAAAAGAAATCAAATGATAACCTCTACTTAGGTATAATCCCATACATATACCTAAGTTATCAAGTAACCCATCTCAATCATGAGGAAACACAAAGATTATTAAATCAATGGATAAACACTACCCAGGTATATTCCCATACATATACCTAAGTTATCAAGTTACCCATCTCAATCATGTGGCCAACACGAGGTCATAGACTCAGCTTAAACCAGGATTTTCATTATCGAAACTGTAACTGCTGAAGAGCCCCATCTCTGGAGTGTACAGTGGTCCTGTCATGACTCGGAGGTAATGCTCACTAATCCAAGTCTCTGAGGTACTCCTCCTGTCGAGTACCGCGGGTTTGCTGCCAAATAATGGGCGCTCCGTCCGTTGTGGGTCTTCCGCCAAATACAGGGCGCTCCCTCTAATAGCCTACAGAGGTACTCCTCCGGTCGAGTACCATGTGTCTGTTTCCAACTACCAGGCGCTCCGTCCGCCGTGGGTCTGCCGCTAAATACCGGGCGCTCCGTCCAATGGGCTAGTCGACTCACTCCAAGTCGAGTCGGTCAAGCAGTCGTCAGGTCTCAGTCATCTACACGGTCTCCGTACTCCGCACGCTCGTCTATGGGAGGGTCCTCTCCACGAGCTATAGGTCGATACTGCAAGTATCTCAATGTCCCATGAAGAAGTATCTCAAAGGACCGCCTCGTCATAGGGGTCTCAACGCAACAGACGGCGCGCCAATCAGTCGTTCGGTCTGTGAGTTATTAGCCTTTTCGTCCCAGGGGCCCGATTGGTTTCGTGAGAAAACCAACCTGGCCGTATCTCAATTGTACCCCGAAATATCATAGGGTATACTCATATTGACCGTTTCACAACGTGATTACCAACACCGCTAACGGCTCGTCAAACTGACGTCCGGTCTGAAAGATATCAGCTTTTCTGTTCTTGGGGCCTGATTGGATTTCGGGTACAATCCACCCCGGCCACTATCCAACAGCAATCAAAACACAAGTGATGTTTGCCAAAAGTTCCGTCTCATCAAGAGGAATTCAACGAGTCGGACGACACGTCAATCGGACGCCCGGTCTGTGAGTTATTGGCTTTTTTGTTCAGGGGCCCAGTTGGCTTCGTGAGCGAACCAACCCGACCGCACTCCGACTACATCCAAACCTCGAGCGGAGTAATCCAAAAGACCAGTCTCACATAGAGGAATCCATAAAAGTCAACGACACATCAATCGGACTTCCGGAGCTCAAGATATAAGTGTTTCCACTCCGAGTTCCCGGTTGGTTTCATATCCGATCCAACCCGGCCGAACCCAATGTATTCCGAAACCTTGGGTCTGATATACCGAAACGACCATCTCGATCCATGGATAGCGTCACCGCTGACGGTGCATCGATTGGAGGTCTACAGCTCATGAAATGGGCGAAAGACTGTGAGGGATCCAAAAATGGGGGTTTCGAGCCAGGACCGACCCGTCCCGAGACCCCCTGGGTCGGCCCGAACCGGGTTGACCCGACCAGGGTGCGGGCCCGAACCTTTCGGCACGACGCGGCCAGGGGTTGGCTGAAAGGACGAACCGTGCGGGGGGTGCTGCCATCGCGTGAAGCATCGCGGCCCCGCATGGTGTCGCTCGTGCCAGCGGACGCGGCAGCATACCGCATCCCGCCGCTCCCCTCCGGTGAAGCCGCGGCGGATTCTTCCGGCGGCGCTCCGGGCGCCGCCGCCCCCAAATGCCGGTGCCGCCGCACCGGCGTGGCGCGCCAGCAGGGTCTTCCGCGGACCACCGGACGCACTCCGGTGGTCCGATTTGCATGCGGTCTTCGCCAGTCATCATCCTGGGACCCAACCTTCGCTGCAAATATCCCACAATGCATGTGCGGCTTCGTTTGTCATTTCCTGGCGCGGTGCGACGGCGCCGTGGCTTGTTCAACTTCATCGGCGCGGCGCGACGGCGCCGCGCTTCTTAGCCCTTCCTCATAATTTCTGCGCAATGCAACGGCACCGCGCCGCCTTTCACGTGCCGCAATAAATTCAAACAACAAGGGGGAGGAGGGTATGTTGTGTTCATGCAGTCCAACCTCCTCCCGTTATAATGATAGAAAGTTGCCATCTAATAGAAGTTGACGTACGGCAAGAAATAATTCACGGACAAAAACAATAATCCTCAACATTAATCGGCATGAACAAACGATCCGCGGATCAACCTGGAATTGGTTTGTCCGCACTCATAGTTCATTTCTCAAAAGATAAGAGAACACGAAAATAAATTCCCCTACCTCGATTCAAGGTTCGTTCGTCGTCAGCGTGGAAATTGGTGTCGCGAGAATGACGTTTCGGGGTCAGACGTAGATTATGTGGTCGTCGGGGTGCTTTCGAGGAGGAAACGACGTCTCCTCACTTGTTGCTATGGAATAAGAGGATGGTGAAACGTGGATGCCGAGTCATTCTACATTGAAGGGAAGGTGTTCTTAATCGAAGATGAACCGTTCTTCGTCGAAGGAATGTTCTCTTCTTCTTCACACCAAGCTCTCCCAAAAACTCTAGGACTTTACTAATGTTTTCTCCCACACCAAAAGCTCTAACTCCAAATAATATCCCATGATATTATTTTTATTCAAACCACAAAGATTTAAAATTCAAACCAAACCACTTAATTAAACAAATGAAGAGACTCATCCCATTAATTAAGGCATGTTGGCATGAATTAATGGTGGAAGGAAAAGGTAAAGAGTTACACAAAATAAGAGGAGTTAACAAATTTAATGGAAGAGGAGATTAATGGGGAGTTGACACATTAAAAGCAGGGGAGTTTAAGGGTTTTGTAGAGTTATAAATTTAAACACAATGAGTGTTAAATGGGGGGAAGTTCGTGGGGGTTAAAGGGAAGGTGAAGGGTTGGGGTTTCGTGCATACCCTACCACCCTTGGTCATACTCTCTCATGAGAAGTTAGGTGGGGTGTGGCCCCACTTCCAACTTCCCTATGAAGAAATTAACTTCCACATAAAATAAATTGTAACACTACAATTTATTTAAGACTTATCGAATCCCCAAAAATTAACCACCTAATCCGATAAAAACGCAACTACGCTTAAGGTCCCCTTAAGCAATTATCGGCGCTGCGAGTTCATCGGTGCCCTTGGATTTCAATTCCGAGTACCGGTTCAAAAGATAGAAAAACTCGCTCATTCGTTTACTGAACGTACCCAAGCCAAACATCAGAAAATGATTCCGTGTACATTGGGCCTTGGAATCAGACGCCGTCAGAAACTGTGTTCTTGTAAAATATCAAAGAAAATTAAGAAAAAATTTTCCTTGAAATTTACAGGTCGTTACATTACTCCCACCTTAGGGATTTACGTCCCCGTAAAGCATCAACACAAACTAGGGATACAAAAGTGGTACTGAGCACGCATCTGAGCATCCTGCTCTCATGTTCTCACCTAGAGGTTCCCATACTTCCATTGAAAGCACACACGAGGAATTGTCCATCCTCATAGGATCCGCTCCTGTCGATCCTCGATTTCCACTGGAACCTCCGTGATAGTCACCCTATCGCCAATGTCTAGTTCCCCATGGTCGATGATATGCGAGGGTCGAGCACGTATCTCCTCAGTTGAGATACGTGGAAGTCATCACGCACCTGGTGCAACTAAGGTGGATGTGTCAAGCAGTAAACCACTTCACCTACCCAGTTGAGGACCTAGGAAGGTCCACTAAACCTCTGAGATAACTTTCTGCCTTGGACACATCTCCGTAAACCTTGTCAAGGTGAAACCCGTATAAGGAAGTGATCGTCATCCTTGAACTCTAGATGCCTCCAAATCCTGTTAGCATAGGGCTTCTATCAGCCATGTGTTGTCCTCATCCTCTCTTGGAGGACCTGGACCATCTCTAGTCTCACAAGAGCTGCTATGATTTCTTCATTGCCGATAAGATAAATATGGTCTCATCCCCTGGATGAACCACATTCATTGCCTAATACAGTCAATCCTGGAATGAATGATGCTTTCATGCCATGGACGACGTCGTAAGGCCTCGACGTAACTACCAAGAGATCCAACTGTCACTCTCGCCTCCAAGGGTCGAGTCACACTGTCCACTCTCGGCACGACTGGCTCTGACTCCACCCTGGTTCCCCCGCACAACTGAACCTGAGTCGTGCAGTCGGCCACCAGTAGGTCTGGTCCTTTTGGACCTCTGCGTCATCTGTCTACTGTCTACTGTAGAAGACTCTGCCGCAAGCTGACTAGTGGTGGGTCGTGCTGTGGGAGACTGCTCAGCAAGGAAACTTGCCACTAAGAGGGCTCTATCCAACACCACTGTCTGGGTCGGAATGATGTGAGAAACAACAGAAGCTCTAATCTCCCGCTTGAGCCCCTGCTCGAAGTTTCGGGCCCTGAAGAACGGGTCCCATACCATATCTGTGGAGTAGCTCGAGAGGTCTGTGAACCTCGCTGGATACTATGCCACTGTCATGCTGTCATGCCGCAGCTGAAGTAGCTCCTGTATACGCACTGCTCGAAGGGTGGATGCTACAAACTCTGCTCGGAACAGGCTCACGAAGTCTGCCCAAAGAAGTGTTGCCTCGTCATGCATCTGGATAATCATGCTCCACCATCTTCCTGTTGCTGCCTGAAGAAGGATGGCATCAAGGATCTCCATGAAGTCTGTCGGCATCCCCACTATCCTGAAAACTCTCACCACAACCTCCACCCAATCCTCAGTCGCCTGTGGGTCCGTCTCTCCCCCGAACCTGGGTTGCCTCTGGCGCTGGAACTCATGCAGTGCGCTCAAGCGACGTGCACCCTCTACTGCTGGGGCTGGTGGCATTGGTGGACCAACGGGTAGTAGTACCGTTGGTGCGCCTGCTGGTGCCTCAACTAGGATAGGGCCCTGTACTGAGGCCACGTCGCTCGGTGGGCTGTCAGTACGAACAACTCTCGGGGCTCTAGCTGGTCGTCTGTGGGGAGGCATCCTGAAAGGAACAAACATGACACGGTCAAAAGACTTATACCTGTTGAGATGGCCTGGTTTGAGCTGATATTTAAAAAACTTCTGGAAACACACACGCAATCAGTGTTTTCGTGCACAAAGTTAGAAATCTGTTGTCAGGGTCCTGGTGTATGGATATGTCGGCTGCCCGCACCAACACTGGACTCCGTGAACTGAAAACCACACTCAGTACTCTTAACACTATTGCTTCACAGAAAGAAAATATCAGAGTTATAAGTTCTGCGGTAGAACCAACTCCTCTGATACCAATTTATCACGACCCGTCCTCGGGGCCCATGTCGTGACTACCCCAAGCCCGCCTTCCATAGGCCAGGGGCTAGCAGCTAGCACCAGAGGCATAAATCGTAATAACTGGGAAGCCATTTCCTTTATAAAAGTAAACAATATACCACAGAGTACAAGAGGAAGTAAAACACTAAGTACAAAGAGAAGTGCTGAAAAGTAAATGGGCCAGAATACAAACCCAACTAAAAGTACAACTAGAACTGAAAAAAAGTACAACAGTAAATGGCAACAGCTGGAAGAACGGAAGCGGCTCCTGGGACGTCCTCCTTGGATCCTACCTGAAGGGTAGGTACAGATGGCGCAACTCCTGGATCATCCACCACAGATCCTACCTGAAGGGTAGGTACAGAGAGCCTCCACAACACTCTTTCCCGTCAACCTCCTCCGAGTGTCATCTCACCGTGAAGTCCACCTCCAGATACTGACTCGTCGTGTAGTCCACCTCCGGGTACCATCCAGTCCTAGAACACTCGGCCTCCGTCAGCACTACCCGTCGTCTGCAACCAACACAATGAGGTTCGGGCATATCCCGTGCAGGTGTGAGTATAACGATACTCATTAGGGACCCCGAGACCCTCAAGGTCTCACTAAAACCAACAAGGATAACCACAAAGAAGATCTCAATAGATAACCTCTACATAGGTATAATCCCATAAATATACCTACGTTATCAAGTAACCCATCTCAATCATGAGGAAACACAAAGATTGTGAAATCAACGGAAAACCACTACCCAGGTATATGCCCATACATATACCTAAGTTATAATGTGACCCATCTCAATCATGTGGCAAACACGAGGTCATTGACTAAGATCAAACTAGGATTTTCATTATCGAAACTGTAACTACTGTAGAGCCCCGTCTCTAGAGTGTACAATGGTCCTGTCACAACTCTAAGGTACTGCTCACTAATCCATGTCTCTGAGGTACTCCTCCTGTGGAGTATCGCGGGTCTGCTGCCAAATACTAGGCACTCCGTCCACTGTGGGTCTACCGCCAAATACCAGGCGCTCCCCCTAATAGCCTGAAGAGGCACTCCTCCAATCGAGTACCGCGGGTCTGCTGCCAACTACCAGGTGCTTCGTCCGTCATGGGTCTGCCGCCAAATACCGGGTGCTCCGTCCATTGGGCTAGTCGACTCACTCCAAGTCGAGTCGGTCAAGCAGTCGTCAGGACTCAGTCGTCTACACGGTCTCCGTACTCTTCACGCTCATCTCTGGGAGGGTCCGCTCCATGAGCTACATGTTGATTATCCATATATCTCAAATTTCCACGAAGAAGTATCTCAAAGGACTGCCTCGTCATAGGGGTCTCAACGCAACAGACGGCGCGTCAATCGGATGTCAGGTCTGTGAGTTATTAGCCTTTTCGTCCCAGGGGCCCAGTTGGTTTCGGGAGCGAACCAACCCAGACATATCTCAATTGTACCCTGAAATATCATAGGGTATACTAATAGGGACAGTTTCTCAACGTGATCACCAACGCCGCTGACAGTTCGTCAAACTAACGTCCTGTCTGAAAGATATCAGCTTTTCAGTTCCAGGGGCCTGGTTGGATTTCGGGTACAATCCACCCTGACCACTATCCAGCAGCAATCAAAACTCAGGCGAAGTATGCCGAAAGTTCCGTCTCATCAAGAGGAATTCAACGAGGCAGACAGCACGTCAATCAGACGCTCGGTCTGTGAGTTATTGGCTTTTTCGTTCAGGTGCCCGGTTGGCTTCACGAGCGAACCAACCTGACCGCACTCCGACGACATCCAAATCTCGAGTGGAGTAAGCCAAAAGACCCGTCTCACTTAGAGAAATCCATTAATGTCAACGACACGTCAATCAGACGTCCGAAGCTTAAGATATAAGTGTTTCTGCTCCGAGGGCCCGGTTGGTTTCGTATCCGATCCAACCCTCCGAACCCAAAGTATTCCGAAACCTTGAGTGTGATATACCAAAACGACCTTCTCGATCCAAGGATCGTATCGCCGCTGACGGTGCATCGATCGGAGGTCTACAACTCACGATATGGTCGAAAGACCTTGAGGGGTCCGAAAACGGGGGTTTCGGGCCCAGACCGACCCGACCCGAGACCCCCTGGGTCGGTCCGAACCGGGTCGACCCAACTCGGGTGCGGGTCCGAACCGGACGGCGCGGCTCGGCCGGGGGTTTGGCCGAACGGCCGAACCGTGCGGGGGGGTGCTGCCCCCGTGTGAAGAGCCGCGACCCCGCGTGGGGCCGCTCGTGCCAGCCGACGCGGCAGCCGGCAGCATCCCCCCGCTCCCCTCTGGTCCGACGCGGTCGTGGGACCGCGCTCTACCGCTGTGGCTTCAGCCACGGCGGATTCTTCAGTTGGCGCTCCGGGTGCCGCCACCCCCCGACCACCGTTGCCGCCGCACCGGCGTGGTGCCCCGGCAGGGGCTTCCGCGGACCACCGGACGCGTTCCGGTGGTCCGATTCGCCTGCGGTCTTCGCCAGTCATCATCCCGGGACCCGACCTTTGCTGAAATGTTCCCACAATGCCAGTGCGGATTCATTTGTCGTTTTTCGGCGTGGCGCGATGGCGCCACGGCTTGTTCAACTTCATCGGCGCGGTGCGACGACACCGCGCTTCTTAGCCCTTCCTCATAATTCCCGCGCGGTGCAACGGCACCGCGCCGCCTTTGACGTGCCGCAACGAATTCAAACAACAAGGGGGAGGAGGGTTGGTCATGTTCATGCGGTCCGACCTCCTCCCGTTATAATGATAGAAAGCGGCCATCTAATAGAAGTTGACGTACGACAAGAAATAATTCACGGACAAAAACAATAATCCTCAACATCAATCCGCATGAACGAACGATCTGTTGATCAACCTAGAATTGGTAGGTCCGCGCACTTCTTTCTTTTCTCAAATGATAAGAGAACACCAAAATAAATTCCCCTACCTCGATGCAAGGTTCGTTCGTCATCGGCGCAGAAATCGGTGTCGTGAGAATGACGTCGCGGGGTCAGACGTAGATTCTGTGGACGTCGGGGTGCGTCCGAGGAAGAAACGACGTCTCCTCACTTGTTGCTATGGAAGAAGAGGATGGAGAACCGTGGATGCCGAGTCGTTCTATGTTGAAGGGAAGGTGTTTTTAATCGAAGAAGAACCATTCTTCGTCGAAGGAAAGTTCTCTTCTTCTTCTCACCAAGCTCTCCCAAAAACTCTAGGACTTGGCTAAAGTTTTCTCCCACACCAAAATCTCTCACTCAAAATAATATCCTATGATATGACTTTTATTCACACAACAATGATTTAAAATTCAAACCAAACCACTAAATTAAACGAATGAAGCGACTCATCTCATTAATTAAGGCATGTTGGCATGAATTAATGGTGGAAGGAAAAGGTGAAGTGTTACACAAAATAAGAAGAGATAACAAACATAATGGAAGAGGAGATTAATGGGGAGTTGACACATTAAAAGCAAGGTTTTTTATGGGTGGGTTATAGAGTTATACATTTAAGCACAAGGGGTGTTAAATGGGGGGAAGTTCGTGGGGGTTAAAGGGAAGGTGAAGGGTTGGGGTTTCGTACGGACCCCACCACCCTTGGTCATACCCTCTCATGGGAAGTTAGGTGGGGTGTGGCCCCACCTCCAACGTCTCTATGGAGAAATTAACTTCCACATAAAATAAATTGTAACACTATAATTTATTTAAGACATATCGAATCCCCAAAAATTAACCACCTCATGCGACAAAAACGCAACTACGCTTAAGGTCACCTTATGAAATTATCGGCGCTGTGAGTTCATCGGTGCCCTCAGATTTCAATTCCGAGTACTGGTTCAAAAGATAGAAAAACTCGCTCGTTCGTTCACTGAATGTACCCGAGCCAAAATTCGGAAAATGATTCCTAGTACACCGGGCCTCGGAATCAGACGCCGTTAGAAACTGCGTTCTTGTAAAATTCCAAAGAAAAATAAGAAAAAAATTTCCTTGAAATTTTTGAGTCTTTAGATTAATTCCCTAAAATTTTGGAAATTTATTGATTTTAAAGAAGGAATTGAAATATAAAATGCCCATTTTCCTCAAGAAATATTCTAGTGGTCCTTTAATGAGTATTTCCTCTCAGATAACCTACTATGTTATTACATATTCTTTACAAGGGATATGATAAAATTATACGATATTTATTATATATATGTATCGTTTATGGTTTTGATGATGGAATATAAATTAAAACATTTTATTTTCCATAGTTTTAGATATGATGAATGAACTTTTTATCTTGTGTCATACAAATTAATTGATTTTTTATAGGTCGGACCAATGTTATATAAGGATTCAATGAATTGGGTAAATATGTATGACTAATGAAGAAAATGTTTTATCCATGAAACTTATTTCATGTTCAAAATTATATGCACGAACCTGGTTTTCGTGTTTATTAAATAATGGATGGACTGGATTTTATATCCATTAAATTTGGAATAGAACATGTTTTCATATAAATAAATTTATACATGGATCAAGTTTGATATCCATATAATTTTTGATGGTCAAAATGTCATATCCATAACACTAATTTTGAACATGTTTCTATTTTTACAAGGTCACAATGTTATAAACTTAATTTGTTTCCACATCTTGTTGTCTATGTTACGCTTTCTTAACACTGGTTCAACGAATACATTATAAAAAATGACTTTGAAACTACCCTGATTTATACCATGAATCATGATTTTTATATATTACATTATAGGTATGGTTTTGAAATGTTAATATCATGTTATCATAACGTTATTTACATATTATTCTCATGTGATCATTAATATCTACATCGTTTACCCTTAGAGAGCATATGAGATCTCCCTCATTAATCTATTTTTTTATTTATATAAGAATCCATTATTTTGTTAAGTGATAACCAAAAAAATAACCTCCGCAAAATATCTTCAAAAACCCCACAATGATAATCAACATACAACATACTCGATTAAAAATTCCAAAACCAAGTTCACTATAGACAAACCCTGAACCGAGTACCATCACTATCACCTTCTAAAAAACCAAAACATTCCAAATTCAAATTCAAAATCAACATCACTTGTGATTCATGAATCTTCCTCAAGAAACACACCCATCAATATTTCCACCATGTCCAATCTATGTTGCACCTGCTACACATTGCTGACCAACCATCACCACCTTCACTTCCTCACATCACTCTTCAACTCTGATCTCTGACGTACCCCCCACACTAGACACTAACATTTCCTGAAACAAACCAACACCAATGAAATCAAAATTCAACAAAAAAACATCACTCAATCCAATAAAACATCACCACTATATTTTATATTCAATCATTCCACCAAAAATTTTATACAAATAAATAGAATCCTCCATCTCTATGTCTTGTAAAAAACAACCATCTAAATAAAATGAGACTACCAAAAAAATATTAACTACTATCATGAAGGAAGACCAAAAATATAAACATGAACCTTGGGAAAACAATTAAGAAGGTAAGGAATGAAACCTTGAAGATGGATGGGGATGAACACCTAAAACAATACTCAATCACCGAAAAAAATATGGCATAAAATATTATCTACCCATGTCTCTAACTCTAATCTGAAAAATAGTTGTGGAACCCTTGGTCTGAGGGTGTTTGGGCGGATGAGGATGAAATATCAACTCCAGCAGTAGCTGCACACCCAACGTCCACCAAAACGCAATCCAGAAGTCTATAGGATGACTCCACAATATACCCAACCCAAAGAGGCATGAAGTAATATTATCCCAAGGTAGGTTAAGGTGATAGAGGGAATCGAAGTTAAATACCTTCAATAGAAAAAACATTATATCCATGGAGAAATACCCAAAATAAAAGAACCAGCGTAGAGGAGAGGCCAAGACCGGAGGAGAGAAGATGAGAGATTAGTGGTAGTGATGAGAGGATATGGTGATCTAACCTTTTCATATATAACCATCCCTAGTATATGAAGAAATGTTTTATGTTGGGAAATCCTTTGAAGAGTACTTTGGTTGGATGATATTTGTGAGAGATGTTGAAGAACATTCATCAAGTATGAATATTGTGTATATAATCTCTAATGACATATAAATATTATGATCCATAGTCATATATTTATAATATATATTGGATATTCATATATTTTGATTTAATAAATATTTATAAAAATCTGGGGTCACTATGCATTATACAAAAAATTAATTTTCAAAACAAATGTAAGGTTTTGTAAAAAACACATATGTAGAAAAAAAATTAAGTTATGAAATAATAATTATAAAAATTACAATAAATAACCAATTAATGAAATAAATTATTAGTAAATAATAAAACCAATTTATGTTTAAATAAAAAAAAATATTTTTGATAATCAATTCATGATTCAAATAAATTTAAAAATTAATTTCATAGTTACTATTGATAAATTATTATAATTTTCTATCCAAAAAAAAAATATTTAGATTCATTTTAAATATTCAAAATATAAAATATAAAACTCTCACATTTTCTACAAAACTATAAAAAAAATACCCACAACTAATTATCCCCACTTTATTAAATGATATTAATGAGTAATATTTGTCAAAAAATTATTTCCATTTTTGAAATATTTCAAAAACGTGACATAAAATTCACTAAAATTCCCACTTTATAAAAACATTTTTCAGTAAATAAAGATAAGATATTAAAACTCACTATAAAAAGAAAAAAAATTATATTTTAAATGATCATTCCATATATACATGGTCAAATTTGAAATTTTAAAGTATAGAAAAATACAATGATTTTTTAAAAATATCAACAAAAAGATTTTTAGTTGGAATATATTTAGAAATAATATCTTTGTTATTAAAAACATATAATATAAAATATAATATCATGACAATGTGGTTATTCCATAAAAAAATAATTTTTTCTAAATATATTAATATTAGAATAACTTTTATAAAAATATCTATCCTTTTTAAATTGAAACTAAACATTGATCAATAATTTTTTTTGCAGAATATTGAGAATAAAATTGAATAATATAAATATATATTCTCTCATCATTTTTTAAATCAACAAAATTTTAATTCATTTTACCAAAAGAAACTAAATTTTTATAGTGAAAATAACACATACCAAAAGTACATTTTCTATCAATTATGCATTTTCCCAAATTAGAGTATGAATAATATATAAAATCAATACATATTTTATAGATTATGTTAATCCACTATTAATAGTTCCTAAAAAATTTCTGTTTATCTATTTAACTTCCATTAATTGATATTTTTTTAGGATCAGATTGAAATATGGCACACAAGAAAACAGTAATCATAATATAAGGTCAATATGTAGATAAATAAAATAGATTTTGCATCATGCGTCTTAATAAATTATCATAAATAAATTTTTTAGAGACAATAAATTCTATTTTAAAACTAATAACCATCTGGGGTTTATGTTTTTATAATAACATAAAAGAAAATGTTTATCCAAATAATTTTTATCTTTATAATGATTCAATAATAAATCATCATTTATTTTATTACATTCTAATTCTAAATTGATTTTGAGTTATCCCATAATCTCAATTCAAATTTAATATCCATGAATTATAAAATTCTAGAAAAATAAATTCATTTGTAGAGGAAATAACAATATATTCACTATGAATTTCCCAAATTAAATATAATTCTAAATTATTCTGATTATCAACATTAGATCAACTTTATCTTTATTAAAATAATTTGTTAACAAAAACCCTGTAATCCTATCTTATGAAGAACATTGTGATTTATTAATACCATATATACCCTTTTATATTTTAAAAACTTTAATAACAAATTTAATATTCTCAAAACACGGGTGTGGAGAAACATAAACATCTTTAAAAATAAAACCATTCGAAATAAACATTATCATTCATTTAAAATTATATAAAATTTCGAAAATATGTAGAATATAATAATATTATAATAATTCCAATATAACAAAAATGTGAAGAAGATTCATAAAAAGCTATACATTATTTTTTAATATAACCTTCCACTACAACCCAATATTTATTATTAATAATTTTTCAAGATTCAACTATTTTATTTCTAAAAATAATTTTAGTTCAAAAAAATTCTTACCTATAATGGGTTCAAATAAAGTAAAATAATTATTTCTATTAAATTGAATAATTTTATATTGAAAAAAATTATCTAATTAGTCATTAAAAGCATCGAAAACATCATTTTGAAATTAATCAAACAAAAGTAAAATATAAATAAAATTCTTGAACATTATATATAGTCTTAAAAACAGAATAATGATTACTAATAGAAATGTCAATTGTGTGGTCATTATTAACCATCTAGTATTAAGTACTATATTTAGAATGTGTAATCCCCCCCTCAACAGTTACATCATCTGGAGTTTTTTCATCACCAAAATTAGATTCATTAAAATTATCTCGAAAATATTTTAGAACATAATATTTAATCCATGAATTGTCATTAAAGGTTAAATGAATATATAATTCTATAATGATAGTAATTTTTTTTTTTATAAAAACGATATACGTTGATTTTATAAGAACCCAAAAAAAATCCTTCAATGATTTTGGAATCCAATTTATCAAGTTTATTGTACATATTTAATACAAATATTTACACAAAAAAATATTCCAATAACCAAAAAAATGTTTTTAACATTAATTAATTCATTCGTGGTTTTTCAAAAAATATTCTAAATAAATTTCAATTTGATATGTAAAATTTTTTATCTTTATATTTATCACAAAATATTTATGAAAAATATATTTGTATTACATATTTTTATCCATTTAAAGAATAGTTTTGTTTTTCCATTCTATAATAACATTTTGTTGTAATGTTCTTTGAGTATAAAAATTAGGAATATAAGAACTATAATTAACAAATTTTGGAAAAGAAAAAGTAAATAATTAACCTCCATAATCAATTATTATATATAAAATTAAACAAAATTTATAATTTTTCACCATCATATAAAAAATCACTATAATTGTTCAATTTTATAAGACATAAAGTAATAAAAGAAAATCAAAAAAAAATCATTCTCAATGAGAAAACTATATTTCAAAACTCATAGAATAGAAACATTCATAGGACTAAAGAAATATAAATGAACATTTTCTAATGGTCTTGTAGTTATATCATTATTTTTATATTTAAAACAAAGTCAATGATATTTATTTTTAAAAATAATCATATGTAAATTTATTTCTATTTTTCAAATAGGTTAAATATCTAAGTAGTCTTTTATTTGAATGTTTTTGGGAAATTATAATGTTCACATGTAGAAGCCCTTAATTCCAAAATATATAATAATATTATTTATAATTAAAAACAAGAAAAGTTTTAGTTACTTCAAAAAAATAAATAGTGTAATTATTCTAGTTATAATTATCTTAAAATATAAAATTTATAATTAATAAAATATGAATCTTTTTATCAAAAAAATTATACTCAATCCATGAAGGAGTTTTTATTAAATTTTATCAAGTTATTTGTTAACAATTAATTATATAAAATATCATATATTGAAAAAATATTTTAGATATATTATTCTCCACATCACGTAACCATTCCTTTTGAGTTATCACTAAATGGCATAAGACATAAATCACATTGATTCTACAATAAAAACATTGATGGATCTATAGTAATATATATAGAGAAGTCACTATCCATATTCCATGTATATATTACACACATGTATCTTGTTTCCAAAAAATATTAATTAAGTAGAAAAAATTGATGATATACATTATTATGTTGTGTCCAATCAGGTTACTATAAGAATTCATTGCTACCCATAAAAATTCTATAAAAGTATTCATAGTTTTTATAAAATATTATTCAATTAAAATTAAATCATTTTTCATCCCAAATTTTGAGGAATATTTAACAATTCATTATTATCAGAATTCACCGTCATGAAACAATTAATTTATATTAAATTTTGTATAATTCCTTCAGAACATTGAACAAAATAATTTTTGAACATATTATGAATATAATGATTCTAACAAAATAATGTTTTATCATCATTTCATTTCCTCCTAGAAATCTACATATCCTATTTTTCTTAATGTTGGAGAGAAATAGATAATGTTTCTTTAAAATTGATTCTTTTTAAACTATCATTAGCCTTTTTTATATAATAATAATAATAATAATAATAAATAATACATTTTTATAATTATGAAAAATTATATTTTTTTGATTTCATCTTTAATATTTTCATTTCCTATTTGAAAAATATCCACGTCATCAGATTATCATTAATTTAAAAAATAAATTTAATTTTTAAATTCCTATTTTATTTATAATCATTCATATTTTCCATAATAACCATCATATTATATTCTTTTAATTTTTTAGTATAAATTTTTAACCCTTAAAACATATTTCCAATGTTTCTCATTCTTTACATAAATATCTTCAAAACTATAACCATAACCATAACAAAAACATGAAATTTAATCATTACTAAATCCATTAATATTCCTCGCCATCAATAATATGTTATCTTTCTCTTTTTCACATGGTGATTAATCGCTTGGTTTATATTCATATGTGAATCTCTACTGAACTTATGTGCATAACTTCCTTTTGTTTTATTATCATTCATGTAGTGTTTTAATTTTTTAAAATCTAAATTTATGTGAATAAATTTGTTATATCCATAACATATAGTTATAAAACACAATTATAATTACATGTATAACCTTTCTCTCCATATAGGTTATAATTATGATATATTGGGGGAGACTTCATGACCATTGTCTTTTTATTCATCAGATTATAGATAACATCACTTATACAATAAATTTCCCTTTTATCACATTATCGTGCCATAGATTTTGAAGAGTTAGAAGAAACATTTACATGTGATTTGAAAGAAATTACATTCTTCTTTGTAGTAACTTCTTATGTTATATTCTTTGACTCGAGTTCATATTGAAGAATAGATCTGGATAGTTAAACTAATATATATTTCTCTAAATTTTGTGTTTCATTAGTAATAACCTTTATTGCATTCCAATTATTATTTAGAGTTAATAAGAAAATTTCAATTATAATAGGCTTTTCAAAAAGTTTCTACATGGAAATTTATTCTATTTACAAATCATTTGAACTAGTGGAACTTTTGATTGATGCTTTAATGTCAACCCATTAGGAAATCATGATACTCCACCCAAAGAATTTTATGTTTGGTTCTAATAATCTTCTATAAGCCAATTTGAGTATCTTTTAAAATATTTTAGTTCTTATGTTCTATCTAACAAGTAGAAACCAGAATAAATAGAGAAATATTAATAGAAAAATATAAAATATGTTTGAATTTTTATATAAAATCATATTTATGGAAATTTTTTTTATAAAAACATATGGGTCATATAGTGTTATTTTCTATGGGTTTTCCATGATCCATAAGTTTTTTATTATCCACTTCATGAGGTATGCCTATGTCCTTGATGTATTTTAACCATAGTTATTTTATTCAATATGATGTGGATTTGGAGGAATCCATGTATCATCAATGTTCATTCCAACCATATTAAAACATTATTATTCCATATACTAGGAGTTCTTTGATAATTTTATCCTCATAAAGTATAAAAATAGACTATATATCCCAGTGGCATTATGTGACAACCACAAATTTTATCAATGATGTTTCCCTTCTTATAATTATTTCATGTACTATAAATCACATACATCACATAGAAAACCAAACAAGAACTTTAATCTCATAAATTATGGATGATTATTTTGTCAGAAAATAACCCAATAATGATTACAAATATTATATAGGGTTAATAAACATAATTAAGATAATATGATTAAGAAAATATTGATCTACATGATCTACTAGAATGATCGCAGTCATGTACAATGTTGTAGAAATAAAACAATAAGTTAATAATAAAATTTTCATGTAAAATATTAATTTATATATAACATTCATAAAAACGATAATTGAATAATTAAATAATGAAATAATTTGTGTTTTTAAAAATTATGTAATCTATACTAGTTAAATAGTAACATGACCGTTGGAGTAGTAATATTACTATTAGGAATAGATGTCTAGACAATAGAATAGTGACCTCCCATATGAATTTAAAAATAAAATTGAGGTATCATATAAATGTAAATATGATATTTTAATACCATTGGATAAGTATAAAATGTTTTAATTTTGATAAACAAGGTATTGGAATTTTTTTAACACATAAATTTTTATATACAATCTTACATCAAATATAATGAATTTAAAATAAATTTTATTTTCATAAATTAGATTCATAAATGAATATTTTGTTTTATTAAATTTTGAAGATAATTTTATGAGACCTTAATTAATTCTTCAGATGTCATAAAGTCATTGTAATATTAAAATCATTATTATTTTTTGAGTAAATGATGATTTTACTTAAAAATAAATTTATCATATATAGAAAATAAATTTTACTAAATGGATTATATTTTTCAAATATAAAATTAAAAAAAAATTTATGGTGATTTATTTATGTTTTTAAAAAAATAGTTGAATTTTTTTGAATAGTTAAATAGGTTAATTTACAATATTTATAAAAAACATGAATGTTTATGTCATGGATGATGTGTGGATGATATAAGAACTCATTTGTTCTGAATATCTAGAAACATTTACATATTTATTGATATTAATTAGTATAGTTTATATTGTTTATACAAAATAGTAAATAAATAAATAACACAATAAAAACACCCCTCTCCTACCACTATAAATTCCACCCCTAAAAACCCCTTCTCATCACGCCTCCTTTGTTTTTTGGCTTTTCCAAATTCATACCAATTACAATATAAAGACACTACCATAGTTCTAAGAGCTTCTGGTATCAACAAATGTATAACCCCTAGTTCCCAATAGAGGTTCTCAACGAGACGATATTCAAGAGGTATTGTCCTCATTCTTCCATTTTTAAATTCATCATTTCTTCTACCTTATCCTAACCTCCTCTATCCAAAACTACATGGTAGCTATAGTATTATATATATAATATAATTTTATTATTTTAGTATAATATATATCAACAAATCTTTTCTATTAATGTATTATATTAAAAAGGAAAAACATCGTCCCTAATATGTCAATTCCCTGCCACAATGAATGATGATTTTTCATTTTCCATTACCACCTTAATGGTTTTTAATAAAATTATTATGATGGTAAAAACATACATTAAAATTTATAACATAATTTTTTCAATTTTTTAAATAATATATATATAATATTAAATAATAAAACATAACTTGTTCGTAATTACTGAAAAACTTACAAAATAAACTAAACGTTTCACATCAATATATTTCTAAATGAATCATTCAAATATCACAGAAAATATATATATAACAATTTATAATTAATAATGTATATTAATACACTTTCGTTCCATAGCCAGATTTATGCATTAACTTCACAAGAACTACTATAACTATACTCAATGGAACTGACTATAAAACTATTTAATGAATGTTTCCAAAACAATAAAAGTAAACATTATAACTCATCGAAATGGCCATAAATGACCATAATAAAATTAAAATTATTAAAATAAATTTTTAAGAAGTTATTAATTAAATTACTAATGAATCTAATTTTATTATAAAGGATATTAACTGTAATTGTAGAACACATTCATACATAATGTAAAGGATCTCTCCAAACCTCCAAATTACATATGAATTACACATTATCTCAACATCAACCAATGTATTTATTCACTATTAATATAAAAATATTCCATATTATATGTATATTTTTTGAAACTATTTATCCAATTAAATTAATAAATATTTTATGGGTAATTACATTTTTTAAAAGCTTCCCTTCTCAATTCTTCCTGATAATATAGAACAATTAAAGGGAACTTCTCGATTTCTTACCCATTCTCAGGTACACTTCATAATATATTTTAAGAAAATATTATTTTCCCAAAACCAATTAATTTATCATGGAAATTATATTTTCTCACTTCCATTTATATACAAACAAGAATTATTTTTCTTCTTTAAATATTATTTAATTCATTCCATAAACCTAACTAATGTCACAAATTTCTAATGATTCTTAAACAAAATTTTTACATGTGTTAACTATAAATCGAAATGATTTATCCAGATATATATTAAATTTTTTTTTATTAATTTCCATGTATTATTTAAATTCATTCTTTCATATACACCATTATGATACTACAATTTATTAAACCTTATGACATGACTAAGATATGCATTTATTCCCATGGGTGACCCTTAATTTTATTCCTTATGTTCTATTCTTTATACGTAAAACATATTCTTGATAATGTTACGAGGTGTGTGCCCAAATATAACTCCAATTAAATTGGGTAATGTTTAATCGAATAAACCATCAAGTATAGAATTATTGAGTATCCCTAATCTATTATGGGACATTTACCACCATGTAATATTTTATTGGAAGATATACTCTACAAATATTTATTTCATGTTATATATTTGCACCAAATTTCAATGTTTTCCATTAACACATTACCCCATGTTCTATAATTCATGTTTATATATGTTTATTATTGTTCCATACATATTTAGGTCATCATGTTATTCCTTCTAACTCATGTTCTATGATTTATCATATGTTTATTCCCTTACTAGTATTTTTAGATCATATATTTTTCATATGTAATTTTCTAGGTAATCCTATGAAGATGTAGAATTTAAAAGAATGTTGGGAGATAATTGTGGAATATAAATAAATTTTTTATTCTTATTATATGATTTCAATTTTATGTACCTAATATTACAATCATAGAAGAATTTACTATCACTGGTTTGTATTTGATGGATAATTATTCATAATATCATGTAATAACTTTTTCAAATGATGTGGTTTATATAGTTGGTACATGATTAAGAACTATAGGGATTATTCAATCTCTATGGATGACCATAAATTGATTCTTAAATAATCACATATTATGATATACATTCAATTATAAGTTTATCATTCTATGTTCAATTTTTTCATTTTGTATACTTATTAGCTATGTATTGCAAACACCACCCCCTAATTGTAATTTTTTTCATTATTAATAAATGGAAAAATAATAACTTCTTCCAGTAATTAATCTGATAAAAAATGTGATGATTTTCCAAATGTAATTCTAAATATGAAAGGAAATGGAGCTTGAAACATTATGAATGTATTTCCCCATCTAGAAAGTTGTATCTATAACAAATTTAGTCAAATATAAATTAATCATTCTCTTACAAAATTTCAAGTTACTTTTGAATAAATTATGTGAAAAAATCATTATGATTTAATTGTATCCCTTCATCCCATCATCTCAGAAAAACTGATTAACTCAATTTAGAAGATAATATATGCCTTCCAATTACTAGAAGAAGACAATGTCATGTTGGAAGTCTATCATTTTGAATGGGAAGAAGATGAATTATGGAAAATGATAAAGAACGCAATTTTTAAAGAGGTAATGTATTACATGGAATAAGATAAGTTTTGGAAAATATTTTTAGTAAATATTTTCACTAAACTCTCACTGTTAATATATAGAGGGAGTTCCTCGTTCAAATTAAAAAAAATGATACTATTAGATAATATGATGCAAACATTACAAGGTTTTCATGGTATAAATTCATCCATCTAATTAGGACTACAAGAAATGTGACTGATTATTTATTTAGTTGAAACTTATTCAATAAAAATCCAACGAAATTATTGGCTTTAATAGTTATGGAATTATGTTTTGTTGGACCCTTATAGTTGATCTAAAGATTAGTGATTCTCATTAGTCTCATGGAGATGGAGAAATGAAATGTAAAACAAAATTATGTTCATGAATTCCAATAAAAAATATTATAAATGAAAGAAAACACAAAATCACCCTACTAATAAGTGTATGAATAATCACTCTAGGTACTATCTAAGGGGAACTAGAATTTTCTTCAATCTTGGAAATGTGGGGCACCAAGATAATCTATTTCTAAGAGAAATCATGAAACCCACCTATGAAAAAAGTGGAAAAGAAGGTCCAAATGAACACTATGCATGTTTTTAGTTCATTAACTACAATGAACATGGTAATTATGTGATGTAATACCCTAATACTGGGGCTAACAGAAAAAATAATAACAAAAACCTACAAGGAATCATGGATGTTCATTATTTATCACTACAACTGAGGTAAAGCCTTATAATTATTTGGTGATATGTATGCTTGATATTCATTCATAAATTATAAATGTACAATTTTAGGTCGTTTATATGAATTCTTTAGTATAACATAGGTTTGTTAGAACTATTCAAATGCCACCACAAAATATAGAGTATGAGTTAAAAGTAATAACAATAAAATGAATAAATTATTACATATAATGTATATAACTCTTCCTCGGTTAATTTTTGTGGAAAAAAATTTATAGAAAAAAACTTTTTACATCCTTTAGTGGAGTTTGATGCCATATTGGTCATGGATTGTCTAAATTTATATAAAGTCGAAATTAACAGTCAAGAAAGGGAGATCACTCTTAACATCTCGAGGCATCCTTGAATTTTTTTTCTAGTGTAAGGAGGAAAATTAATCTTAATTAGAATCATTATCTCAACAGATTAAATTATTGTGTTGTGAGAAATAATGTCTTCAAAAAAATGATTGAGACGTATGCGAAGATAATGTTCTAATACATGACCATTGTGAAGGACCTTAGTGATGTGTTCCCCAATGAGTTTTCTAGTCTTCCTTCTGATCGAGAGGTCATGTTATCAATTGATCTAATACCTAGATATCTACATATATCATAGACTATGTATAGATTATCATTAGTGACAAAGATACATGGTATACTTTGTCGAGCTGGGTATTAATAAATATTTTTTAATAACATCTCAAAAGTGTAAACTCTACTAACCATGCTTGCTCATATGAATTCAAAATATTACAATGGGATAATAAATTTAAAATAATATATTAATTTTTTTTTGATAATCTTGATTCAATATAATGACAACAGTCTTGAATAAAGTTGTTGAAATAAATCAAAATATCAATAAAAAATATTAATTTAAATGATTAAAGTTTATATAACCTTGAGAGAAAATAGAATTCAAAAAATAATTATTGAAACAAGTGGTATTTATATAAAAATGAGAATTTATACAATTCGAATATTAACAAGATTGTTAGATTAGTAATATGACCATTAGGAATAGTTCCCTTGCCGATTAAATAGTAACTTCACCTATGTATGTGAAAATAAATATTTGGTATCTTGTAAATGAAAATATGATATATCTATACAATGGAATATATAAATAAAATATTTAAAATGAAAAATTTAGTGTCGATATTTTATAAAAAATAAATATTTATTTACAATTGTGTAATTATTATAATGATATAAAAGAAAATTTATTTTCATAAAATGGATTCATAATTTAATATTTTGTTGTATTATAATTATAATATAATTTAATGATAATATAATTAAATTTTCAATGAGTTAAAAAATTAGTTATAAAATTAAAATTAGTATTTTTTTAATAAATGATGAATCTAATTAAAAATTAAATTTCAAATATATATATATATATATATATATATAAATTGGATTACATATCATATATATACATGTCGAAAAATGGTCAGAGTGAATTTTTGTGTTTTTTGTAAAATAGTAGAATTTTTGGTGAATATTAAAACATGATAATTACAGTATTTAAAAAAATAACTGAATATACAAGTCATGGATGATGTATGGATGATGTAAGAACCCAATGGAATAATCTATCCAAAAATATGTAATGTATTTATTCTTATTAATCTACAGTATTTATATCCTTGAGAAATATTTGAAAACAAATGGATAAAATAAAAAAACACTCCTCTATCCCCTACAAATTCCACCCCTTCAACTCATAGATCCTCAGTTTTTTAGATTGTGTAAATTCATTAAAATTAAATTACCAAGCTTATTTCTTATATTATAGTGTTTTCTGTCTCACCAAAAGAACAAAACCATGTTCTTAAAGGAGGTTCTGAATGAGGGGATATACAAGTGGTAAAGTCGTCCCTCTTTCTCTATGAAACTCTTCCATACATCTATATTGTCATTACCTAACCTATCCAAAATAGAATGATAAATAAACTATAATATATATTCTCTAATGTTATCATGTTAATTTATATTTAATCATCAAATATCTTCTCTTCCTCATTTATCTTAAATTTGAAAACATCATCTATGATTTGTCGATTTACAACCTTTGGGGATGATAATAACTCAATTTCCATTACCACCTTCATGGATGGTCATAAAATAATTATAATGGTTATTTTTTTAAATGTATATTATAGTTTTTTTCATTTTTTGAAACTAATATATAAAAATAAAATAAAATAATAAATCAAAAAATTTTCGTGGTGGTCAAAAAACCGCAAAAATCAAATAATCATTTATCTTTAATATTTTATCAAATAAATCATAATCATATCAAAACAATATTTGTAGAAGAACATAATATTTTGGAATTATATTAATACTATCTCATTCCACTTCTAGTGATTTTCATCCATTTTAATGGAACTCAAATAATTATACTCAAGGGAACTGACCATAAAATATGAAAAAATACTCCCAGAACAAAAACAAAATACATTATAACTCATTGAAATGGATATAAATGAACATATTAAAATTACAATATATAAAATATATGCTTAAGTGGATTTAAATTTAATTATTAATAAATCAAAACTTGATTATCCCGGACATTATGTGCATGTTCATAACACATTCGTACATAAGGTATGAGATCTCTCCGAACCTCCAAATTACATTTGGATTACACATTATCTCACCTTAAACAAGTGTATTTCTTCATTAGTATTATATGAATCTCCTATATAATTTTCATATGTTCCAATAATGTGTATCCAGATTGATTTATCACTCTTTTATCAGTAAATACATATTTTAAATGGTTCCCTTATCTATATCTTTTGCTATGCAAGTTAAATTAAAGGGAATATTGGAATTTCATAACCATTCTCAAGTAAAATATATAATATATTTTAACCCACCCCCAATTTTTAAAAATATATTATTTTTAATGAAAAGACTATTTTATTTCACTTATGTTATTATAAAAACATTTATTCCTTTTCCCTAATTAAATATTCTATAATTATTTCCATTAATCCAAACAAAAGTAGATCGTTTCTAAAGTTTCTTAAACACTCTGTTCACATGAATTAAATTGATATGTACATTATTTATAATTAAATATGACTTATTTAAATTATTATTGTCAAAATATTATTTAAATAAACTCTTTTAGGGGCACCATTATCATATTACAATTAGAAAACATTAGCACAAACATGTCATGATGGGTGCATCTATATAACACACCAATGCATTGGTTAATGTTTAGTATCATGAGACCTCACGTATTTGATTAGTGATATAATCAAATACGTTATGAGAATTTTTTCTACCATGTGATATAGTTTTGGTTGTTTTCCTCAACTCATGTTTATTTCATCATATATGTTGCTGCCACATTCTTTTGTCTCCATGATCACATGATCCCATGCTCAATATGTCCTGATTCTATAGGATTATTTATGTTCCAATACTTTTTATGTCATACTATTATGACTTCTAACTTCTGTTATATGAATTATTCCTATGTTTATTCCTATACAAGGTTATTTAGATTATTTATTTTGACTAGGTAATTAACTAGGTTATCGTCTGTAGATGTTGGATCTCAAAATAAAGTTAATATCCCATTAGAAAATGTTAATAATGCGATGTTTTATTCTAGTTTCATGATTCCAAATTAATGTACCTATAATTCCAAACACACTATAATTTATGATCTATGTTATTTATATTATGAATAACTTTGAAAAAAAATTGGTAATAATATGTGTAAAATGAATGGATAAATATAAATTGGATCATGAAAAATTTATATGATATTATGTAGAAAATTGTAGAAGAAATATATTATTGAAAATGTTTATCTAAGAATCATATTTGTCATGTTATTTGTTAGAGTATATGAGTAATAATTTATTATAAGGTCATTCAAAAATACCATGTGTTTTGTAAGATGTGATGATGCAATATTGTCTAGATGGGTGTGAATATTCTAGAATAATAATTTGAAATATTTAATTAATTATCAAAACTTAATTATTAGGGTTAATTGGTAGTGGAAAATTAAATATAGGACATTGGAAAATTTTATAGCGGTTTAGTCTAATGTGGAACTCCACTACAATAACATGATACTCTGTAAGAGATCGATTGTGGACTATAATAATATTTTGAGGGGACTTATCACCCAACTACAACATATTTTTATTAATGGAAGAATAATTAAGACTCACAAATTTTTAAAAAGGTCTTCACAACCAATTACTACACTGACATTAGACAATGGAATTCAAAAACAGAATAGTCAAAAATTTATAATTCATGATTCATAACATGAATAAAGGGAATTATTTTGTATGAAAAATTATAAACAAAAAGAGATATCATGAGTGAGATATAGGATTTAGTGTTTCATTCAAATGAAATCAGGATAAAAAAGATAAAATTTAAATAAAAGATGAATGTGTATTGGTTCTTGATTAACAGATCATTGCATCCCATTATGGTAGTATTATTTGAATTAGTTTAGTTAAATTCCCTGAGTTATTGTTCAGAAGATGAGGGACATGTTTTCATAGAATGAATTTCACAATAATTCACTATATAATAACCCAACACATTTTTTATATTATCACTAGATTATTTGTTATCTCATGTTGAATAATTAATATTTTTTATATTTTTTATATATTACCCTATTTTAAATCAATTCCATAACTCTATATATAATATATAAATACAACAGAGTGAAGCTAATTTCTAGATACTTCCTGATTGAAAAACAAAACTATAAAATTATCAGAGAGATATGTAAATTATTGTTATAGAATTATTGCACAAATATCTCCCAAAATCAAAAACCAATAATAAAAATTCAAAATAATTTTATATTTAACTAAATAATTATCATTAAAAAAATTAGTCCAATGAAATTCCCTGAAAATAATATAATATTTTACATTAAAATTAAATATGTATAAACATATAACTGAAATGCATATATATAGATATAAACTATAAAATGGGAAATTAGACATTAAAAACACTAACATATGCTTGAATTTGTTTTTTATAATCATATATTATTTTAGAATCATTATATATAAAAAATAAATATAATAATTTTTTTGATTCATTTTGTATATAATAGAACGAGAAAGAACATATTTTATCATTATATAAATGTGTTTAAAACACTTTAAAAACTAATCATAAAAGTTCAATATAACTATCATAAATTTATGGAATCATTATAAAAATTTAACTAATAGTATGAAATATGGTGAAAATAAAATTTTGAAAACTGATTATATTTTATTCAATGAAGGAAAAATACAGAGTGTGTAAAGGTAAAACAAATTTTCTATAGGTTATATAAATATAGGAATAAAAATATAAATATTTCATAATGTAAAACCAAAGATTATAATGTTCTTATAGGGGCAAAAACAAAATTCAATAAGTATTTCTAGGGTAACTCATAAGTTATATATGCTGCATAATGGTAACTCTAATTTTATATAGGTAGCACAAGGGTATCAAAAACATTATATACATTGCCTAAAGTTAATAAAATGTAATATTTAAAGGTATAGATTTTGAGAACCATATATAATGATAAAAACCAAATTACCTAGGACACACAATGGTACATGAAAATCTATGTAAGTGTAACCCATGAAATAAAAATGTTTTTTAAGGTTAGGAATATATTTATCTAATATTGACAATGTTAAAAATATATTTCCTAAAATAATAAAATTGTATGTAAAATGACATATAAATATAAAATAAATAATAAAACATTACATTATAATAAAAAAATAATTAAATAACTAAATTGTAAAATGAATAAACAATTTAATATATAATTAAAGACTTAATTAATAAGAAAATAATTTCAATAATAAACAATATATTCATGTTAATTTAAAAATGAATAATATAGTGACATTATGGAATAAACACACTATAATTATGAAATAATAAAAATATTGAGATAGATTTTTTGAATTCTAAAAACAAAATATAAATAACATAGACATAATAAATAATAATGAAAAGAAACATTCATTCTTAAATACATATATCATGAGAAGCATTAAACCATTCTCAATTAACATTGTTAGTTTTATTGATATCCTGGTTAAAATTATTAAAAAGAGTTGATAATGTCCAAATAGATCAAGAATACTACAGATCTTCATAATAATGGTGGGTATAAACTATGTATTTTAAGGATATACAGATATTCCCTCGATTATGATTGAATTACACTAGAATGATTCATTCTATAACTAAAGTTAAAACATTATAAATTATTGGGAAATATTTTTCTTTCTCCACGTCTGAAAGTCTATGTAGGAATAATATTATTGTTTTTTTCTCTTAGATTATATAAGGATATCATTTATAATGTGTACCATAAATCTATTATGGTAATATCAAAAGGCACAATTCATTAGATCAGTGAATATCTATATATAATATTTATCTCATAAGGAAATCGCTATGAATTTATATTGTCCATGAGTTTTACAATATGTTTTTTTAGTATAGGGTCTCTTTTGATAATTAATTTGTGATATTAAAAAAAAAATTCGAATCTTCTATAAGTACCATGACCCAAAAAATTAAATGAAAATTTCAACAATATTAATATGATGAGACTTGTTATGGATTAGCATTTTTTAAAATTTTTAATAATAAATTCCAAAAGGAAGTTTTCTATCATTCTTCATGAAAAGTATTACTGGTTCACCCCATGGTGAATCACTTGGTCAAATTAAACACATATCCATATTTCATGAATGATTCCATTGGAGTTCTTATAATTCCATGGGAGCCATTAAATAAGAAATCTTTGATATATGTGTTGATCTATGTATGATTTAAATTAAAATATCAACCTCACCTTATTTTGGTATACAATATGTCAAAAAATAAATACATTAGTATTCATTTATATGATTGTCATCTCTCCAATGGTGATTCACCCCCAACTAATCGATCAAATTGTATATATTTATTGGGCCAAAAGACCCATAAAATAAAATTTAATACTAAAATGAGTTTTTAATCATAAATTCTATGATATTTGATAATGGGTAGACTTATGATATAAAATGATAATTTATTATCCAAAAAATTAATATGATCTCTAAATATGGGGAAGAAATCCATCCACAATTTCCCCTAAAATTCCAATAATGTATGAAAAACTTTATTTTCATTTTGTATATTCTTAAAATCTTAGATTATAAAAGACTTACATACATTGGATACAATAAATATACAATGAGGTGTTTTTACCGGTATATTAGTATCAAAAAAAGATCATTTGTGAAACAATATTCTTAGACAACATGCATGATTTGAAAGAATGAGTAATATTAGAAAAAAAAATAACTCATTTAAAATATTTGAGTAGAGAGTGAGTGTGAATTTTACCACTTTATATCTTAATATTCATTAGTATTACTGATTATGTAGGATCCACACTATTCCTTTGGTCTAGGAGGTTTTTCTAGAATATATTTCTTAATGAAACATGGAATAGGTAATTTATTGTATAATTACAAAACCACATTCATTTAATTATTTATCATTGGGGTCCTACCCTACATGTGGCCTTGTTTTCCTGTATTTCGTTAAATATAATATTAACAAATTTTCCAAAATTATATTATTGGTGGATATTCTATAAATACAAGAAGCATTTCTCTTTCCTATTATAAGTTGTAATGATTTTTCCATCACACAATTTTATGTTGTATGGGGATATCACATTCTTTAATCAATAAGATTTTTTCATGAATTTAGTTGAAAATTCATTTTCCTAATCATGTCTTTATATATATACAAATGATAAAAATATCTAATGTCCATTTCTACCTTAGACTCACATCAAAAAAAAATTCATAGAAACCAAAATCTCATATATTAAATTACATTCAATAACATTGTTAAAATATAATAACAAATTGAATTAAATTTCTTCTAGGGTCAGTATTAAAAAAATAGGCTTACCTTTCCATTCTGGTGATATTATCCTCATAATTTCCAACAGATTCATATTTTTTTTCATCTCTAGTTATCCTTAATAATTTATAATCTAAATAGTACAAGGAAAATATTTGGAAAAACATATTTTCTTGTAATCTTGCTACAACATAGAGTAAATTTTTTTAATTTTGAATCATATTCCTAATGAGGATAAATAAATTTTTGCCTCTCCTTTTTTGCGATAGATGACAAAAAAACAATCTTATGGAATGACAATTAGAGAATGAAAAATATCTTTTCCATAATTTTGTTCCATTAATAAGTAATTAGTAGATTGGGAGTCCCCCTAATGGTGGGCAGAAATTATTAAAAATTATACATAAATATTAGTTTTTTCTTTCAAGGGGTGTTCTAGATAATAACATAGTTCTTATTTTTATTTATTTCATATGATAGTTGAGTGAGTATTAACACATAGTTTTGTACTACAACTCCTATCCCATTTTTTATGGGGTAAACTCTACTAATTTATCTTCACCCTCATTATTAACTTGGTTCCACAACAATAATTTCTAATTAATTACTAAATCTACAAGGTGATAGAATATGTAATAAACAATAATATCAACATATAATTTTAGGGAATAAATATTTTTTAATAAATCAACATATGAATACATTACTCTAGGTTGTCTTCCTCAAATATTATAATTCATACAATTCACTTTTCGTCAATCGTATGACTCATTAGGTTTGGTTCTCCTATTATTATTTACCTAATACAAAAAAATAACCAAACCCTAATCTTATACTCAATAACCAAAATCATGGATATACTTCAAAAACTCATTCTACGTTTTTCAAAAAAAAATTATAAATTATCTCACAATACTAGAATATAATGGATTAATATAATTAGATAGAGTCTCAATAATCATCTCATTTAAAATTTTAGAATTGAACATATCAAATAAATTTCATTATGCGAAAAATCATTATACATAAAATAATATATATAATTACATTTGTAAATATGAAAACAAAATAATAAATGAGATCAAATTATCACTAAGGAAAAAGATAATAATGAGTCATAATAATCATGTGATTGTGAATTAATAGGGGATATATATCTGATTTATTATAATTTTGAATGTTACGATTTTTAAATAAAACATTATTAATGTACACATAAACACAAAAAAAACACATCATGAAATTAGAATTAAGAGACATGAGACAATATTAATGATCCATGGAGAATATCATAGTAATGGGGGATAACATTGTTGGATATGAATTTTTATTGGAAATCAATAAAAATTTGAAGAATTTAATTTACATGAATGTACATGCATATGTTTTTTATATAATAATAATTTCAATTCATAATTTCGTCAACATAATTATAATTATCACACAACAAATTATAAACAAAATAAATGAAAGTCATAAACACCATAATATCAGGAGACAAAAACATTACAAAATGTATTGAAGGGATTTAATAGCTTCACATGTTTCAAAATTATAAATCACAGTAATTGGAATATTTTATAAATGTCGAAGAATATTTCTCTCATGTAAGTGGTAAAGGCGATTCTCAATCAACAACCTTCACACTTCATGTTGATGTTAAGTGATTATTCCTCTATGAACTGATTTTTATCTGTTTTTATGTTTTCTGTTGACATATGGTGGTATTATTTATTTAATTATGTGGTTTGTGAGGATTGAAAATGAATAAAGAATGTTATGGTTAACCTAAACATCATAGGGGCATTATATGTAGAAAATGTAAAGGGACATATTTTAGGGAGATAATCAATCCAAGTATAATATTAACAGGACTCTTATAATTTTTTTAAAAAAATATAGATGATGGTGGTTTCTAAATCATCACTAATTTGAAATCCATTTAATAAATAAATTACTTATGAAAATTCTCAATTTTTTAATATATTGTATTCATTAGTGAGAGAAAATTCGGTCTTTTCCAGAACATAAGTGTAGGATTGCACATTGTTGGAGAGGTAGTGAATAGAAAATGATTCCAATTAGAAGTAGTTATTTACATTATTTTTGTGCGAAAATAGGATCTTGATAGAATGTATAAAATTAGGAATGTAAATTTAATACTAGAGTCATTATAATTTATTAAGGTGGAATTGAATTCAATCCCATATATTAATGGAATTATACAACCCTTGTCTAGGTAAGATTGCACAACTTGAATTGGGTATTTTGGAATGCATAACTTCTTTACAATATTATAGCATGAAATAAAATTCTATTGAAGTTGCTCCAATATAATATAAATGGATAATAATTACATTATTCAAGAATCTTGATTTATTCCAATTTTGATTCAATGAGTATAGATGTGTTTTTAATCACTTCTAATGACCAAAAAACTTATGAAAAGGATGGGAATAAATATTTAACCCTTTTTGTGATGTTTATGGAATTATTGGAAATTCCATTGAAAGTTTAATTGTTATCAAGAAATAGGAGAATCCACCATGTAATGATAATATTTGGAAAGATGATAATAATAATAAGAAATGTATGGCTATCTCTCTAAGTGAATGCGATCCTCCAAAGAATAATGGCTCAGGAAAATGGGTGAATAATACATCAAATACCCTTGAAATAATGAATAAAAAGGAGAGTCATGTGATATTCGTATTGATGACAAGGAATGTGGAAATGGGTAATTTATTCCATAAAAAAATCTAATCAATATAAATATGATATTGTTCATGGTGTGGGTGATAATGAAATAATGGAAATTAATGATGATGGTATTTTTCATGAAATATATCCTGAAATAAAATTCCTTATTAATTAATTAGAAGACCATTTTATCAATAATTTTTCAGATAAGTATGGTGGAATTATGCGACATCATTTGGGAATGATTAATAAAAATTCATATTCATATTATGGATGACCCATAAATATCATTCCATCACCATATATGATTTTTTTATTTCTAGTGTATTTATTAACTAGGATACAGTTGAAAATTCTGTGAATATCACCTAAGATAATATTTTTGAGGATCAAGAGTCACAGTATGATGGAATCCATGTGAAGAAACCATCATTTGTCGTCAATTTATTCACTTCTATTGAAAATATAGTAGTAAAGGGAAAATAGTTTTGCAATAGTGAGAAAAAAGTCACCATATAGAAAATTCCTCCGTTATAAACAATTAGAATGGTCTTATACTAGAGAACACAAATGTCCATGCTGCTTTTAAGATTTAGGGCTACCCAAAGTTTGATTTAGTCAAAGGATAACACCCTACTACTAGTATTTCAATAAACCTTACAGAATAAGAACCCTATATTAATATAGATTTTACAGTTATTAGATTCAACAATGCAAGGAACATCCACCTTAAAGGTAAAAATTAATATCAGTATACTTGAAGATCTTTGAAATACAAGTATGGTACATCTGATTGTATTTTAACAATTATTTTCCCCAAGGGGGATAATTTATTGTAAAAGAATGACTTCAATTATAATGATAATAAAATTGAGCATCAATAACACTATCAACATATTATTCAAGAAAAGAAAAATGCGAGTGATTTTTTTATAGGAATTTAAAATGAGATGGGATATCTAATGGCTTTCACATCCTAATAAATATCAAGGAAGTATTTTTGTGAGAAATTTTAAAAATATTAATTGAATAAGGGTTTTTAAAGAGATTCCAAATTCCCCATCCCCTTTTAGTGGGTTATAAAATTCAACAAATCGTTAGAAATTATGAATGTGGATGTGAAGTTTTTTTGAAAATAGGAAAAAGATAATTCTAAAAACATTTTCTATTTCTATGAGAATATTTTCAATTATCCGACTATAATAATAAAATTTATAAAATATACTATTTAAAATATTTTCAATAGTGATGAAAATGTAGTATCTTTGTATTACTATTTATTTTGATAACAATGTTATAGTTTTTTGACTCAGTTTTTGAAGATCCATTGGGTCTAATGGATTCACCAATCTCTTCTTTAAAACATTTTGTGAAGTCATTCAACATGAATTTTGTAGATTCATTAATCATTTCATTATGGGGGATCTCTCTTAGGATATCATGTGTGAGATATAGGATGTAGAGTTTCATACAAATGAAATTAGGATAAAAGAGATAAAATTTAAATAAAAGATGAATGTGTATTGGTTCTTGATTAACAGATCAGTGCATCTCATTATGGCAGTATTATTTGAGTTAGTTTAGTTAAATTCCTTGAGCTATTGTCCAGAAGATGAGGGAAATGTTTTCATAGAATGAATTTCACAATAACTCACTATATCAGAACCCAACACATTTTTTATATTATCACTAGATTATTTGTTATCTCATGTTGAATAAGAAATATTGTTAATATTTTTTATATATTACCCTATTTTAAATAAATTCCATAAATCCATATAAAATATATAAATACAACACAGTGAAACTAATTTCTAGATAAATCCTGATTAAAAAACACAACTATAAAATTATAAGAGAGATAGAGAGATTATTGTTATAGAATAATTGCACAAATATCTCCCAAAATCAAAAACCAATAATAAAAATTCAAAATAATTTTATATTTAACTAAATACTTATCATTAAAAAAATTAATCCAATAAAATTCCCTGAAAATAATATAATATTTTACATTAAAATTAAATATGTAAAAAAATATAACTAAAATGCATATATATACATATAAACTATAAAATGGGAAACTTGACATTAAGAACACTAACATATGCATGAATTGGTTTTTTATAATCATATATTATTTTAGAATCATTATATATATAAAAATAAAAATAAAAATTATTTTGATTCATTTTGGATATAATAGAATGAAAAAGAAAAACATTTATCATTATATAAATGTGTTTAAAACACTTTAAAAACTAATCATAGATGTTCAATATAACTATCAAAAATTTATGGAATCATTATAAAAGTTTAACTAATAGTAAGAAATATGGTGAAAATAAAAACTTGAAAACTGTTTATATTTCACTCAATGATTGAAAAATACAAAGTGTGTAAAGGTAACACAAATTTTTTATAGGTTATTTAAATATAAGAATAAAAATATAAATATTTCATAATGGAAAACCAAAGATTATAATGTTATCATAGTAGAAAAAAATTTCAATAAGTATTTATAGCGTAACTCATAATGTATATACGCCACATAATGGTAACTCAAATTTTATATATGTAGCACATGGGTATCAAAAACATTATATAAATTGTGTAAAGTTAATAAAATATAATATTTAAAGGTATAGATTTTGAAAACCATATATAATGATAAAAACCAAATTACCTAGGACACACAATGGTATATGTAAATCTATGTAAGTGTAAACAATGAAATAAAAATGTTTTTTAAGGTTAAGAATAGATTTATCTGATATTGACAATGTTAAATATATATTTCCTAATATAATAAAATGGTATGTAAAATGACATATAAATATAAACGAAATAATAAAACATTATATAATAATAAAAATTAATTAAATAACTAAATTGTAAAATGAATAAACAATTTAATGTCTAATTAAAGACTTAATGAATAAGAAAATAATTTCAATAATAAACAAAAGATTCATGTTAAATTAAAAATGATTAATATAGTGACATTATGGAATGAACACACAATAATTATGAAATAATAAAAATGTTGAGATGGATTTTTTCAATTCTAAAAACAATATATAAATAACATAGACATAATAAAGAATAAAGAAAATAAACATTCATTATTAAATATGTATATCATGAGAAGCATTAAACCATTCTCAATTAACATTGTTAGTTTTATTGATATCCTAGTTAAATTTTTCAAAAAGGGTTGATAATGTCCAAATAGATCAAGAATACTACAGATCTTCATACTAATGGTGGGTATAAACTATGTATTTTAAGGATATACAGATATTCCCTCGATTATGATTGAATTACACTAGAATGATTCATTCTATAATTAAAGTTAACACATTATAAATTTTTGGTAAATATTTTTCTTTCTCCACGTCTGAAAGTCTTTGTAGGAATAATATTATTGTTTTTTTCTCTTAGATTATATAAAGATATCATTTATAATGTGTACAATAAATCTATTAAGGTAATATAAAAAGGAACAATTCATTAGATCAGTGAATATCTGTATATAATATTTATATCATAATGAAATCGCTATGAATTTATATTGTCCATGAGTTTTACAATATGTTTTTTTAGTATAGTGTCTCTTTTGATAATTAATTTGTGATATTAAAAACAATTTGAATATTCTATAAGTACCATGACCCAAAAAATTAAATGAAAAGTTCAAAAATATTAATATGATGAGACTTGTTATGGAATAGCATTTTTTAAAATTTGTAATAATAAATTCCAAAAGGATGTTTTATATCATTCTTCTTGAAATTTATTACTGGTTCACCCTATGATGAATCACTTGGTCAAATTAAACACATATCCATATTTCATGAAGGATTCCTTTGGAGTTCTTATAATTCCATGGGAGTCATTAAATAAGAAATATATGATATATTTGTAGATCTATGTATGATTTAAATTAAAAACTCAAACTCACTTTATTATGGTATACAATATGTCAAAAAATAAATACATTAGTATTCATTTATATGATTGGCATCTCTCCAATGGTGATTCACCCCAACTAATAGATCAAATAGTCTCTATTTATTGGGCATCAAGACCCATAAAATAGAATTTAATACTAAAATGATTTTGTAATCCTAAATTCTATGATAATTGATAATGGGTTGACTTGTTATATTAAATGATAATTTATTATCCATGAAATTAATATGATCTCTATATGTGGGGATGAAATCGATGCACAATATCCCCTAAAATTCCAATAATGTATGAAAATATATATTTTCATTTTGTATCTTCTTACAATCCTAGATTATAAAAGATTTACATACAATGGATACAATAAATATACAACTAGGTGTTTTTACCGGTATATTAGTATCAAAAAAATTAATTTGTGAAACAATATTCTTAAACAACATGCATGATATGAAATAATTACTAATATTAGAAAAAAATAACTCATTTAAAATATATTAGTGGAGAGTGAGTGTGAATTTTACCACTTAATATCTTAATATTCATTAGTATTACTGATTATATAGGACCCACATTATTCCTTTGGTCTAGGAGGTTTGTCTAGACTATATTTCTAACAAACCATGGAATTGGTAATTGATTGGATAATTCCAATACCCCTTTCATTTAATTATTTATCATTGGGGTACTACCCTATATGTGTCCATGTTTTCCTGTATTTCAATAAATATAATATTAAAAAAAATTCCAAAATTATATTATCGGTGGATATTCTATAAATACAAGAAGCATTTATCATTCCTATTATAAATTTTAATGAGTTTTCCATCACACAATTTAATGTTGTATGAGGATATCACATTCTTTAATCAATAATATTTTTTCATGAATTTCGTTGAAAATCCATTTTCCTAATCATCTCTTTAGATATATACAAATGATAAAAATATCTAATGTCCATTTCTACCTTTAACTCACATCAAATAATTTTTTCATAGAAACCAAAATCTCATATATTTAATTACATTCAATAACATTGTTAAAATATAATACCAAATTGAATTAAATTTCTTCTAGGGTCAGTACTAAAAAATTAGGCTTACCATTCCATTCTGGTGATATTATCCTCATAATTTCCAACAGATTCATATTTTTTTCATCTCTAGTTATCTTTAATCATTTTTAATCTAAATAGTACAAGGAAAATATTTGGAAAAACATATTTTCTTGAAATCTTGATACTATATAGAGTAATTTTTTTTAATTTTGAATCATATTCCTAATGAGGATAAATAAATTCTTTCCTCGCCTTTTTTGTGATAGATGACAAAAAGACAATCTTATGGAATGAAAATTAGAGAATGAAAAATATCTTTTCCATAATTTTTTCCCATTAATAAGTAATTAGTAGATTGGTAGTCCCCTAAAGGTGGGTAGACATTATTAAAAATTATACATAAATATTAGTTTTTTCTTTCATGGGGTTTTCTGGAGAATAACATAGTTCTTATTTTTGTTCATTTCATATGATAGTTGAGTGAGTATTGACACTCGTTTTGTACTATAACTCCCATCCCATTTTTTATGGGGTAAACTCTACTAATTTATCTTCACCCTCATTGTTAACTTGGTTCCACAAAAATAATTTCTAATTAATTACTAAATCTACAAGGGGATAGAATAAGTAATAAACGATAATATCAACATATAATTTTAGGGAATAACTATTTTTTAGTAAATCAAATTATGAATACATTACTCTAGGTTGCCTTACTCAAATATTATAATTCATACAATTCACTTTTGGTCAATCGTATGACTCATTAGGTTTGGTTCTCCTATTATTATTTACCTAATACAAAAAAATAACTAAACCCTACTCTTATACTCAAAAAATCAAATCATGTATATATTTCAAAAAATCTTTCAACGTTTTTCAAAAAAATTATAAATAATCTCACAATCCTAGAATATAATATATTAATATAATTAGATAGAGTCTCAATAATCATCTTATTTAAAATTATGGAATTGAACATATCAAATATATTTCATTATGCACAAAATAATTATACAGAAAATAATATATATAATTAATTTTGGAAATATGAAAACAAAATAATAAATGAGATAAAGTTATTACTAAAGAAAAACATAATAATGAGTCATAAAAATGATGTGACTGTGAATGAATAGGGGATAAATATTTGATTTATTATAATTTTAAATGTTACAATTTTTTAATAAAACATTATTAATGTGTACATAAACACAAAATAAAAAAACACATCATGAAATTAGAATTAAGAGACATGAGACAATATTCATGATCCATGGATAATATCATAGGCATGGGGGATAACATTGTGGGATATGAATTTTTATTTGAAATCATTAAAAATTTGAAGAATTTTATTTATTTAAATGTACATGCATATGTTTTTTGATATAATAATAATTTCAATACATAATGTCGTCAGCATAATTATAATTACCACACAACAAATTATAAACAAAATAAATTAAAGTCATAAACACCATAATATCAGCAGACAAAAACATTACCAAATGTATTGAAGGTATTTAATAGCTTCAAAACTTAAAAAATTATAAATCAGAGTAATTGGAATATTTTAAAAATGTGGAAGAATATTTCTCTCATGTACATGCTAAAGGCGATTCTCAAACAAGAACCTTCACACTTCATGTTGATGTTAAGTGATTATTCCTCTATGAACTGATTTTTATCTATTTTTATGTTTTCTGTTGACATATGGTGGTATTATTTATTTAAGTATGTGGTCTGTGAGTATTGAAAAAGAATAAAGAATGTTATGGATTACCTAAACATCATAGGGACATTATATGTAGAAAATGTAAAGGGGCATATTTTAGGGAGATAATCAATCCAAGTATAATATTAATAGGAATCTTATTTTAAAAAATATATAGATGATGGTGGTTTCTAAATCATCACTAATTTGAAATCCATCTAATAAATACATTACTTATGAAAATTCACAATTTTTTTAATATATTGTATTCATTAGGGAGAGAAAATTTGGTCTTTTCCAGAACATAAGTGTAGGATTTCACATTGTTGGAGAGGTAGTGAATAGAAAATGATTCCAATTAGAAGTAGTTATTTACATTATTTTTGTAAGAAAATAGGATCTTGAGGGAATGTATAAAATTAGGAATGTACATTTAATACTAGAGTCATTAGAATTTATTAAGGTGGAATCAAATTCAATCCCATATATTAATGGAATTATACAACCCTTGTCTAGGTAATATTACACAACTTTAATTGGGTATTTTGGAATGCATAAATTCTTTACAATATTATAGCATGAAATAAAATTCTTTTTAAGTTACTCCAATACACTGTAAATGGAGAATAATTACATTATTCAAGAATCTTGATAGATTACAATTTTGATTCAATGAGTATATATGTGTTTTGAATCACTTCCAATGACCAAAAATCTTATGAAACGGATGAGAATAAATATTTACCCCTTTTTGATGTTTATGGAATTATTGGATATTCCCTTGAATGTTTAATTTTTATCAAAAAATAGAAGAATCCACCATGTAATGATAATATTTTGAAATATGATAATAAGAATAAAAAATGTATGGCTATCTCTCTAGGTGAATGAGATCCTGTAGAGAATAATGGCTCAGGAAAATGGGTGAATAATACATTAAATACCCTTGAAATAATGAATAAAAAATGAGTGTCCTGTGATATACTTATTGATGACAAGGAATGTGGAAATGGGTAATCTATTTCATAAAAAATCTAATCAATATAAATATGATATTGTTCATGGTGTGGGTGATAACGAAACAATGGAAATTAATGATGGTGGTATTTTTCATGAAATATATCCTGAAATAAATTGCATTGTTAATTACCTAGAAGACCATTTTATCAATAATTTTTCAGATAAGTATGGTGGCATTATGCCTCATATTTTGGGAAAGATTAATAAAAATTCATATTCATATTATGGATGACCCATAAATATCATTCCATCACCATATACGATTTTATTATTTCTAGTGGATTAATTACCTAGGATACAGGTGAAACTTGGGTGAATATCACCTAAGATAATATTTTTCAGGATCAAGAGTCAAAGTATGATGGAATCCATGTGAAGAAACCTTCATTTTTCGTCAATTTTTTCACTTCTATTGAAAATATTGTAGTAAAGGGACTATAGTTTTGTAATAGTGAGAAAAAAGTCACCATGAAGAAAATTCCTCCTTTATAAACAATTAGAATGGTCTTACACTAGAGAACACAAATGTTCATGGTGCTTTTAATATTTAGGGAAACCCAAAGTTTGATTTAGTCATTGGATAACACCCTACTACTAGTATTTCTATAAACCATAAAGAATAAGAACCCTATATTAATATAGATTTTACAGTTATTGGATTCAATAATGCAAGGAACATCCACCTTAAATGTAGAAATTAATATCAGTATACTTGAAGATCTATGAAATACAAGGATGGTTCATCTGATTGTATTTTAACAATTAAATTTCTCAAGGGGGATAATGGATTGTTAAAAAACTACTTCAATTGTCATGACAATAAAATTGAGCATCAATAACTCTATCGACATATTGTTCAAGAAAAGAAAAATGCGAGTGATTTTTTTATATGAATTTAGAATGAGATGGGATATCTAATGGCTTTCACATCCTAATAAATATCAAGGAAGTATTTTTGTGAGAAATTTTAAAAATATTAATTGAATAAGGATATTAAAAGAGATTCCAAATTCCCCAGCCCCTTTTAGTGGGTTAGAAAATTCAACAAATCTTTAGAAATTATGAATGTGGATGTGAAGTATTTTTAACAATTGGAAAAAGATAATTTTAAACACATTTTCTATTTCTATGAGATTATTTTCAATTATCCGACTATAATAATAGATTTTATAGAATATACTATTTGATATATTTTCAATAGTGATGAAAATGTAGTATATCTGTATTACTCTTTATTTTAATAACAATGTTAGAGTTTTTTTACTCAGTTTTTGAAGATCCATTGGGCCTAATAGATTCGGCAATCTCTTATTTAAAACATTTTGTGAAGTCATTCAACATGAATTTTTTAAATTCATTAATCATTTCATTATGGGGGGATCTCTCTTAGGATATCATGTGTGAGATATAGGATGTAGTGTTTCATACAAATGAAATCAGGATAAAAAGATAAAATTTAAATAAAAGATGAATGTGTATTGGTTCTTGATTAACAGATCAGTACATATCATTAAGGCAGTATTATTTGAATTAGTTTAGTTAAATTCCTTGATCTATTATCCAGAAGATGAGGGAAATGTTTTCATAGAATGAATTTCAAAATAATTCACTATATCAAAACCCAACACATTTTTTATATTATCACTATATTATTTGTTATCTCATGTTGAATAAGAAATATTTTTAATATTTTTTATATATTACCCTATTTTAAATCAATTCCATAACTCCATATAGAATATATAAATACAACACAGTGAAGCTAATTTCTAGATAATTCCTGATTAGAAAACACAACTATAAAATTATCAGAGCGATAGAGAGATTATTGTTATAGAATAATTGCACAAATATCTCCCAAAATCAAAAACCAATAATACAAATTCAGAATAATTTTATATTTAACTAAATACTTATCATTAAAAAAATTAGTCCAATAAAATTCCCTGAAAATAATATAATATTTTACATTAAAATTAAATATGTAAAAACATATAACTGAAATGCATATATATACATATAAACTATAAAATTTGAAATTAGAAATTAAAAACACTAACATATGCATGAATTAGTTTTTTATAATCATATATTATTTTAGAATCATTATATATAAAAAAATCAAAATAATAATTTTTTTGATTTATTTTGTATATAATAGAACAAAAAAGATCATCTTTTATCATTATAAAAATGTGTTTAAAACACTTTAAAAACTAATAATATAATATCAATATAACTATCATAAATTTATGAAATCATTATAAAAATTTAACTAATAGTATGAAATATGGTTAAAAAAAATTAGAAAACTGATTATATTTCATTCAATGAAGGAAAAATACAAAGTATGTAAAGGTGACACAAATTATTTATAGGTTATATAAATATAAGAATAAAAATATAAATATTTCATAATGGATAACCAAAGATTATAATGTTCTCAAAGGGGGAAAACAAAATTCAATAAGTATTTCTAGGGTAACTCATAAGGTATATAGGCTGCATAATGGTAACTGAAATTTTATATATGTAGCACAAGGGTATCAAAAACATTATATACATTGTGTAAAGTTAATAAAATGTAATATTTAAAGGTAGAGATTTTGAAAACCATTTATAATTATAAAAACCAAATTACCTAGGACACACAATTGTACATGCAAATCTATGTAAGTGTATCTAATGAAATAAAAATGTTTTTTTAAGGTTATAAATAGATTTATCTGATATTGACAATGTTAAAAATATATTTCCTAAAATAATAAAATGGTAATTAAAATGAAATATAAATATAAAAGAAATAATAAAGCATTACATAATAATAAAAATTAATTAAATAACTAAATTGTAAAATTAATAAAAAATTTAATGTCTAATTAAAGACTTAATGAATAGGAAAATAATTTCAATAATAAACAAAATATTCATGATAAATTAAAAATGAATAATATAGTGACATTATGGAATTAACACCCAATAATTATGAAATAATAAAAATATTGAGATGGATTTTTTGAATTCTAAAAACAAAATATAAATAACATATACATAATAAAGAATAAAAAAAGAAACATTCATTCTTAAATACTTATATCATGAGAAGCATTAAACCATTCTCAATTAACATTTTTAGTTTTATTGATATCCTGGTTAAATTTATCAAAAAGAGTTGATAATGTCTAAATATATCAAGAATACTACATATTTTCGTAATAATTGTGGGTATAAACTATGTATTTTAAGGATATACAGATAGTCCCTCAATTATTACTGAATTACCCCAGAATGATTCATTCTATAACTAAAGTTAACACATTATAAATTTCTGGTAAATATTTTTCTTTCCCCACGTCTGAAAGTCTATGTAGGAATAATATTAATGTTTCTTTATCTTAGATTATATAAAGATATCATTTATAATGTGCACCATAAATCTATTAACGTAATATCAAAAATCATAATTCATTAGATCAGTGAATATCTATATATAATATTTATCTCATAAAGAAATCTCTATGAATTTATATTGTCCATGAGTTTTACAATACGTTTTTTTAGTATAGGGTCTCTTTTGATAATTAATTTGTGATATTAAATTTTTTTGAATCTTATCTAAGTACCATGACCCAAAAAATCAAATAAAATGTTCAACAATATTAATATGATGAGACTTGTTATGGAATTTCATTTTTTAAAATTCATAATAATAAATTCTAAAAGGATGTTTTCTATCATTCTTCTTGAAAAGTATTACTGGTTCACCCCATGGTGAATCACTTGGTCAAATAAAACACATATCCATATTTCATGAAAGATTTTTTTGGAGTTCTTATAATTCCATGGGAGCCATTAAATAAGAAATCTTTGATATTTGTGTAGATCTATGTATGATTTAAATTAAAAACTCAACCTCACCTTATTGTGGTAGACAATATGTCAAAAAAATAAATACATTAGTATTCATTTATATGATTGGAATTTCTCCAACAGTGATTCACCCGAACTACTCGATCAAATAGTATATATTTATTGGGCATCAAGACCCATAAAATAGAATTTACTACTAAAATGAGTTTGTAATCATAAATTCTATTATATTTTATAATGTGTTGACTTATGATATAAAATGATAATTTATTATCCAAGAAATTAATATGATCTCTATATACGGGGAAGAAATCCATGCACAATATCCCGTAAAATTCTAATACTGTATGAAAAACTATATTTTCAATTTGTATCTTCTTACAATCCTAGATTATAAAAGATTTATATACAATGGATACAATAAATATACAACTATGTGTTTTTACTGGTAAATTAGTATCAAAAAAATTCATTTGTGAAACAATATTCTTAGACAACATGCATGATATGAATGAATGAGTAATATTAGAAAAAAATAACTCATTTAAAATATTTGAGTGGGGAGTGAGTGTGAATTTTACCACTTAATATCTTAATATTCATTAGTATTACTGATTATGTAGGATCCACACTATTCCTTTGGTCTAGGAGGATTGTCTAGACTATATTTCTTAACAAAACATGGAATAGGTAATTGATTGGATAATTCCAAAACCCCTTTCATTTAATTATTTATCATTGGGGTTCTACCCTACATGTGGCCTTGTTTTCCTATATTTCATTAAATATATAATTAATAAATTTTCCAAAATTATATTATTGGTGGATATTCTATAAATACAAGAAGCATTTCTCTTTCCTATTATAAATTGAAATGAGTTTTCCATCACACAATTTTATGTCGTATGGGGATATCACATTATTTAATCAATAAGATTTTTTCATGAATTTCCTTGAAAATCCATTTTCCTAGTCATGTATTTAGATATACACAAATGATAAAAATATCTATTGTCCATTTCTAACGTAAACTCAAATCAAATAATTTTTTCATAGAAACCAAAATCTCATATATTTAATTACATTCAGTAACATTGTTAAAATATAATATCAAATTGAATGAAATTTCTTCTAGGGTCAGTATTAATAAAATAGGCTTACATTTCCATTCTGGTGATGTTATCCTCATAATTTCCAACAGATTCATATTTTTTTTTCATCTCTAGTTATCCTTAATCATTTTTAATCTAAATTGTACAAGGAAAATAATTAGAAAAACATATTTTCTTGAAATCATGCTACTATATAGAGTACATTTTTTTAATTTTGAATCATATTCCTAATGAGGATAAATACATTTATGCCTCGCCTTTTTTGCAATAGATGAAAAAAATACATTCTTATGGAATGACAATTAGAGAATCAAAAACACCATTTCCATAATTTTGTTCCATTAATATGTAATTAGTAGATTGGGAGTCCCCCTAAAGTTTGTGAGAAATTATTAAAAATTATACATAATTATTAGTTTTTTCTTTCATGGGGTGTTCTGGAGAATAACATAGTTCTTATTTTTGTTCATTTAATATGATATTTGAGTGAGTATTAACACATAGTTTTGTACTACAACTCCCATCCAATATTTTATGGGGTAAACTCAACTAATTTATCTTCACCCTCATTGTTAACATGGATCCACAACAATAATTTCTAATTAATTACTAAATCTACAAGGGGATAGAATAAGTAATAAACGATAATATCAACATATAATTTTAGGGAATAACTTTTTTTTAATAAATCAACTTATGAATACATTACTCTAGGTTGTCTTACTCAAATATTATAATTCATACAATTCACTTTTGTTCAATCGTATGACTCATTAGGTTTGGTTCTCATATTATTATTTATCTAATACAAAAAATTAACTAAACCCTACTCTTATACTCAATAAATCAAATCATGGATATATTTAAAAAAATCATTCTACATTTATCAAAAAAATTATAAATAATCTCACAATCCTAGAATATAATGGATTAATATAATTAGATAGAGTCTCAATAATCATCTTATTTAAAATTATAGAATTGAACATATCAAATAAATTTCATTATGCACAAAATAATTATACAGAAAATAATATATATAATTAATTTTGGAAATATGAAAACAAAATAATAAATGAGATCAAATTATTATTAAGGAAAAAAATATTAATGAGTCCTAATAATCATGTTATTATCAATTAATAGGGGATAAATATCTGATTTATTATAATTTTAAATGATATTATTTTTAAATAAAACATTATTAATGTATACATAAATACAAAATGACAAAAACACATCATGAAATTAGAATTAAGAGACATGAGACAATATTCATGATCCATGGATAATATCATAGGCATGGGGGATAACATTGTGGGATATGAATTTTTCTTTGAAATCAATAAAAATTTGAAACAATTTATTTATATGAATGTACATGAATATGTTTTTTGATATAATAATTATTTCAATGCATAATGTCGTCAACATAATTATAATTACCACACAAAAATTTATAAAAAAAATAAATGAAAGTCATAAACACCATAATATCAGGAGACAAAAACATTACCAAATGTATTAAAGGGATTTAATAGCTTCATAAGTTTCAAAATTATAAATTATAGTAATTGGAATATTTTAAAAAGGTGGAAGAATATGTCTCTCATGTACGTGATGAAAGCAATTCTCAAACAAGAACCTTCGCACTTCATGTTGATGTTAAGTGATTATTCCTCTACGAACTGATTTTTATCTTTTTTTATGTTTTATGTTGACATATGGTGGTATTATTTATTTATGTATGTGGTCTGTGGGTATTGAAAAATAATAAATAATATTATGGATAACCTAAACATCATAGGGGCATTATATATAGAAAATGTAAAGGGACATATTTTAGGGAGATAATCCATCCAAGTATAATATTAACAGGACTCTTATTTAAAAAAATATAGATGATGTTGGTTTCTAAATCATCACTAATTTTAAATCCATCTAATAAATACATTACATATGAAAATTCAATTTTTTTTTAATATATTGTATTCATTAGGGAGAGAAAATTTGGTATTTTCCAGAAAATAAGTGTAGGATTGCACATGGTTGGAGAGGTAGTGAATAGAAAATGATTCCAATTAGAAGTGGTTATTTACATTATTTTCGTAAGAAAATAGGATCTTGATAGAATGTAAAAAATTAGGAAAGTACATTTAATACTAGAGTAATTATAATTTATTAAGGTGTAGTCAACTTCAATCCCATTTATTAATGGAATTATACAACCCTTGTCTAGTTAAGATTACACAACTTGAATTGGGTATTTTGGAATGCATAAATTCTCCACAATATTATAGAATGAAATAAAATTCTATTGAAGTTACTCCAATATACTATAAATGGAGAATAATTACATTATTAATGAATCTTGATTGATTCCAATTTAGATTCAATGAGTATAGATGTGTTTTGAATCACTTCCAATGACCAAAAAACTTATGAAAAGGATGAGAATAAATATTTACCCCTTTTGATGTTTATGGAAATATTGGAAATTCCATTGAAAGTTTAATTGTTATCAAAAAATAGGAGAATCCACCAAGTAATGATAATATTTGGATAGATGATAATTAGAATAAGAAATGTATGGTTATCTCTCTAGGTGAATGTGATCCTCCAGAGAATAATGGCTCAGGAAAATGGGTGAATAATCCATCAAATACCCTTGAAATAATGAATAAAAAAGGAGAGTCCTGGGATATTCATTTTGATGACAAGGAATGTGGACATGGTTAATCTATTCCATAAAAAAATCTATTCAATATAAATATGATATTGTTCATGGTGTGGGTGATAATAAAACAATGGAAATTAATGATGATGGTATTTTTCATGAAATATATCCTGAAATAAATTGCCTTGTTAATTACCTAGACGACCATTTTATCAATAATTATTCAGATAAGTATGGTGGAATTATGCGACATCATTTGGGAAAGATTAATAAAAATTCATATTCATATTATGGATGACCCATAAATATCATTCAATCACCATATACGATTTTTTTATTTCTAGTGGATTAGTTTACTAGGATACATTTGAAACTTGTGTGAATATCACCTAAGATAATATTTTTCAGGATCAAGAGTCCAAGTATGATGGAATCCATGTGAAGAAACCTTCATTTGTCGTCAATTTTTTCACTTCTATTGAAAATGTAGTAGTAAAGGGACTATAGTTTTGTAATAGTGAGAAACAAGTCTCCATGAAGAAAATTCCTCCTTTATAAACAATTATAATGGTCTTACACTAGATAACACAAATGTCCATGGTGCTTTTAAGATTTAGGGAAACCCAATGGTTGATTTAGTCAAAGGATAACACCCTACTACTAGTAGTTCTATAAACCTTAAAGATTAATAAACCTATATTAATATAGATTTTACAGTTATTAGATTCAACAATGCAAGGAACATCCACCTTAAAGGTCAAAATTAATATCAGTATACTTGAAGATCTATGAAATACAAGGATGGTACATCTGATTGTATTTTAACAATTAAATTTCTAAAGGGGGCTAATGGATTGTAAAAAAATTACTTCAATTCTCATGATAATAAAATTGAGCCTCAATAACACTATCAACATATTAATCAAGAAAAGAAAAATGTGAGTGATTTTTTCATAGGAATTTAGAATGAGATGGGATATCTAATGGCTTTCACATCCTAATAAATATCAAGGAATTATTTTTGTGAGAAATTTTAAAAATATTAATTGAATAAGGATATTAAAAGAGATTCCAAATTCCCCAACCCCTTTCAGTGGGTTATAAAATTCAACAAATCTTTAGAAATTATGAATGTGGATGTGAAGTTTTTTTGCCAATAGGAAAAAGATAAATCTAAACACATTTTCTGTTTCTATGAGAATATTTTCAATTATCCGACTATAATAATAGATTTTATAGAATATACTATTTGAAATAATTTCAAATTTGATGAAAATGTAGTACCTTTGTATTACTCTTTATTTTGATAACAAGGTTATAGTTTTTTGACTAAGTTTTTGAAGATCCATTGGGTCTAATGGCTTCACTAATCAATTATTTAAAACATTTTGTGGAGTCATTCAACATGAATTTTGTAGATTCATTTATCATTTCATTATGGGGGGATCTCTATTAAGGTATCAATGATCAATTACATTAACTCATTCTTGATGTGCATAATGAAAATGGTATATATATCATTAGTCCTCTATCTCTTTTTGATAAAATATTCAATCTAATTGGAAATATTATATCAAATAGGATTTCTACAATTTCATACATGATCATCTTATCGATTTAGTTTAGACTTATAAAAGGGATAACTATATAGTACTATTTCATCACCCCTTATGAATGAGTCAATATACTTATGAAAATCCCATCTGGAGGTAACATTACATTGAAACATAATGTATAATATTTTTATGATTTGATTTATTATGATTAAATATTAATGTCTTTCTGGATTTTGTTTTTATGAATCATTTATTGAATGTGTAAAAATACTTCTATTCTAATACCATATCTCAATTTTTATAATTTCATTTCCATTGGATTATTTGACACGCTTCAAAGGTGTCAGACAAGGTGATCATATGTCTACAATTATTTTTTCAATTTTTGATGACTACCTAAGTAGGATTATTTTCAACATTTGGAAAAATAAATATATAACAACTATCAAAGAATATGAAGGCTTAAATTCATCCGATCATTTATAAATTATAAAGATTTCATTATCATTATTCAATACAACAATATGAATATTAAAAAAAGGATGTTCATCATCACTGTGAAAAAGATTCAGGTAAGGAAAATAGTTGGATTAAGTATTTCTTATAATATGTAATGAATATATCTACCACTAGAAAAGTGGGAATTATAAATAATTAGGGAATTTGATAACGTTATTTCCATTTTAATTACATTAGTTTATGAATATTTTGGGGAAAACCATATGCATTCAATTTTAAAAACATTATATTTAAAATAGTAATTATATAGAATATTTGAAAGGAAAATATTTATCTACTGTAAGAAGGATATAGCGTTTTAATTATGTTATTGGATCAAATTTTTCATAATATTTAATGGTATACAAATTGCTGGCTTCGTTTTTTATGAGTATCATAAAGTTGATAAAAAAACTAGAGTGTGGGGATTATTTAAATAATGATTATAACTCTAAACTAGATGAAATTTTGTCAACCCATTATCATAGATGATTGGAAATCCTAAATCCCTATAATTTTTATTATATCTATGCATGATCATTTTGTGTAGAGACTCGTTAATGGGATTTCAGTGACTCTTCGATTTATGATATCCATATTTTTTAGTAGCCCTAAAATCTCAAAAATTTGAACTATATTTATTACTCTACATTACATACCTCCAAGGATTAATTTTTTATACCTATATAAACTTTCACACTAGTTGTTTAGCATGATTTAATTTCTCAATTTCTGACTTGAAAATTGGATAAGTAACCCCCTTGTTAGCCTTTTCAATTTCCCTAACCCATCCTTAGACTTTGCTGTTAAAAAGAAATATAAAATAGAGATCTCTTAGGAGATTAAAACTATTTAAATACAATATGTGGTTTATAATAATAATTTCATTGAATGATATGACATGATCAGTTGGGATAATGTTTCAAATGGAAGGCTCAACTCATTTCCACACAATATGGATTCTTCACATTGGTACTCAAACACATGGAATAGAAAAATGAATAAGATAGGGATCTCCCCATAAATATTTAATCACATATGGTGGATACAAAATTAAAAACACATAGTATATTTATTTCATCAAAATATTATCCAAACACCTTGATCAATGTGAATTATGTACTGTCACCACATGAAAGTATTGAACCCCATATTTCAAAGTTGTGGTACTACATTATAAATATGGAATAATTTGGAAAAAAAATTTGAGGTGAAGATTCCATGGAAATATACTATTTAAAATAACATAAAATCTAATATTAATACCCCTTTATCATATAATCTCACCAACCATCATCATGTTGCATGTGATGAACTCATTAATTTGATTTCCCTTACTCGAAATAAGTTAATTCAATAAAGTATTCCCTTCAACATATAGTTTGATGCCGTGCATATAAGTCGTGACCTTAAAAATTACATAATACTATGTTTTAGTCAATAAATTACAATATTTAAAATAGAGTATCTATTCATGAACAGAGTTTTTCAGAATTATGCTATAACATATACATAAAAATCATAAAATACAAAGTGGAAACTTCTAATTATTTTCCATTTTCTCCACCATACAAAACATTTAAAGATAATTCATTATTACTACTATGAAAACACCTCATATATATCAAATTAAACTCTTTTAATCCCTTAACAATAATTATTTTCATTGAAAAAAAAAATAAAATGTGATATGAGAATAAAAAACATAATAACGTATATAAAAAGAAGGAAACAATAAGTCTATTTATTAGAATTAAAATGAATGAAAACCCTTTTTTGAAAACCAAACATTTAACTCTAACAAGGAAATTTCTTTATTTAAACAATATATTCTATATTAGCTTTTTAAGAACAATTATTTCCCCGGATACTCATTAGAAAACATAGAAAATTCATGAAGGTACTTTGGGACATCATCACGTTGAACCCATACAAAACAATTACAGAATTTAATAACCATATGACCTACATCAAAAATAATTCTTCAAGGAATATATTTATTTCCCAGTGCATTATAGTGATTTCTAGGTGAAACCATATTTTACTCTATAATGTTCTCCCATAGTGCTATTTGGGTGCACTAAAAATTTATAATTTCCAAGAACCACAAACTGAAAATAAGACATTGAATAATTTAAAAAACTCTTTTAAACTCTTATGGAAATAAATTTTAGTTATTTAAAATTCATTTTATTTAAAAATAAATTTACATAAAATAATATAAATTTCATTTGGAAACCCATTTTTAATACCAAATTACCCAACAAATAAGGTTTTCATTTATGATAAAAAATATATATATCCAAGGAAGCCAAAAATAAAATAATGACCATAAGGGTGAAACATTCATTGTTGAGGTGTACATTAAGAATTGAAAATTACTTTTCTTATTAGTTTAAATGTAACACCTGAGACTTTTATAAGAAATATTTTGTTTTTATCATCAAAGGAATCGTTCACTACACAAAACACTATCTTGTCTTGCTTTACACACAAATACGACCATCCTCGATAGCTTGCATCGTACGCAATACCGAGTTTCACTAAACAATGATATGCTATTAAAATATTATTAAAACTAGCCGTTATGAATAGTAATAAACACTTTTTAAAATTTAATAAATTTTATTTTTCAAAATGGAATTCATTTTTGGATTCGGAATATCGAAATTAGCCTAGGGTAAAATTTTGGTATTTTTTTGGAAACTTTCAATTTTTGATGAATAGTGAAAACACTAGGTTGCTATTTAAAAACCAACTTTTTATTTAAATACATATTTATTTTATTTAAATTTATTTTAGGCCAAAATTGATACATAATACCTATATAAGTTCAATGTAATTAATTAGAGTAATTTTTTAATAATTTTAGATATATAAAAATTTTACTTAACTTTTCACCATCTATTACCCACCTCCTAGGAGAATTTATAAATTTACATAAAACATAATTTTACCACTTCTGTGAGTAGAATTTCAAAAATCTGAGAGACACAGTTGATGTCAGTAAGTAAAATATGGTTCAATGAGATTAAAATAATTTTTGGTGAATAGTAACTTTTTACTTTTTTTACCACAGTTAAAAGTAAATAGGGTAATTAAGGGTAAAAATGATATTATTATTACCCTAACACATGTCCTAATTCTATTGTATTAGTTTAATTCGACCAAAAACATCCTTAGGAATAAAATATGACCATTTAGGCCCACTTGGATTAGATTTGGACATTTATTATTAATTTATTTAAAGAAGGGTTAAAATAGTTAAAATCAAAGATTAATAAGTAAATCATTTTTAATATTGGGTGATAAATAAGATAAATTCCACTATAAATATTCATTAGAAAGATAAATTGATTTACTACATAGTGTTATTTTATTTTTAATTTTTAGACTTTAAATAATTTAATTTATTTAAGAAACAATGATGATGCAGTAATTATTTTATTAATAAAATATTGACATAATTGATGTTATAAATACCCAAATAAATGTAATTTGAGACTTTTTATGAATTCCAATAATTTTATATGTTTATATGGCATGTTAGTATTGATTTAATTTACTGTTTTTGAACTAATCATTCTGTTATAATTTTCACAAAAATCAATTAACAAATAGTATCAAAATTGACATAAAATAGTTTTAAAAAAACATATTATATTATTAATTGTTATTTTATTCCTAAAAATATAAGGTTCTGCCAAATGACTTAGATAAGGTTATCTATATTAATAATAAACAACTTGGGGTTCGTTTGGTTTGTCATAGTAAGTTTATTAACCTTAGAGTATAAGAAAACAAGAAGACATTGTTAAAGTAAAATTATTTAACTTAAAGTTAAATCTAAATTATAAATTTAAAATAGTGACCTAAACTTGTCTAAATTATATTTTATGAGAGGATTTCGACCCATCCCCACCTTATCTTCTATATAAATAAATTTGGAGCTATTTAAAATAGAATATGGCTATAATAAAATAATAATTTTAGTTTTTCCAATGGTGCCCCTCTCCTCCCTTATAAAAGAGAACATCCTCCCCCTCTTCCTCACACCACTTTGAGCCTTCAAGATCGGCCAACCTTGGCCAATTTCTCCTATCCACTTCCTTAGAAACATCCTAGAGGTATTGTTCTTCTTCAATGACCAATTTTAGTGCCCTAAAAGGAGGTCTCAAAGAGGCACTTCAAAGAAGAGGTGATGTATGTTACCGATTCTTTCAACTTTATTTTTTTCTTCCACTTCATATTATTTAGTTGTTTCATTATGAAGTAATAACATCAGTATCACTCATATAATGATATGTTATTATATGTATTAAACAACCCTATTTCACCATCTATCCATCCTACGGAAAACAAAATCATCGCGCGTGCGTACATACGGAATACTGTCTCCATGCCGTTGTGTAATCTATTTTCCACCACCATCATACTTGGATGGGTATAATAGTGTAAAGAATAACTATATATGATTATTTTAAAGTGATATTGTTTCTGAAATAGTATACATACACTCCAATAAAGTTCCACGATCATGGGAACAATATCATCGCTCGCGCGTACGTACGACCTACCGTCTCCACGATGTGATGTGACTCGTTCTATATGATTTTCATTGCATAATGATTACATAAATGAATTGAGTGAAAAAATATGATATATATTAAACTAATAAAATTCTGGAAATGAGGTATCTATAACCTAAAAAGAAGAATGATAATTTATTCGACAAAATAAGCATTAGAACAAAAAGTAATAAACACCTGAATAACAAGTAGCAATGAAATATTACTAATAATAAGTTATGAATATGACAATATATGATATCATAACAATGAGTATGATTCTGGAATAAGTCAATGAAATTATTTAAATCATTATACCGGAGGTTCGGACACATACGAAGCAAATTAGACCTAAGGTAAGGGAAATATCACAATCTCATTTTTATCCGAGATTGTTTATACTTTGGAATTTATTGGGGTGTATTTTATCATCCACATCCATGTTTCCTAAATATTTAAAATAATTTAAATACACCTATAATTATTTAAATCCAATTTTACCTTTAGGTGAGTTTTTAGTAAAAGATATGAAAGGAATCCCTTGTCGTTTTTCGTACGAGGTACTTTTTGACTTTTCCGAAAAAAGTACGAGAAGAATGTTTTTTTAACTTATACGACATGAATGGATTTTTAAAACATTATTTACAAGAATCTTACTTTACAGGTTTTCAAGTTTATTTTTAATCAACAACTTTTAGTTTAAACTTGTATGACATGTTAATAAAGGAAAAAAAAATTAAGTAGATAGGATATTTTCTTCAAGAATGGAGTTAAAGTGATTTATCATCTATGATAATATAGGGTTCTGTTTCTATCCCTATTATAAAATTTATTTGATTCTGTTGTGATGGAATTATTTTTATGAATTCCTTTATCTTATATGAATTGTTTTATGATGTCATGATGTTTAAGAATAACATTTTTATTACATGGGTTATGAAATGATGTATGATTTATGATTTTCTGTCACAGAAAATAATGGTATCATTATGAGATAGGTGGGACCTATATCTCCCTCCAATTCAATGGGTAAAGATTTTATATCTCATGATATAGACATGTCTGGAACGGAAGGTTAAACTGATTCAGTGAAACAGGACTGAAACAAGGAATGAACTCGGTTCAGAAATGAACTTTTTCCACTAAGATAGTATTGGCAATGAGTCTTGACTAATAAGAAATAATTCTATATGATTATGTGTGTATGACAAAATGTTTCATGTTTTAATTTATGATTATTGGGATAATATTTCACTACTATGATTTATCCCATGTTATGAAATTATGATCTCTTTTGCAGGTTAAGATTTACAAAATGTTATGTTCTTATGAATATGATGTGATTGATATTTCTTTTGTTTACCCTTACTGAGAATTTGAGCTCAGCCTTTTGTATGTTTTCTTTCCACAGGTTAGCAATAAGGTTATTAAGTAGGATATTCCAAAAGGGACTCTAGATATGATGAAATAAATGGGAGGCAATGTAGATGCTTTATGAACCAGTTTTTTATGTTTCCCAGTTTCTAAAGACATTATACCTATACGGTCCTTTAATCGTTGTGTTATATGTTGTAATAAGTATGCTTCAATTTTTATGTAATAATCATGTATGTAAAGTATGGGTCGTTATAGTTGGTATCAGAGGAAAGGTATAGTCAACCTTTGGAAACTAGGATGTGAAAGCCTTAGTAAGAACCCTAAGGATAATTCTAAGCATAGAACACAATATTAGTGTTTTAGAAATGGCCATGAATAACCTATGATAATACCTTAAGTGTGAAGTTTTATTCTTTATTGTGTGGTTTTCCTATTATAATTAGTGTTTCTCGCACTATTCTTCTTGGTTTCTGTCAATGGCTGGAACCCGAAGGAACCGTGTTAATGCGGAATGCGACGGGAAATGCAATGATTGTCCCCCTGAGAAACCAAACGTTATGGGAGCTGGAATGAAAATCTTGTAGCCAGGCTCACACAACTTTCTCAAGCTATGAATCATGAAGGACTTTCAAACGTGAAATGGAAGGAGAAACATTCTGTTGAATCCTTCATGAGACAACGTCCACCTTCGTTCAGCGGGTCTACTGATCCATTAGTTGTTGAACAATGGATCAGTACTACTGAAAAGATATTTTCAGTTCTTCAATGTTCTGATCTTGATAAAGTCATCTTAGCAGTGTATCGATTGGAAGGTGATGCTGATAAATGGTGGAATATTATCAAGAATACGAGGCCAAGAGATGAAATTGAGTCCATGGAATGGGATGAGTTCACGAAATTATTTTTCAATAAGTACTTACCTCGTATTCTCCGAACAAAGATGGAGAAGGTGTTTCTTGAACTAAAGGAAAAGGATGATGAATCTATTTGTACCTACGAAAAAAAATTTACATGACTTTCAAGGTACACATCTGGTATTATTATCCAACCTTAGAGTAAGATCGATCAATTCATTAGTGGCATAAAACAAAGTCTTCGAAGGGCGTTAGCCATAAGGGACTTCAATATCTACGAGTAAATCCTTTGATGTGCTCTCAAAGATGAGATGGAGATTGGAGTAACCCATCAGTCATATGGGTTTGATAAGAAGAGAAAAATGGAATTCAAATGAAAATCTAAAGAGCACACTGAAAAGAATATGATTTTTCCCTTATGCTCAAAGTGCGGAAAGAAACATAGAGGGACTTGTCTTTAATGGACAAGTAAATGTTTCAAATGTGGAAAGGAAGGTCATCCGTCATTTGAATGCCGCAATGATGGGAAGAAGATGTCTAGTGATGCGAATAATGAAAATGATACACAGAGTGCACCTCATACACTTCAATGTTACAAGTGAAAGGAAATGGGGAATTATTCCAGTCAATTCCTTAATCCAGGGGTTGTTGATGATGATCGACATCAACAAACTCTTAAGGCTAAAGACAAAGGAAAGTCACATGCAATTTCTATCAGCGATGTGGAGTACGATAACGAAGTGGTGAAAGGTACACTTACCATCCACACTAATGTATAAAATGATTTATTTGATTCTGGATCCACCCACTCCTTTATTTCAGAAGAATTTTCTAATGATATCACCATATTACCTCAACAATTAGATGTTGAGTTAGCTATGAAAACCCCTAATGGCACAACAGTTGCATCAAAAGTTTATAATTATTCTATGATTGAAGTTTGTGGGAAAGTGCTTCCTACAAATCTTGTGATCCTTCCTATAGTGGAATTTGATGTGATTCATGGCATGTATTGGCTTTCTCTTTATGAAGATCATTTCTATTTCAAAAGAAGGGAAGTCACATTTCATATTCCAGATCAATCTTTGATCATCTATCGATTCAAGGATGAACGTAACCTTCCAGTGGAAATTTCTTCCATCTTATGGGTCTTGATTCCACTAAATGAAGGTTATTTATCTCAAATGGTTGGTGAGAAACTAAAGATTAGTAATATTCCCATTGTACGAGAGTTTGACAATATCTTTCTAGGGGAATTACTGGGTCTTCCAACAAATCGTGAAGTTGAGTTTTCAATAGAACTCGTACTAGGTGCTTTTCTTATTTCAAAGACACCTTATAGAATGGCTCCAATTGAGTTGCAGGAATTGAAGAAGCAACTCCAAGAGAATCTTGATAAGGGATTCATATGCCCTAGTGCGTCACCTTGGGAGCACATATCTCTTTGTTAAGAAGAAAGATGGATCAATGGGACTCTGCATTGATTATCAAGAACTTAACAAGATCACAATCAAGAACAAATATCCTCTCCCTCGCATTGATGACTTATTTGACCAACTACGCAGATCTCCATACTCTTCCAAGATTGATATTCATTAAAGGGTATCATCAATTAAGGGTCAAAATAGAGGATATTCCAAATACGGCTTTCCGTATAAGGTATGGACACTATGAATTTATAGTGATGCCATTTGGTCTTACTAATGCCCCTGCTATCTTCGTGGATCTAATGAATAGAGTCTTTAGAGACTATCATGATCAGTTTGTTGTAGTCTTTATTGAAGATATTCTTGTCTATTTAAAGGGTAAGGAAGAACATGAAGATCACTTGAGAATTATATTGAAGACCCTGTGAAAGTAGAAGCTTTATGCCAAATTTACCAAGTGTGAATTTTGGCTTCAAAAAGTTTCATTTTTGGGTCACATAATCTCAAAAGAGGGGATATTTGTGGATCGAGCAAAAACAGAGGTTATTGAAAGATGGTAGAGACCAACAACAGTAACTGAGATACGATGTTTTCTTGTTTTGGCTGGATATTATCGATGTTTTGTGAAAGATTTCTCATGATTATCTAATCCACTCACTAGGTTGACTCGGAAAGGAGTTATGTTTGTTTGGACGGAGGAATGTGAAGATAATTTCAAGGAGTTGAAAAGAAGGTTATCCAGTGCACCTGTGCTCACACTACCATGTAGTGGAGAATGGTTTGTGATCTACCGTGATGCATCCAAGAAGGTATTGGGGTGTGTTCTTATGAAAAATGATATGGTGATAGCTTATGCCTCACGACAGTTGAAAATCCATGAGCAAAATTACCTAACTCATGATTTGGAGTTAGCTGCGGTAATCATTGCATTTATGATTTGGAGGCATTATCTTTATTGGGAAAGGTGTCACATTTATACAGATCATAAATGTTTAAAGTATATTTTCACACAAAAGGAGAGGAATATGCGCCAAAGAAGATGGTTGGAGCTGATTAAGGATTATGACTGCTCAATTCATTAACACCTAGGAAAGAAAACAAGGTGTCAGATGCATTAAGTCGACAATACCATGCCAGTTTATCCATGATAAGGATCACAAAGAACCAAAATTTCTGGATTTACAAAGGATGGATCTTGGAATTATAATGAAAGGTGAAAATCTTATCTTTCTGAAATGAATGTTCAACCATCTATACATGTTAAGATTAAAGAGGTTCAGAAAGAAGATGTAGAGTTACAAAAGAAGGTGAGAAATGTTCCTGAATTCAACCTTTATTGTGATGGGATAATAAAGTTCAGGAATCGGGTTTGTGCTCCTCCCATCCCCGAATTAAAGAAGGAGCTGCTGGATGAGGCTCATTGTTCTTCATTCTCTATTCATCCTGGAAGCACGAAGATATATAGGGACAAGAAAGAGTACTTCTGGTGGGATGGAATGAAAAGAGATGTTGCTGAATATGTCTCTCAATGCTTGGATTGTCAGTAAGTTAAAGCTGAGAGACAGAAGTATAAGGTGATGTTACAACCATTACACATACCCAAATGTAAATGGGAAAACAATACTATGGACTTTATCATAGGACTTCCTAAAACATCCAAAGGAAATAATTCTATCTGGGTCATAGTTGATCGTCTTACAATGTATGCACACTTCATTGCTATTAGAGAGGATTTCCCTTTTGATCAGCATGCCAGGATATATGTAAATGAAGTGGTAATATTTCATAGAGTACCACTTTCTATTATATCTGATCGGGATCCGAGGATTACCTCAATGTTCTGGAGAAGTCTTCAGCATACTCTGGATACAGTGTTGAGTTTCAGCAATGCTTATCATCCTCAGACAGATGGTCAGTCTGAGAGGACGATTCAAACTCTTGATATATGTTGAGAGCTTGCTCTATGGATTTAAAAGGTGGTTGGGATCAACACCAACCTTTGGTGGAATTTTCTTATAATAATAGCTTTCACTCCAGTATTCAGATGGATCTTTATGAAGCTATGTATGGAATGAAATTAAGGACTCCAACTTGCTGGGATGAAGTTGGGGAAAGAAATCTATTAGGACCTGATCTTGATGATGAGATGGAAGAAAAGGTCTGACCTATTCAACAACACATAGGAGAAGCATAGAGTTGACAAAAAAGTTATGCCGACAACCGAATATAATACTTAGAGTTTGAAGTGGGTGATAAAGTGTTCTTACGAATACCTCCTTGGAAGAGAGTAATGAGATTTGGAAAGAAGGGAATGATGGGCCTTAGGTATATCGGTCCTTTCGAAATACTGGATCGTGTTGGGAAGGTAGCTTACCGATTGGCGCTTCCACCGAATCTCTCTCAAGTTCACGATGTGATCCATGTATCTATCCTGAGAATGTACATACCTGATCCTGCACATGTACTCAGCTCAGAAGTTATACCGCTGGAACAAGATCATTCTTATAAAGAATAGCCGATAGAGATTCTCGATCGTAGTGAAAAAGTCCTACAGAACAAGACCACACGGTTGGTGATAGTTTTATCGAGGAACCACCAATTAGAAGAAGCTAAATGGGAGATTGAGGATATTATGAGGGAGAGGTATCCTCATCTGTTTGTTACAAGTGACGAATTTCGAGGGAAAAATTCATTTGAAGGGGGGTAGAATGTAACACCCGAGACTTTTGTAAGAAATATTTTGTTTTTATCATCAAAGGAATCTTTCTCTACACACAACACTAGCTTGGCTTTCTTTACACGCAAACGTGTCCTTCCTCAATATCTTGCGTCGTACACAATACCGAGTTTCACTAAACAACGATATGCTATTAAAATATTATTAAAACTAGCCGTTATGAATAGTAATAACCACTTTTTGAAATTTTATAAATATTATTTTTCAAAATGGACTTTATTTTTTGATTCAGAATATCGAAATTTTCCTATGGTGAAATTTTTGTAATTTTCTGAACTTTCAATTTTTGATGAATAGTGAAAACACTGGGTTATTATTTAAAAACAGACTTTTTATTTAAATAATTATTTATTTTATTTAAATGTATTTTATGTCAAAATTGATAAATAATACTTATATAAGTTCAATGTAACTCATTGGATGAATTTTATAATAATTTTAGATATATAAAAATTTTATTGAACTTTTCACCGTCTTTTACCCACCTCCTAGGAGAATTTTCAAATTTACATAAAACATAATTTTACCTCTTCTGTGAGTGGAATTTCAAAAATTCGAGAGACATAGTTGATGTCAGTAAGTAAAATGTTGTTCAATGTGATGAAAATAATTTATGGTGAATAGTAACTTTTTACTTTTTTTACCATGGTAAAAAATAAATAGGGTAATTAAGGTTAAAAATGATATTATCATAACCCTAACACATGTACTAATTCTATTTGATAAGTTTAATTCGACCATACACAACCTTAGGAATAACATATGACCATTTAGGACCACTTGGATTAGATTAGAACATTTATTATTAATTTATTTAAAGAAGGGTTAAAATAGTTAAAATCAATGTTTAATAAGTAAATAATTTTTAATATAGGGTTATACATAAGATATATTCGACTGAAAATATTCAATTGAAAGCTAAAAATATATCCTACATAATTATATTTTATTTGAAATTTTTAGACCTTAAATAATTGAATTTATTTATGAAACAATGATGATGCAGTAATTATTTTATTAATGAAATATTGACATAATTAATGTTATAAATACCCAAATAAATGTAATTTGAGACTTTTTATGAATTTAAATAATTCTATATGTTAATATGAAATGTTATTATCGATTTAATGGACTTTTTTCTAACTAATAATTCTGTTATGATTTTCAAAAAAATCAATTACCAAATAGTATCTAAATTGACATAAAATAATTTTTAAAACAAATACTATATTATTAATTTTTTTTATTCATGAAAATATAAGGTTCGGCCAAAGGACATAGATAAGGTTATATATATTAATAATAACCAACTTGGGGTTCATTTGGCTTGTTATATTAAGTTTATTAACCTTATAGTGTAAGACAACAAGATGACACAGAAAAAGTAAAATTATTTAACTTAAAGATAAATCTAAATGATAAGGTTAAAATAGGAACCTAAACTTGTCTAAATTCTATTGGATGAGAGGATTTCGACCCATCCCCACCTTAGCTTCGAAATAAATCAATTTGGAGCTATGTAAAACAGAATATGACTTTATAATAAAATAATATTTTTAGTTTTTCCAAAGGTGCCCCTCTCCTCCCTTATAAAAGGGAACCTCCTCCCCCTCTTCCTCACACCACATTGATCCTTCATGCTCGGAAAACCCATACCAATTTATCCTCTACACTTCTCTAGAAACATCCTATAGGTCCTAGTATTATTCAAAGTTCAATTTTAGTGCCCTAAAATGAGGTCTAAAAGAGGCACTTCAAAGAAGAGGTAATGTCTGTTACCGATTCGTTCAACATTATTTCTTCTTCCACTTCTTCTTATTTAGTTGTTTAATTATAATGTAATAACATCAGTATCACTCATATACTGATATGTTATTATATGTTTGAAAAAATCATATTTCACCATCTATCCATCTTAAGGAAAAAGAAATCACCGCGCATGCGTACGTACGGAATACCGTCTCCACGCCGTGGTGTAATGTATTTTCCACCACCACCTTATTTGGATGGGGATAATGGTTTAAAGAATATCTATATATGATTATTGTAAAGTTATATTATTTCTGAAATTGTATACATACACTCCAATACAATTCCACGATCATGGGAACGATATCATCGCTCGTGCTTACGTATGACCTACCGTCTCCACGATGTGATGTGTCACGACCCGTCCTCGGGGCCCGTGTCGTGACTACCCCAAGCACGCCTTCCATAGGCCAGGGGCTGGTGACTAGCACCACGGCGTAAATCTCGATAAATAGGGAAGGCATTGCCTTTGTAAAGTAAACAACCATCACAGAGTAAGCAAGCGGAGAGAGTAAACACTAAGTAAAAACTGTAACAAGCTGTGCTGAAAGAAAAAGGGGCCTGAAATACAAGCCCAACTGTAATGTACAACTGAAAGGGAAAAATAGAAACTGAAAAGAAAATCCGCAGTGTCGAGCCATCCTCTGGAAGTCCCACCTGAAGGGAGAGCATAGATAGCCTCCACAGCTCCTCGGTCCAGCCGTCAGCTCCGAGTACGTCCCGCCCAGTGGTCCACCTCCAGGTACTGTCCTGCTCTGGAAGCCTCCACCACGATCAACGTTGTCCGTCATCTGCAACCAACACAACGAAGTGCGGGCATTGCCCATGCAGGGGTGAGTATAAGCTACTCAGTAGGGACCCCAAGACCCCTGAAGGTCTCCCGAAATCCACAATGGATAAACCACAAAGGAAAGATACAACCACGAAGTAACAACCGACGCTGCTTAGGTATATGCCCATACATATACCTAAGTCATCAATTCTTGTTCGACTCCAAAATCTGAGCCGAAGCACAACCCAATCCACACAGGAAAGAAAAACGTATACTCACACAAAATATCACAACACAATCCACGAAGCAGAGCAAAAGTAATCCACATAGGATAGCTCAACACAATCCACAAAGGAAAGTAAACAGTAAACCCACCCAAGATAGTTCAACACAATCCACAAAGGAGAGTAAACAGTAAATCCACACAGGATAGTTCAACACAATTTACAAAGGAGAGTAAATAGTAAATCCATACAGGATTGTTCAACACAATCCACAAAGGAGAGTAAACAGGATTCAGCTCACACAGGTATACTTCGTCAAAAAGGTGAAAGGGATGATCAGATAAAGATATTGAATCATCTAAGCTCGGACCCACTGAGGATGCAAGACCAGCTATCTTAACTGAATCATCTAAGCTGGGACCCACATAGGATATAAGACCAGCACAGCTAGGACCCACATAGGATAAAAGACCAGCACAGCTGGGACCGACATAGGATATAAGACCAGCACTCTTCATTGATTCATCTATGCTGGGACCCACATAGGATACAAGACCAACACTGAATCATGTAAGCTGGGACCCACATAGGATACAAGACCAGCATAGCTGGGACCCACATAGGATACAAGACCAGCACTCTTCATTGATTCATCTATGCTGGGACCCATATAGGATACAAGACCAGCACTGAATCATCTAAGCTGGGACCCACATAGGATACAAGACCAGCACAGAATCATGTAAGTTAGGACCCACATAGGATACAAGACCAACACAGCTGGGACCGACATAAGATATAAGACCATAACTCTTCATTGATTCATCAATACTGGGACCCACATAGGATACAAGACCAGCACTGAATCATCTAAGCTGGGACCCACATAGGATACAATACCAGCACTACGGTTCCACACACAGTAAGATCATTCGGGAGGGTCCGCTCCACGAGCCGAGAGGCTGAATCATCAACTGACACAAAGTCCAGAGTTGATGTATCCAAAAGTTCCGTATTGTCAACAGGAACTCAACGTCGCAGACGGCGCGTCAATCGGACGCCCGGTCTGAGAGTTATTGGCTTTTTCGTCCCAGGGGCCCGGTTGCTTTTTAAGGAAAAACCAACCCGACCGTACACCACCTGCGTCCAACCCTTGGGCGGAGTATGTCAAAAGATCCACCTTACTTAGAAGAAAACAAAAAAGTCGACGACACGTCAATTGGACGGCCGAAGCTCATGATATGAGTGTTTCCGCTCCGAGGGCCCGGTTGGTTTCGTGTATGAACAAACCCGGCCGAACCCAAACTATTCCAAAACCTTGAGTGCAGTATACCGAAACGACCGTCTCATTCCAAGGACCGTGTCTCAACTGATGGTGCGTTGATCGGAGGCCCATAGCTCATGTTACGGGAAAAAGACCGACAAACAGTCCGAAGACGGGGGGTCTGGGCCCGGGCCGACCCGGCCCGACCCCCCTGGGTTGGCCTCCCCGGGTCAACCCGACCCGGTCTGACCCTGATGGACCAGGTCCGGTCCGGCTAGGGCGCGGCCCGGCCCGGCCGTCCGGCCCGGCTCGGCTCGGCCGAGCGGCCGAGCAACGCGGGGGGCACGCTGCCCCCGCGTGACAACTATGCGGCCCCCTTGGGGGGCCGCCCTGGTCAACGGACGCGGCAAAGCCGCGTACTGTGTGCGCAGGACCCGCGCGGTCGCGGGTCCGCTGGCGCCTTTGCCGCCGCCGCGGCTTTAGCCGCGTTGGCTCCCTCAGGCCGCCGGAACCGCCGCTGCGGCGGCCCTCGCCGCAGGTGGCTTCCGCGGGCCACCAGAGTTGCTACGGTGGTCCGATTCTGTTCTCGTCTGCGCCGCTGCTCCTCCCGGGTCCTGTACTTCACTGAGGAAACATCAAATCGCCCTTTCAGCACGTTTTGTCGTCACCCGCCAAATCTGCACAACAACAAAGAACTGGGGAGGGTTGTCGGGCCGTGTTCGTTTGGCCCGCACCCTCCGCGTTAGGCGATAACAATCGGGAAGAATAATCAACACATAGAAAACATAAAAAATAACAATTTTAATAAATTAAAATTGTTCTTATGAAACCAGGTTCTTTATTTTAAAAGAAACATTCACGTGAATATAAATTTTTTCACAACAAACCCCTACCTCGTCAAGTCGTCACATGTGCGTTCTTCGCGGAATTGACCATCGCGGAACAAGTGGAGTGTCGCATCGCGGAAGGGTGTCGCATCATCGCGGAAGAGAGTCGCGTCGACGATCTCTAACGATCAAGAAACAACAGATTTAATTAATAATAATTAAATATGTGATGTTGTTAAATCCCACAAAGAGATTTAAAAGAAGCGCAACCCCCTACCTTATCGTCGTCGATAGAAGGTTGTCGCGAGGATGGATTGTCTCAGATGAACGTCGCGGAAGAAGAACCGTCGACATCGCGGTACTTGACGTCGCATCGTCGAACTCCTAGGGCTCGGCGTTCTTCATCTCCCTTCGTCAAAGGCCGGCGTTCTTCGCGTTCTTCGCGTTCTTCGCGAAGAAGGATGAAGAACTTGAGGTTTGTCAAATCCTCTCAATGAATAACACTTAAGGAGAAAAAGCGTTGGTCTTATTTTATTAACATGCCAAGAAAAAAAATAAGACATGTAATGAGCCATTAATTCATAGAATTAATTCAACGAATAAAACCACCCAATTAATTGGTGCGTTAAGAATTTAAGAAAATGCGTCAGTTGACTTTCATAATGACGGGTTTTAACAGGGGCGTTACTTAGAGGAAAAGAAATGGTGGGGCTCATGCGGGCCCCACCTCACAAATATCCTACCCACATGGTAGGATATTTTTGGATAGCACCCTATCCGCATCAACTCAGCTTAAGCAGCTTTAAGTGGCTTTCAAGTGGCTTTATGTGAAATAAAAATAAAGGTGTCACACACTTTATTTTATTTCTTAACTTAAACCCAAAAATTTAAAAGCCACACCTGAGCAAACACACCTCCGGAAGAGGCGTTCCTAAGAAAATACCGGCACTGCGATTCTATCGGTGACCTCAAAATTCGATTCTGAGCAACGATTTCAAAGTTAGAAAAACTCGCTTGTCCGTTCACTGAACGTACCCGACCCAAACTTCGGAAAATGATTCCGGGCACACCGGGCCTCAGAATCAGGTGCCGTCAGAAACTGCATTCTTGTAAAAATCAAAAGAAAATTAAGAAAGAAAATTTCCTTGAAATTTATGGGTCTTTACATTACTACAACCGCAGGACTTTACGTCCCCGTAAAGCTTCACCACAAACTTAGGGATACAAAGGCGGGTACTAAGCATGCATCTGAGCCTCTTGCTCCCAAGTGCTCTCCTAGAGGTTCCCGTGCTTCCATCTGATGTGCACTATAGGAATCGATCATCCACGTAGGACCCGCTCCTATCAATCCTCGATCTCCACCGAGACCTCCGCAAAAGTTTCCCCATCATCAACGTCCACCTCCCAATGGTCAATGACGTGTGTCGGGTCGTGCACGTATCTCCCCAGCTGAGATATGTGGAAGATGTCGTGCACCCAGTGCAACTGAGGAGATAGAGCCAGGCGATAAGCCTCCTTGCCAATCCTACTGAGGACTTGGAATGGTCCGATGAAGCATGGAGATGACTTGACGCCTCGGACAAATCTCTGTAATCCACGTCGAGGTGAGACATGCCAGAAGACGTGGTCGTCATCCTCGAACTATAGTGGCCTCCACCTTCTGTCAGCACAAGACTTTTGTCGGCTCTGAGCTATACTCATCCGCTCCTGGATGACCTGGACCTTCTCTGATCCCACAAGATCTACTAAGATTTCTTCTTTGCCGATAATAGAAATCTGGTCTCATCTTCTGGATGAACCAATTCCTTTGCCAAATATAGTCAATCCCGACATGGATGTTACTAATCCACACTAAAGATGATGTTGTAAGGCCTCAAATCTACTACCAAGAGATCCAACCGTTACTCTCACCTCCAAGGGTTGAGTCACACTGTCAGCATCAGTGTGTGGTAACTGGGTCTCCTCCAGTAGATGTCTCACAAGTGAGGGTCAAGTCAACAGTCTAAACTGGAACCTCTTAGTTACAACACAAAAGAGGACAGGAATGAAAACATCACAAAGGTAAGCGTCTTTTACTATTGCAGCTCATAATACAAAGACACCACACAACAACAACAAGGAACTAGAAGTACAAAAGACGTATCCACTAGTTCTGATCTTGTCCATCTGCTCTCAGAGATCCATGATCGAAGGCCTCAGCTTCCTGAAGCTGAGCTCTCGCATGTCCACCAACTCCCTGCGGTCGGGGTGGACCTCCTGGTGATGGTGGTGGCAACACCTCGAAGTGTCGTCCGCCATCTTCTCCTCGGCCAGCTCCTCTGCCTCGTCCGCCTGCACCCTGTGGACCACCGTGGCCGAACCTCTGTCTGGGAGGTCCCTCTACCACCTTCTGCTCATCTGTAAGACGAGTCGGGCAGTCTCGAGCCATGTGACCTCGCCCGCTGCATGCGTAGCAATGCTTTCCCCTTGTGTAGATGGCTCTCCTTCGGGTGCTCCGCACAACCGAATCTTCATCCTGAGACTTCCCATCTGATGGTCTGGCCCATTTGGTCCTCTACATCACCTGTCTACTGCCAGCTGCAGAAGACCCTCCTACGGGCAATCCTACGGAGGGCCCTGTCACTGGAGCCTACTCGGCGAGAAAACTCTCCACTAGAAGGGCTCTCTCCAACACCTCTGCCTGTGTCGGAATGTTGAGGGAGATCATCGAAGCCCTGATCTCGTGCCTCAGTCCCTGCTCTAAGGTCCGGGCCCGGAAGAACGGGTCTCGTACCATATCTGTGGAGTAGCGCGAGAGATCAATAAATCTCGCCGAGTATTGGGCCACTGTCATGCTGCCCTGCCGTAGCTGTAGCAGCTCTTGGATGCGCACCGCACGGAGGGTGGCTGGGACGAACTCGGAGCGGAAGATGTTCTCAAAGTCCATCCAGAGGAGAGATGTCTCGTCGTAAAAATAGAGAATCAAGCTCCACCATCTACCTGCTGACGCGTGCTGGAGGCTCGTTGCGAGGATCACCATGAGGTCTGCTGGTGTCCTCACTAATCTGAAAACCCGTACAACTGCCTCCAGCCAGTCCTCGGCGGCCTGAGGGTCCGTCTCCCCGGAACTTGGGCGGTCGATGGCACTGGAACTCAGGCAGTGCACTATGGAGACGTGCATCGTCAGCGGCTGGGGCTGGTATCATCGGTGGCTCGGTGGGTAAAGGTACCATCGGTGCCTCTGCTAACGAGGAGCCCTGCACCGAGGCCTCATCGCTCGGTGGGCTGTCATCACGCTCCACTCTCGGAACCCTAGTTGGCTACCATCATGGGGCCATCCTGAAAAGAAACAGGTGTGCCACGGTCAGAACTGTATACCTGGTGAGCTGACACATGTAATCACAAAGAAAACTTGAACACACATGCAATTAATGTTTTTGTGCATTATGTCAGAAATCAGAAGTCGGGGTCCTAGTGTAAGGATACGTCGGCTGCCGCACCAACACTGGACTCCATAGACTGATAACCACACCCAATACATTGAACACTATTGCTTCACATAGAAGAAATATCAGAGTCAGCAGTAGAATGAAACTCCTCTGATACCAGTTTGTCCCGACCCGTCCTCGGGGCCCGTGTCGTGACTACCCCAAGCCCGCCTTCCATAGGCCAGGGGCTGGCGACTAGCACCAAGGCGTAAATCCCGATAAACAGGGAAGGCATTGCCTTTGTAATGTAAACAACCATCACAGAGTAAGCATGAGGAGAGAGTAAACACTAAGTAAAAACTGTAACAAGATGTTCTGAAAGAAAAAGCGGTCAGAAATACTAGCCCAACTGTAAAGTACAACTGAAAGGAAAAAACTACAACTGAACAAAAAAGTCACAGCGTCGAGACGTCCTCAAGAAGTCCCACCTGAAGGGAGAGCACAGATAGCCTCCATAGCTCCTCGGTCCAGCCGTCCGCACTGAGTACGTCCCGCCCAGTGGTTTACCTCCAGGTACCGTCCTGCTCCGCAAGCCTCTACCACGATCAGCGCTGTCCGTCGTCTGCAACCAACACAACGAAGTGCGAGCATAGCCCGTGCAGGGGTGAGTATAAGCTACTCAGTAGGGACCCCGAGACCCCCAAAGGTCTCCCGAAATCCACAAAGGATAAACCAAAATGGAAAGATACAATCAAGAAGTAACAACCGACAATGCTTAGGTATATGCCCATACATATACCTAAGTCATCAATTCCCGTTCTGCTCCAACATCCGAGCCCAATCACAACCTAATCCACACAGGAAATCAAAACGTATACTCACACAGAATAGCACAACACAATCCACGAAGCAGAGAAAAAGTAATCCACATGGGATAGCTCAACACAATCCACAAAGGAAAGTAAACAATAAACCCACCCAGGATAGTTCAACACAATCCACAAAGGAGAGTAAACAGTAAATCCACACAGCATAGTTCAACACAATCCACAAAGGAGAGTAAATAGTAAATCCACATAGGATAGTTCAACACAATCCACAAAGGAGAGTAAAGAGGATTCAGCTCACACAGGTATACTTCGTTGAAAAGGTGAAAGAGATGATCAGATAATGAAACTGAATCATCTAAGTTGGGACCCACTGAGGATGCACGACCAGCTGTCTTCACTGAATCATCTAAGCTGGGACCCACATTGGATACAAGACCAGCAGAGCTGGGACCCACATAGGATACAAGACCAGCACATCTGGGACCCACATAGGATACAAGACCAGCACTCTTCATTGATTCATTTATGATGGGTCCCACATAGGATACAAGACCAGCACTGAATCATCTATGCTGGGACCCACATAGGATACAAGACCAGCACAGCTGGGACCCACATAGAATACAAGACCAGCACTCTTCATTGATTCATCTATGCTGGGACCCACATAGGATACAAGACCAGCACTGAATCATCTAAGCTGGGACCCACATAGGATACAAGACCAGCACATGATCATCTAAGCTGGGACCCACATAGGATAGAAGACCATCACAGTTGGGACCCACATAGGATACAAGACCATCACTTTTCATTGATTCATCTATGCTGGGACCCACATAGGATACAAGACCAGCACCGAATCATCTAAGCTGGGACCCACATAGGATACAAGACCAGCACAGCTGGGACCCACATAGGATACAAGACCAGCACACTTCATTGATTCATCTATGCTGGGACCCACATAGGATACAAGACCAGCACTGAATCATCTAAGCTGGGACCCACATAGGATACAAGACCAGCACTAAGGTTCCAGCAAACAACAAGCTCATTCGGGAGGGTCCGCTCCATGAGCCGAGAGGCTGATTCATCAACTGAAACAAAGTCCAGATTTGAAGTATCGAAATGTTCTGTATCGTCAACAGGAACTCAACGTCGCAAATGACGCGTCAATCGGATGCCCGGTCTGAGAGTTATTGGTTTTTTCTTCCCAGGGGCCCGGTTGGTTTTTAAGGCAAAACCAACTTGACCGTACTCCACCTACATCCAAACCTCGAGCGGAGTATACCAAAAGATACTTCCCACTTAGAGGAAAACAACAACGTCGATGGCACGTCAATCGGACGTCCGAAGCTCAAGATATGAGAGTTTCTGCTCCGAGGGCCCGGTTGGTTTCGTGTACGAACCAACCCGACTAAACCCAAAGTATTTCGAAACCTTGAGTGCAGTATACTGAAATGACCGTCTCGTTCCAAGGACCATGTCGCAACTGAAGGTGCGTTGATCAGAGGCCCGTAGCACAAGTTATGGGAAAAATACAGAAAACGGTCCGAAGACGGGGGGTCTGGGCCCGGGCCGACCAGGCCCGACCCCCCTGGGTCGGCCGCACCGGGTCGACCCAATCCGGGTCGACCTGACCCGGTTCGACCTGGCTGGACCCGGTCCGGTCCGGCCAGGGTGCGGCCCGGCTCGGCCGAGCGGTCGAGCATCGAGGGGGGCACGCTGCCCCCGCGTGACAAGTCTGCGGCCCCCGCGGGGGGCCGCCCTGGTCAACGGATGTGGCAAAGCCGCGTCCTGTGTCCGCTGGACCCGCATGGCCGCGGGTCCGCTGGCGCTGCTGCCGCCGCAGCGGCTTCAGCCGCGGCGGCTCCCTCCTGCCGTCGGCGCCGTCTCGGCGGCGACCTGCACCGCCGGTGGCTTCCGCGGGCCACCGGAGTCGCTCCGGTGGCCCAATTATGTTCCCGTCTGCGCCGCTGCTCCTCCTGGGTCCCGTTATTCACTGTGGAAACATCAAATTGCCCTTACGGCACGTTTTTTCGTCACCCTCCAAATCCGCACAACATTGAAGAACTGCGGAGGGTTGTCGTGCCGTGTTCGTTTGGCCCACACCCTCCGCGTTAGGCGATAACAATTAGGAAGAATAATCAACACATAGAAAACCTAACAAATAACAATTTTAATAAATTAAAATTGTTCTTATGAAACTAGGTTCGTTATTTTAAAAGAAACAATCACAGGAATATAAATTGTTTCACAACAAACCCCTACCTTGTCAAGTCATCGCACACGCGTTCTTCGCGGAATTGACCGTCGCGGAACAAGTGGAGCGTCGCGTCGCAGAAGGGCGTCGCGTCGTCACGGAAGGACGCCACATCGACGATCTCCGAGGATCATGAAACAACAGATTTAATTAATAATAATTAAATCCATGATGTTGTTAAATCCCACAAAGAGATTTAAAAGAAGTGCAACCCCCTACCTTGTCGTCGTCGATCGAAGGTTGTTGCGGGGTTGGATTGTCGCGTAAGAACGTCACCGAAGAAGAACCGTCGGCATCACGGTACTTGGAGTCGTGTCGTTGATCTCCGAGGGCTTGGCGTTCTTCTTCTCCCTTTGTCAAAGGCCGGCGTTCTTCGCATTCTTCGTGTTCTTCGTGTTCTTCGCGAAGAAGAATGAAGAACTTGAGTTTTGTCAAATCCTCTCAACGAACAACACATAAGGAGAAAAAGCGTTGGTATTATTTTATTAACATGCCAACAAACGAAAAAGAGATAAGTAACGACCCATTAATTCATAGAATTAATTCAACGAATAAAACCGCCCAATTAATTGGTGCGTTAAGAATTTAAGAAAACGCGTCAGTTGACTTTCATAATGACGGGTTTTCACGGGGGCATTACTTAGCGTAAAAGAAATGGTGGGGGTCGTGCGGGCCCCACCTCACAAATATCCAACACGCATGGTAGGATATTTTTGGATAGCACTCTATCAGCATCAACTCAGCTTAACCAGCTTTAAGTGTCTTTATGTGAAATAAAAATAAAGTTGCGCACACTTTATTTTATTTCTTAACTTAACCCAAAAAATTTAAAAGCCACACCCGAGAAAACGCAACCCTGGAAGAGGCGTTCCTAAGCAAATACTGGCACTGCGATTCCATCGGTGCCCTCAGAATTTGATTCTGAGCAACGGTTTCAACGTTAGAAAAACCCGCTCGTCCGTTCACTAAACGTTCCCGAGCCAAACTTCGGAAAATGATTCCGAGCACACCGGGCCTCAGAATCAGGTGCCGTCAGAAACTGCGATCTTGTAAAATTCTAAAGAAAATTAAGAAAAAAAATTTCCTTGAAATTTATGGGTCTTTACATTACTCCCACCACAGGGCTTTACGTCCCCGTAAAGCTTCACCACAAACTTAGGGATACAAAGGTGGGTACTAAGCATGCATCTGCGCCTCCTGCTCCCAAGTGCTCTCCTGGAGGTTCCCGTGCTGCCATCTGATATGCACTAGAGGAATCGATCGTCCATGTAGGACCCGCTCCTGTCGATCCTCGATCTCCACCGGGACCTCCGCAAAAGTTGCCCCATCATCAACGTCCATCTCCCCATAGTCAATGACGTGTGTTGGGTCATGAACGTATCTCCTCAGTTGAGATACGTGGAAGATGTCGTGCACCCAGTGCAACTGAGGTGGTAGAGCCAGGCAATAAGCCACCTTTCCAATCCTGCTGAGGACCTGGAATGGTCCGATGAAGCATGGAGACGACCTGCCGCCTCAGCCAAATCTCTGTAATCCATGTCGAGGTGAGACACGCCAGAAGACGTGATTGTCATCCTCAAACTCTAGTTGCCTCCGCTTTCTGTCAGGACAAGACTTCTGTCGGCTCTGAGCTATACTCATCCGCTCCTGGATGACCTGGACCATCTTCGATCCCACAAGAACTGCTAAGATTTCTTCTTTGCCGATAAGAGAAATCTGGTCTCATCCCCTGGATGAACCACTTCCTTTTCCTAATACAGTCAATCCCGACATAGATGTTACTAATCCACACCAAAGATGACTTCGTAATGCCTCGACGCTACTACCAAGAGACCCAGCTGTTACTCTCGCCTCCAAGGGTTGAGTCACACGTTCGGCATCAGTGTGTGGTAACTGAGTCTCCTCCAGTAGATGTCTCACAAGTGAGAGTCAATTCAATAGTCTAAACTGGAACCTCTTAGTAACAACACAAAAGAGGATAGGAATGAAAAAATCACAAAGGTAAGCGTCTTTTACTACTGCAGCTCATAATACAAAGACACCACACAACAACAACAAGGAACTAGAAGTACAAAGGATGTATCCACTAGTTCCGCTCCTGTCCATCTGCTCTCAGAGCTCCATGATCGAAGGCCTCAGCTACATGAAGTTGAGCTCTCGCATGTCTGGAAACTCCCTATAGTCGGGGTGGACCTCCTGGTGGTGGTGGTGGAAACACCTCGAAGTGTCGGCCACCATCTGCTACTCGGCCAGCTCCTCTGCCTTGTCCGCCTGCACCCTGCGGACCACCGTGGCCGAACCTCTGTCTGGGAGGCCCCTCTACCACCTGCTGCTCATCTGTAAGACGAGTCGGGCAGTCTCGAGCCACGTGACCTCGCCCACTGCATGCGTAGCAATGCTTGCCCCTCGTGTGGCTGGCTCTCCTTCAGGTGCCTCACACAACCGAATATTCATCCTGAGACTTCCCATCTGATGATCTGGCACGTTTGGACCTCTGTGTCACCTGTCTACTACCAGCTGCAGAAGACCCTACTGCGGGCCGTCCTGCAGAGGGCCCTGTCACTGAAGCCTACTCGGCGAGAAAACTCTCCACTATAAGGGCTCTCTCCAACACCTCTGCATGTGTCGGAATGTTGAGGGATATCATCGAATCCCAGATCTCGTGCCTCATTCCCTACTCTAAGGTCCTTGCTCGGAAGAACGGGTCCCATACCATATCTGTAGAGTAGCGCGAGAGATCCGTAAATCTCGCCGAGTACTGGGCCACTTTCATGCTGCCCTGCCGTAGCTGTAGCAGCTCTTGGATGCACACTGCACGGAGGGTGGCTGGGACGAACTCGGAGAAGAAGATGCTCTCAAAGTCCGTCTAGAGGAGAGATGTCTCATCGTGCACCTGGAGCATCAAGCTCCACCATCTGCCTACTACCGCGTGCAGGAGGCTCGCTACGAGGATCACCCTGAGGTCTGCTGGTGTCCTCACTAATCTGAAAACCCATACAACTGTCTCCAGCCAGTCCTTGGCGGCCGGAGGGTCCGTCTCCCCATCGAACCTGGGCAGTCGCTGGCGCTGGAACTCATGCAGTGCACTAAGGTGATGTGCATCGTCAGCGGCTGGGGCTGGTAGCATCGGTGGCTCGGCGGGTAAAGGTACCGTCGGTGCCTCTACTGACAAGGAGCCCTGCATCGAGGCCTCGTCGCTCGGTGGGCTGTCATCACGCTCCACTTTCAGAACCCTAACTGGCTGCCATCGTGGCGCCATCCTGAAAAGAAACAGGTGCACCACGGTCAGAACTGTATACCTGGTGAGCTAACACAAGTAATCATAATGAAAACATGAACACACTTGCAATTAATGTTTTCATGCATTAATTCGGAAATCAGAAGTCTGGGTCCTGGTGTACGGATATGTCGGTCGCCGCACCAACACTGGACTCCCTAGACTGATAACCACACCCAATACGCTGAACACTATTGCTTCACATAGAAGAAAGATCAGAGTTTGTGGTAGAACCGAACTTCTCTGATACCAATTTGTCATGACCCGTCCCCAGGGCCCCTGTCGTGACTACCCCAAGCCCGCCTTCCATAGGTCAGGGGATGGCGACTAGCACCAAAGCGTAAATCCCAATAAGTAGGGAAGGCATTGCCTTTGTAAAGTAAAAAACCATCATAGAGTAAGCAAGCGGAGAGAGTAAACACTAAGTAAAAACTATAACAATCTGTGTTGAAAGAAAAAGGTGTCGGAAATACAAGACCAACTATAAAGTACAACTGAAAGGAAAAAACAGCAACTAAAAAGAAAAGTCACAGCGTCGAGCCGTCCTCTGGGAGCCCCACCTGAAGGGCGAGCACAGATAGCCTCCACAACTCCTCAGTCCAGCCGTCCGCTCTGAGTACGTCCCGCCCTGTGGTCCACCTCCAGGTACCGTCCTGCTCCGCATGCCTCCACCACGATCAGCGTTGTCCGTTTTCTGCAACCAACACAACGAAGTGCGGTCATAGCCAGTGCAGGGGTGAGTATAAGCTACTCAGTAGGGACCCCGAGACCCCCAACGGTCTCCCGAAATCCAAAAAGGATAAACCACAAAGGAAAGATACAATCACGAAGTAACAACCGACATTGCTTAGGTATATCCCCATATATATACCTAAGTCATCAATTCCCGTTCTCCTCCAACATTCGAGCACAAGCACATCCCAATCCACACAGGAAAGCAAAACGTATACTCACACAGAATAGCACAACACAGTCCATGAAGGGGAGCAAAAGTAATCCACATAGGATAGCTCAACACAATTCACAAAGGAATGTAAACAGTAAACCCACCCAGGATAGTTCAACACAATCCACAAAGGAGCGTAAACAGTAAATCCACACAGGATAGTTCAACACAATCCACAAAGGAAAGAAAACAGTAAATCCACAGAGGATAGTTCAACACAATCCACAAAAGAGAGTAAACATTATTCAGCTCACACAGATATACTTCGTCTAAAAGGTGAAAGGGATGATCAGATAAAGATACTGAATCATCTATGCTGGGACCCACTGAGGATGCAAGACCAGCTATCTTCACTAAATCATCTATACTGGGACCCACATAGGATACAAGACCAGCACAGCTGGGACCCACATAGGATACAATACCAGCACATCTGGGACCCACATAGGATACAAGACCAGCACTCTTCATTGATTCATCTATGTTGGGACCCACATTGGATACAAGACCAGCACTGAATCATCTAAGCTGGGACCCACATACGATACAAGACCAGAACAGCTGAGACCCACATAGGATACAAGACCAGCACTCTTCATTGATTCATTTATGTTGGGACCCACATAGGATACAAGACCAGCACTGAATCATCTAAGCTGGGACCCACATAGGATACAAGACCAGCACAGAATCAACTAAGCTGGGACCCACATATGATACAAGACCAGCACAGCTTGGACCCACATAGGATACACAACCAGCACTCTTCATTGATTCATCTATGCTGGGACCTACATAGGATACAAGACCAGCACTGAATCATCTAAGATGGGACCCACATAGGATACAAGACCAGTACAGCTGGGACCCACATAGGATACAAGACCAGCACACTTCATTGATTCATATATGTTGGGACCCACATAGGATACAAGACCAGCACTGAATCATCTAAGCTGGAACCCACATAGGATACAAGACCATCACTAGGGTTCCCGCACACAGCAAGCTCGTTTGGGAGGGTCTGCTCCACGAGCCGAGAGGCTGATTCAACAACTGACTCAAATTCCAGAGTTGATGTATCCAAAAGTTCCATATCGTCAATAGGAACTCAACGTCGCAGACGGCGCATCAATCGGACGCCCGATCTGAGAGTTATTGGCTTTTTCGTCCCAGGGGCCCGGTTGGGTTTTAAGGAAAACCCAACCCGACTGTACTCTAACTGTGTCCAACCCACGGGCGGAGTATTCCAAAATATCCATCTCACATAGAGGAAAACAACAAAGTCGACGACACGTCAATCGGACGTCCGAAGCTCAAGATATGAGTGTTTCCGCTCCGAGGGCCCGTTTGGTTTCGTGTACGAACCAACCCGGCCGAACCCAAAGTATTCTGAAACCTTGAGTGTAATTTACCGAAATGATCGTATCGTTCCAAGGACCGTGTCTCAACTGACGGTGCGTCGATCAGAGGCTCGTAGCTCATGTTATGGTCAAAAAACCGAAAACGGTCCGAAGGCGGGGGGTCTGGGCCCGGGTCGACCCGGCCTGACCCCCCCTGGGTCGACCGCACCGGGTCAACCTGAACTGGTCTGACCCGGCTGGACCCGGTCTGGTCCGGCCAGGGGGCGGCCCGGCCCAGCCGGCCGGCCCAGCTCAGCTCGTCCGAGCGGACGAGCAACGCGGGGGACACGCTGCCCCCGCGTGACAACACCGCGGCCCCCGCAGGGGCCGCCCTGGTCAACGGACGCGGAAAATCCACGTCCTGTGTGCGCCGGACCCGCGCAGCCGCGGGTCCGCTGACACCGCTGCCGCCGCCGCGGCTCCCTCCGAACGCTGGTGGCGTCCGCGGGCCACCAGAGTCGCTCCGGTGGTCCGATTCCATTCCCGTCTGCGCCGCTGCTCCTCCCGGGTCCCGTTCTTCCCTGCGGAAACATCAAATTGCCCTTGCGGCACGTTTTGTCTTCGCCCACCAAATCCGTACAACAACAAAGAACTATGGAGGTTTGTCGGGCCATGTTCGTTTGGCCCGCACCCTCCGCGTTAGGCGATAACAATCGGGAAGAATAATCAACACATAGAAAACATAACAAATAACAATTTTAATAAATTAAAATTGTTCTAATGAAACCGGGTTCTTTATTTTAAAAGAAGCAGTCACTGGAATATAAATTGTTTCACAACAAACCCCTACCTTGTCAAGTCATTGCACGAGCGTTCTTCGCGGAATTGACCGTTGCGGAAGGGCATCGCGTCGTCGCGGAAGGGCGTCGCATCGACGATCTCCGAGGATCAAGAAACAAAAGATTTGATTAATAATAATTAAATCCGTGATGTTGTTAAATCCCACAAAGAGATTTAAAATAAGCGCAACCCCCTACCTTGTCGTCGTCGATCGACGGTTGTCGTGGGGTTGGATTGACGTGGAAGAACATCGCCGAAGAAGAACCGTCGACGTCGCGATACTTGGCAGCGCGTTGTCGATCTCCGAGGGCTCGACGTTCTTCGTCGAAGGCTGGCGTTCTTCGCGTTCTTTGCGTTCTTCGCGTTCTTCGCGAAGAAGGATGAAGAACATGAGGTTTGTCGAATCCTCTCAACGAACAACACTTAAGGAGAAAAAGCATTGGTCTTATTTTATTAACATTCCAACAAACGAAAAAGAGATAAGTAATGACCCATTAATTCATAGAATTAATTCAACGAACAAAACCGCCCAATTGATTGGTGCATTAAGAATTTAAGAAAACGTGTCAGTTGACTTTCATAATGACGGGTTTTCGCGGGGGCGTTACTTAGCGGAAAAGAAATGGTGGGGCTCGTGCGGGCCCCACCTCACAAATATCCTACCCACTTGGTAGGATATTTTTGGATAGCACCCTATCCACATCAACTCAGCTTAAGTAGCTTTAAGTGGCTTTCAAGTGGCTTTAAGTGAAATAAAAATAAAGTTGTCGCACACTTTATTTTATTTCTTAAAATAACCCCAAAAATTTAAAAGCCACACCCGAGCAAACGCAACTCTAGAAGAGGCGTTCCTAGGAAAATACTGGCAATGCGATTCCATCGGTGCCCTCAGAATTCGATTCCGAGCACCGGTTTCAAAGTTAGAAAAACCCGCTCATCCGTTCACTGAACGTACCTGAGCCAAACATCGGAAAATGATTCCGGGCAAACCGGGCCTCAGAATCAGGTGCCTTCAAAAACTGCGTTCTTGTAAAATTTCAATGAAAGTTAAGAAAAAAAAATTTCCTTGAAATTTATGGGTATTTACATTACTCCCACCATAGGGCTTTACGTCCCCGTAAAGCTTCACCACAAACTTAGGTATACAAAGGTGGGTACTGAGCACGCATCTGAGCCTCCCGCTCCAAAGTGCTCTCCAGGAGGTTCCTGTGCTGCCATCTGATGTGCACTAGAGGAATCGATCGTCCACGTAGGACCCGCTCCTGTCGATCCTCGATCTCCACTGGGAACTCCGCAAAAGTTGCCCCATCATCAACGTCCAGCTACCCATGATCAATGACGTGTGTCGGATCGTGCACGTATCTCCTCAGCTGAGATACGTGGAAGATGTCGTGCACCCAGTGCAACTGAGGTGGTAGAGCCAGGCGATAAGCCACTTTGCCAATCCTGCTGAGGACTTGGAATGGTCTGATGAAGCATGGAGATGACTTGCCGCCTCAGCCAAATCTCTGTAATCCACGTCGAGGTGAGACATGCCAGAAGACGTGGTCGTCATCCTCGAACTCTAGTGGCCTCTGCCTTCTGTCAGCACAAGACTTCTGTCTGCTCTGAGCTATACTCATCCGCTCTTGGATGACCTGGACCATCTCCGATCCCATAAGAACTGCTAAGATTTCTTCTTTGCCGATAAGAGAAATCTGGTCTCACCCCCTGGATGAACCACTTCCTTTACCTAATACATTCAATCCCGACATGGATGTTACTAATCCACACCGAAGATGACGTCTCAAGGCCTCGAACCTACTACCAAGAGATCCAACCGTTAAACTCGCCTCTAAGGGTTGAGTCACACTGTCGGCATCAGTGTGTGGTAACTGGGTCTCCTCTAGTAGATGTATCACAAGTGAGGGTCAAGTCAACAGTCTAAACTGGAACCTCTTAGTAAGAACACAAAATAGGACAGGAATGAAAACATCACAAAGGTAAGCGTCTTTTACTATTGCAGCTCATAATACATAGACACCACACAACAACAACAAGGAACTAGAAGTACCAAGGACGTATCCACTAGTTCCGCTCCTGTCCATCTGCTCTCAGAGCTCCATGATCGAAGGCCTTAGCTTCCTGAAGCTGAGCTCTCGCATGTCCACCGACTCCCTGCGGTCGGGGTGGACCTCCTGGTGGTGGTGGTGGCAACACCTCGAAGTGTCTCCCACCATCTGCTACTCAGCCATCTCCTCTGCCTCGTCCGCCTGCACCCTACGGACCACTGTCGCCAAACCTCTTTCTGGGAGGTCCCTCTACCACCTACTTCTCATCTGTAAGACGAGTCGGGCAGTCTCGAGCCATGTGACCTCACCCGCTGCATGCGTAGGAATGCTTTCCCCTCGTGTAGCTAGCTCTCCTTCGGGTGCCCCGCACAACCGAATCTTCATCCTGAGACTGCCCATCTAATTGTCTGGCCCGTTTGGACCTCTGCGTCACCTATCTTCTGCCAGCTGCAGAAGACCCTGCTACGAGCCGTCCTTCGGAGGGCCCTGTCACTGGAGCCTGCTCGGCGAGAAAACTCTCCACTATAAGTGATCTCTCCAACACCTCTGCTTTTGTAGGAATGATGAGGGAGATCATCGAAGCCCTGATCTCGTTCCTCAATCCCTAATCGATGGTCCAGGCCCAGAAGAACGGGTCCCGTACCATATCTATGGAGTAGCGCGAGAGATCAGTAAATCTCGCCGAGTACTGGGCCACTGTCATGATGCCCTGCCGTAGCTGTATCAGCTCTTGGATGCGCACCGCACGGAGGGTGGCTGGAACGAACTCAGAGGGGAAGATGCTCTTAAAGTCCGTCCAGAGGAGAGATGTCTCGTCATGCACCTGGAGCATCAAGCTCCACCATCTGCCTGTTGCCGCGTGTAGGAGGCTCGCTGCGAGGATCGCCATGAGGTCTGCTGGTGTCCTCACTTATCTGAAAACCCGTACAGCTGCCTCCAGCCAGTCCTCGGCGGCCTGAGGGTCCGTCTCCCCTTGGAACCTGGGCGGTCGTTGGTGCTGGAACTCATGCAGTGCACTAAGGCGACGTGCATCGTCAGCGGCCGGGGCTGGTAGCATCGGTGGCTCGGTGGGTAAAGGTATCGTCGGTGCCTCTTCTTACATGGATCCCTGCCCCGAGGCCTCGTCGCTCGGTGGGCTGTCATCATGATCCACTTTCGGAACCCTAGCTGGCTACCATCGTGGGGCCATCCTGAAAAGAAATAGGTGCGCCATGGTCTAAACTGTATACCAGGTGAGCTGACACTAGTAATCACAAAGAAAACTTGAACACACATGCAATTAATGTTTTCGTCCATTAAGTCAGAAATCAGAAGTCAGGGTCCTAGTGTATAGATACGTCGGCCGCCGCACCAACACTGGACTCCCTGGAATGATAACCACACCCAATACGCCGAACACTATTGCTTCACATAGAAGAAAGATCAGAGTTTGCGGTAGAACCGAACTCCTCTGATACCAATTTGTCATGACCCGTCCTCGGGGCCCGTGTCATGACTACCCAAAGCCCGCCTTCCATAGGCCAGGGGCTGGCGACTAGCACCAAGGCGTAAATCCAGATAAACAGGGAAGGCATTGCCTTTGTAATGTAAACAACCTTCACAAAGTAAGAAAGTGGAGAGAGTAAACAGTAAGTAAAAACTGTAACAAGTTGTGCTGAAAGAAAAAGGGGCCTGAAATACAAGCCCAACTGTAAAGTACAACTGAAAGGGAAAAACAGCAACTGAAAAGAAAATTCGCAGCGTCGAGCCATCCTCTGGAAGTCCCACCTGAAGGGAGAGCCCAGATAGCCTCCACATCTGCTCGGTCCAGCCGTCCGCTCTGAGTACGTCCCGCCCAGTGGTCCACCTCCAGGTACCGTCCTGCTCCGCAAGCCTCCACCACGATCATCGCTGTCCGTCGTCTTCAACCAACACAACAAAGTGCGGGCATAGCCTGTGTAGGGGTGAGTATAAGCTACTCAGTAGGGACCCCGAGACCCCCGAAGGTCTCCCAAAATACACAAAGGATAAACCACAAAGGAAAGATACAATCACGAAGTAACAACCGACACTGCATAGGTATATTCCCATACATATACCTAAGTCATAAATTCCTGTTCGGCTCCAATATCTGAGCCCAAGCAATACCCAATCCACACAGGAAAGCAAAACGTATACTCACACAGAATAGCACAACATAATCCATGAAGGAGAGAAAAAGTAATCCACATAGGATAGCACAACACAATCCAAAAAGGAAAGTAAACAGTAAACCCACCCAGGATAGTTCAACACAATTCACAAAGGAGAGTAAACAGTAAATCCACATAGGATATTTCAACACAATCCACAAAGGAGATTAAATAGTAAATCCACATAGGATAGTTCAACACAATCCACAAAGGAGAGTAAACAGGATTCAGCTCACATAGGTATACTTCGCCGAAAAGGTGAAAGGGATGATGAGATAAAGATACTGAATCATCTAAGCTGGGACCCGCTGAGGATGCAAGACCAGCTATCTTCACTGAATCATATAAGCTGGGACCCACATAGGATACAAGATCAGCACAGATGGGACCCACATAGGATACAAGACCAGCAGAACTGGGACCGACATAGGTTACAAGACCAGAACTCTTCATTGGTTCATCTATGCAGGGACCCACATAGGATACAAGACCATCACTGAGTCATCTATGCTGGGACCCACATAGGATACAAGACCAGCACAGCTGGGACCCACATAAGATACAAGACCAGCACTCTTCATTGATTCATCTATGCTAGGACCCACATAGGATACAAGACCAGCACTGAATCATCTAAGCTGGGACCCACATAGGATGCAAGACCAGCACAAAATCATCTAAGCTGGGACCCACATAGGATACAAGACCAGCACTCTTCATTGATTCATCTATGCTGGGACCCACATAGGATACCAGACCAGCACTGAATCATCTAAGATGGGACCCACATAGGATACAAGACCAGCACAGCTGGGACCCACATAGGATACAAGACCAGCACTTTTCATTGATTCATCTATGCTGGGACCCACATAGGATACAAGACCAGCACTGAATCATCTAAGCTGGGACCCACATAGGATACAAGACCATCACTAGGGTTTCTGCACACAACAAGCTCGTTCGGGAGGGTCTGCTCCATGAGCCGAGAGACTGATTAATCAACTGACACAAAGATCAGATTTGATGTATCCAAAAGTTCTGTATCGTCTACAGAAACTCAACGTCGCAGACGACGCGTCAATCGGACGCCCGATCTAAGAGTTATTGGCTTTTTCGTCCCAGGGGCCCGGTTGGTTTTTAAGGCAAAACCAACCCGACCGTACTCCACATGTGTCCAAACCTCGGTTGGAGTATTCCAAAAGATCCTTCTCACTTAGAGGAAAACAACAAAGTCGACGACACGTCAATCGGACGTCCGAAGCTCAAGATATGAGCGTTTCCGCTCCGAGGGCCCGGTTGGTTTCGTGTATGAACCAATTACGAAACCTTGAGTGCAGTATAGCGAAACGACCGTCTCGTTCCAAGGACCGTGTCACAACTAACGGTGTGTTGATCGGAGACTCATAGCTCATGTTACGGGCAAAAGACCGAAAACGGTCCGAAGAAGAGGGGTTTGGGCTCTAGCCGACCCGGCCCAACCTCCCCCCCCCCCCCCCCCGGGGTCGGCCGCACCGGGTCGACCTGACCTGGTCCGACCCGGCGGGACCCGGTCCGGTCCGGCCAGGGCGCGTCCCGGCCAGGCTCGGCTCGGCCGAGCGGCCGAGCAACGCGGGGGGCACGCTGGCCCCACGGGGGGCCGCCCTGGTCAACGGACGCAGAAAAGCCGCGTCCTATGTGCGCCGGGCCGCGGGTCCGCTGGGGCGGCTCCCTCCGGCCGTTGGGGTCGCTCCGGTGCTCCGATTTCGTTCCCGTCTGCGCCGCTACTCCTCCCGGGTCCCGTTCTTCACTGCAGAAACATCAAATCGCCCTTGTAGCACGTTTTTTCGTCTCCCGACATATCCGCACAACAACGCAGAACTATGGAGGGTTGTCAGGCCATGTTCGTTTAGCCCGCACCCTCCGCTTTAGGTGATAACAATCGGGAAGAATAATCAACACATAGAAAAAATAACAAATAAAAATTTTAATAAATTAAAATTTTTCTTATGAAACCGGGTTCTTTATTTAAAAAAAACAATCACGGGAATATAAATTGTTTCACAACAAACCCCTACCTCGTCAATTCGTCGCACGCGCATTCTTCGCGGAATTGACGTTGCAGAACAAGTGGAGCATCGCGTCGCGGAAGGGCGTCGCGTCGACGATCTCTAAGGATCAAGAAACAAAAGATTTAATTAATAATAATTAAATCTGTGATGTTGTAAAATCCCACAAAGAGATTTAAAAGAAGCGCAACCCCCTACCTTGTCGTCGTCGATCGAAGGTTGTCGCAGGGTTGGATTGTCGCGGAAGAATGTCATGGAAAAAGAACCGTCGGCATCGCGGTTCTTGGCGTCGTGTCGTCGATCTCCGAGGGCTCGGCGTTCTTCGTCGCCCTTCGTCGGAGGCCGGTGTTCTTTGTGTTCTTCGCGTTCTTCGCGTTCTTCGTGAAGAAGGATGAAGAACATGAGGTTTGTCAAATCCTATCATCGAACAACATTTAAGGAGAAAAAGCCTTGGTCTTATTTTATTAACATGCCAACAAACGAAAAAGAGATAAGTAATGACCCATTAATTCATAGAATTAATTCAACGAATAAAACCGCCCAATTAATTGCTGCATTAAGAATTTAAGAAAATGCGTTAGTTGACTTTCATAATGAAGGGTTTTCGTGGGGGCGTTACTTAGCGGAAAAGAAACGGTGGGGCTCGTGTGGGCCCCACCTCAAAAATATCCAACCCACTTGGTAGGATATTTTTGGATAGCACCCTATCCGCATCAACTCACCTTAAGCAGCTTTAAGAGGCTTTCAGGTGGCTTTAAGTGAAATAAAAATAAAGTTGTCACACACTTTATTTTATTTATTAACTTTACCCCAAAAAATTTAAAAGCCACACCCGAGCAAACACAACTCCGGAAGAGGTGTTTCTAAGAAAATACTGGGGCTGTGATTTCATCGGTGCCCTCAGAATTCGATTCTGAGCACCGGTTTAAAAGTTTGAAAAACCCCGCTCGTCCGTTCACTGAACGTACCCGAGTCAAACTTCAGAAAATGATTCCGGGCACACTGGGCCTCAGAATTAGGTGTGGTCAGAAACTGCATTCTTGTAAAATTCCAAAGAAAAATATGAAAAAAAAAATTTCCTTGAAATTTACAGGTCTTTACATGATGCGACTCGTTCTACTTGATTTTCATTGCATAATGATTACATAAATGAATTGAGTGAATAAATATGACATATATTACACTAATACCATTCTAGAAATGAGGTATCTATAACCTAAAAAAGAATAATAAGAATTTATTCGACAAAACACGCATATGAAGAAAAAGTAATAAACACCCGAATAACAAGTAACAATGAATTATTACTAATAATAAGCTAAGAATATGACCATATATGATATCATAACAATGATTATGATTCTGTAATAAGTCAATGACATTATTTAAATCATTATACAGGAGGTTTGGACACTTATGAAGAAAATAGGACCTAAGGTAAGGGAAATACCACAATCTCATTTTTATCCGAGATTGTTTATACTTTGGAATTTACTGAGGTGTATTTTATCATCCACATCCATGTTTCCTCAATATTTAATATTATTTACATACACCTATAATTGTGTAAATCCAATTTTACCCTTCGGTGAGTTTTTAGTAAAATATATGAAAGGAAACTTTTGTCATTTTTCATACGAGGTACTTTTTGACTTTTCTGACAAAAGTACGAGAAGAATGTTTTTTTAACTTATACATCATGAATGGATTTTTAAAACATTATTTCCAAAAATCTTCCATTAAAATTTTTCATGTTTATTTTTAATCAACTTCTTTTAGTTTAAATTTGTATGACATGTTAAGAAAGGAAAATGTTTTTGAAGTAGAAATGATATTTTCCTCAAGAATGGAGTTCAAGTGTTTTATCAAAATTATTTTCCATCTAAGATAATATAGGGTTCTATTTCAATCCCTATTATTACATTGATTTTATTATGTTGTGATGGAATTATTTTTATGAATTCCTTTATCTTATATGAATTGTTTTATCATGTCATGATGTTTAATAATCCCATTTTTATTACATGGGTTATGCAATAATGTATGATTTATGATTTTGTGTCACACATAAGAATGGTATAATTATGATATAGGTGGGACCTATATCTCCCTCAAATGCATTGGATAATGATTTTATATCTCATGAGATAGACATGGCTGGAACGACAGGTTAAACCAGTGCAGTGAAACAGGACTGAAACGAGGAATGAACTCGGTTCAGAAATGGACTTTGTCCACTAAGATAGTCTTGGAAATGAGTCTTGACTAATAAGAAATGATTATCTATGATTATGTGTTTATGCCAAATAGATTCATGTTTTAAGTTATGATTATTCATATTATATTTCACTACTATGATTTATCCCATGTTATGAAATTATGATCTCTTTTTCATGTTAATATTTCCAAAAATGTTATGTTCTTATGAAAATGATGTGATTGATATTTCTTTTGTTTACCCTTACTGAGAATTTGAGATCACCCTTTTGTATGTTTTCTTTCCCCAGGTCAGGAAGAAGGTTATTATGTAGAATATGCCAAAAGGGACTCTATATTTGAGGAAATAAATGGGAGGCAATGTAGATGCTTTATGAACTAGTTGTTTATGTTTCCCATCTTCTAAAGAAACTATACCTATATGGTCCTTTCATGGTTTTGTTATATGTTGTAATAAGTATTCTTCAATTTTGAAGTAATAACCATGTATGTAAAGTATGGGTCGTTATATTAAAAAATTGTATAAAACACATAAATGAGATTCATTTTTCAAACAATTTGAATGATATTTTAAATTGACCAAAAAATTCCTTATATAACACATTTATACAAATAAACATATAATATAATATTAGCAACCTTGACATGGAGTGAAATATAAAAAAATTATATAATTAATCATTCAATGTGTCCCATACCACATTGAATAATTAAATCAATGGCACCATGTAAGAGTAACATTTACAAAAAAACGTTATAAGTCATTAGATTAGATAAAATATGGATATAATGTGTGAAATTTTCTCTAAATACACCTTATAAATGAATAAAATTACATATCATCTAGAAATTTATTAATTAAAGAAGATTGAGAAATAAATATCAAAACATAGGTCTGAAATGTCATGTATTTCACTATCTTCCAGAATAATGAATGTATATTAATTGTTTACTTTCCTAAGGAACCTTCGCAGGTGTATAAGTAATTTTATTTCACTTATTACATTATAGTAAACAATTATTTAATCAATTATGTATATATTTTGAGTTTCAACCATATTCAATTTATGTTCCAAAAACATCATTGGTAGGTCAACACTGGTGACATTGGTCATTATATAAAATTTTTCTGAAAATTCATCCTGAAATATTTATCATATTTATAAATAATATATACTTTTAAAAATAATCATGCAAAAAAATTATGAAAAATGAACCAATGATACAATCATGGAGATAGTCGGTCGTATGTACACACGAGTAATATTTTCATATTTCAGTGATCATTATGGAAATATTGTATGTAAAAATTATCATTATAGAGCAATAATTATATAATAAATACTACTTCATTTAATCATATACTATTATATATATAATTTATGTGATGTAAAAGGAATCAAATTGCATCGAGCAGGTCCTGATCCATATTTCCACAAATAACATTATAACTTTTTCTAAGTATGAATGTGTGTTAAAGATAAATATATAGTATATTTACAAAAATTTAATTATATATTCAATATAATATAAATGTTTTTATGTAATATATTTTTTACTGAACCCCTACTTAATAAATTTTATATAATGAGGGAACGTATGACATCATTTTGAGGTGGTGGTAGTCCACACGTCCAAAAATAAGGTTATCATATTTAAAACAATAGAAATTATAAAGGTGTGAGTTGTATAAAAATTAAAGAGGTATTAAGAAAAAAAAATTCATATATATATATATATGATTTAAAAATAGTTTTTCCATCATAGTGTATAAAAGTGATAGGTGGTAAATGAAAAACCAAAGGCATCATTTTGTGAGATAATAGTTCGTTGTTCACGAATGGTAAGTTCACTACACATTTGATAAAAGTGTTGTAGGTGTATATTGAACCCTTAAAAAAATATCATTATATTTTGAAAAAATATTCTATTCTATACTAATGTAATAATAAAAAATTTATGGGTGGAGAAATAAATAATACATAAATGCACATTGAAGAATGTTACGTTTTTTAGAGAAACTAAATTTGGTTTTCACCAAAGAGCTTCCTTGGATAAAGTTTTGCACAATGTGAGGACTCTTGCATCAATGGAGGGATTTTGATAGATTATCTGTCCATGTTATGAACGATAAAAATGTTCTATATAGGTGTAAATAAGTAGGGGTGTTTGTTTTAATAGTGGTGGGGTGGAAATCCTAAAAATACATAAAAGTAAATATTATTGGGAGGTTTCAATTACATAATTTGACTCTAAAAATGGTCCTAATTATATCCATTGTTGGATATGTTTGAATAATGTCTATGTAATTTATATTGGTAGATTTTATAGGTCATTTAGTCTCTTAAGATCGATGTATATCTACAATGTAACCACAATTTTACCATAAACGTTGTAATTAATTTTAATTACATTCACTATATCTTTTGGTAAAAAACTAAAAATAAATTATTATACATAAAAAATCATGATAATACCAAATATTAAATGCATCTTTTACTAATTTCCATGAAATAATTGGTAGAAATTAATTTTAAATTTATCTTAAAGACATTATGACAAATAAGATTTTTCATGTAAAACTAATCAAAATATTGTTCTGTTTTCATATCTAAATTCAATGTGAATTGTTTAAAATGAACTAAATTAGTTAAAATGATACAAATTTTATCAAATTATACTTCAAACCCAATAAAATAATAATTTAACTATATAAATATATTTTCACTTAAATCAATTTTTGGACAAAAATTTCATATTATTCACTATTCGTCAATCTGTGAATGTTCTATTAAAAAGAACAAAAATTATCCCAAAGTAAGTTTTTATAGTTCTATTTCAGAAAATATTGTTAAATTTTCATATAAAATTTAATAAATTTCAAGTTTATTTTTAATATAACTCTTCCATTGAAATGTGGAAAAGCATCCATACTAAATAATAATAGTAACAATATATTATTTTTTGGTTTAACTCATTATTGTGTAAAAAGAAAAAAATTGGATCAAATAATTTTTCTGTATCCGATTTGAAATTGAATGTAGTATTTATATTAATTTAAATTACTATCTACTTTATAAATATTAATAAATATAAAAAATAAATATTCTACAATTAACAAAGATATTACATCCTACCCCCCTTTTAGAAATCAGGACCTCACAATTTTATTCACTTCTCAAATAAGTGGTGATATTATTCCCTCATATTATGTTTTGATTCTGATTTTTCCACTTCAACGATATTGTTCTTCCATAAAACCTTAACCTGATGAAATACATTATTCTACAACACATTATCTCTATGGTCAGGATCCTGAAATGGATTTTCCTCTTAATAAATACTATATTCCAACAAAACTACTTCAAGGTTCAAAACAAGTGATTAAATTGGTACAGACTTACTTAACATTGAAACATAAAATACATTGTATAATTGGGACAAATTCAAAGCTAAAGTCACATGGTAGGCAGCTGATCCAACTTTCTCTTGGATTTCGTATAGTCCAATGAAACGTGTGTTCATCTTCCTGTTCTTACCGAAAAGCATCACATTGTTCCATGGAGAAACATTTGAAAAATACCCTATGTAACAACTGTGGTACAAATAAAAGATTTTATTTTCATTATAGAATCAAATATTCGAATTAATTATAAATTTAAAATGAAATAAGTAGTATTCATTGATATTAATGAATTTAAACTAATGAAATAGTAAAATGATCGTAGGGTTAGTAACATGACCATTAAGAATATTAATCTTGAAAATAAATTAGTATTCCTACCTATGATAGTATAAATAAAATTTATTTATCTTATATGTTTAATCATTATATATTTATATCATGTAATAAGTAAATAAATGTTTCAGAAGTGAAGAATTTTGAGTTGTTTTTTTGTAAGTTATAAATATTTAATGAAAATTTAAAAAATAATATAATAATTTAATAGAAAAAATATTTTCATAAAATATATTCATAATTTTTTATATTTATTTTCATATGATTATATTTTATTTTTATGTGACTTTAATTATTTTTTCAAAGAGTTTTATAATTCATTTTTGTTTTAAAACTTGAATATTTTTAATAAATTGTGATTATAATTAAAAATTAACTTCATATATTTATAATACTATTTTATATAAATGATGTTAATTTTTCAATTATACAAATTAAAAAATTGTTAGGTTTATTTGTTGTATTTTTTTTGAAATACATGAGTTTTTTATAATTAGTTAAATAAAATAATTTATGATATATACTAAATACCTATTTTTTTAGTCATAGATTTTGTAAGGATTATGTAAGCCATAATCATTGAAATATCATTCATTGTTTTAATTTATTTTAAGAAAATACTAAATATATTCTTAAACATGAGCAATGTTAATAAACTAATGAGTATAATAATGAGAAAAAACTCCTCTAATCCCCTAAAAATACCTTCCCTTGCCGCCACTCCCCTCAGACCTAAAATACTTTTAGCTTGCAATATTTATGCCTAAATCCATTCAAAAGACATTTCACAACATCCAATACCTACTAGTGTCAACAAATTTTAAAAACCAAGGTCTTTAAGTTGGTTCTCAAGTAAAAGAATTCAAGAGCTATAAATCCTATTTCATTTACAGTTATTTTATTTTAAATTAATTTATAATTTCATATAATATCATCACCTCCCAATATTCAAGAGGAATAAAAATACCATTATATTATAAATACTAGGATTCTATCATGTTTATTGAAAAAATCAACATCATACATCTTCTCCAATCCCTTTTATTCTAAAAATAAAAACATTATCTATGATGTGTCGATTTACCAACATCATTGACTATGTGATTTCAATATTCATTAGCATCATCATGGATAGTCAAAAAACCATTAATATGGTTAATTAATATTTTATTATAGTTATTATATGTTATATTATGTTATAAAATCATATTTTATACATAATATTAATTAATAAAACAAAAGATGTTCATGATGATCAAAATTGACCAAAATAAACTAATGTTCTTCACTAATGATTTGTCTAATGATTCATCCTAATTCCATATAACTAAAATAATTCATAAGAAAACTGAATAATTTATATGATCACTAATAACAATTAATTTCAATTCTACAATTTTTTCACGTCCGATAAAGAAAATTTATAATATACCAATAGTGGAAAACATTAAATAAATGCACATAGAAAAAATAAAAAAAATTAAATATAATTAACAAATTGGTGGAAATATGTTTTGATAAAATCACATAAGTAATTATAAATATAAATATGTTTCTGTATTATATTAATCAAACTCTTTAAATCATAATACAATAGGTATGAACATTTTTTATGGATGGTGAACCTGGGGTTTGATAATTTTTAACCCAATTTACATTCTTCGTGTTAACCTTATTCTTCATTAATATTGTGGTTATAAGATTATTTTTAAATGAATTTTAATTATATTATATTATATTATTTTTATTTATAGTGCATATTCATATTCAATTCTTTTAATAAATTCTCATTTCAAAATTTTAAGGGGTATTTCTTTTAAAAAATACTCTCATAATTTCTTTTATTTTATACTGGAATGATTTATATAATGTAAGTAGTTTTATTTTATAATTATGTTCTAGGTCTTTGGAATTTTTTCTGATGAATGGTTTAACCTGTATCTCCCTCTAATTAATTTTTTATTTTTATGTTGGAAGTCAACTAGATGGTTACTCAAAGTGTAACTATGCTGTTTAGACCATAAGGTATCCGTGAAGGTTGCAAATCATATGGTTTCTCTGTTGGTGACAATAATTATTAAGTAATTACACCATTTTAATTTATTGTATTATTTATATTATCCTCATTTCATATAAATCCCATGTTTTTAGAATATAACTATCTGATTCATATCTAGAGAGAATTATGTCTTTGTGAAAATTATTTCCTACATTTATAAGTATTCAAATACAAAAAGTTTCTATCAAAGTTTTGTTATACCTTACATAACTTTTTGTGCTCATCCGATGTTTTAATAAAATTTCATAAGGACCGAGGATGGGTAATATATAATAAGATTCCATGATGAATGTTGTGATTAGTTTTCAGGAATTAATTTCAGGTTTTTTATAAAAAACATGTATTATAAAAAATGTATACTATTGTTGTTGTATCCACTTTGTATTATTAGGGATTGATATTTATGAATTATATTTTAATTTCAGAAAAAACTAAACAAATATGATCTTTGGGAATATTAACATGAGAATTATAGATTAATTTACGAGATTTTTTTAATGCTTAAGGGTGATTCCATATAGTTGGCATCAAAATATAGAATAGATAACATTAGTGGTTAGGATGGTGTTAAAAGAGTAATTTAAATTATTTTTACCTTATTTTTAAGTTCAATTGATATAGAATTTTAGGATTTCCATTTTGATTCATTTAATATATGTTTGTTCAAAATGGTTTGCCTTTGAGAAAATAGGGAATTTGATGTACGATGACAGTATGAGGGTGATATTTTTCTAAATCCAATAACTTGAATGGTGAGAATAAGAACCAAATAGTTTGTGATAGTAATGGATCAGTTTATATAGTCTATAAATGGTGGTGTAATCGATGAAAGAGAAAAACTAGAGCTACCACAAAGAAACATGAAGAATGTGGAACATTTTATGAAGAAAATCCACCTACATTCAGTGAATCTTTTGACCATATGTTCGATGAAAGATGGATTACACGCATTTAAATTATATTTTAGTTTTTTTATTTTTCTTATATTCAAAATTTTTTTCTTTCCATACATAATTTTGAAGGTGATGTTTAATAGTGGTGTTCAATGATCTAAAAAATCATGGATAATGATGTGATTGATAATTTGGAATGTGATAAATTTAAATACATTTTCATTGAAATATAATTCCTAAGGTGGTTAAATTTAAGATAGAATAGAAATTCTTTGAATTGAAACAAACATAAGTGGATTCATTGTCTGGGTATGAAGAAACCTTCACATGATTGGAAAGGTGTGACCCAAATATTATTCAGGATCTTGAAAGAAAAATCAATCATTTTTAAATAGGATTAAATCCAATATATCTTAGGGCATCGACCACCCATGAATTCCAATGTTAAGAGAAACTAGTTTGATTTTTTTGAGAGGATAGAAATGGAGTTTGATGATGATAATGTGTCTTTTGAAAATAATATGAATAAGAGATCCAGATGGGAAGTGATGTGAATGGATCAATAAATTTAATATGATGTTATGAAAGTAAAATTTCCAGTTTTTTAAATTAATGGTGAAAAGAACCCAAGAGTCTACCTTAACAAAACTAGGGAGTTTTTTAAATGTGGTATGTTTAGACATATGGATTCAGAATATAATTAAAAGAATATTTATATTAATTCTTATATAATTTATAAGTTGTTTTAAATTTGGTGAGCTGATTCATTATAAAAATACCTACCCAAAGAAAGATCTGAATGATGAAATCATCTCAATTATAGGAAGAAATATTAAGTGAGATACATTGTGACTATGTCACCAAATGCAGGATCATCCAATAAATTAGGATCATGTACTTTTTTTACTCATATTTTTCTATTATCTTGTTTGATATGTGGTCTTAAAATTCTATTTTTTATGATAACTTTTCTGGTAAATTTAAAATATCACCTCATGAAAGGAGACCATAACATAGGTTTAAAACACAAGGGGGAAATATTATAGATAAAAGGAATTATTAGAATACTCCTATTGTTTTCTCTGGAAATAAATTACCTAAAATAGCCTTTTCCCTTATTAGGGTTTTATGTCATTCTATGTAGGTATTGGACATCTATTTATCATGGTAATATTGATTTTAGAATAAAGAAGTTGTTTTTCAGAAATAGTTTCAGTTTGTATACAATAATTAACACATATAATTGATAACATATCAGGAAGATAAGATTCTTATAAAAGAGATAAATGGGATAATTTGTTCTCATATTGTTGAAGAAAACGTAACTATTCTAACTACTGATATGAAAATTATAAATTAATACGAGAATGTTTTTTCTGATGAGTTTTATTATTTTATACAAAATTGAGAAGTTGAATTTACAATTTACTTAGTTCATAATGATAATCCAATTTAAAAACCACATTATCAAATGTATCTAGTAGAACTTATTTAATTGAATAATTATTTGTAGGAGTTTCTTGATAAATTCTTCATTCATCATAGCATTTCACCATGGGGTGATTTTATTTTTATCATTAAAAAGAATGGTGGTTCCAATAAACACTGTATAGATTATAGAGATTTTAAAATTTTCAATATTAAGAGTAACTATCCTTTTTCCACATGTCAATTTCTAGATTCATAACCCACATGGAGATTATTATATTTCCTTGTTAGACTTCAGATCCTGGTAGATTCAGCTATAGGAGAAAGAAGATGACATCCTGAAAACAACTTTTCATAATATATATGGGCATTATTAGTTTGTTTCATACCCTTTGGTATGAAGAATTTCCCTTTTATATTCATGGATTTATGAATAGATTATCCCATGTACATTTGGGAATGATATTTTTTGTGTTTATTGAATAGTTTTTTATTTCCTAAAAGTTATAGGGATTAAGAAAAAAATGTAAGGATTGTCTTGAAAACATGAAAAGAAATTAAATTATTCAAAAAAATAGAAAATTGTGATTTTTGGTTGTGAGAGATATTTTTTGGGAGCATTGTAAGTAAGGATGGAATAATAGTTGATCATGACAAAATAATAGTGGTCGAAAAATATCCATGACCTAAAAATGTTACAAAGGTTCAATGCTTTATTGAGTTAGTCTCTTATTAGCATAGGTTTCTTAAAATATTTTCATGAATATCTAGATGAAAAAATAAGTTAACATGAAAAGGGGTTAAATTTATTAGGACAGAGTAATGTCATGGTTGTTTTCAGGAACTGAATAAGGTATTTGTGAATTTTTCTATTTTGTCCATGCCTTTCAGAAATGGTGAAATTTTCATCAATAATGATGCTTCATTGAAGGTACTTGGTTGTGTTTCAATGAATAATTATCATTTAATTTCTTATGCTTTAAGTCAAATGAATCCTCTAATGTTAAGTTATCCCAAAGATGATTTGGAATTACCAGAAGTGGTTTTTACTTCAAAAATTTGTGGGTGTCATGTTTACGGAGCCAAATGTCAAATATACAATGCCCATAAAAGTATGAAGTATATAATCACTCAGAACAAAATAAACACGAGGAAAATAATATGGATTGAAGTGATAAATGATTATGATTTCATGATAAATTACCATCCTAGAAAAGAAAAAACAGTGATTAATTTCCTGAGTCAAAAAAATCATGTTACATTAAACATGTTACTTTTTGAACATGACACCTTAATTGAGGACAAGATGAATTTTCACTGGGAAGTTGTTCGTGCAAGATATTCATATATTTGTTTCCATTTTTTAGTGCAGTCAACTCTATCAAATATAATTAAGAAAGAACAGAAGGAAGACAATGAGTTATAGAAAAGGGTAAAAATGGGTAAAAGGGGTTTGTTTCTAGAAAACAACATTGATAAATATATTTTTTAATATTTAAAAGATAATATGTGTTTATTTTGACTCATAGTTGAAGGAATAATTGTTTTGTGAATATAATAGTTCTCCATTTTTAGTTCATCATATCATTACTAATATGTATAGAGAATTCAGGAGTATTACTGGGGAGAGAGAATGAAAAGTGATATTGTAGCTTTTAAGATAAAATGATTAACATTTGAACATGTTAATGTAGAGAAATACTGACCTATATATATGCTTAATACTTTTTTAGTTCTAGATTTGAAATGGGATAATGTATCGATGAACACTGTGGTGGGACTACCAAAGACTTATCAAGGTAACAATACTATTTGGTTTGTTATATACTGATATAAAAAATCATCACATTTCTATCCAATTTAATATTATATGAATTTGGATCAGATTTCTCAACTATACCTCTATGTGATTTTCAGATAACATAGATTTCCTATATCTATTGTATTAGATCCAGATCCCAGGTTCACATCCATCCTTTTGACATGTCATCGTAATTCATTAGGAATTGAATTACATTTCATCATTAATTTTCAACCTCAATATGATTAAAAAATAGAGAAAACAATTCGGACCTTGGAGGATATGCTTTGGGATTGTTCTATGGATTAACTAGTAATTATTTTATCAATATTGTTCTTTTGTTGAGTTTTATTATAATGATATTTTTAATTCCAGTATCAAGAAGGATAATTTTAAAGAATAATATGGGAAGAGGTGTTGAACGTCATCATTTTTGGAAGAAGTTGGAGAAAGGATGTTGATTGGCACAAAATTAGTAGAGGAAGTAGCTCAGAATGTTAATATGATCCAGCAACACTTGAGGACAAATCATAATAAGAGGAAAAGTTATAAATATAATAAGAGAAAATACTTTTCTTTCAATATAGGTGATTATGTTTTTCTTAGAATCTCACCATGTAAGGGTGTTGTGTGTCGTGGTAATAAAGGAAATATATATCCATGGGTCATTTGACCTTATGAAATCCTAGAGAATGTTCGAATAGTTTCCAACTGATTAGCCTTGCCTCTGCGTTTTCCTTAGGTACATAATATTTTCCATGTTTAAATGTTTATAAATCATGGGCCAAACTCATCTCCTTTTTTGTCCAAGAAGTTGATCAGGTGGGAGACACCAATTATTATTAAGAGTATCTTATTAAGACTCTTGATCATAGATAGAATGTATTGCAGAATATGTTATTTTAACATGATAGGGTTTCCTAGAGAAACCACATGGTTTAAGAGGCATCTGGGGAATCTAAAAATAATATATGGGTAAGGTACTACCACACATTTATTATCTAAATGATAAATTTTGAGAAAAAATTGTCCAGATGGTGTGTAGAAAGTAATAAAATATGTACTTATAAAATAATTTATTATCATTCTCAAATTAAGTATTCAAATTCCTTATAAATGTAGAATGAAATAAGTATTATTTATTGAAATTAATATATTTATACTGATGAAATGATCATTTTACCGTAAGAATTAAAAAAATGACCATTTGGAATATTAATCTAACAAATAGAATTGTAACCTCTCCTATCAGAGTATACATAAATATATATATATATTATAATTGTACTCATAATATATTTATATTATGGAATATTTAAATAAATTATTTGGAAATGAAAAATTATGTGTTGATATTTTTATTATTCATAAATATTAAGTATCAATTTTATAATTAATATAATGATTTCTATGAAAATTTATATTCATCAAATAGATTCATAAAATATTATTTTTGTTTTATAATGATTATAAGATAATTATATCAGATTTTAGTATAATCATCAAGGTTTTATAAAATCAATTTTAGTTTTAAAACAAGTATATTTTGAATAAATTTTGAGTTTAATTAAAAATTAAATTTATCATATATATATATATATATATTAAAAAGGTTTTAATTTTATTATTATAAATATAAGAAAATTATTTGGGTGAATTATTTGGTTTTTTCTAAAATACATGAATTTTTGTTGAGTATTAAGATATGGTAATTTATGATATCAGCAAGAAAGTTGATTTATGGAGTCATAGATGCTGCCGAAATTATTTATGCTTAAATATGAAACTATTATTAATTGTTTTGAAATATTTTATAACAATTCTAAAGCTATTAATATACTTGAGCCAAAATAATAAACCAATGAATATAATAATGAGAAAACACCCTTCTCCTCCACTATAAATACATCCCCACACGACCTATTCCCCTCACACCTCAAAACATGTCAATTGATTTACTTCTTCCCAAATCCCTTAAAAATACCTTTACATGCCTCAAAGTCATTTCTTCTCACCACGAGTCCAAAAACGTGGGCTTTAAAGTGGTTATCATTGAAGATAATTCATATGGTTCAAATACTCTTTCATTTTATTTTCAATTATTTTTATTTCCATGTGATCTCTTCAGCTTCCCTTATTCTATAGCCAGAAAAACAAATGTATCCAATATATACTAGAATATTATCTTTTTTGTGAAAAAAATTGCATCAATATTTTTTTCCTATACATTTTATTCTAAAAATAAGCAAAATCCTTGATTTGTCGATTTACTGACTTCACGAATGATTTGTTTTAAATATCCATTAGACCCATCAAAGATGTATATAAAACCATTAATATGGTTAAATAATATTTTATTATATATATAATATGTTATATTATGCTGTAGAACTAGTGTTAATACATAATAATAATTAATAATTAAAAATTTGTTCGTAATGATTTAAATTCCCTAAACTAAACTAACTATAATCACAAATGTTTTATCTAATGATTCATCCTCATTTTATGTAACCAAAATTATATATAAGACCATTTAATATTATGGAATTTCATTAATAACATCTAATTTAAATTCTATATTTTTTTACACTTCCTACTAGAAATTCCATAATAAACCAACCATGGAAACCCTGAAAAAATGTACCCAAAACAATGAAATAACAAAATAATATTAATAAATGGGTGGAAATATGTTATTATAATTTCATATAAGTAATTATAAATATTGATATGTTTTTTAATTTATTAATTTCACTATATAAATCATTAGAAATCATTTTTTAACATGTTAGAATAATGACGAACCCGTGGTAAGGGAATTCTTAACCCAATTTCAAATTCTTAGGTTAACATTATACCTCATTAAATATGTTTTACTAATATCATTTTCGAATTTAAATTGGATTTTATTGTGTTTTATTATGTTTATTTATATTTTATATCCATATTACATTCTATTTATGAATTCTCAATTAATATATATGATATTGGTATGGGGTTTTTCTTTAAAAACACTCTTTCATCTTCTTTTCTATTTTAAAGGTAATTATTTATATGATATTTGTATTGTGGTTATATGATTATGTTTTGGTTCTTGGGAATTAATTATGATGAAGTGTGGGACCAAAATATCCCTCTAATTACTTTGGTATCTTTATATTGGTGGTTGACTATGTGGTTACACCAAGAGTTACTACGATGGTTACACTTTATGGTAGTCATTATGGTTACATTGTAAGGTTGTCACAAGTGTTACATTGTAAGGAAGTCATTAGGGTTAAAAATAACATAGTAGCCATTATGGATACAATATTATGTAATTAATGAGTCAAGTTAACTTTTTGGAGTTATTTATATAATATATGTTTTATAGAAACATAATGTTGTCACTATGTAACTATAAGACACTTATTAGGTTAGATGTATGACTTTGTGAAATTGATTTCATATGTATATAAGTATTCATGTACAAACGGCTTCTATAATTTTTTTTATCTGTTAATGAGATTTTTGTACTCATCCCAGGTTTTTAAATTTTTTTCATTGGTATTAAGGATGGTTATGAGAAAAGGAAATGCTAAGATGAATTTTTTGATGAATTTTCATGAATATATTTCATTTTTTAAATAAAAAATTCGGTATTTTTAAAAAATGGATATTTTTATAGTAGCATCCACTCTTTATGAATATCAGTTAATATATTTAAATTATTTACTAAATGCTTAAAAACCTAAACTGAAAAGATATTTGAGAACATAGAGAATTCAATTCTAAAATATTTAATACATTGTGTATAGTTTAAGGTTAGGGAATTATAAATGATCACCTACCTCAAAATAAAGGGATTTTTTATGGATATCTCCATTAATTTTATTCCTACTATGATATATCATCATGTATCACTAAATCAACTAAACATTATCTTCCATTTTCTCAGCCAACTATGGTCCCATAAGTACCCTTTCTCTAACCTCATACAAAAAAGAAATTGTCTAACACAATGTTCCATATAAAGTCTTAAATGGTTACATCTATATAATATTTTGAAAAATGTTATTATGATAAACGATATGGATGTAAATATTTTTATCCCAACATCCCATGAAATTTATTATGAACGAATGAGGAATATCTTTTAATGTTTAAATAATCTACACAAACTACCCATTGGATTTAGGATGAAGCTTATACTAAAATTTAATTTAGTTCCCAACTACATTATATGTTATTTCCAAAAAATAGATGTAAAATTAGGATCATGGTCTAATAAAATATATAGAGGCACTAAATTGGATGTGTTAATATATTTTAGATACCGTTTAGAAAGCTTCACTAATGTAATATTATATATAATGAGATGAAAATTTAATTATTCTGTTAATTAATGAACAATAACCCAAATAAAATAATTACCTAGAATAATATTTGTAAATACTAACATGAAGTTTGTTGATACATTTCCCCATTTCCACTCTGGGAATGGAAATGTTTGAAGCATCCCATTTGGCAAATATTATGAGGATTTTACCAATTGTTAAGTCAAACACTTCACAGTAAATTCATCAATGTCTATATTCAATCCGTCCCACCATTAATATTACTAAAGGTCTTTATACATCTTAGAGCATCCTAGATGACAGAAAAAAGGGGAACTATGAGATATAGTAAACAAGTCCTTCCTCAAATATGAATGAAAAGGCACACATAATCATTTCAAACTTGTAAAACACATTCTTCATCAAAAATAAAACCATAATATTTAAATTCTCAATAGATTGTACCTTTAATTTCAAAAAATGGCCCACCTTAAGAGCCCCCTTAATTTATTTTCTTACAAATTCAACTGCACTAAAACCTGAAACAAAAAAATGGATGTCCTTATATCCAAAAATTTATGGAAAAAATTTATTAAATCATTAAACAATGATTATTGTTCCAAAAATAACATGGTCAATGTGTCATTAATTTTTCTGGTCAAAGAATATACCATCATTTTTTATCTAGGATGATAATAAATTATGGAATAATAATCCATGATTATTTCCAGCCATCTTCTATGTCCAATGTTCAATTCTTTCTAAATAACTATCTACATAAATCTTTTTTGATTAGTATATATTTCACACATTACTCAATAAAAAATATTCCTTGAAATTTTTTATTCAAAAATAACAGTTGATAATTACAAATCATGTGTATGGTAATTCAACTCATGAAGAATCAATTAAAGTAAAGCATACGAAATTACCTCATCATTTTGAATTTGGACAGTAAATAATCCTTTTAACTAAGCATCACTGTAGATGAGAAATTCACTATTTCTAGAAGGCAAGGCCAAAATAAGAGAATCCAATAAATTTTTTCATATTCACAAAAAAATTCATCACATTATTTTTTCATAATGAATATAACTCCATTTTAGGATGGCTTAGTAAATTAGATAGACAATACGAAATGTTTTTAGAAAACAGCTGGTATTAGCCAAATAATCTGAGAAAACTATGAATATTTGTGATATTTGTGGGTCCCAGAAATTCTTTAAAAATATCATTTTTGGAGGATATACAGTTATAGAATCGTCAAAAATAATGTGAAAAAATGAATGAAATTTATTGCTACCAAAATTCATACATTCTAAATTTCCAATACAGTTTCATTTTGTCTAACGTTTGAAAAAACACGTAGATATATTTAATATTCCTATTGAGTTCTAGAAAATACTAAAATTTCATCAATAAACAAAAGAAAAAACATTTCCAATAAAACATGATATTTTTTACACATAGTATCTATGAATATAGAATGGTTACTTGATAACCTAAACATCATAACTATAAATTCATAGAGGTAATCTCTAGTTCTAAAACATGTATTTGGAATGTCATCTTCCTTAACTATGAAATAATGATATGTAACCTTAGGCCGACCATTGAAGAATACTTTTCTCCTAGTAATTGATGAAGAAATCATCAACTTGAGGCAAAGGATAAATGTTCCTAATATTTATGTTATTAAAATATCTATAATCAATGAAAATCATCATTGATATATATTTCATGGCAACAAAATATATTTGATCACCCCATTTTGATATTCTCAGTGGGATGAATCCTTTAACTAAAAAATAATTCTTACTATTTTAAAAATATGAAATTTCAACATGATCCATTCCATTAAAGGGGTATAGAAATATTCTTAGCATCTTGCACTAATTATATAGTAAACTCAACCTCATGTTCAGTAATAAAACTATGATAATTATCAAGAAAAACATCCATATATACATTTAATACTAGAATTTCACTAATTTGAACTGTATCGTTATATAAAAATTATGATGTTGGTAACAATTGTGTCCATCTCTAATCCATTTTTCATATTCATGGTATGTTATAAAGGGAATTAAATCATTAAACAAAACATTATTAGCACTATAGTCTATATTAGCATGATAAACTGAAATCCAATCCATAACTAGAATGATATAAAACATTACTATGGACTGTTCACTATTATTTTTAGAAAATACCATCCCAATGGTGATAATAAAATTATTCTTATAAAACTAGGTTTCCTTAATACTTCCACATGAATTTTTTTATCGAAGGATTCATCTTACTTTCATGGGTGATACTCCCAATTTACTTACAAATTTCCTAGAAATGAATGAATGCGAAGATATATAGTCTAAATTGTTTTTAAATATTTTTAAAACACAAGTAACATACCTATCACCACATTATTTGATGACCAAACATCAACAATATTAGTAGAAAAATATTAACTTACTACACTTTTCTGTTTCTAATCATGTTGATTTTCAACATGTGTAACTAACATCATTCATCAATTAGCATAATTAACCATCTCATTGTCACAAAAACATAATAATATTGGATTATGATTAGTATAAATATTATTTTATTACTTTGGATACATTTCCTTGAATTATAGAACCATGTGGAAAAATATTCCAAATCGTTTATTCTTTCATGTATTCATAAGACATTTTTCCAGGTGCTTTTTACCATACGTACTACACGATTATAAATATATTTTATTACATTCACATTACTTTTTTTTTCATTTTTCCTCATTTCCTTCCATCATGAAAACTTCTTAATTTTCTCATCACGATCCATACAAGAGTCTGAAAACTCAATATCACCATTTATAGAACAACGAACTACATTCTCATAAATTTTAAAATATCACACAACCAAATATCATTATATAAATGATTCCCATCATGAGTAAATCTAATTAATTTGACTATCTATGTCCCAAATAAAATCAACTACAAACCTAGACAATCATTTGAAATTTACTTCATATGAATGTAAATAATATTCAAATTTTCCCTCAATTTTGGGAAAATTTTTTCCTTCCAGATTTAAAAACCCATTGGGAAATACTTTTTATATATAATTATATATAATGAATCCCATTTTATGACATCTAGGATATATTTCTCTCAATTATTCTTAACCAATGGCCACCATCAAGCCACATCACCCAAAAAAATAAATATAAATGGTTACCATTTCATGTTCTAGACATCCAATAATATAAAATATCTTTTCTACAGCTTTGATCCATCTATCATAGACTACTTGTTAAGATGATACACTAAATGAAGGGGGATAATGCCTCATGAAATTCACAAAAATTTACTTTATCCTTCAGGGTAGATCAGTTACCAATCAATACTGGATTCCACCACCATTATCACCTAAGACAATGGTTCCATCACTGTAACAGACAATGTTATCTAAATTCCAACTATATCAAGATGATTATTTGGATGTGTTAAATCCTCATGGTTCCTACCCACTATATCTTAAAAGTGTCCTTTGTAGAATTCAATTTTGAATAGACATATTATATATAAATAAACATGGTAATATTAAAATTCTATAACATTTTCACTGGACCATAAGGTAAAATATTTCAATTGAAATTTCCCTATATTACCTAAAACTCTAAATTTAACCAAAACTAACTTTCATACCAACTATAAGTTCCAAAACATAAAAAATCCATAATATTGTGTTTTAGTTATGAAAATAATTACTTTCACATTGTATATCTTTTTTGGTTTAGAGTTTTTTAGAATTAGGTCATAACTCATACATAAAATAATAAAAAATAAAATGTGGACACTTCAAATATAAGTCCATTTTTATCATATAAAACTTTTAAAAATAAAGTATTATATCTTTTATAAAAAGACTTCACGAATTTCAAAAAAACCTATTCTCATACTTTACCCATCATTAAATAATATGGAAAAATATAAAAAATGAGGTATGTGCTTTAAATGTTTGGTGAAATATCTAAAAATATGGAAATAATTATTCCATTGATAAACATTAAAAATTATGTAATCCCTTTTGGTGAAACATAACATTTTACCCAAAAAGATAAATATCATTTATTTTACCTTTTGAAAAAAATTATTTCCATGAAAACTAATTTGAAAATATAGAAAATTTATATAGTGACCCTGGGTAATTATCACATTACACAATTATAAAACCCATATAGAACCAATATAAATTAAAATAATTATATGGCCAACTTATAATATAATTCAATGTTGAATATAATCATTACCCAATAAATTTTACTACTATATTGGTGAACGAATAGTTTAATATATAAAAAGATCAAAATATTCTTTATTTGGGTTCACATTATTTATAATTTCCAAGAACCACAACATTAAATAATACATTTCATCTTTTAAAAAACTTATTTAAACTTGTATGAAAATCACTTTCCAATATTTAATATACCATTTCCATTCAAAAAGTTCATTTATAATAAAAAAAAGTAAACCTTTATTTTTTATTAAAAAAGCCATAACAAAATACCATTAAAAATATGTATTTTAATTTATTAGATCATAAAATATTTTAGAGTAATCTATTATTAAAATAATGTCCATGGTAGTAGAAAATTCGTTGTTATCATGTACGTTAAGAATAGAACATTCCTTTCGTCATTTGTTAAAACATTTCATGTAAAACACATCATGATATTCCTTTATTAAAACCGTTGAATGAAATAAAAAATGGACATAAATTTCACATTATAACACCTTTATTTAAATAAACATATAAAATAGTATCAATAATATTTTAATGTAGAAAATGAGTTTATAATTAAATGTTTAAACATTCACAGTGTCCCAATATATTTTGAACATATAAATCAAAATATTTATTGAAGAATAAAATTTACCCAAAAATAAATAACATTATAATATATAAAATATGGATATATAATGTCATGGTAATATTTATAAATCATAGACAATAATAAATGTGAATATCATTAACCAATGCATCAATAAAAGAAGATTGAAAAAAAAATCCATTACCTTATGTCTGAATTGTCACATATTTCATTATATTCCAGAAAAATAAACCTATATTTTTAATTAAAATGATCTATAACATTATTAAGGTCTTGAAATTAATTTATTTCACTTATTAAAATGTTTTAATCATCTACTTAAACAGTTATTTTTATGTTGGGTGTTTCGACCATATTCATTTTATGTATCAAAAAATGAATTTAATAGTTCAAATATGGCCAAAGGGGTAATTATATAAACATATACAGAATAATAACCATGAAATAATTCTCATATTTATACCTAACCTATAATTTTAAAACCATTCATGAAATATTTTTATGAAAAATATACCAATGCTACAATCATGGAGTTGGTAGGTCATACTTACTCATAAATAATTTTCCCATTTTTCAATGATCATTATGGAAATAATGTAAGTAAGATTTATATTTATTTAATGATAATTATATCATAAATAATATTTTATATAATCATATCTATATATATATATATATATATATAATTTTGTGGTTTAAAAGTAATCATATTTTGTCGAGGAGGTTTTTGTCCACACATCCAGAAAAATGTTATCACTTTTTAGTGTGAGAAAGGGTGTTAATGAAAATAAAATAATATATTCGCATTAAGGTAGTTATTACATTAATATGAAATATATTTGATTTATTTAAAATATTTTTAATTAATCACATTTTTAGTACATTCCATGTAATATGTGAACATCTCATATCATTTTTAGGAGGCTGTAGATCACACACCCACAAAAGATGTTATCATATTTACAGAAACATGAAATTTTGAAGGTATGTGTTGTATAATAATCTCATAAGTGTTAATACAAGAAAAATAACATATATATCATATAAAAATAGTTTTTACATCATAATTAATAACTATGATATGGGGTAAAAGAAAATTGAACAACATCATTTCACGAGCCAATAGTTTTACATTCACAGACAGTAAGTTTCATACCAATTTGATCGATGCATGTGTAAGTGTAAATCAAAGCCAAAAATAATGTTATCCTACTATATTTATGATAATTTATTTGTTATATATTAAAGTATTAATATTAAATTAATGGGTGTATAAATAAATAAAATATTAATCCACATTGAAGAATGTTACCTTTTTTGGGTAACTCAATTTGGTTGCACCAAAGGGTTCAATGGTTGGATTTTTGGCCAATGTGAGGAATAAATGGTGAAGGGAGTCATGTTGGAAGATTATTTGGGATTTTTTTGGATGAGAAAATATTTATTTAGATGTGTGAGAAGTATGGGGTGAGTGTTTTTTAATGTTGAGGGGGAGTGTCATTTTTATAAATATAAAAAGGTAAACTTTATTGAGATGATTCCATTACATCATGTAACACAAATAATGAATGATATTTTAGAAAAATGAGGATATCGATGAATCAATTAAATATAATTGGTTTTATGATAGTATTATAGGACATTTATACCTTTATGATCATTGTTTAACCATTAAGTAATCATATTATTACATTAATCCTTTTATTGACCTCAATCCATTTTTTATTAAGATTCCACTTTTAGGAAAAGTGATAACCATAGAAAAACCACCACCAATCACCCGCAAAAAACCCATAATGATCCCCATACATCAGGAAAATTCAAAATTCAAAAAAACACTATTGGAAAACCCAACCACCACTTCATCCTACCCAATAACATTAAATACTAAATTCAAAAATCAAGATGACATCAACCAACTCGATAAACGGGTCCCCTCGATTCCAGTGTACCTTAATCCTTTTATTTAATTGTAATAAATTTCTCTAATATTTTTGGTCAAAAACTATTTTTAAATAATTTTAATGTGTAAATTATGATTGTTAAAAATATGAAATCCATTATTCAGAATTCTAATCACATATTTTTAATAAAATGGTTTAAAATTATTCCCATATAAGGGGTGACAAAGTGGGTTTTTTAATGTTTAAATGTTCAAATGTTTTCTTTGTTCTAATATCAAAATTAAAATTATTTTTTAAAATGACTTAAATTGGTTTAAATGATATAAAATGTTTCTAATTGTAATATTAAAATAATTAGAAAATAATTTTACAATATAAATAAGTGTACTAAAATTATATTTTGAAATAAAATTTGGTATTATTTATTATTCCTAAAAATAAAAATGTTCTTAAAAAATTAGAAAAATTATCCCAATGTAACTTTTGACATTAGTCTTTAAAAAATTAATATCTTTTTTAAATAAAAATTTAAAAAAATTTCAATTAATTTTTAATGTAATCATTTTATTGAATAGTGGATAACGACTATATTAAATAATTATCTTAATGTTATATTATTTTTTGGTATAACTCAGTGTTTCCTACAATAAAATAATTCATAGAAACTCATTACATAGTTTCATGAATGATATTTGGAGTAAGATCCAATTTATGGTAAAATTACTATATAATTCATAGAAATTAATAAATATAAAAAATACTTAGAAAATGATTAGTTTTTATTTTAGAGTGTAAATTATAGTTGTTAAAAATGAGAATAAAATTTAAAAAAGACATTTAAATAACTCCACTAATGATACTATGTTACTTAAGAATCTTTCAATTGCAAGTAATTTTCATTCCCGCTCTTAGAAATGTTGATTTTATGTTGATTCTGATGATCATTAGTAGGAAAAAATGTTACATAGATGTGGACTCCAGAGGAAGTCTAAGATCATCTGAATTTGAGGAAATTTTCATACATAAAAACTTATATTCCATGGGATTATATTATGGTACATTTAGAGTTTTAGAATATCTAGAAGTTGAAATTATTATAATTATTAATTAATTTGGTATGGTAAAACAATGTGGATGGTTTAGGTTATGGTTGCAAAACAATTTAACCACACATAATCATGTTATTTGAAGTGCCATTGTTTATATTTTGTTGAAGCATACTTTCAAAAGGATAAAATGCATGGAAAAGTTTTTAAACAAGAGTTAGATAATCACACATGAATATTATTATACCAATTTATAGATGAATGGTATTTCAATTAAATGGGTCACCAATAATGATATTTTACGGTGTGATGACATTCCGAATGAGTTTTCCCTTTTCTCAAAATTCATTTTTGTAAAAATACCTATATTTGGGATTTTTTAAATGATTTATTATTTATTAAATATAATATAGTTAATATTCCAATAATTTTCTATTACGTTATATTAAAAAACAATACATTTGTAATCTATAAAAAATTATATAATTTATTGGCCTATTATAGATTAATTAACTGATATAAAAAATAAATATCATAAAAGAATCCATCAAATAACATCATCAACCTTATATTGACTGAATGTGGATAGTTGCATTAGATAAAATACCCAGTGAATTTTAATTAAAATTAATATATGTTTTCATAGATTAAAAATACACTTATAAATAGAACAAAAATATTTATAATGAAATTTGATAATATAGTCCTTTATTTATGTAAATTTAAAAAAATCATATAATGGTTGGAATGACATTTTCTTTGAAAATTATAGGAATATATAAAGGAATATTGAAAAATAATAATGTCCATGATGGTGGGAAATATTGGTGGACTTGTAAATGAGATAAAAATTCATTTTTTTGAAGATAGTAAAATTTGATCCATATATAAAATGTTGAGAAGATTACATTTAAAAATATATTTAAATTTTAAATTATATTTGAAAACAACCATTTAAAATTATATGATTATATAGATAGTCATTCAAAAAAATATAAGGAATACGGAAATAGAGTGAAAAGGTCTAGGAAGGAGAAAAACATATAAAACATTGATTTTCATAAAACGCCATACATAATTTAAAATAAAAAATTTCTAGGAAATAAATAACTAGATAAAAAATTTAAAATGCCATGAGTATTAATTTATACATGGAATAATATTTCAAATCAATATTATAGAAAGAATATCAATTAAAATAGGTGAATATTTAGAAACATTTTTTAAATAATGAAACTTAATGGGAGATTCCACTTATCTAAGTTACACTATCATTAATTAATAAAACATTTATGTTTATTATAAAAATATAAATAAAGCATATTTATAATTATTTTTATATAAATAGTTCACTAATAGTAACTAAATATCTTTTTAGAAATAAAATCACTATTAAAAAATTATATTTTTATTAATATTATGTTTTCCAAATATTATCTAATTCAATGGCTTCATCACATAAATATCCATAAATTTAGGGAAGTTTTAGAGTATTTTTTTGACAATTTGATGGAGATATTTTTTTATTTCATGTATATTATGGTTATTATTTTCATGGTATGATTAAATTTACAATTTTAAGAAATATTTATTTATAAAAATGAAATGATTTTATTATTTAATTTAAATAAATAAAAAACCATAAAAATTAATAAATTTAAATTTCAATACAATAGTACATAATAAAATTAGAAATTTAAACATTAATTAGTCACTCAATTCATGAATATTATTATATCGTTAATGCATTTTAATAAACTAGCCCCAAAAAAAGTGTACTCTAATGATTGATAGGGTATGAAAATGACATTTCACAAATATAACATCAATTATAATGAATATTAATTATTTAAAAAACATTAATGAATGATATAATTCATAAAAAATAAGATTATGGTGTGTAATAAATAAAATAATAATCATGATGATGATCATGCTTATGTTAACCCATTAATCTCTTCCTGAAGGACCTAAATGAATTAAAAGGTTTAAGATTATACTATGGACCATTTAATCATGAAAATTTTATAATATAACTATAGAAGAAAATAAGGATGATTAATTGGATGTATTTTAGTATTTTATGTCAATTTTAATGGGTGGGGGATCCTTTAATATGAGAGGGGAGTGAAATTTCTGTAAATATAACTTTTATTAATATTAAAGTGAACTCATTCATAGGTAAATTGGATCAAAAATTGGAAACAATATAGACATGATATTTTGGAGACAAATAAATTCATTATTTACGAATTTGGGGATATTTTTTGGTCATTCTATGGATTAATTGTTGATTTAACCCCTTTACCTTATTTATGCCTACATCGAGTTGACAAACATTCACCACTGTATAATATTTTTACAAAACAAATCGAAATAGATGTATTTAAACAATTAACTTATTTAAATTAAAAATATTGTAACATTGTTATATGTTAATTTATATATATATATATATATACATACTATACTAATTAATGTTAATATAATTTTTCATAGCACAACATGAACTGTTTCTAGAAAAATCCCTCTTCTAAGCATAAAAAAGGAAATTACCCAAAAAATATGTATAATATTATTTCCCTTGAATTTCATTGGATTATGATTAATCGATGATTCTTGTTACTTTAATATAAATCCAAAATTTAATGGATCAGTGTTAATTATTAATTAATTAAAAGGACAAAAAATAGTTATTAATATAATAATGTATAATATAGGTTAAAAATATTCAATGATATATTTATAAATTCATCATATAAATCTTGAATTCATTATTAGTCTCTTTAAAATTAATTTATTATCATGTAAATCGTTTCATATAATTTTTGGCCATGAAAATATCATAATAATGTCAAATTAATAAATGAATTTTTTTAAAAAAAATTTCTCTCTATTCACATAAAAAATAAACATTTTTTAAATATTCCAAAGAAACACCCTTAGATAATTTTAACAAGATTAATTGGAAAAAAAATTAAATTGTATCATTTAATTATAGAAATTTAAAAACCAAATTTTAATATAAGTATTCATAATACTTAACTATTAATATTCTTTATTATAAAATCAATAAAAATGAATATAATAAATTTTTTACATAATTAATTACTTGTTCATATCATTCTAATTTATAATTAATGTCCCCCTCAAGATATCAAAAAAATATAATAATATGATAATAAATCCTTGAATTCTTGTGTCGTGATTCAACCAGTTTGAATCACATTGTGATTTCCATGATCTTGAGTTTCTCTAGTGGGAAATGTTTGTTAGGATGCACTAATTGACGTCTCGCTAGGGATTTGTCTCTAGAAACAATAGTGATGCAACCGCCATTAAAAAATGGATTAATAGACCTTATAAATAATGATACACCTAATTGATTCCATTACCATTTATTTCATATTGTGGTTACTTATATATTCACCCACTAATTTAATGAATTTAGTATAACAGTCAGATAAATAATTATAAAATATACCATTGTATTAATTTAGTTTGGAATTTCATGGGAAACTAGAATTATAAATATATTTATTAAATTAATATATATATATATATATATATATCTAAATTGTGTTTTATTACAATACATTCGAAATGAGTGATTTTTTGATCAATACTGATCATAATAATTTTTCATAAATTTCCTCTCAGTGATATCCTAACTTTAGGAAGATTTATTGGATGGAGTTCCTAAAAAAATTAATTTTAGATTATATATTTAAAAAGAAATTGACACATGGTTGTAAGTTCCCTTATTATAAAATCTCTTACTTAACTAATAGTTGAGGAATTAGAGAAATTTTTATCAATGTATTTTCACGTGGTAGATGGGGAATATGATACATATTATTGATCAATATTAGTTCTTAGTCCACTTAATCATTACTTTGAATATGTCTAATTGTTACACCCACTTATTTTTTTAATATATCATTTTATTAAATTAACAATCTTTTTTATAGATTTTTTTATTCAAATAGAAAACTAAAATAAAACTACTATAATATAAAATTACTGAAAATGGCCATTATAATATTGCCATTTTATTATCAGATATTAAAAGAAGTGCTAATATTACAATAATATATAAATAAATAGGAATGAAATGAAATTGAGTAGTATAAATTTCGCTTATGAATCTCATTTTTATAATCTTAGGAATGAGTTCTATTTATTGTGCCATTATGTAGACAAAGTGGAATAAAAACTATTACAGCTATTTTATGGGATATACATTATATGATTGAAATTAAGGCTATTGGAAATTGACATCAGATCAATGCAATCAAAGTCACCACTTGCAATAGCATCCATAGAATACCATATTATTAGATATCACATGAACGCTATTAGGGACTATATATCTAGAAATTAGTATGATATAATTATTAAACTACTAATTTAATAATTTATTTATTGAATTTATTTTATATGAAAAAAATTATATACAAATTCAAGGAATAAATTTACAATATAATTTCACTCTTAAAAATGTGTTATTTCCTAAAAATGTATTTTTATTTGATTTATTTTATGAAACTAAATATAAAATAATTTATATAAATTAATGATGTAAATATTTTTTAATCGCCAATATATTTTTTAATTTATATGGAATATGAATAAGAACAATTAAAATTTTAAAATGTTATTTTCCAATTAAAATAACATGTATTTACAGAGTAAAATTAATTATTTTAATTATTATGTAAATTTTATGAAACTCATGTTCAATATTTCTAAGCACAATTATAATTTTATTCTAAATTAATTTTTTCAGAAATTCATTTTAATTTAACATTTCCATATTGACTTCCAGACTCTTATTTACTTAAAATTTATGTAAAATTTATTTATATTATATTTATATATTATATATCATCAATGTTAATGATGTTGATTAATATAAAATATTTAGAAAAATTAATCGTAATGATTTGTTTTTCATTATAACAGTTTTATGCGTTATACAAACTAATATTAAATTTTTCTTTTTTTTTGGTTTCAAAAACATATATAATAAAATATTTTCCACATTTGATATCATTATTCTAAAATTAGGTAATTTTAAAAATACTCAATTTGATTAGTTAATCCTGGGCCCCGCTGGAACCCCAGTAGTCCCACAAACACGTGTTTTCCCTCCCTAGGGATATCCCACATTCCCAAATGGGTCATTAGACTATTAAAAATGACCACATACCAACATATGTTCTATAAAATATTATTTTTACTCAAACACACAAACTATGGGAAAAATTAAATGAGGTCACCATCCTGATCATTACTCCATTCCTAACGTCTTTATCTATGGTGTTTTAATTAGTCATGCACTAGAAAAGAAAGGTCCACCTTATTGACATGGGTAGTATCAATTATATTTTTCACCCTTCATACTTTTGGGGATTTATAATCCCCCTCTAAATAGAGAAAAATTTTCCAATTATGGAATGTATATTTCAATCCAGGCAGTTCCACTACACTTCTGGTTGGGTATCACCTCTAATAGAAATGTAACAAATGGGATCGAGGGAAATCATATGCACCCGTACTTAAAATGGATGTCTAGTTATCTTTCTCTAGGTAGCACTAGTTTCCCCATAAACATTTGTCCACTTCCTAAATCACACTAATTATCCTAAATGGATCATTAGAGTTATGATTCTCCCCCACAAGAATATGCATGTTATTTATTTTTTTTCCTCACTCTCACCCACTAATTGTAACTTCCCATGGGTCACCAATCATGATCTCTACCCCAAGAAAAACCTATTATACTATTTAGAGAAATTCTAGTGGGCTCCCGAAAATAATTTTTCACCTTATTGACATGCGTAAAAATATTTATCATTTTAACCTCTTAAATTTTTGTAGAGATATAATTTATAATAGTGTAAACCGACTCACAACTCAACCCTGCTAATAGCATTGACACCCATCCATAACATGGTCAGTGGGTCATAGCCTACCATGAACCACTAGTTTCCCCACATACATGTTGTCCCATACCTAGGGACCACCCATGTGCCCAATCAGATCATAAGACTAATGAATATTCCCTCATGCTAAAACATGTTCTTCGTGTTTAAATTTTCCTCCCTTTAACCCACATTGTTAATCTTATCAAGATGTCACACATTATGATCACTAAATTTGAACATACCTCATTAACTATGGAATTATAATTAGGTGGGTTTCTAAAAAGGATAGTTTACCTTGTTGTCATCGGTAGTACCAAATATCCTTTTAAAACATTAAAATCATGAGGTGTTTCATTCATACACCACCTGGGAGAACAATATCGTTGTTGTGGATCCAATATCTCACCCCAGACATTACCACCACTCATTATGCTAATTCCTACAATGATACCAACGTATCAACTAGAACCCACATGCACCTCATTTTCTCAACAGACTTTCGGTCTCCCATCCCTAGGTCTCCCCAACATACGTTAATAGATCGTCGAACAAATGATTACCCCCATTGGTCAACATATGTTATTTTCAATGTTGTATGTACTAAATCTCACCCACCTAGGGGAACTTCCAATGAGGTTAACCATCATGATCACTACTCTATTCCAAACTGCATTAACTATAGAGTTATAATTTTTAAAATACCAAAATGTTTGGTATGCCTCATTCTCAAGGCTCGTATCATCTTTCTATTTATCCATTTATCATTATTTCGTTTTATAATCAGATCCCCCACCTTAGAATATAATTTTCCCATAGTGGAACACATATTTAAACCTATGATGTACCCCTATAAATTATGATGGGTGACATATTCAATGCCATATTTTAATACCCATACCAAAACCAATTGTTTTAAACTATATTTTGATGTGACCACATGTATTCCTCCCCATACAGAAGAGACTTCTAAAAATAAGTCGACTAAATCTGTTTGTTAGGGAATATAACCTCATTATCATGTCATTGGAAAATTAATATGTAATAAATAATATAATAATTATAATTATAAAACATAGAAAATTAAAACATGGAATACATGTCATATATGAAATAAACATTATCCCAAAGTGGAATGTCAGATGAGAGTAATACAAAATGTAGTAAAATACATAAATCAAATATCAATGTCCTGTAGAATATATCTTATTCTACTACTAATTCCAGGATCCTCTTTTCGTCCATCAACCACAAACCCCTTTACCTTAATTTTATTCCTAAATGTCAATTTAAATGCATATAAATATGGTCGAGTATGGTCTGAGTAATAAAATTATTTGTAGACCACCAATACATCCATAACAAATTCTACCTTGTAAAAAAGTGTATTTCCTCAAAATAATATTTTTTTAAAATAAAATTAATAAAACAAAATCACATACAATGCGTCTGTGATCTATGAAAGCATCCAAAAACCCTCGAATGTACCTATTTGAAACCATTATATAATGATAATGATGATATGTCATATGTAACAAAAAATATCCATGTGCCGCTTAATAATTCCATTGGAGTGCTAATGGCATCAGGCATACAAGTGAATGAGCTTTCCCTTTGTGTTATGCATGACATGCTTCCCATAAATTAGTAGTCATCGATTTCTACTCACAAACCACAAGGCATAGAACAACTCAATACATGGAATCTAGAAATTTAATGCATGCTCAACATGGAGTACCATGGAATCATTATATCTCTACCATGTACTCAAACTATTATAGACATCATAGAAAATCATTCACAGGCCCCTCCTAAGTGAAAATAATATCATAATGGTCCACCTTTTCCAAGAACTGGGAATGATACCTTTAATGTTAAGGTATCATACATAAAAAAAGTATAGTAAATAAGGAAATAATATCATCATCAAGAAAATAAAGAAATGCATATATTTATGATCATCATCAAACATATATACACAAAAAAATAAAGTACTCCAAGTATTAAGAATAAAAAAAGGTTCACAGGTCAAACCCACACCTACACATGATCAAATTAAAAAAAATATCACCAATGTATGATATTATTAATAATTATACCAAGGAAAACAAGTGTATATGATTTTATTAAATGTTAAAGAACTTTATATCTCAATATTGCCGATATAATCATAGAGTTTTTTTATATAATAATTACTCAACACAATATCTATAAGGTTTTTATCTCAAGACACTCACTAAAAAAATTTATAACCAAATAAAACAATTATACATTCAAGTCAAATAAAAATGGCATGTAATTATATATTCTCTATCATATATAATTTTAAAATTACTAATTTATTCTATCAAATGTGCCTATAATTCTTTATTGATGAATAATTAAAAAATAACATGAAATAATACATTATCTTAGTCGAATAATGTTAATGTGATAATCCTTTATTACTATTCATTAATAATTTTGCTTTATTATCATCTTATAAAAACTGTATTTCATTATAAAATTATGAATAAGTCAATTTGAAAATCATATAAAATTATGAAGAGAATAGAAAAAGTACATGTAGGAATTCATATTCTATGTTATTAGTTTAATATCATTTGAAAATTGTGTTCTTTTAATTCCCGTGAAATTATTTAATAATTCATGAGTTGATAATGACGCCAAATTATTTGGAAATAATAATACATTATTGTCGAATGAATATTATTATATAGATATATAGTATTATCTCATGTGGTTTTATAATTATTAAATGATGAGTAATAACTAGCACATGTTTTCATATAAATTGATAATTTTAAAATTATCCATGTGTGGGAATCTATTATATGATTTGATATGTTATTTTCATTATAAATAATATATTTTGATTCATCTCTAGGATTCCTTGGAAGTTATTTTCCATTGAAGAACAGTTGACATGGTTCGAGTGACGGTTACTTAATGATCCATAGTGATAAAAAATTATTATTGACATAGGGTGTTGTTACCATTTTGGGATCTTGTATACATTCATTTAACATGTTATAATTCTTTTTATTAGCATACAATGATGATTAATCATGATTGTGACCATATGTGGGTGTATATTTGGTCCATCAAACTGCTTATTATGTTAGATTCCATTATTATTATTATATCTTCTTTAGAAATATTTGATGATAATAACATGTATATGTATTACTAATTTTTTCTTATTTTTCTACTCTTTCCTTGTCTTATATACCTTGTTATGTTTAATAACTTTCCATCAGAGGTATCGATCATGGTATTTGAAACATGTGGACTGTCATGACTTGATTTTCACATACAATGGTAGTTAACATGACTTGAGATAACAATGATGATGATCCTGAGAAAAGGGTTCATAGTAGATGAATAAATGGAATGTCATATTGATGATTTCATAGATTTAAGGATGAATAGTCTTGGGTTTCATTATGCCTGATACTTTGTGAATTTCACACAATGCCTGGTTATCTAAACGAAGCATGCCATACCTGATGTCTAGAGAAATATGATTCACATGTAAGCACGATGCTATATAGATTCCAGGTGATAGATTTATTATCCCATTTATAGAATTGGATTCTTTTGGAATATCATCATTACCCATTCAACATGGAGGTGATGAAGTTATAAATATAGGTTGGTGGAAGCTTAGTTAGTGCAAAACCAGTCAGTACAAAATTGTGTGTTATTTTCTTTATTTATGCATTTTTTATTATCAAGGGATACATCAGTTTACATGTATACATTTTTATGGACTCATTGGTGGTGTCCCAATTATTGTATTACTTAGATCCAACATGATAATCATCATTAATACGATTAATTCTCATATTGGGATCGGAGTAAGCCAAAAGGGCTTGTGGTAGATGGTTGAGTGTAGGGAAATGTAGCTGGTAGTGGAAATGAATATACTCTAAATAACCACAATATTTTATTTAATTATTTATATAATAAATTTATTACTCTTTTATGGATTGATAGTTTGGGATCCCTATTAACAATTATATGAATTTTGATCCATGTTTTAAATTTCTTCATGTTTCTCAGATTATTAATATTTAATTTATTATTTATTATTTATTATTTTCCCTATGAAATGATACATAGGTTATGGTTCCCCAATGACAAACATAGTTTCTCAATTCTATTTGGGAACCTATTTGGTATATGGATGGATGAATGAGGTCGTGTGGCACTCTAATCAAGGTCTAGTGTTTTTGTTTAAGGTGTTACCTGATTAATAAAATTAAATATAATGATTATAATATATGTTACCATGGTAAATGGAAAAATGGTAAAAGAAGTATTTCAAATTTTAAATGTCCTAATGAATTTACCCTATTAGTGGGGACGATATGTAGATTTTAAATATTTTTTGTAATTTAATATTTTAATCTTTTTGATCCTTTAACCCTTGAATAGCATCATACAATTATTGAATGTTAATGGGTACCTCCAAAACTACCCATATATTCATTTATTAATGTTGATCACAACCACGACATAATGAAAAACATATCCCTTAAAATTTTATCTTGAAACATTTTCATTTATCTATACATAAAATAATCACTCATGATTATAATTCCACTATATTAATTATATATCCTATTGCCTCTATTTATATGGGAATTTCCAAGATAATTACACTTTTTTAATATAAGTATTTAATAGTCCTTATCCTATTATTGTTAATACTCAACAAAAATAATCTTGATAGAAACTATAATATAATTAAAATAATAATATTAATATAATTTAATTTTATATATTAATGTAACAACTAGTATTTAATCATTTCTATCCACTACGAAGAACAAAAAACATTTATTGTGTGTATGTGCGAGATAACTTTTCCGAGAAGAAATGTGGTTCCTTTTTCTGCACAACCCTTAATTGATGATAATAATGATTTATTTTATGAATTATTATGTTTAATAATTCATAATTTTAATTTTTGAATGATAATTTATCATATATCTTAAATTTATCCCTTTTGTTGGGAAAAATCCACGTTCATCATGTGTATGTGTACACTATCACAACTACAAATGATGAATTTCTTTTTTAATAACCACACTACATGGTTGGTAATAAGAATGAATTTTAAAAATTTAAAAGATATTTATTGTGTTTAATAGTCTGTAATAATTAATGAAATATCACATAAATAAATTTCATTTCTCATTAAATCATTATAACACACTATCGTTTGGGTCGGATTTCCTACCTATTTGAGAAATGCTATAATTATATATTTGTAATAGTTAATGAATGTAACATAATTTTGATAATAATTTATTTAATATAATTTATTTTTCTAGAATTTTATTTTAAAAATGTAATATATTTATTAATATACAACCCTTTAATAAATAAACATGATGAAATTAATTCATCACAATTTCTATTTTCATCAACCATATCCTTGTATTTCGAAAAATAAATAAGACATAGTAATTCAAATAAAAACAATTATTAATTTTCATTGAATAATATTTTATGAATTAACTTTTTACCAATATTTTCTAATAGACCACATCATCCTGAACTATGTACGAAATAAAAACTCGATAAATATGAACATTGAGTGATAAAGATAAACTATAACCAGATTACATATTTTTGATGAACTATTGTTATTTACATTTATAAAAGATAATATATTTGAATAATTCTATATAATTTGTTGTTAATATAGTTATGTTCTTTATATAGGTTGTTGGAGCCCATTTGACAACACATGATTTAAGGTAAGGGGTTTTTTTTCTCATTTTTTATTTTTTGAGACATATATGATAACATACACCATGAAATATTTTTTATGGTGTGATTAAATCCTAATAAATTTATTTTATAATATTCATGTAATTAATGTTGTTCGAAGAGAAATATAATTTTCTTTCTTTATATGTATTCTGATTCAAATGATACCATATATGTATGTAAGATCCCAATATTTTCTAGAGATGTCTCCAGATTTTTTTCATGTAATTTTTTCACTATGTTTGATTACATCTTGTTTGAGTTTTATATTGTGTGTTATTGGGTGAAATTTTATGTTTATGGAAGGATTTGGAGAAGTGCAGGGCTGGTGCCCAGTTTTATAAAACCATGATCCCAGCCTAGAAAACAATACAAACCCAAAGTGAGGGGATTCCCTTGGCGAGCACATGGTTTTTCAAATAGTTTTTACTTTTAGTAGAAATAGTTTGTACCCCTCGGAGGATGCACACAGTTAGATGGAACCATGTTCCTGGAGTAGGATACTATTTGTGTGATTTTTTATCACTATAAAATTATTAAAAAAATCCCCAATCCCGGATATTATAGCATCAAATAAACTAGATCAACCCTTAAATTTTTTTTGGAATGTAAAAAATTGAATCCCTCAATTTCCATCATCAATTATTGATGATTAAAAGACTTTATTTTAGATCATCACACCACCCTGTATGTGTTTTTCAACCTAATTACTTTCCAAAATCTCTCATATATTTCTCTCATCCTTTGAAGGTAGGTTTTCCCCATTTTGTAATAGTTATAGATATAGTGGTATTATATCAGGATTAATTTGTTATTGGATCTATATTTCAAATTTAAATCACATTTTTCATAATGTTCTTGATCATTCAACTTCAAATGAGTATTTATGTTGGTGAATATCCAGAAAAATCTTTTTTTAGGTGTTTTATATTTAATAAAAATAGATTTCATTGAAATTGAAGGAATGAATTGTGTGATTTCAATGGGTTTTTCTGGAAAATGAATATTCCTTTGAATTTATTAATTTTTTAGTAAATTTATAAAAAAATTAATTAGATTAATTAAGTTGTGTATTAATTAATGTAATATTTTTATTATGCAGATGGTGGAATTGTATTAATTTATTGGTGAATTAATTTGTTCAATTATTTTAATTATGAATTTGGTTAAATAGTTATAATTAATTTTTGAATTAATTAATCTTGGTTTTTATGATTATTCACATGGTGGAATTGGATTAATTAATTTATGAATTAATTAATTGAATGTGGTGATTGTCCAAGTTATTTGAAAATGGGGTTTTTTGATTGGTCAATTAATGGTTTTTCAATTAATTGATAATGGGGATTTAGAGATGGTAGTATTAACCATTAAGGGATAATGATGAATATGTTTAAATTTTGATAAATGAATTAATAAATAATTTTTAATGATATTATATTTTAATTAAATTGATGAATATTTAATTTGGATGAATGATTTAATAATGATTTCTTAGGATAAATGTGATACATTTGATATATTTTAATTGATATATGATTGTGGGAAACTGACTTCTACTATAGTATCCAACTTTTATGATTATTTGATAAAAAAGTTTTAATCGTGGACTAATACTTCAAAATACAATAGTTATAAATTGATAAATATGTGTGGGACATTGAATGGTGGATTAATAACTCATAGTGATAAATGAGTGTGGGACATAAACTGATACATAAAAATTCCAATTGTGTGATTTCTTGAAAAATGATTTTTGGACACATACTTCTACTTAAAAAGTGCATGAGGTCTTTGGCATGGTGATATAGGCCCAAAAGTTTGGCATTGGGCCATGTTTTTAATTAGCTGTGATATGAATTTAAACTAAATGGATAATGAAATCCCATATTCTATAAGAAATGGTGAATTGATTATGTGATATGTGATTTCCATTGGGATTTTTAATACTCTATCATAGGATGAAGTAGATATTGAAGGTTCAGGTGTCCTCTGAAATTCGAGGGATTATGTGAAAAAATAAAGAATAATTGAATATTTAAACTATTTAATTAATTTCTAGTATTTTATTACATATAAAATATCTGAATGTATATTTATTGGATATATTTTAGACACTATTTCTCGTGTCCTAAATATTTGTACTCACACACTACTTGAGCTCCCTGATCAGTACTCAAATAAACATCATGTCTGCAATATGGGATAAGGGAAAAAGCCCTATTTTAGAGGGATTATTTGGGATGGAGCATGGATGAGGGAAATAACCATGATATAGAACCCTCTTGGTAGTTGTCAGTGTATTTATTTATCATGGGTATTTTATAGATGCATGAAATATATTTGAATGAAATATCTACCTATCATTTTAGGGTATTGTATTTTCTATTTTGGTCATCATGTGATAATGGTATGGTTTTTTATTGGTTATATAATTTTTCCATTATTATTTATTTTTGGTGTTTTCTTACTTTGACAAAGAGGTTATAGTCTCCCCATGATTGATATTAAACCATCACTATAATTCCAAATCCTCCGACATACAGGGATGTATTCTTGAAGTCATATAACCTACTGTCTCATGGAACTATTGTATAGAACCCAGCTCAGGACATTACAATGTTTAATCAAGGGTGGTTTATTTTCAGTTATTTTCTATTATAATACTATTTGGAAAGGTTATTCCAGATAATAAAATGACTTGGCCTTTGGTTAAGAGCTCGTTAATTGGAGTGTACAATCCTTGTATGGGGGTAAAATCTATGAACTCGAGGTGGGGTTTTCATTATTGATGTGTGTTTTTATAGTTGATACTATTACACCTTGAGTAATTAACTTGTTGTGTGATGCGATTATTATTTCATTGTTTTATAATATTTTAATTATGTCCCATAATGGATGCTAGTTTAGTATTCATGTATAATTCAAAGCATTCAAGATAATTTGGTGAAATGAACCAATTTTAGGCATGCATGAGAAAACAGATTTTTGGAAAACTTGTTTGATACTGAAATGTATTTTATTTCTAATACAACTGAACTGAGTATGGTTATTTATATTAACATATAATTTAAAAACTTATTCAAGATGTGAATATATGGGGGGTCTAATGAGACTTGAAAATGTGAATAATTTTACCCTTTTAACAACAAACTAAATATATTATGGTTAAGGGTGGTGATAGGTCCTCTGTTTTGATCTTGTGGTGGGAAAGGGGGAATAAATTGTTATGGATTATTGTGAATCCCAAATTTTAAATTTTTCATTGTATTTTTATGTTTCTTACCATTTGTGTTTGTAATTGTAGAGATATTCCTCTACAACGACACTTATTTATGAGGTGACAAGAGGTTATAGATGGAATTGATGCAATAGCTGTGGAACCTAAGGCACTGATAATGTCTGGTGGGGAAGTCATAGAGAAGTTCTGAGAGAATTTTTATTGTCATTTGAAATTCATGGAATGTGACTCATTGTGATTTGTGAAAATAATATTTGATATGCTAATGAAATTTTAGTCATTACACCCTTCAAGGTTTACCGGGGAGGGGGGACCTGAGGTATTTGATTTAGGGATTAATTATATAAAGAATATACATGTCAAATTATGGAATCATACTATAAAAAGAATAAAATTAGATGTTTACATGTTATGTGGTCAAGAGAAGTATTGGTGAACATCCAGTCTTTGGATATAAAGCTGAACAATTTCCAATGGAATGACTTCTAAGAGATATTCATGGAGCACTTTTACCCTAATATTCCCAGGAGAGAAAGGCTGAGTTTATGAAGTTGAATCATAAGAGTATGTCCATTCATGATGATTCTAGATGTGTTAATTATTTTCTTTGATGTGTTATAGATCTATTTTGCGATGATGAAACTGCGAAAATACATTTTTTGATGGGAAGAAATGTAAAATTAAGTCTTATATGAATATTTTTAGGATATTGATGATTTCTGAATTAGAAAAACAGGCTCTAATATCGAAGGGGATCATAGAGGAAGCTTTTATTGGGGGTATTATGTATCTGTTGGATGGTTTAAATGTATTAATCCAAAAATAACCAAAAATCATTTAAATAATTGCTTCCAGAATTGCAGAAAACAGAGTGGCTAGGGGAAGGGTCAGTTACTCCAGACTGTACTCAAGTGGTATTTCACTAGTGTGGTTGGTTAGAATAACCACTTATATAGTTCACCTAACCACTAGTAGTGTTTTGATCTTATGGCATTATGTTTCATCGGTAGAGGATCTCCAGGAACCCATGGTAGATGGGGGCTGATAGAGAAGAAAGGAATAATTAGATTACAATAAGGGGTTCTTCTACACCGTAACAGTATGGATGTTATAGTTATATATTCCATGGAGGTCAAGTTATAGGACATGGTACTCTTGGTTAAGAGATTATATATCATTACAATGGTGCAACGCAAGGGAATCAAACTAAAATAGAGGGAAGAGGGGAATGACAATTGCGAGACGTTCAATGTATATTAGAGGATAAAAAGGCATGAAAATCAATAGCGAGAAGACTATTATTAAAAAAGATATGTTTGATAGTTCCTTATTTAACACTATCACCTATATATTCAGAACTCTTGAATGGATTCATCCTTGCATTGTAGTTCATGAAAAGGGTTATGAAGATTAATACAATTGTGGTAGTCCAATTGAGATACATTTCTTTGTGAAATGGGGTTTCTCTCGAGAATGGAAAGTATCATTTTCTACATGATTGTTATATCCTTAACATGTAATTATTATACATAATTTATGATATTTAATTTTGAGTATTCTAATGATCCCTCCTAGATTTTTACCATATGAGAGTGATTTTTACCACTCATAAGGGTGACAGTTACAGCCACCACATAGAGTGGGATATATCAACGAGATATGTAGGGCCAATCCATCAACAATTAGGGTATCTCACCACCTATGATTCAAATATTTTTCTGGATTATAGAGTTGTAAATAACATATAATTCCACCCCACCCCCCTAGTGGAATGGTTTCAGTAGGTGTTTTATAAGGACTTCTCAGGGATTCAACTTGAATGATATATGGAATTTTCAATTGATCTCATAGAGAGAATGAGCTAGTTCTATTCCACAATATATAATGACACAAATATAGCTTCAAGGGATAAATACTCAATTAGAAGAGTTTATGTATAAGAGGATTATACAATCGTTTTTGTAACCTTGGGGATTAATAGTGTTTTTTAAGAAGTTCGATGAGAATCTATGCATGTCTGTTCGTTACTAGAAGTATAACTAAAAGACTGTGAAGAAATGGAATCCTGTTATACTTAATGATGGTTTTTTTAACCAGTTGATTAGAGATTGTGTATTTTCTAATATTGAGTCTAGATCAATGTATCATCACCTGAGAGTTCAACACTTTGATATACTGAGGAAATCATTCATAAGATGGTATGACCTTTTGAGTTCGTCATCATTGCATTCGGGTTAATGAACATACCTACAATGTTTATGGCCTTCATGAATCGAATCAGCCATCCATACATAGAATTTTTTTTTAATTTATGGATGAAAACATGGTGTACTCAAATATTCATGATGATCAACCAAGGAATATTGAAATCATCTAGAGTAGACTAAAAGATCATCCACTATATGCTAATATGTAAAATTATTAATTACCGGATGATTTGGTACTCTTACTGGAATAATTATCTCAGTAGAAGTTATGTTAGTGGACCTAGAGGTAGTTTAAATAGTTGACTATTTCATGTACCCAATTATCTTTTTTATATCTTTATATTTCTAGGGTTGGAGAGATTTCATCGAAGGATCATCATAATATTTTCACCATGAAGGGAATAATGTTTTAATGGTTTGGGGCATATGATAATTCTATCTATGATTTGAAGAATCACTTTAATATAAAACCATTATTGAGCATACCTGTTCTAGGGGTGGAGTATAAAGTGTTTTGTAATGCTTAGGATATTGGTCCTAGAGCCGTTTGGATGTAGGGATATGGAGTTGTGGAATATGGCCTTGGGGGTTGAGGCTATATAAATTGAGTTTCCAACACAAGACCTAGAGTTGGTTGTAGTGGGTTATTCATTGAATTTTTTGAAACATTGTCTATTTGGAGGAAATTTTAATGTTTATTCTAACCAAAAGAACTTGAATAATATATTTTCATTATGATATTTAAATCTTCGATATAAGTCGGGGGTTGATTATATATATTTATTCAATATTGGTATAGCATATATTCTCCAAAATGTTAAAAAAATAAATTATTTATATAGGAAATAAAATACTCGTGTAGTTTATGAGTCTAGTGCTGAGTTGAAGATGATGCATTTACTAGATGATATACTTTTTGTGGTTTTAGGTAAATAGGATAAGATAAATCTCATATCATTTTCAATGGTATACATATTTTTAACCGGATTAGAGACATAGAATATGATGATCTGAAATGTTTATCCTTGAGGGAAATCTTTTAAGGGGGGGGGAGTCACCTTCCCACTAAGAAATCAATGAGGACAAGGTCATCTATGTCAAGAATATAATTATTGTACCTAAAATTTTTTGGGTGGAACTGATGGAGTTAATTTCGTGACTTAATGTTGACGGTGCATCCAGGTGTCACCAAAATGTATTATGACCTATGATGGTAGTATTGGTGACCATATGTGAAAAGGGAGATAGTAGGGTTTGTGACATGATACTAAACATTTCAAAAGGTGATGGATGAGCATCAATGTCCTAGTCATTTTCAACATCTGTTTCACATTTTGAAATGAATGTGGGACAATGTTACCATTGAATTTTTGGTGGTTCTCATGAGGATGTATCACATGAATGGTGTTATTTGGGTGATTGTCGACCGTCTAGTGAAAGTAGAGTATTTACTTTATATATAATATTCATTCTCAGTAGATTACATTGTAGAAATGTATGTTCAATAGTTATTTTATCTGCATGGGGTGTCACAGAGTATTGTTTCAGGCCACAATTTTTTTTATAATTTGCACCTCTAGTAAGGCTTATAGATGAAACTTGGTACACATGTTTTACAGAGTACATATTTCTTCCCACAGAGAGTTGGTGTGTCTTAATGTGCTATATAGGTTCTTGAGGATAAGAATCCGGCATGAGTTTTAGACTTTTGTGAGTCTTGGGAGAACCACTGAATTTTGGGTAGTTTTCATATAACAATAGGAATCAAGAAAATATTCTGATGGTAGTATATAAGGGGTTTTGCGGTAGGGAATTTAGATAAACTCCATGTCAGACTGCGGATGATGGGTCGGGGTTATGGGACCAAGACCCATGAAGGGGATGTCAGAACAGGTTTACCTAATTGGTAAATGTTTATCTATGGATCAGGGTAGATAAAAGTTGTAAGATAATATGCCTTGATGGAAATTTTTGTTTTTAGATGATGACCATACTTTAGGTCTTGTGTCATCTATATTGGCTATGATATTTTTGGTAATGGAAAATTGGTTCCCAGGTATTTTGGACCATTTGAGGTTGTGGATAGAATCTGGCTGGTGACATAATGATTATCTCTTCCAATGTGGTACAACTCTATTTGTGCATTTTTTCATGTGTCGCAACATTGGAAGTATCACCCCAACCCTTATCATGTTATCACTATGGATGATTATAATCTAGAAATTAATGTATCGATTGATGATATTGTGATACTTGTATTAGGTCATAGTTAGAAACTGGCTTGGGGAATACAATATTGATAGTTTTTGTATTGATGAAATATGTCCATTTTGATATGGAAATATTGGAGATAAAATAGAATGCACGGTCTCAGAGAAATTATATTTTCCAATTGGAACCTTAGAAAAGGTCGGGTGTACCACTCAGAGATGAGATATTATTAGGTGGTATGATTATAATATCTCGATTTTTTCTGATGAAATCTTTGGATTATTTTTAGGTACACATTTTCCTCATTTTGAGTACATCTTGTATGGGATATATCTTTGGTAAATTTGTGTAAAATATGGATGTTTTTGTAAGGGAGAGGGGTAGTACATGGTTGGCCCAATGTTTTACAAATATCTGCTTCGATCCTAGAAATTTGTGAGAGAAAAAAATAGAATAGACTTACACGGCTGGTGCACACTTCATAAAAAATATTCCCTTTCAGTTGTAACCATGCATCCCCATGGGAAGAGGTACATGGTTAAGAGAAAATATTGGTGAATCTGTGCACTTTAAGCATTTACAAATGTTCCATGATTTTTGACACCATAAAAATTATTATAAAATACCAAAAACCCCATTTTATACCTCCCTAATTCCCACGATGAACCTACATAGTTTTATCTCATTTCTAGATGTTTTGGTAGTGATTCCAAGGCTTTTCAACCACTATTATTAATGATTTGAAGCTCAGATTCTAGGTCAGTACCCCTCTTAGTAAGAGTTTCACATACTAATTAGTTTACCCTTTCACTCATGTCATTCTATCAACATATTTAGTTGTTTTCTCCTCTATTTAGTAATGGATAAATATCTATTGTTTATGTATCTTGATTCATTTATTCTTGGATACTGTTTTTTAGATCTAGATCTCTTTCATTATCATGTTCTTGATCATTCCACTTCAATTGGGTATTTCCAATTGTGATTTTCTAATAAGAATATTGGCATAGGTGGTATAAATTCAATTATTTTAGATTTTATTTCTATTTTTGTGTATGAATTTTAAGATTTCAATTTTTTATGTTTGGAAATTTAATCTTCATTTGAATAAATTAATTGTTTAGTTAATTTAATGAAACATTAAACTGGATTAAGTAATTGGTGAATTAATTAATGGAATAATTTTCTTATGAAATAAGTGAAATTGGAATTATTAATTGATGAATTAATTATTGGATTTTTTTATAATGAAATTGGTTTCATTGGAATAATTAATAGGTTAATTAAATAATGTAAATTTTTATGATTATAGAATGTGTGTATTTGGAATAATTAAATTGTGAATTAATTAATGGACTATTTTGATTTATGAATTAATGAGAAATTGGGGTTTTGTGATTGGTTAGTTTTTTTGTGAATTAATTGATAATGGGGATCAATGGATGTTTGTATTAACCATTAAGGGTAAATGATTAATATGATTAAATTTTGATAAATGTTTAAATAGTGAATTTTCTATATTATTCCATGTGAATTAAAGTGATTAACCATTAATGTAGATGAATAGGTTAATGATGATTAACTATGATAAATATGATACATGTGAAATATGTGTTAATTGATAAATGAGTATGGGATATAGATTTCTTCTACAATAGACGACATGTGAGATTTTTTGGTTAACATGTGTGAGACATGGACCACTTCTTCAAAATCTCATATTGGTAAATTGATATAAGTATCTGGGACATGGAATACTTCTTCAAAATCCCATAGTGATGAATTTTTGTGGGACACATGCATCTACTTAAAAATCAGTCTTTTGTGAATTCTTGATAAAAGAGTGAAGGACATCGACGACATCTATAAATTCCCATAGGGTCCTAGATATGGTAATTAAGGCCCAAAATGATGGCATTAAACCATGGTTCCAGTTGGCATTGACATGAATGGAAATGAAATGGATAATTAAAGACCATGTGTTATAATGAATTGTGAATTGTATACATCATATGTGATATCTGTTGAGTATATTTCAAACACTGACATGGGATGAAGTAGGTATTGAGGGTTTGGGTGTCCTCGAAAACCCGGTGTTGTATGGGGTTAAATATAAAATAATTTAACTTATATTATCTTTATATTTATTTTATTTTATATCATATACAACTACATATAATATTATTAACTGGATGTTATTTAAAACATCTTTGGTTGTATCCTACTAAATTGTACTCACACCCTACTCGGGCAGTATGATTGGTACCCAAATATACATCATGTTTTTTAGGATATGATAAGGGAATGATCACAGTTGTTGATATGTGATTTCGGATGGATATTGTAGAGGGGACAACAAGTTATCCAGAACTCACTTGATATTTTTCAGTGTCATTATTTATCTGGAGAGTTTCATATTTAAAATGGTCATTTATTTAGCATGAAATATATACTATTGAGTTTGGGATAATATATTCCCTATTTTTTCATCATGTGATAAATCTTATGGGTTTTTATTAATTATATCATATTATTATTATTATTATTTTATATTTTTGTACTAATTTTACAAATTTAGTATATTCTCCCAATGATTTAAATTAAAAACTCTCCACTAGTTAACATCCTATCGCATATGGGGAGGCATAGTTTAGGTCATGTAACTAACAGAGTCAAGGAACAGGTGTGTGACACTTGGGTCGAATGTTACATTTTATATGATTTATTTTCTAATTTACTAATCTTTGAGATATTATCAATTTTGAGCACCATGATTTTTCATATAATATCTGTGCTTCCCATTAGATATTTTATATCCAGAATTATATTATATTATATTTTTATTTCAATTTCATAATCTTTCTTTTAAGGGTTTCAATTTTAATAATGCTATAAGGATTTTCTAGCCAATATTCTCTTCAAATAGTCATTAATTATGAATATTAACTCATTTAAGGAATTGATATACTTTATGAAATCCCTCATCATTTTCATTGGTTTTTCATTGGGTTATACATGTACTAAAAAATTTGATATTCCCTTGAATCATATTTTACCTGACATGTTTCTTATAATTGAAAAAACAGTATCATTTATTTTCACTCTACAACATTTATTTTCATGGTTCATTTTATTTTAATGATTCTTCAAATGTACTTTTATATTCATTATTAATTGATTATTTTTTTACTAAATAAAATTTCATTAAATGGATTAATGTTTTTTAAAATTTTATGTGTGGTTAATTTTTCTTTAAGTATATAAGATATATATTTTAAATGTTTTACATGTTCATGTATCTCTCTATAATTTTTTATTTTTTATTGAAATTTACTCTCTACAATATTTTGGTTTCTAAAAATAATTGTTTTCCACCATGTATAAATAAATATTTTATTAAAATAATTATTTTTAAAATGTAAAGGATATTTATTATTCCCTATGTAATTTCTCTAGTGCTCCTACATATTATTTTACAACTACACCAAAGTATTTTAACACATTTTATTCTTTATTGACGATATTCATTAAACATTACCATCCACATTACATTTATCAAGATGGCTTATAGTTTTTAGTTTTGTAGTAGAGTATTTATCATTCAATAAATTTTTATATCCTCAATATTCATAGTAAATATGTTTATCCTTTCTTATAATACATTTCCTTTATGAATATCATCTTTTGTTTTTCATTTATGGAAATGTGTTCACTATGATTCCATAAATCATTTGATTTGAGAAATTATTAACACAATTTTATATGATTTATCTATATGGTATAAATATTTTATACCTTATTTAATATTTTCTACCCAAAATATTATTTATAATCATTGGATACCCATTTTTATTCATTGATTTTATCTTTTTTATTCATTGAATTATAAATGTTTTACTTATAAAATTTATTTTTAATGGGATATGAAATCTATTATTCCAATGATCACATTATGATATGATGAATTATTTATTTCATGTGGCACACATATATTTGTATAATTATAGTCTGGGACCTATATATGCCTCAAATTATTTGGTTATGGTATTATATATTCAAAGATAATATAGAATGAACATTCTTGTAATTTTTAAAACATAAATCATGAAAATTATTTTATTTTTTATCAAAATAAAAGGTGTACATGATTTATTTTTTACATAATATAATGGGAAGAATCCCATGGATCATTTCAAAATGGTATGATTTAATAGGATTTTGATTATGAAATAATTACATTATATGTTTTGATTCAATGACATACTATATTTTTATCTCAAATGACTATGTTTATGCTCTATAACTGAGGTTTATTATCGTACACTATTATTCCAAGGTACTTGTTTATTCATTTCTGAGTATATTTCAATCTATAATGTATTATATGGAAGCCTTAATATTACATTTTCTTTTTAATAATATATTTGTCCCCTGCTAATGTTTCATCATATAAATATAATATAACCCTAGATGGAATATTGATGATATGTTCCCCTTATGCTACATTTAGGGACACCCATTTCTTATATTCGAATTTTCTATTTTGAAAGTATGAGAAAAAATTATTTTATTATCAAAATGGTTTATATTGTATATTAATTATGAGTAAATTCTTATAAGTTTTAATATTAAATTTCTTATGTGCTTGGCCCTCAAAGATATTAGATCTCTTATTCTTGGGATTATGTAACATGTTTTGAGATATTGGTTTTACGCTAGGTAAATTATTGGTTAGAAAAATGTTTTTATTTTTTCTCACATTTATTTGTATTGAAGAAAATATCAGTTAATTTTGATGATTAGTTTAGTTATTCTTGTGGATTTGGATGATAGAACTATTTTAAAAACCCTTCAGTTATGTCTTTCTATAGGATTACATTTGATGAATTTTTAAATAAGTGATTATAAAAGAATACTTATAATTAAATACCTATCATGATACTTTCTAGGGGAAAAGTTTGTGGAAAATATACAACAAGGGGTAATCACATTTAAAAAGTTGTGTTCAGTATGAACTCGACCTTCACTCTATTAACGATTAGTAGGATTAAGACAACGTATTAACCTACACAGTATCAAGAGTTATTTCTAGGTAAATGACATTTTATTTATGATTAATTATGATAAATATTAAATATTAATGATTTAGGATAACATGTATGATAAAAACCATCATAAAAATACCTTGATTAAATGAAGTGTGATTCCAGACTAACAAAACAATATACAAATATGATGGTGAAAAATATTAATACGTTTCGGGGATGAATTTCCCATATATTAAAATTATAATAGTAATAATACAATTATAATGATTTAACAGTCATGTTAGTGTCATTTATTTTTAGTAATGGTAGATGTAATGAAGAATTCATTAATTGAGAAATGTATATATTTAATAATGAGAATCCGAATAGAATATGATCTGGAATATGAAATATTGTGAACATAACAAACCACTGATCGTGAAATGTGATTTAAAACATTATCATTGTTGATTTACCAAACACAAAAAATAATATAAAAATGTAGTCTTGAAGATGTTTACTAAATTAATATGATGAAGGAAAAAATATTAAATTAAAATCATGTTAGAATGTTGAAAGAGTAACTGGAGAGATTGTATCATTGGAATAAGAATATATTCCATCAACGGTAAAGGATTGAATTGAGAATATAGATTCCAGGGAAAAATAAAGAGTTTAATTGACCCAATGGAAAAATAATAATTTCTTTCATAGTTAAACACCATAAACAAGATGTTTTAGTATTGTGGAAATTGGGAACTATGTACAATGTTTCACTAATATATGGGATTATGATTATAATTAACACCAACCACCATCTACACAATGAAACCACAAAAAATCGTATTAATAAACTAATATTTATGTAGATAGTGATAATTATATTGTGTTAAGGTATACATATTCATCACTCTAGATTTGACAATATATTATGTCATTTATTGTTTCACTGACTATTACCTAATGAAATAAAACTACATGGTGGTGTCATTGTTAAATATGACATACATTGATATTCTTAACTATTTTGGGTATTATGCTTCATTAACATCTAGTTATATATCATATTGAAAAATTTTATTTTATTTTGGAATTGGAAGTGTTCTCTCTACTTGGAAGGGACATTATTTTTTTGGAAAAATAAAATGATATGTCATATAACTTATAATAGAATATTAATGCATTGATGAATATGAAAACCCATGGAAAAAATATTTATAATATTTATCTTGATGTAGAATAAGAATACAATGTTATCTAAAATGGTTAAATAAAACTCAATATTATGTATGCCTCTATTGCAAGGAATATAATGGTTTTATAGGATTGAAGGTTATATATCTTTATAGAAATTATATAATGAGTCATGTATTTTTTTAGGTAATAAATGATATCTTTGTTACTGTCCTGTAAAAAAAACTTAGGGGGATAAAATTTATCCAAGTGGTGGGTGGGGAATGTTACACACTTAAATTTTGGAATATAACCTTTTACTAAATAACCAGCATGTTTGATAGAATTTTTCACCAAAAAAATCATACTAAAATTAATCTATGATAATTTAAAATGATATAATTAAAATAAACTACTATAATATTTATGTTAAATTAGTTTCCATTAGTGGAAGTAACCACATTACAAAATCAATGAACTAAAATGTATAAAATGGAATAGTGTAGAAGAACTATAAGTTTTGAATTTATTTTTTAATCACTTGGGTAGGTGTTTTCTTTAATAGGGTTTGACTAATCTCATTCCAAATCAAAAAAAAATTATTACTATATGATAAAAAAACATTTGGGAGAACTTCAAGAATGTGGAAATTTCCATGAGATAAAAAAAAGTAAAGTCACCACCCATGCCTTTTTCTAGAGCATAACTTATGGATAAATTTTAGATAGATATATTGATAGGATATAAGTCTAGAAAATAGGATTATATAATAATGTAACAATTATTTTGGTAAGTTATTGATGATAAATATTTTATATAAAGAGTATGATAATTTACTAATATGATAACAAAATTTAATGAAAATTTTTACTGTAAATTATTTTAAAAAAATTGTATTTTCATGAACATTATTTTAATAATAAAAATTGAATTAAACAATATACATTGTTGATAATAATAATATATTAAGACTAATATAAATTTTAATTTATATAAAATAATTATAAGAATAGTTGCTTTTTTTAAAATTTAATTTCATATCAAAGAAATTGACATTTAATTTATATTTAAAAAATAATTTATAAAGAAGGTATTTATAATTTGAAAATTTTAACATAATTTTTTATTTATTATATTATTATTATTTTAGTATATTTTTTTGGGAATTCATGAATAAATTAATTTATATTGTGAATAGTGAAGAACAATGTTCTAAATGAAAATATACATTGTAACTCCCAAACAATTTACAATTAAATTTAATATATAATGCAATGCCCACTACACTAGGTCTTTATCAAAACAAAAAATTTTAATTTTATTATTTAAACAAGATAGTTATAACCTACCCATTAGAGATAATCTTACCACTTCAATGAATTGAATTTTGAAACACAGACAAGTACTTTAGGGATTAGTATGATAATTAGAGTCTGATAGGTTCAACTTAATTTTTTTTGAATAGTAAATTGACCCTTTTGAATAGTATTGTTTCCCTTGGGAATACTTATATGACCACTACGAATATTGAACTGGTCAAATGAAAAGATACCTCATGAATGAATATATAAATAATATTTTTGTATCTTATAAATGAAAGTGTTATATAATTATATAACAGTATAAGTAAATAAATTTTTTATTAATTGTTAATTAATTTTTTGTTTTTTATAAAACATAAATTTTTATTTAAAATTTTATAATTAATATAATTATTAAAACGAAATTATATACATATTTTAAAATTTTGATGTCTTATGATTATAATATAATCTTATCCGGCCTTAGTTAATTATACAAATGTTAATAAAATCGAATATAATATTTAAATTATATTTTTTAGAAAAAATGATGTTTTTTAGTAAAAAATTAATTTCTCATATATAGAAAAATATTTTCAAAAAATATATTTATTTTTTTAATTCTACCTGTCAAAAAATTGTCAGTTTGATTTTTTGGTATTTATCTAAAATAATTGAAATTTTGGTTAATAATAAAACAAATATAGTTATTAAGAAAATATGATATTATTTGTGACGGTGTCAATATATAATTATGGTATAAGGTTTTTAAAAAATATTGAATAAATAAATAAAGAATTAATAATTTTATATATATATAATTCCGAATATAAAATTATATTTTTCATGATAAGTATAAAAGAACTATTGTCATTATCGATGCAGTTCCTACACTGCACTGACAAAGACAAATTGGTACCTTAAAAATATTAACTAAGAGCTATTTTTTCCACATCATATTTATTAATTATTATGTATAGTATATATTTTTCGCCTATAATCTTAATGTTTATGGTAATATAATATTAATATTATTCGAATGCTTGTGTAGTTCATGCGTGTGGTATGAAAAGTCAAAACAACATATTAAATATGTCTACAAATATATATGAGTGAATATAAATAAATAAAGTATAATGAATTCTATTTTCAACATAATCAATTTATTTTTATAATAGTAATATATTTTTAATTTTATATCTACAATAATTAACATTAATACTTTTGTAATGCTGATGCAGTGCTTCTCAAAGAATAAGAAAAATAAAATAGTGTTTTTAATAAAATTATATGTATTATTAAATGACCCATGTTGTAGATAAAACCATTTATATTATAAATTATCGACCATTGTCATGTTTTTATTTGAATTTTGTGTATTTTGGACACACGTGAATCACATTAATGACTATATAATATTTCATTTCAAAAAGAAGTCATGTTGTCAAATTATATTTTTTAATTAGTATATTATTTTATAATATGAGTTTTTTCAAGTGTTTTATTTGAAAATGAAGAGTATTTGAGAATATGATAAAATGATATTTCTTTTAGAGTTTTATTTTAAATTTTTCTTCAAAAACTAAATTCCAAAATGTATTTCCCAGAGGTTATGAAATATTAATTTAATTAATAAATATATTAAATTAATGATATTAAAAAAATAAATAATTTGTGATTTTAAGGATAACTATTTGTTCAAAAAGATCAATATGGTATTTCAATAATATAATAAAAAAATTATTTTAATTTCAAACTTTTTTGATGTGATTAAATTCATAGTTATGAATAGGTTTTTATTTTGGAAAATGAATATTTTTTTTAAAAAAATATTTTATTAAATTATTTAGAAAACACAATATTATTGAACAATTCCAAAAATGTAATATTCCTTAAAAATATTTACCTCCATTGCGTTTTAGTAATTTTTAATTCAAAATCCCTATCATAGATTAATTATATTCTAATAATTTGATAAATTCTTAAGTTTCCCATCACCTCACATATAAAAGTAGGGTCCTTCCTTCAAAAATTTCCATCAACATAATTATTCTTGATGGAATATACTCTAAACAATTATATTATCAATATAAATTATACAGTAGTACATTCTAGTGTTTCGATTATCTCAATAAGAAAACTTCTATATGCCTATGATGGATCTTATGGAGAAAAGATTAAAGATGTAAGATTAATTTTTCTTCTCTTGTAAATTCTTTTTGACATCTACTGTATCCTCACATCATACCCAATGATTCTTAAAAATTAATGTAACACCCTGAGATTTTATGAAAAGTATTCTTTTTAATTTTATTGATGTCTTGTGTTATATGATACACCAAAAGTAGCTTTCAATACACGCATCCCTGACTTGTATTTCATTGCATGCAATCACGACCTTCCACGATAGCGTGTGTTGTACGCAATACCGAGTTTAACTAAACAATGACATGTTATATAATCTAGCCATTATGAATAGTAATACCTACTTTTAAAATTTTTATAGATTTCATCTTTGGAAATTGACTTCATTTTTGGATTCGGAATATCAAAATTAGGCTAGGGTGAATTTTTGGTATTTTTCTGAAAATATTCAATTTTTGATGAATAGTGAAAAAACTAGGTTACTATTTAAAAACCGACATTTTATTTAAATAATTATTTATTTTATTTAAATTTATTTTATGTCAAAATTGATACATAATAATTATATATGTTCAATGTAATTCATTGGAGTCATTTTATAATAATTTTAGATATATAAAAGTTTTATTGATCTTTTTACCGTCTTTTACCCACCTCCAAGGATAATTTGGAAATTCACATAAAACATAATTTTTCCATTTCTGTGAGGGGAATTTCGAAAATCCGAGAGAAACGGTTAATATCAAAGACTAAAATGTGGTTCAATGAGATGAAAATATTTTTTGGTGAATAGTAACTTTTTACTTTTATTTACTACGGTTATAATTAAATACGATAATTAAGGATAAAAATGATATTATTATTGCCCTAACATATGTCTTAATTCTATTGTATAAGTGTAATTAGACCAAAAACAACCTTAGTAATAAAATATTACCATTTAGGTCTACATGGATTAGATTAGGACATTTATTATTAATTTATTTAAAGAAGGGTTAAAATAGTTAAAATCAAAGTGTAATAACTAAATCATTTTTAATATAGGGTTATACATAAGATAATTTCGACTATAAATGTTCATTAGAAATATAAAGATATTTCCTACATTATGGTATTTTATTTATAATTTTTAGACATTAAATAATTTAATTTATTTATGACACAATGATGATACAGTAATTATCATATTAATGAAATATTGAAAGAATTGATGTTATAAAAAAAATATAATTTGAGACTTTTAATAAAATCCAATAATTTTATAGGTTAATATGATATGTTATTATTTATATAATTATATTTTTTGAACTAATCATGCTGTTATGATTTTTACAAAAATCAAATACAAAATAGTGTCAAAACTGACATAAAATAGTTTTTAAAACAAATATTATATTATTAATTGTTATATATTTCCAAAAAATCTGAAGTTCGGCAAAATGACTTAGATAAGGATATATTGAACCACTTGGGGTTCGTTTGGCTTATTATAGTAAGTTAATTAACCATATAGTGTAAGAAAACAAAAAGACACTGGAAAAGTTACATTATTTAACATAGAGTTAAATCTAAATGATAAGGATAAAATAGTTCCTAAACATGTCTAAAACCTATTGGAATAGTGTATTTCGACCCATCCCCACCATATCTTTGAAATAAATTAATTTGGAGACATTAAAAACTGAATATGACTTTATTATAGAATAATATTTTAATTTTTCATAAGGTGCCCCTCTCCTCCCATATAAAAAGGGTACCCTGCCCTTTTCTCTTCACACCCTTTTGATCCTTTAAGTTCGGCCAACCCCTTCCAATTTATCTTATCCACTTCCCTAGAAACATTTTGGAGGTTCTGGTCTTCTCAAAAGACTAACTCTACTTCGTTAAGAGGAAGCTTAAAGTAGGTGTGTTGAAGAAGAGGTAATCTCTTCTTCCGATTCTCTCATGTTTCTTTCTTCTGCTACTTCTTCTACATTAGTTATCTTATTATAAAATAATAACATCAGTATTATTTATATACTGATATATTGTTATTAACATGAAACAACCCTATTTCACCTTCTATCCATCCTACGGAAAATGAAATCACCGTGCGTGCATACGTAAGGAATACCGTCTCCACGCCGTGGTGTAATATGTTTTCGACTACCACCTTACTTGGATGTGTATAATGGGGTAAATAAATAATTATATATGATTATTTTAAAGTGATATTGATTCTTAATTATTATACATAAACTTTAATACAATTCAATGATCATGGGAATGATATCCTCGCTCGTGGGTACGTACGGACTACCGTCTCCACGACGCGATGAGATTCATTCTCCATGTTAACCATTCATGAATGATTATAAAGTATATATAATTAATAATAATGAGATATATGACATAATAATGATACTGGATATATATATATATATATATATATATATATATATATGTCGTCTAATTAATTCCATTCAATTCAATAAGGAAACTAAAACAACGTTCATGCGTACGTACGGCCTACCGTCTCCATGAACGATGTATTTCATTCCATTTATCGATCTATGATATATATATATATGTATATACTGAATATATATTATATATAAATAATTTTTTGCATTCTAGAATTATGTAAATCAGGATATAAGTAATAATATCAAGAACAACAAGTCGAAACTCGTACGATAAATGAAATGATTTTACCCAAAATAGGGCTTTAACATGGAATTTTCAAAAGAACAGGTAATATAATGTCATAAGTGATCCATATATGATATCATAACAATGAATATGATTCTGTAATAAGTCAATGAAATTATTTAAATCATTATACAGGAGGTTCAGAAACATACGAAGCATATCAGACATAAGGTAAGGGACAACTATTCCAATCTCGCTCTTATCTGAGATTGTTTATTCATAAGTATTTAATGGGGTTTTTGTTATCATCAATGTACCGGTTTTCTAAAAAAACAAATCTTGTATGTTTAATGGACTTTTTACCCATTTTTAAATTTTACTAGATGTTATGAATGTAATCTTACTTTTGTTTAACACACGAGGAACTTTTTGACTTTTCCGACAAACGTACGAGGAGACTGTTATTTTTAACTTATACGGAGTGAACTGATTTTTACAGTTTCATAATTCCTCATTTTCATGAAGATTCCTATTCAATGTTGCAGGATTATTTTCAGAAAACCATTTTCTTTTATATTTTAATGGCATTTTGTGAAAAGAAAATGATTTTGAAGAAGAAACGATATTTTCCTCAAGAATTCATTTCAAGTGTTTTATCAAAACTATTTTCCATCTAAAATGACATTATTTAATATGTTTATGTTTCAACTATAATGTATCCATTATTTACATGGTCTGATTATTCTTATGATGAAATGATATCCATTTTTTTATATGGATTATGTTATAATGGCATGATGTTTAAGAATCACATTATATTACTTGGGTTATGCTATGATGTATGATTTAGGATTTTTTGGAACATGCAAGAACGATTTCATTATTAGATGGATGGGACCTATATCTCCCTCCAATTTATTGGGTAAAGAATTATATCTCATGAGATATATATGGATGGAATGGTAAGTTAATCTGGTTCCATAATACATGAATGGAAGGAGGAGTGAACTCGATTCAGAAAGGGAATTTTTCCACTAAGATGGTCTTCAATGCAATGCCTTGGCTAATATAGAAAACATATCATGTGAGTAATGGTTTCCACAGTCACATGTTTTATTCCCATTCTATTTTATCATGATTAATGTTTCTTTATGATCTATGCCTTATGTACTGCCATGTTTTATGTCATTGCCCAAGATTTTGATGTTCAAACATTATGTTCATGTTTTTACGTTCTAATGTATACGATTTGTTTTATTTTATCAATGATTACCCTTACTGAGAATTTGAGCTCACCCTTTATATATTTTATTTTCACCAAGATTTAAAGAATGGTTTTTGGTAACAACACCAAAAGGGGAACATCTTTAAGCGATAAGTTTAAGATCTTTCACCATGATTAGAATATTAATTTCCGAGTTTCCAAAGACACTAATCTATTACAGTCCTTTGGTGTATGTTTTTGTTATGTATTAAGTATTCCACAAAAGTAATGTAATGTCCATGTACATCATTCTTTGGGTCTCTACAATTGGTATCAGAGTAAATGTTTAGTTAACCATTGGAAACTAGGATGCGAAAACTTTAGTGAGATCCCTTGAGATATGCTTAAGGTATGTCTAGGGATGTCCCTAAGGTTAAGTATACGTTTTGGTTATAGTCCTCGAATTATGGAAAAGATATTAGAATTAAACCTAAGATGCTAGATATCGAAGGTACTCCCCCTTTATTATGTTGTTTTCCCTAGTATTATTTTTGCATCTCACACTATACTTTTTGGGTTTTAGACGATGGCCAGAACCCGAAGGAACCATGTTGATAAATGTAATGGGAAATTCAATGATTTTCCACCTTAACAAACCAATGTTATGGGTGATGGAGTGAAATATCATATTGCTCTACTTACACAAGCTATAATCATTCTGGACTTCCAAATGAGCATAGAAGGGAACAATATTCTATTGAGTCCTTCATGAGGCAACGTCCACCTTCTTTTAGTTGGTCTTCTTCTCCACTTGTTGCTAAACAATGGATTAGTACCATTGACAAGATATTTTCCATACTTCGCTGTTCAGAACATGAAAAAATCATTCTGGCTATTTTCCATTTAGAAGGTGAACTAGATCAATGGTGGACTCTAATTAAGAATATGAGGCCCCGAGATGAAATTGAATCCATTGAGTGGGATGAGTTCAAGAACTTGTTTTACAGTAAGTACTTTCGTCGTATTATTCGAACAAAGATGGAAAATGAGTTTCTTGAGCTTAAGAAGAAGGATGATGAATTTGTTGGTATATACGAAGTGAATTTTATAGGACTTTCAAGGTATGCATATGGCTTTATCATCCAACCTGAAATTAATGTTGATTGATTTTTCAGTGGCTTAAAACCAAGTCTTCGAAGGTCATTGGCTATAAGAGACTTCAGTAGCTACGAAGAAATTGTTTGTTGTGCTATCAAGTTCAAAATGGAAGTTGGTGTAACATATCCATCTCATGGTTTTGACAATAAACGAAATATTGAGTTCAAGGAAAAATCTTACAATATTGGTGAAAAGAAAATGAATGTATCATTATGCTCAATGTGTGGAAAGATGCATGGTGGCGATTGTCTTCAAGGGACTACAAAATGTTTTATGTTTGGAAAATATAGTCATCGAGCAGCTGAGTGTCGAAGTAATGCAAAAAGGGTTACTAATGATGTGAATAAAGAAAAGACTGCAGAGAACGCACCACTAACAATTCAATGCATCAAATGCAAGGAAATGGGGCATTATTCTAATCAATGCCCTAATCCAATGGTTAATGATGATCAACGTGAGGAACCTCTTAAGGAAAAGGATAAAGAGTAGTCACATGCGATTAGTATTTGTGATGTTGAGTATGACAATAATGTTTTGTTATGATTAAGTGTTTATGTAATGGGATTTCAAAATAGTATCATGGAATCTCATTTATAGTATCGTGGAATTTTGAAATATCTGTGTTTTGGTCCATTGTGGTTTTCTATAAGAATATGGTACCGGTAACCATGAAAAGTGATTCAAATATTTTGGAAGGAAGATGATATGCGCATAATGAAGGGATAAGAAGAAAATAAATTGTTTGATAGTATTCATGAGTTCATGATTGATATAAGGACTAAGTGATATCATGGTTTGAGTATATATAATTTTTGGGATTTAGGTATGTATAAAAAGTTAACTTTTGACAACACTCATGTTTTCACTGCAGTTCTATGGTAATTCGTGTTTCAAAAGAATGCATGATTAAGGTATTCACATGATTGGAATGTGACCATCAAGATATATCTTATGATATATGGGGGATAAATGATGGTATTCATGTGCTTGTTATGTCGCCATTCAAGTAACCTTTATCTTTATACTCTGAGATTGAACAGAAGTATTTTCGGTAAGCTTAAAGGTTGAAATGGATTAAGTTGGACAGTAGATAGAATTATTTTCAGCTAGAATTTTTTTTCGATATTATTTATAGAATTTTATAATAATATAGTTTTAGAAAAAGGAAAACCTACAGGATGAGCGACAACCCGTCATGTCGGACAAGGTTGTGGGAATCGAACCCACAACTGGAGTGTGGCAGGCCTTTATCTCCTACCACTGGCCTAGAAAAAGTCCTTGTTTATCAGAAAACATTTTTATTATATTAAGAAGTATTCTATATGAATTATAAGTCCATTTTAGGAACTGTATATGATTAATCTCATTATAGATGGACTTATTTTTTTTTATAAATATTTCTAACCTTTTGTTTGAGATAGATGGAATGACCCATCATTCTATGACATGATCTGCTAACACATCACGAATGAAAAATGCAACTTCATTTCTTTAATATATGAAGTGGAAATTTTCCAAGGAACGACCAACGATGAGACTGTACCAAAATCAAGAAAGTATTTCTTCTAATTCCAATTTCTTCAACTTTAGGGAAATGATCATCAAAACCAAAAATGTTGTCCTAGTTCCCTTATCTCTGATGAATCAGATGGTACCATAGATCATCAAAAATATATGGCTTTGTGATTGTTGGATTTTTCATAACCATGTTCTCTACCACTCTCCATCAGAACATGATGGTTAGATTTCTCTTCCATATCCATATTTTCACCAATGTTCTCCTATGTGGAAACCCAGTGATTAGTTAATTTGAGTAACTGTTACGTTTCATACTTTAGTTTATAAATATTGGTTTTGGTATTCTTTTTTACGATGTGGGTTTCTATTAATGAAACTTTCGATTAGTAAACCATTTATAACCCAGACGAATTTCGACGGCGAAATTCATTTTAGGGGTGGGGTACAATGTAACACCCCGAGATTTTATGAAAAATATTATTTTTAATTTTATTGATGTATTGTGTTGTAAGATACACCAAAAGGATTTTTCACTACACGCATCCCTAACGTGGATTTCATTACACGCAATTGTTTCCTTCCACGATAGTGTGTGTAGTACGCAATACCGAGTTTCACTAAACAATGATATGTTATATAAACTAGCCATTATGAATAGTAATAACCAATTTTTAAAATTTTATAAATTTTTTCTTTCAAAATTGACTTCATATTTGGATTTGGAATATCGATATTACCCTATGGTGAATTTTTGGTATTTTTTTGAAAAATTTCAATTTCTGCTGAATAGGGAAAACACTATGTTACTATTTAAAAACCGACTTTTTATTTAAATAATTATTTATTTTATTTAAATTTATTTTAGGTCAGAATTGTTACATAATACCTATATAAGTTAAATGTAAAAAATTGGCATAATTTTATAATAATTTTAGATTTATAAATGTTTTATTGAACTTTTCACCGTCTTTTACCCACCTCCTAGGAGAATTTGGAAATTCACATAAAACATAATTATACAACTTCTGTGAGTGGAATTTCTAAAATCTGAGAGACACGATTAATATCAAGGACTAAAATGAGGTGCAATGAGATGAAAATAATTTTTGGTGAATAGTAACTTTTTACTTTTATTTACCACGGTTAAAAGTAAATAGGGTAATTAAGGGTAAAAATGATATTATTTTTACCCTAACACATTTCTTAATTCTATTGGATAAATTTAATTCGACCAAAAAAACCTTAGGAATAAAACATGACCATTTTGGTCCACATGGATTAGATTAGGAAATTTATTATTAATTTATTTAAAGAAGGGTTAAAATAGTTAAAATCAAAGTTTAATAACTAAATCATTTCTAATATAGGGTAATACTTAAGATAATTTCGAATATAAATGTTAATTATAATGATAAAAATATTTCCTACATAATGGTATTTTATTTATAATTTTTAGACATTAAATAATTTAATTAATTTATGACACAATGATGATGCAGTAATTATCAAATTAATGAAATATTGACATAATTGATGTTATAAATAACCAAATAAATGTAATTTGAGATTTTTTATGAATTACACTAATTTTATAGGTTAATATTATATGTTATTATTTATATAATTAACCTTTTTAGAACTAATCATGTTGTTATGATTTTCACAAAAATCAAGTACCAAATAGTGTCAAAATTGGCATAAAATAGTTTTTAAAACAAATATTATATTATCAATTGTTATTTTATTCATAAAAATCTAGGGTTCGGCCAAATGACTTATATAAGGATATATTGAACCATTTGGGGTTAGTTTGGATTGTTATAGTAAGTTTATTAACCATATAGTGTAAGAAAACAAAAAGACACGGTAAAAGTTAAATTATTTAACAAAGAGTTAAATCTAAATTATAAGGATAAAATAGTAAACTAAACATGACTAAAACCTATTGGTTGAGAGGATTTCAATCCATACCCGCCTTAGCTTTGAAATAAATCAATTTGGAGCTATTAAAAACCGAATATGACTTTCTTATAAAATAATATTTTATGTTTTCCTAAGGTGCCCCTCTCATCCATTATAAAAAGGGCACCACTTCCATCTTCTATTCACACCATTTTGAGCCACAAATCTCAGCCAACCCCTACGCATTTCTCTTATCCACTTCCCTAGAAATTTTTTTGAGGTTCTGGTCTTCTCAAAATACCAACTCTATTTCTTTAAGAGGAATCTTAAAGGAGGTCTGTCGTAGAAGAGGTAATCTCTTCTTCCGATTCTCTCAAGTTTCTTTCTTCTTCTACGTCTTATTCTTCAGTTGTATCATTATAAATTAATGACATCAGTATTACATATATACTGATATGTTATTATAAATATTAAACAACCCTATTTCACCTTAAATTGATCTTACAGTAAACAAAATCATCGCGCCTGGGTACGTACAAAATACTGTCTCCACACCGTGGTGTAATCTGTTTTCGACTACCACCTTACTTGGCTGGGTATAATGGTGTAAATAAATAACTATATATGATTATTGTAAAGTGATATTTATTCTGAAATATTATACATATACTTCTATACAATTCCACGATCATGGGAATGATATCATCGCTCGTGCGTACGTACGGACTACCGTCTCCACGACGCGATGAGATTCATTTTCCATGTTAACCATTCATGAATGATTATAAAGTATATATAATGAATAATAATGAGATATATGACATATTAATGATACTGGATTTAGGTATATATATATATATATATATGTCATCTACTTAATTCCATTCAATTCGATAAGGAAACGAAAACATCGTTCATGCATACGTACGGCCTAACGTCTCCATGAACGGTGTATTTCATTCCATTTATCGATCTATCATATATATATATGTATATGATGAATATATATTATATATAAATATTAATTTATATTCTTGAATTATGTAAATCAGGATATAAGTAATAATATCAAGAAAAAAAAGTCGAAACTCGTACGATAAATGAAATGATTTTACCCAAAACGTTTCTTTAAAATGGAATTTACAAAAGAACAGGTAATATAAAGTCATAAGTGAACCATATATAATATCATAAAAATGAATATGATTCTTTAATAAGTCAATGAAATTATTTAAATCATGATACAGGAGTTTCAGAAGCATACGGGACATATCAGACATAAGGTAAGGGATAACCATTCAAATCTCACTCTTATCCGAGATTGTTTATTTGTAAGTATTTACTGGGTTTTTTGTTATCATCCATGTCCCTGTTTTATAAAAATGTTTTCATGTATGTTTAATGGACTTTTTACCCATTTTTTAATTTTACCACATGTTATGAAATGAATCTCACTTTTGTTTAACACACGAGGAACTTTTTTACTTTTCTGACAAAAGTACTAGGAGAATGTTATTTTTAACTTATACGGCGTGAACAAATTTTTACGATTTCATAACGCCTCATTTTTAGGAATATTCCTATAGAATATTTCATGATTAATATAAAAAACCCTTTTATTTTAATATATCATGGCATTTTGTGAAAATAAAATGATTTTGAAGAAGAAATGATATTTTCCTCAGAAATTCATTTCAAGTGTTTTATCAAAACTAATTCCATATAAATGACATTATTTCATATGTTTATGCTTCAATTATAATTTCTCAATTATTTACATGGTTTGATTTGTCTTATGATGAAATGATATACATTTTTTATATGAATTATGTTATGATGTAATGATGTTTAATAATCCCATTATATTACATGGGTTATGCTATGATGTATGATTTATGATTTTGGGGAAATCGAAAGAATGATTTCATTATGAGATGGGTGGGACCTACATCCCCCTCTAATGCATTGGGTAATGATTTAAATCTCATGATAAATACATGTCTAGAATGGTAAGTTAATTTGGTTCAGTAATACATGACTGGAACGAGGAGTGAACTCGATTCAGAAAGGGACTTTTTCCACTATGATGGTCTTGGTAGCAATGTCTTGGCTACTATGGAAATCATATCATGTGCTTAATGGTTTCCACAATCACATGTTTTATTCCAATGCTATTTTATCATGATTATTGTTTCATTATGATCTATGCCTTATGTACTGCCACATTTTATGTCATTGCCCTATATTTTGTTGTTTAAACATTATGTTCATGTTTTTATGTTCAAATGTATATGATTTGTTTTATTTTATCCATGCTTACCCTTACTGAGAATTTGAGCTCACCCTTTATATGTTTTCTATTCATCAGGATTTAAATAAAGGTTTTAGGTAAGAAAATCAAAAGGGGAAGATATTTATGGGAGATTTGGAAGATCTTTCACCATGATTAGAAGATTACGTTCTGTGTTTCCAAAGACACTAAACTATTACAGTCCTTTCGTGTCTGTTTTTGTTCTGTATTAAGTATTCCACAAAAGTAATGTAATGTAAAACCCCAGGTAAATAAAGAATATGAAATTTTAATATTTATCCATATTTGTTAATAAGGTATTAATATGAATTTAAAGGGGACGCTATGCTCGATGGCATACCCAACACGCAACAACGAGTTTCTTGGGAATCTTACGATGCACTCTAATAATAAAATAATATTATTTTAAATGGTAGTTAACATGTAGTCGTTGTATTGGCAGGAATGGATACAAATAACTAAAATATGATTATATATGTTTTAAAATGTTTTTACATTTATCCAATAAAAGATAAAGCCTTAAATACCGAACGAATTAAATTTTAGGCGTATATGCCCTGGTTTTCACTAAAGGTTCACTTATCACCTTTTGATGGAGAACCGTCATTAAATATAGTTTTGTTCACTCTTATACATTCTATTTGACCAAATAAAACTCTTCTTAAGAATTAAGACATCAAAATTTAGTTTGTGTAAATTTTTGGTATCTTTCCGATAAAGTTCATTTTTTATGAATAGTGTAAAATGTTGTATTTTAATTCAAAACCTCTTTTTAATCTAATTTATTTATATGATTAGATTATATTTGAAATTGGTTTTAAATTGAAATTAGAATATATTTTTACCATTAAATCCAATAGTGGTCGTTGGAATTAATTTCACTTTTAAATCAGACTTAAACTAGTGTCAATCTTTTGATACTTATTGTTTTATAAAAACACACTATTTGCTCTGACAGTGGGAATTAATTATTAAATTAATTAATGTGACTTATATGTTTTGAATTTTTTAAAATATACTTCATTTTTGAATTTGGAATATCAAATATACGTTAGGGTGAATATTTGGGATTTTTCTGAAAAACTTCAATTTTTGATGAATAGTGAAACCACTAAGTGGTACTTATGAAAACTGATTTTTCGGTTTAAATGAAATTTTGCCAACTTTGTGTTTTGAATTTCAAAAATCCGACATACATGGTTGTCATTAAGAAGTAAAATGTGGTTCAATGAGATTAAAATAATTTTTTGGTGAATAGTAACACTTAAGTTCTTAATCGCGATTAGAGGTAATTAGTGTAGTTTAAGGTAAAAATAATGCTTTAATAAAATGATATGAGCATGAAACATGTTCTACCCTCATTTTATGTGTAATGTCCGACCAAGAAAATTCATGGGTCAACTTGGGAACCCCATGGAGCCACTTTGGTTGGAAAATGACATAAATATCTTTTTATTTAATGTTAAAGTAAAAATGACACAAACATGAGATGTTTTACTAAAACAATTTTTACATGGGGTTATACAAGCCATATTTTTGACTATAAATATTCATTGGAAATATAAAAATATTTTCTACATCATAGTAGTTTTTTTATAATTTTTATACAATAAATAAATTAAATTATTTATGACATCATGATGATGCAGCGATGACCTCATTATTTAACGATTTTAAAAAAATGGAAAGATAATGTAATATCTAAGACCTACACATGTCCAAAACCTATTGGATGAGTGGATTTCGAACCCTTACCACCGTATCCTAGAAATACATCAATGTGGGAACTTTAAAATCCGAATCTCTTTTTAAAATAAAGTAACATTTTGTAACATTACAAGAGTGCCCCTCCTCTCCTCTTATAAAAGGCCCCACACTCTACCTCCTTACCCACACACCCAAAGCCTTTGGCATGGCCAAACCCTGCACATTTTGTCTCTCCACTTCCATGTCTTACTCCTTGAAGACTCACTTTGGGAAGAAGTCTTCCCAAGGAAGCCTTTGAGCTCAAACCAAAGGGAGTTACCCGATTTTAAGGTAATGTCTTCACTTGAGTCCTTTTGTTTTATTTTGCTTCTCCAACCCCCTAAACTCTTTTTGTTCATTTATTTTGTAATAGTACAGTATCATAAATATACTAGGATGTTGTTATAAGAAGTATTCGAGCTACACTTTCACACACCTACATCTAATGGTTAAAGGACATACTGTTTCTGTGGATGGCGAATTTCGGCCTCCCGAAACGATGATTGTTCAACATTCTATTAACACCTTCAAAGGTGGCCATTAAGATGACACTATATTTATATGTGATATATAATATTTTTATGTTTTCCTTAATCTTATTTATTTTTCATTTTGGTCATACCTTTATGGTTTCCATTATGGGTAAACACAATATCTTCATTTAAGGAAGTGCGGACTACCGCCCCCTCAAAGTGATTTGATTCATTAATACCATATGTGGTACGTATAAAGGATACATTTTATAATATTATATATGATACCATACTGGAATTAAAATACTATTATGTATCATTATGTTTTAATTCCATTAAATATGAAATAGAAATGGAAGTAGCGTTCATGTGTACGTACGGCTTACCGTCTCCATGAACGGTACATTTCATTTCTTATCTCAAAATGTTATGTAAAATTATAAGTACATATATATAATGGATATATATGTATTATATTACATAAAAATTATGGATATAATTCTAGAATTTTAACATATATATATATATATCTCATTTTGTTTTAATTCCATTAATATGACAAAAAATGAAAGTAGCCTTCATGCGTACGTACGGCCTACCGTCTCCATGAACGGTGCTTTTCGTTTTTTATCTCCAAATGATATGGAATAGTATGAAATGAATATTTACTGGATATATATGATATTGTAATCATTAATACTATTTTGGAAATTATTTACTTATAAATACATGGGAAATCCTTTTTCAAACAAGTTCATTTTTGACTCATGTACCAAACATCGACAAATACATCTGATATGAACTAACATTATTAAATAATTATTATAACATTATAATATGTGATATGAAATTAATAATAATCTCTAAAGGAGGTACTTAGTCAATTATTAATTGACCAAAGATTATTATTCAGGAATATAAAGAAACGAACAAGACAAGTTGGACTTGAGGTAAGGGATCTTACTCCTCTCTTTCTTTTTAAGTACACTCTTTTATGTCATTCCCTCTAAAGATCATCTTTCTTGTTATCGGGATGTTATTTTATATTACACTTACTGTAATTTTTATGTTCATGTGATGAGAGACCATTTTCTCTCTCATCAATCCATTTTGGAAGTTTTGAGTGGCGCTGTTAGGCTGCCGAATTTTCGTAAGAGATCTAACCTTTCTCTTTCTTTTTAACTACTCTCCTTTATGTCGCTTATTTTAAGCTCATATTTGTTATGTTGGGGGATGTTATTTTATATTCCTCTTTCTATAAACTTTAAGTTAATATGATGAGATACCCTGTTTGATCTCATCAATCCATTTTTGTAAGTTTTATGTGGCGTTGTTAGGCTGCCGAGTTTTCGTAAGGGATTTTTCATCTCACTTTTATTCCCGTGAGATTTATGCTACATTTGCCACAATTTCCTTTGAGTGGTGTATGTACTGCCCATTATTCTACTCATTGTGTAATATACTTTTGTTTATGATTATTTACATCAATGATGTATTGTCCTTCTTTCATGGGGTGTATGTTTTGAAAGATACCCAAGTCAGTAAGGGAACCTTTCACCCTCCTCTTTTTTAAATACTTCTTTTGTTGGGTCTTTTAATTTACATATTGTTATGTTGGGATATGTTCTCATATATCCTTATTGATTTAAATTTTATGTCCAATTGATGAGATACACTTTTTATCTCTCATCAACTCATTTTGATGTGATGCCATTAGGCTGTCAAGGGAACTTCTTAACCCAATTTCGATTTCTTTGGGTTCAACATGTAGTTATTGAATATGTCATCCTTTGAATATGTGTGAATGACCTTTGATTATTTTACACTTAATATCCACTTATATTTGGTGTATTCGTTTGTCACACATAATTATGTAATTGATTTATCCTTAATCCAAGGATACCATCTTTGTATGGGACTTCGTCTCAATCTTCTTTCATTGAGGCATATTTTGTTTTATACACAACCTTCTTTGATACGGTGTATAAACCCCTTTGACTTTTAAATTTATCTGAAAGGAATCTTTTTTTATACAAAGCGTTTTACTAAACGACAAAAGGTAATGTTTTGTCGTACGTATGCGGCGACAATGACTTCTCCACCGCCGTGACCGTTATTTGGGTTTCGGCTTCCTCTACAAGCCATACCATTTTTTTAAAAGAAAAATAAATATCATGTTTTACTTTTCATTTATTTTGGTAATGAAAATGGTTTTCATAATGTTTTTATATCAATATGTTGTATTGATATCTTGCGATTGAAATGTGGAAATGTTATGTTTTCTTTATGCATGTTTTATGTGATACGATTATGTTGAGGTTCTTGGGAATTACTATGAAGACGGGTGGTTCCATGATAAACTAAGGGCGGGTGAGCCCGATATAGCACTCCAATGCATTGGGTAACGTGAAGGATTGAAAAGTTAAGGTTTCTCTGATGAGATTTAGGGAATATACTGTGATGGGTATTCCAAACGTAACCAAGAGGGTTACTCCCTACGTAAGAATGGTATGAATGCCTCAAGTTACCTTTATGTCTTATGATTTCTATGATTTATTCATGATTTGATGATGTATGTTTAAGTGCTTATGTTTTATGGGTAAATTATGATTTCATTCTTATGTATATATGTACCCATGTTTACATTCCAAATTTTTATATCCCATGCTGAGCTTTTTATGCTCATCCCCAGTTTTTTTGAAATGTTTTTCACAGGTCAAGGGAAAGGGACATGATATGATGATAGTGTAAAGGAAGTGTCAATAAAGAATCCGTGTTTTATTTTAAATATGTTTCCATTGATGGGAAAGAAGAATACTATCTTTATGTAACCACTTTGATTATATGTGGAATGTAATGCAAGTTTTATGATCTAATTCTCTAAAACTCTAAACCCGAAAAGATCCTCAATGTGTAATCTTGTAATAACTCAAGATTAAGTAAGGTTTAAGGATGGGGCCTTATAGTTGGTATCAAAGGTCGGTTTAGATAACTTTAGTGGTTAGGGTATTCTCTAAGCCTAAGTGACAGTACCATAATGGATAGGATTTCAGAAAGAGTCCTAGTTTTAGATAGAGTGAGTGATTAAGTATATATTAGTGTTTATCTTCCTCATTAGTACATGATGGTTATGTTGATATACTCACACTGACCTTTTTGGTTTTAGTAAATGGCTGGATCTAGCAGGCACCAAAGTGACAGTTGGTTTGAAGGAAACTGTGGTGGTTCTCTGATTAAGAGACTGGATGAAATGGGGTATTCAATGAGGAAACTCATGGTTGTTCTAAACCAACTAACAAGGAGTCATGATCAACCACTTGAACCTTGGTATGTTCTATAATTAATCATGTACGACAATCGATCTGGAAGTTCAGGTAATAATTATAAAGGTAACAATTAGAGTTTATATGATCCTTACTTTTGAGGTAATTATGGGTTATTATATGATATGCTGGAAAATGAAAGGCATGAGATAAACATGAGGTTAAAAAATGTTATGATCATTTTTGATGATTTTATCTCCTTTTGGGGAATGATATAAGAATTATATTGTTTTGGAAAAAGGACAACACGCAGACCGTGTGACAAACCGTCGCGTCGGACAAAGCTGCGGGAATCGAACCCACAACCAATGTGCGACTGGTATTTATCGCCTACCACTGGACTACGTGAATTCCCTGGTTAGTTTGACTGATTCTTTTTAGTTATATGATTTTATGAATTAAGAGTAAGTTGATTTTGGGTTATTTATGAAAATGATAAACCTATCATGGAGGATATGTGATTAGGTTAATTATTTTTCAATACGAGACTTTAGGAGCAACTGATGTTGTTTGGAGATAAATGTTACGATTTAACTTGGAAGAATACGTGAGTAAATCCCTCAAATATTTGGGTTTCAATCTTATTTTGGTTTACTTCGAATAATTTTATGGAAAAATTGATTATCGAATGGTCCTCGTGGAACTTTGGGTTTTGTTGGACAAATTTTGGAGATTAAGCATAGATTTTTTTAATGGGTTATCCTTTTCTAGATTATCTGACCTTGTACTAACCTTTTTGGTTTTGGTCTAAAGACGTGGGAAGTATATATTTCTCTTTTGTGGATTAGGTGAATCTCTATAAGTTGATTATAGTACTCTTAATGTGAACAAGTCTTCCTAAATACTCGTCGTTTGGAGAAAATATGAGTTTGTGTAAAAGTTGAAAGTCAACATGATAAGTGATTATGTTTCCCTATGAATAAATTAATCAATAAAAGGTAACTTAAAACAAAAATGTTGTCTATTAACTTTTCCTACTGGGGAATCGAATACCGTTTAACCCATCACAAGTTTGTGATTTTCTTGTGGTTAACTTTCTCATAAACTTGTTTTCTATCACTCTCCATCAGAACATGACCCTTTGTTTTTTCCTCCATTTCTGTATTTTCATACTTGGAATCCTAGTATGGGTTAACACGGGTGAACTTTGTACTTATCTTCCTTTATTTTAAAGTGATTGTTTTACCGACTCTTGTTCAGATGTGGGATTTTCAAGGATGTTTCCAATCTCAATTTTAAAAATTGCGAGAACGCAATTCCCAAAAGGGGGGAAGGATGTAACACCCCAGGTAAATAAAGAATATGAAATTTTAATATTTATCTATATTTGTGAATAAATTATTAATATGACTTTAAAGGGGACTCTATGCTTGATGGCGTACCCAACAGGAAACAACGAGTTTCTTGGGAATCTTACGTTGCACTCTAATAATAAAATAATATTATTTTAAATGGTAGTTAACATGTAGCTGTTGTATTGGCGGTAATGGATAGAAATAACTAAAATATGATTATATATGTTTTTAAATGTTTTTACATTTATCCAATAAAAGATAATGGCTTAAAATACGGAAAGAATTCAATTTTAGGCGTATATGCTCTGGTTTTCACTAAAGGTTCACTTATCGCCTTTTGATGGCGAACCGTCATTAAATATAATTTTGTTCACTCTTATACATTCTATTAGAAACAATAAAACACTTCTTAAGAATTGGGACATCAAAATTTACTTCGTGTAAATTTTTGGTATCTTTCCGATAAAGTTCATTTTTTTAATGAATAGTGTAAAATGTTGTATTTTAATTCAAATCCTCTTTTTAATCTAATTTATTTATATGATTAGATTATCTTTGAAATTGGTTTTAAAGTGAAATTAGAATATATTTTTACCATTAAATCCAATAGTGGTCATTGTAATTAATTTCACTTTGAAATCCGACTTAAACTAGTGTCAATCTTTTGATACTTATTATTCCATAAAAACACGCTATTTGCTCTGACAGCGGGAATTAATTATTAAATTAATTAATGTGACATATATGTTTTGAATTTTGTAAAATAGACTTCATTTTTGAATTTGTAATATCATATATAGCTTAGGGTGATTTTTTGGGATTTTTCTGAAAAACTTCAATTTTTGATGAATAGTGAAACCACTAAGTGGTAATTATAAAAACTGATTTTTCGGTTTAAATGAAATTGTGCCATATTTGTGTTTTGAATTTTAAAAATCCGACATACATGATTGTCATTAAGAAATAAAATGTGGTTCAATGAGATTAAAATAATTTTTTGGTGAATAGTAACTCTTAAGTTCTTAATCGTGATTAGTGGTAATTAGTGTAGTTTAAGGTAAAAATAATGCTTTAATAAAATGAGATGAGCTTGAAACATGTCCTACCCTCAGTTTATGTGTAATGTACGACCATGACAATCCATGGGTCAACTTGGGGACCCAATGGAGCCACTTTGGTTGGAAAATGACATAAATATCTTTTTATTTAATGTTAAAGTAAAAATGACACAAACATGAGATGTTTTACTAAAACAATTTTTACATCGGGTTATACAAGTAATATATTTGACTATAAATATTAATTGGAAAGATAAAAATATTTTCTACATAAATTTTTTTTTATAATTTTTAGAAATTAAATAAATTAAATTATTTATGACATCATGATGATGCAGTGATGACCTCATTATTTAACGATTTAAATAAAATGGAAAGATAATGTAATATCTAAGACCTAAACATGTATAAAACCTATTGGATGAATGAATTTAGAACCCTTATCTCCTTATCCTAGAAATACATCAATGTGGGACCTTTAAAATCCGAAACTCTTTTGAAAATAAACTAACATTTTGTAACTTTACAAGAGTGCCCCTCCTCTCCTCTTATAAAATGCCCCCACCTCTACCTCCTTACCCACACTCCCAAAGCCTTTGGCTCGGCCAAACCCTACCCATTTTGTCTCTCCACTTCCATCTCTTACTCCTTGAAGCCTCACTTTGGGCATAATTCTTCCCAAGGAAGCCTTTGAGCTCAAACCAACGGGAGTTACCCGATTTTAAGGTAATGTCTTCACTTGAGTCATTTTGTTTTATTTTGATTCTCCAACCCCTTAAACTCTTTTTATTCATTTCTTTTGTAACAAATCCAGTATTATAAATATACTAGAATGTTTTTATAATAAGTATTCGAGCTACACTTTCACACACCTACATCTAATGGTTAAAGAACATACTGTTTCCGTGGATGGCGAATTTCGGCCTCCCGAAACGATGATTGTTCAACATTCTTTTAACACCTTCAAAGGTAGAAATTAAGATGACACTATATTTATATGTGATATATAATCTGTTTATGTCTTCTTTAAGCTTCTGTATTTTTCATTTTGGGCATACCTTTATGGTTTCCATTATGGGTAAACGCGATATCTTCATTTAAGGAAGTGCAGACTACCGCCCCCTCAAAGTGATTTGATTCGTTAATACCATATGTGGTACGTATAAAGGATATATTTAATAATATTATATATGATACCATACTGGAATTAAAATACTATTATGTATCATTATGTTTTAATTCCATTAAATATGAAATATAAATGGAAGGAGCGTTCATGTATACGTACGGCTTACCGTCTCCATGAACGGTACATTTCATTTCTTATCTCAAAATGTTATGTAATATTATAAGTACATATATATAATGGATATATATGTATTGTATTACATCAAAATTATTGATATAATTCAGGAATTATAACATATATATATATATATCTCATTTGGTTTTAATTCCATTAATATGACAAAAAATGAAAGTAGTGCTCATGCGTACGTACGGCCTACCATCTCCATGAACGGTGCTTTTCATTTTTTATCTCCAAATGACATGGAATAGTATGAAATGAATATTTACTGGATATATATGATATTTTAATCATTAATACTATTCTGGAAATTATTTACTTATAACTACATGGTAATCTTTTTTCAAACAAGTTCATTTTTGACTCATGTACCAAACATCGACAAAAACGTCTGATATGAACTAAAATTATTAAATAATTATTATAACATTATAATATGTGATATGAACTGAATAATAATATCTAAAGGAGTTACTTAGGCAATTATTAATTGACCAAAGTTTATTATTCGGGAATATAAAGAAACGAACAAGACAAGTTGGACTTGAGGTAAGGGATCTTACTCCTCTCTTTCTTTTTAAGTACACTCATTTATGTCATTCGCTCTAAAGATCACTTTTCTTGTTATTGGGATGTTATTTTATATTAAACTTACTGTAATTTTTATTTTCATGTGATGAGAGACCATTTTCTCTCTCATCAATCCATTTTGGATGTTTTGAGTGGCGCCGTTAGGATCCCGAATTTTCGTAAGAGATCTAACCTCTCTCTTTCTTTTTAAGTACTCTCCTTTATGTCACTTCTTTTATGCTCCTCTTTGTTATGTTGGGGGATGTTCTTTTATAATCCTTTTTCTATAAACTTTAAGTTAATATGATGAGATTCCCTGTTTTATATCATCAATCCATTTTTTTAAGTTTTATGTGGCGCTGTTAGGCTGCGGAGTTTTTGTTAGGGATTTTCATCTCACTTTTATTCCCGTGAGATTTATGCTACATTTGCCACAATTTCCTTTCAGTGGTGTATGTACTACCCATTATTCTACTCTTTGTGTAATATAATTTTTTTTATGACTATTTACATCAATGATGTATTTTCCTTCTTTCATGGGGTGTATGTTTTGAAAGATACCCAAGTCGGTAAGAGAACATTTCACCCTCCTCTTTTTTAAAGACTTCTTTTGTTGGGTCTTTTAATTTACATATTTTTATGTTGGGATATGTTCACATATATCCTTATTGATGTAAAATTTATGTCCAAGTGATGAGATACACTTTTTATCTCTCATCAACTCATTTTGATGTGACGCCATTAGGCTATCAAGGGATCTTCTTAACCCAATTTAGATTTCTTTGGCTTCAACATGTAGTTATTGAATATGTCATCCTTTGAATATGTGTGAATGAACTTTGATTATTTTACACTTAATATCCACTTATATTTTTTGTATTTTTTTGTCACACATAATTATTTAATGGATTTATCCTTAATCCAAGGATACCATCTTTGTATGGGACTTTGTCTTAATCTCCTTTCATTGGGGAATATTTTGTTTTATAGACAACCTTATTTTATACGGTGTATAAACCCCTTTGACCTTTACATTTATCTGAAAGGAATCTTTTTTTATACAAAGCGTTTTACTAAATGTCAAAAGGGAATGTTTTGTCGTACGTATGCAGAGACAATGACTTCTCCGCCGCCGTGACCGTTATTTGGGTTTCAGCTTCTTCTACAAGCCATACCTTTTTTTAAAAGAAAAATAAATATCATGTTTTACTTTTCTTTTATTTTGGTAATGAAAATGGTTTTCATAATGTTTTTATATCAATATGTTGTATTGATATCTTGTGATTGAAAGGTGGAAATGTTATGTTTTCTTTATGTATGTTTTATGTGATACGATTATGTTGAGGTTCTTGGGAATTACTATGAAGATGGGTGGTTCCGTGATAAACTAAGGGCGGGTGAGCCCGATATAGCTCTCCAATGCATTGGGTAACGCGAAGGAGTGAAACGTTAAGGTTTCTCCGATGATATTTCGGGAATATACTGTGATGGGTATTCCAAACGTAACCAAGAGGGTTACTCCCTACGTAAGAATGTTATGAATGCCTCAAGTTACCTTTATGTCTTATGATTTCTATGATTTATTCATGATTTGATGAGGTATGTTAAAGTTCTTATGTTTTATGGGTAAATTATGATTTCATTCTTATGTATATATGTACCCATTTTTCATTTCCATATTTTTATATCCCTTACTGAGCTTTTTATGCTTATCCCATGTTTTTTTGAAATGATTTTCACAGGTCAAGGGAAAGGTACCTGATATGATGATAGTGTCAAGGAAGTGTCAAGAATGAATCCGTGTTTTATTTTAAATATGTTTCCATTGATGGGAAAGAAAAATACTATCTTTATGTTACCACTTTGATTATATGAGGAATGTAATGAAAGTTTTATGATCTAATTCTCTAAAACTCTAAACCCGAAAATATCCTCAATGTGTAATCTTGTAATAACTCAAGATTAAGTAAGGTTTAAGGCTGGGGCCTTATATGTAATGTCCATGTACGTCAAGCTTTGGGTCTCAACAATTAACGTATCTTATATATACTACAATTTTGTTCTTTTAATGGTATATTAATCCAAAAATTTATTATTTTCATCTTTTATTCATATGTAATGAAATCATAAACTGTGGTGTGTCAATTAGCTGCCTTTGTGAACTATTAGTTTTCATTTAACACTACCAAAATAATTGGTTTTTTTAATTCCCTTGTAATTTTTTAAAATGACCTAAATATATATTTTTCAATATGGTAGTATTATTTCTTTCATAAATGTTGTACCATTACAATGTGACCATGTAAACTGTAGGATCTCGGGTCATTCTTGATGTACATATCTTTCTATTTTGGTTAAATGTGGTTTACTTTCCTTTTTGGATTAGACCCAACACCGTGTTGTGGGATGAATCGGTTGTTTTGGGAAATAAAGAGGAAAATTTGAAAAACGCTTACTGTAGGCTAGGTACATGTCGTGTACTTAGATTGAAAGCCGTGCACTTTGCCTACACGTCGTATTTTGGCCCGTCACGATGTATAGCCTCTCTGGTTTAGAAACCAATATAGGATAGTACATGCAGTATACATGGTCTATAGGTCATGTACTGGCCAACTAGGGTTTTTTTGTAAAAGAGACAGTAGAATCATATTTTGATGGATAGAACCCTTTTCCTCCATTGTTAGAGACAAAATTCCTATATTCTAGTATTTTAGATTTAGAAGCCATCTGAAATCTAATTCACACACTGCCGATCCCATTAGAACCACGCAGGTAAGTACTTGATTCTCATTTAGTAATTCTTGATTCATTGTAGAAACTTCTTTGTTATATAGATTTAGGATCATATGCACTTATTTTTCATTCTTCATCTATTATTCTGATTTTGTCCCACCAAGACAAATCATGACATAATACTGGACGAGTTGTCAACTTCTAAACTGAGGTCTGTGGTCTATACTTTCTTTTAGCTTTTCAAGTGCTTTTTGGGCATTCAACATTTCCTTCATCCATTATACATTCCGATAAGGCCTTGTTTTTAGTGAGTTTCTTGTTATAGTCTTATTCAGACCAACTGAAGATGCATGTCGCTTTCGTTTATGTGTGTTGGCACCTGTTACAGGATTAAATGTCTCCCAAGGAGTGTCTCATAATGAATAATATATGTATATTTATGTTTAAACCACCCAAGGTGTGTCATCATGTTCTTTTCTAAATATAAGAAGCATGTTAATTCCTACATAGCTTGAATAGATAGATGAGGAGATGCACTTTCCTCTTTCTTTATTATAGCTTGTAATTCCATGCTTGTTTAATTTGATCGGGATTGATGAATCAATGATATCAGTGGGTATACCTATAAAATTATAATAGAATGTTAAATAGTTTATATGAGAGGGAATTACTATATGCTTGGAGTTGATAAATGGTTTTCATGAGTGGGTATTATTATGGCTTGTGAAAGATGATATGAGTGGGTATACTCACATGGAATGTATGTTTAAATTGAATAATTGAATGCTTGAATAAATGGTTGCTTGATGCCTTGGAATACTCTCCATGGATATGGAATGTGATAGTGGATCCATTGGTTTGAATCTACCCATTAGGTCTTGATTCTGTGGGATTCTTTGGGCCTTCCTACCTCATCGATCTTGCTTTCTTGGCCTCATTTAGGACTTTCTATTTCCATGCTCCTAGGACCCAAACTAGTTCCTAAACGAGTTTCCACTAGGGACGCTCAAGGGTCTCGATGGGATTCATTGGAGAAGCTCCTTAATTACGTCCCCTTTTGTCCTAGATATATTACATATATTACTTGGTACATTACACCTTGGATCCCACCCTTATGGTCTACATTTCACTATACAGCAAGGTTGTGGGACATTTGATATCACTATATGGCATGGTCATGGAATAAAAGTCTTCTTTATACAAAATTGAGATGGGTTGCGTAATACAAATGGGTGTACGGTGTGGCCATTTCACTTGTATACATTGTTAAATCTACCCAATTTAGAGTAGAATATTTTACAATTATTTTTGAGGGGTTGTTCAACATTACATATTGCAGTAGACATATGTCATTGTCATTCAACTTACTTACCTCTTTGTTGACACTTGATTGTAATTTGTACATTGTTGTTAGAGCTGTATAAAAAATGGTAGTTTCCTACTTAAGTGTTTATCTCACACCATGTTTGGTCATCTCTATGGACCCAAAAAGTTTATATGGTTGTAGGTAATGATAGGGGAAAGATGCCTAGTACAGTTTGTTGATTATGGATTTGGAGTAGTGAAGCATAGTTCTAAGGTGAAGCTTGTAATTTTAGTATTCATTTTTTGTCTTTGTTACTTTTTTAATTTGTATGGTTTTAAATTTTCATTTACCTTCTTTGTATACTTTCTATACACATCTATCATCCTCATCATTTTTTATATGAGACACTTCTGGTTATTTTTATTTATTTCTATCATGCTTTCCTTACTTTTACTTGACTATTGTGTATTTCACTTCTGTTATTTACTAAATGTTTTACCATCATCTATGATACTTTCTTAATGATGGTATATTATCCCAATTGACTCACTTAGGCCCTCACTTCTTGTCAAAATACTCTAGAATTTGGGGGGATTTACTTGTGGCCTTTTGACCCACCATGCTCAGGGCACCATTTTAGGTGGCATCTTTGTCTGGGACAATACAAACTGGTATCAAATGCATTTTTTTCTTGTTTGAATTACTATTTGGCGACAATAGACTGGTATGGGAAGGGTGTGGAGTTTGGTATTAAACTATGCCCGGGATTATCAGTCCCACATACAGGGAAAAGATAAATTACATCGAATTGAGTTCTAATTATCTGGATTTTAAATATTACATTTGACCTGATCTCACCATTGGGTGACAAACATGATTTATACTATTAAAATTGATGAAATTGTGGGTTCTATTTCATTTGCATCATGATAATATAAGGGTGTTCCATATCATGCATCATATGTACAGTGCATTGAATCACATTCCATGAATTATACCATGCCATCTATGATACAATAGATATTTCATGTTGTTGTGATAGTTGTTGTGATAGTTGTGCATACTATTATGCTAGTTCAGTGTAGTAGATAAAAGTGTGACGTCATATTTCAATCCATAAAGAGTACGATTGTTGATGAATTGGGAAATGACACACAAATGGAATGTAAATTTTAAATGAAATTGTAACATGGATGGTTTGAATGGGAACCAAGGTTGGGTTTGTGAGGTGTTATGGGACCTCATTGATTCAGAATAGGAAAACCTTGGTTAAATTTCATTGGAAGTTGAATGTGAACTCGAATGGAAATGGATCTTCAAATAATGTATAGATACATGACCTAGACACACTTTTGAGTTGGAAATAGGAATAGTTCTTACCGGTTTGATGGTTCTTCTTTATATAGTCATGGATTTATGAGCCTGATGTGGGTTTGAGTTGGTTTGTAGGATGGTTTTGGCCTATCCTATGCTTTGATATTTGTTCATTGATGTTGACCATTCCTAAGGCTTGAGTTTGGAATTGTAGATAGATTCCACCATTGTTGAGTCAATAAGGTATTCCATATGACTTTTCCATTCCTTCTTGTTTTGAAAATCACAATCACCTTATACATAAGGAAATCTATATTTCACTTATCTAAGGAAAATTTCCTTCCATAAGGAAATTTACCCTTACCTAGATTTCCTCATACATATCAATATTTTTCTTAAGTATAAAAATCGGATTCATACCTAAAACCTCGGAATCATATAATACTTAGATATGAAGCATTCTATTTTAGGATCCGAATTCTGGATACGTACTCTAATGAAGTTACATTTCGAATTTTGGATACGAACTCAAATAAATTTCCATTCTAAATTCTGGATACGAACTCTAATGAAGTTCCAGTCCGAATTCTGGATAAGAACTCTAATGATGTTCCACTCTGAATTCTGGATACGAACTCTAATAAAGTTCCATTTCGAATTATGGATATGAACTGTCATAAGGTTCCACTCCGAATTATGGAATTTGAACTTCAATGAGATCGACTCCGAACATCTTCCAGTTCGACTTCAAACTTCTATGAGTTTGATTCTGAACTTCTACTATTTCGAATCCGGAATTCTATGAGTTCAATTATGAACTTATACTAGTTTGACTCCGAACTTCTACTAGTTATAATCCATAATTCTATGAAGATTGAATCCAAACCCTGTAAGTTCTGATTCTGAATTCTATTAAAATCAGACACCGAATTTCATTAGAAATTCAGATTCTATATTTCTACAGAATTCAGGTTCCGAATTCCAATAAAAAAGAATCTGAATATCTCTTTATTATAGACTCTAAATTACATTTTGATTAGACTCTGAACTTTTGTTTGCTTACATTCCGAACATCAGTTTTTCTTATGCTTACACTTGTTTCATTACAAAATAATGTCGTGCTATTAGTCATTGTCTAACCGTTGGTTGAGTGAAACGTGTAAAGTTCCCTCTGAAATTCAAGGAAAAATATGGCCATTGGAGGAGGGAGCCGACTGTTGGAGCTTCGCATATAAAAAAGAGCTCATTTGAACTTGATCAGATCTTTTGGAACTTTGGTGTTCAGATTTTCTTGAAGTGATTTAGAGAGAGAGAGAGGCTCTTATCAGCTATCAAGCTTAATGAAGAAAGTTTGAATAGCATGTCAAACATTTCCTTGTACATATTTTCTTCGGCGACTCTAATTGATGCCGATTATAATTGAGGGCTTTCGGGGATAGGAAGAAAGTGGATCTAACACCTTGATGTTGAGGGATTCCATGCTGAGGAAGACATAGGTGTCGACTACCTGATAGTTGATGGCTTGCGGGGATAGCAAGACAGACTCCAATCTTTGTATCGAGGGCATACCTTGTTGTGGGTAGACAGAATTGCTTGAAAGTATAAATCCAGGGACCTTTACCCAAGGTTGTTGGATACCCTTCTCTTTGGGTTAAAAGAGTTATTGTTTGTTACATGTTGTTTTGATATTTGTTTTTCCACTGCATTTTGTATTGTTAAGGAAAGTATAACTTTATTATACTTTCTTACTTTTACTCTGATTATATAGGATTCTATATGCTTTATGGTAGAATCTTAGAGGTTATGTGAATTTTGGTTGCTCAAAATTTCCGTAGAAAGTTTAAAAATGTACAATTCACCCCCCCTATTGTATCTTTGTATCACATTATACTTATTCGATCCTACATTTGGTATCAGAGAGTATATAATACTCAGAGTTATACCATCCTAACAATTTGTGTTAGAGTGAGCTTAACAATCTGAATTAATCTCACGATTAGATTAAGAAGACTTTCTTTTTCTTATAACTTTCCGAATTGAATTTCCGGATTCATTTTTTTCGGAATCTTTTTTTTGGAATCATAGTTCAAATTCAATTTTTTCATAGAGATACAATTTCTCTTTATTATAATATTTACTCTTATATACTTTACTTCTAATATGTTTTTGTGCCAAATATTTTCTTAAGGATGACAGGTTTAAATGTTGGATCCATTGACAACCTAAATCCTACCAAACCACCAATTTTTTATGGTAATGATTATGAATATTAGAGATGTCGCATGAAGACATTCGTTATCAATACTGGGGTAGATAACCTTGTCATGCTTACTGGTGGATACAAGATCCATGACAAACAAATAAGTGCTTTTACTAATCAAGAAAATCATGAATACCAACTAAACTATAAGGTACGCAATACTCTACTTTGTTCAATGACTAGGAGAATATATAGCCAAATTTCTTCTTGTGAAACAGCTAACTGTATATGGATGAAACATGAGGTTACTAATTTTGGTACATCTAATGTGATTGAGACAAGAAGAGCTATGTTGAGATCGGAATAACATGGTTTCAATTTTCCTTATGGAGAACCAATTTGTAAGGTTCAACAGTGATTCATGACCATCGTGAATAGATTAAAATCTATGGGAGAAAAAGGCTTGGATGATGAATCTCTTGTGGATAATATTGTTGATATTATTCCCAAGGGGTGGGAATCAAAGAGGACATCAATTGATGAAAATAGAAATGTCAGTCAAATTTCTCTTGATGATCTCTTTGGAACTCTTCTTCAACATTAGACTAGAATGAAGAGAGATGTTGACAACATATAGAAGAACAATGGGAATGGTAGTGTTTCTTTCACTACAACTTAGAATCACATGAAAGATAAGAATCCTGAGAGAGTTACTATATCTAAGTTAAAGAATGTTATTATCCAATCAGAATCTAGTGAGAGTGATGTCTCAGAAAATGAGTTTTCTAATTTTGCTCGAAGGATGAACAAGATACATGGTTAGAGAAATTTCCATTTCAAGTATAAGAAATAGTAAATGAAAGATAAGAAAGATTTAGAGGTCACAATCTATTAATGAAAAACAAGTGGAAACATAAGATCAGATTGTCTCTTTCTCAAAGAGAAAGAAATAGAAGAGATACATTCTGAAAGAAACGGGAAGAAGTTTTACAAATCTAAAGCTAAGAAAGTCCTGAAAGCTAATACTACATGGAGTGATATCTGTGGAGACTCTTCTGAAAGTGAATATTTTGAATATGATTCATCATCTCATAAGAATATGGGATTCATTTCTACTACTTATTTCCAACATACATGTCTTATGGCCAAGGTACTCTCTGCCGAGGCTTTAAAAAATTTATCTCTTGATAAGAATTACTATTCCAAAAATAGTACTTCTACTGAAGATACTTCATCTTCAGAAAATGAAGAACATTCATAGGAAGAAGTATCTATATTTTCCAAGTTACTTGAAGAAAAACATTGAAATATTTATATGAAATTAAACAAGGAAAATACTAGGGAGTAAATTCTTACAAAATAGATTTCAGATCTTTCTACAATTCTTAGAAATAAAGAAGTGCTTTTAGAAAAACATTCTAAATACCTTTAGAATTCAAATTATGATAAGGAAGAACTTTATAAAGATCTTAAGATTTATATTTTAATGATAAATGTTTTTTTGGAAAGATCTATCTCTAAGAAACTGATTCTTGAGCATAAGAATTTAGTCATCAGACTAAAATATGAATTATTTTCCCTTATGAAGCTACTTGAAACATTTACCTCTGGGAAGGAAAATTTGGACAATATTTATTCTAAAATTAAACCTCATGGAGACACTACTGGAGTAGGTTATACACACTAAAAACTAGTTTTCAAAAACAACTATTTTATTCCTTCTAGAGACACTTTTTGAACTAAGTGACAAAGTGGTGGTAATTGGAAGAAAAAATGTTCTTTGAAAAGAGTTCAATCTATTGGGTTTCATAAAGCATATTTTTCTAAACAAATGTGGATACCCAAATATTTTTTGTCTATAAATTCTAGATCCAAGAAAGTCTGGATTCTAAAAACCTAACTTTTTTCTTATTTTCATGAAAACAATGAAAGTACCAACAATAATACATGGTATAAGGATAGTGGATGTTACCAGCACATGACTGGTAACAAAATCTATCTCGAAAATATTATCAAGACGAATGGAGGAAAAGTAACTTTTGGAGATAATGCTCAGGGATAAATTATTGGTTTAGGTAAGATCATTATTCTTGGAAAAACATTGATTTCAAATGTTGTGTTTGTTAAAGGTCTTTAGCCCAACCTCATCAGCATAAGTCAATTATGTGATGAAGGATACCTTATGAATTTTAGGAATGATAAGTACTTAGTACACAATTACAAGGAAGAGTTTATTCATTCTTCCCAAAGGCAAGATAATTTTTACACACTAAACTTAGAAGACCTTAGGAGCCAAGACTTACCTTGTCTCAATGCAATGGAAGATCACCCTTTGTTATAACATAGAAGGTTAGGACATTGTAACCATAGGAACTTAAGAAAACCCTCCAAGAAAGGTTTAGTTAAGGATCTATTGGAGTTTAGATTTGATTATTCAATAGTTTTTTCCCTTTTCAATATGTCAAGAAACATAAATCGAGTTTTAAATCAATTGGTGAAGTCTCAACAACTGAGGCACTACAGTTGGAGCATATGGATCTTTTTGTTCCAACACAAACTAGAAGCATTGGGGGAAAGTAATATGTATTTGTTTTGGTTGATGATTACACTAGATTCATGTGGGTCTATTTTCTAGCAAAAAAGTCTAAAGATTTTTCTTATTTGAAAAGTTTTAAGGACCAAGTTAAAAATGTGAATACCTTCCGTTGAAAACTATTCATAGTGATCATGGAGGAGAATGTCAAAATTCTGATTTTGAAACTTTTTGTAGTAAAAAAGGTATTACTCACATATTTTCAGCACCCAGAACTCCTCAACAAAATGGTTTTGTTGAAAGAAGAATTATAATTCTTCAAGAGATAATTATAACCACGTTGAGTGAGTATTCTGTAGATAAATATTTTTGTGCTGAAGCTGTAAGTACTACTTTTTATACTATAAATCGAGTTTTTATTAGACCTTTTCTTAATAAAACTATTTATGAGTTATGTAATGGTAGAAAACCTAGACTTTCATACTTTAAGGTTTTTTGTTGAAAAGTATTTATTCTGAATATTAAATATAACTTACACAAATTCGCACCAAAATTTGATGAAGGTATTCTCTTAGGCAACTCCAAAACTTCTAAGGGTTATAGTGTTTTTAACAAAAAAAATTGTATTATTGAAGAGATAGTACATGTAAAATTTGATGAAACTAATCATTTTGTTTTCAAACAACCTCAACCAACATCTTCGGATGTGTTTTCAAAAACTGATTATCAACTTTTGATAGAAAATTCTTCTAATAATGAAAATGTTCAAGAAGATTCTTCTGAAACATTTACCCTAGAGGATTTCCTACCCTATGTTGATGAACATGATTTAGAAACCCAAAACCAGTCATTTCTAAATAATCATCGCAGTGATAGTATCATTGGTGATGAAATCAACCTATAAGGACTAGAAGTTCCTTATGAAATAATGTGGAGCATCTAGCATTCCTTTCCCAATTGGAACCAAAAAGCACTGAAGAATATTTAGGTGAATATGATTGGATAAAATCCATGAAAGATGATCTAAATGAATTCGAAAGAAATAATGTATGGACCTCGGTTGAATGACCTAAGGAAACATTTTTTATTGGAGTTAAATGGGTCTTCAGAAATAAGTGTGATGGAAATGGAATAATCGTATGAAATAAATCTAGATTATTTGCTAAAGGCTATAATCAACAAGAAGTAATAGACTATGAATAAACCTATGCTTTAGTAGCCAGACATGAATCTATTCATATTAAATTTTCCTTTACATCATTCTTCAATTTCAAGCTTTTTCAAATGGATGTGAAATGTGCTTTTCTTAATGGTTATGTTAAAGGGGAATTTTTTGTTGAACAACCTCATAGATTTGAATATAAAAAACATCCTAATTATGTTTTTAGAGTTACCAAATCTTTGTATGGTATTAAACAAGCCCCATGATCTTGGTATGATAGGCTTACATGTTTTTTGTTCGAAATAATTATGTTAAGGGAAATTCAGATCCAACACATTTTATAAAGAAACATAAGAAAAATGTTTTTATTTTTCAAATTTATATAGATGCCATTCTATTTGGTTCAACTCAGCAATCCTTAACTGGTTCCTTTGAGGATCTAATGAAATATGGTTTTGAAATGAGTGTGATGGTTGTGTTATCATGTTTCGTTGGTTTTCAAATTTCTCAAAAAACATGAAGGAATCTACATATCCCAACATAAGCATATTAATGATATTCTTAAAAAAGTATGGATATGACAACAATAAGAGTATAAGTACTCCTGTTGGTACCTCAAACAAACTTGACATTGATGAATCTGTGAAAATAGTATATCCAACATCTTTTAGAGGTATGACAGGAAGCCTACTTTACATAACAGCAAGTCATCCAGACATTATGTTTTCAGTATGATTATGTGCAATATATCAATCCAATCCTAAAGAATCTCATTTAAAGGAAGTGAAAAGAATTTTTTGCTACTTAAAAGGAACCATGGATCTAGGACTATTTTATACTTCTGGAAATGATTTTGTTTTAAAATGTTTTTCGAATGCTGACTTTGGTGGATGTAAAATTAATAGAAAGAGTACATTCGGAACATGTCATTTTTTAGGAGATTCATTAGTTTCTTGGTCTTGCAAGAAGAAACACTAAGTAGCACTCTCTACTGATGAAGCTGAATATGTAGCAGCTAGAAATTGTTGTGCTCAACTGTTGTGGATGCAACACACACTCACATAAAATGGCTTGAGTTTTACTAAGACTCAATTTTTTTGTGATAACACATGTTCCATTTCTCTTAGTACAAACCCTACACATCACTCCCAAGAAAAGCACATAGATATTAGGCGTCACTTTCTTAGGGATCACACACTTAAAGAAGATATCATTCTTCAATTTATCGGGACACAAGATCAACTTGGTGACATTTTCACTAAATCTTTACCCTCTGATAGATTTGAATATATTAAACAGATGTCAGCAATGATAACCATGAGTTAATCTTCCCGCTTTATTATCTTGTTCAACTATTCTCCTAATAGTAATAAACTCCTTTTCATAGGGGGGGTACATTTGATTATGAGTCATTTAAAAAAATTAGGTAATTGAATTTTTGTACTTGAAATTTTCGTAACGAAGTTTTCATACTGTGAACATTCGTAATGACGTTTTCGTACTAGAAATTTTCGTAATGAAGTTCTCGTACTCATAATTTTTTGTAATGAAAATTTTCGTAATGAAAATCTTCGTAATGGAAATTTTCGTACTCATATTTTTCGTAGTGAGTCATTCGTAATGTGTCTTTCGTAACCAAATATTCATCAATAAGAACATCACCAATTACGAATAAACATTATAGCAAATCTGAAAGGTATAATTTCCTTACATTTGTCTTTCATCGTCATTTTTCTTGTCACTAGTAGTTTCTTTTTCTTATAAAATTTCTTGGATTCTTTTTTTCTATGAATCCAAATGTTTTTGTTAAAACCTCAAATGATCGGATTCAAAATTTCCTTGCGGGTATGATTTCAACCATCGTATCTGATCAGAGAATTTTTCAACCGTTAGATTGTTTTGGAAAGGTGAAAATTCCCCTCCATATCCTATATAAAAGGAACCCTAATGGTTGTCCCACATCCTTTTCAAAGCTCTCACGTGCAGAAGCCTGACCTCTGCTCTTAAATTCCATTTCGAATCTTTCAGTGCTCCTCCATTATGAATGTCTATAAAAGCTAATTCCCAAGATATGTCTTCAATGAAACCAATCTCAAAATGTTTAGTCTACATGAATAGGTTAGTCCATCCAGATTTATTCAGTGAGTGTGATTCTCTAATATCAAATAATAACAAAATCAATTGTTGGGAAAAATTATGCGTATCGAAACTAGGGGGATATGATGTTGTTTATACGGATTTTCTAATTTATATTTATGAGCCTATTTCATTCTATGAAAAATATGGTAGAGAAAAATTTTCATTCAAGTCTTATGGAAGGACTTACAAGTTATCTTACACCAAGGCTGAAAACATGGTAGGATTATCAAATGATGGTGAAATAGAATTTTGTTCACATAAGCTACCAGATGTTCAAGGAAGTTTCACCAATGTGAAGGCAATGAAAAGCCTTTGGATCAAAGATTATAAAACAGCAAATATTTATCATCTCTCCACCAACAACTGGATTCTCTAGTTATTGGTACATGGGTCTTTCGTTCCGAGAATAGGAGATAAGGATAACCTATAGAAAAGTGATATGTACATATTAGATTTTTTGGTAAATCCAAGGAAGACAAATTTGATGAGGCACGTTCTTATTATTTTTCAGAATATCAAGAATGGAAATTTGAGAGATCAAATCATTATGTATCATGCTCTTTTATCTAAGCTTATTATTATGTGTCTTGATTCGTTCAAGGTTTCTTTCACCTCCAAGACGAGAATTTGTAACGTAATACTGATAAGTGAGGATACATTAAAGAGGATGAAAGGAGGTTTCTCAAAAGAGCCAGGTGAGTTTTACGATCATCTAGAAGAGGAGGGAGAAATCACTCTGGAAAATATATAGAAGGTTGAGCTAGTAAAGAAGGTTTCTATGAAAAGGAATTTGAAAGAAGTGGTTGCTGAAGATAAGACTCCCAAAGCTAAGGAATCCCTTTCCATGCCTCCCAAGCTGAATAAACAAAAAGCATATCCAGATGAGATGGCTGCTTAATGGAGATATGATAAGGAGAAAAGGAAAGAAGGGGATCCACATTTTGGATTGGACCCTGCTCAGGCTGAAGCCTTAGGAGAAAAAACCACTGTTGAGTTAGAAAAAAAGGCCAAATAGAAAAAGATGAATAAAAAGATTTCTGAAGCCGAAGATTTTCAATCTCTATTGAGAGATACAGAAGTAGCCTCTAAGAAGATTCCCATTCCGGAAACTTTTGATGTCCAACCATTACTAGAGAACCCTAGGAAGAAGTAATTTACTCTGGAAATGTCTAAAGGAAAAAATATTGTAGAATAAGTAGAGAAAGCAGGTGGTAAAGAAGTAGAGGATGAAATCGTTGATGAAATTGAAGAAGAAGAAGAAGAAGTTAAAGAAGGATGTGACGATCTCGATGACATGATTAAACAATTTGAGGATTATCAAGAAAAGGTTGAATCATCAAAGCTAGTCACTCTGGGAAAGGGAGTTGGAAAAGATGATAAGAGATATGAAGTCAAGGAAGAAGAGAAAGAAAATGTGTTTTCTAAAGAGGAAGTAAGCTATGAGAAGCATTTTCTTGAAGAAGGAGCAGAAAAGGAGAAACCAGAAGAAGACCAGATCATTCAAGTATCTGAATCCGAACAAGAATCTCTTGATGAGGCAGTTCTGAAAGTAGATAAGGGGAAGCAAGTTCTTATGGATACCCCAACAAAATTTTTTATAATAAATAATGAGGTTGGTGTTTCCTATAGAAAGAAGCTGGTGAAAATTAAAGAAGAACACTCCACAAGCATGTTATCGGATTCAGAGTCATCAGCACTGGGTCATGACTTTGTTGTCATGTCTTTGAAAAAGTTGGTGGACACAATTCCAATATTTCACACTATAGACTCTAGTTACCAGATGATGCAACACAGTCTGAATCGGATGTCATAATCCTTATCCATAGTGATGGATATGAGTGTGATGATTAAGGCTGATCATGGAAATTTCCTTATCAGTTATGATGTTCATATAAAATCTTGTAGAAAAATCACTTTGTGGTCTAAGAAAGTTGATGATGACTTGGCTGAGTTTGATCGTCTTCAGAATGATGTTTAATATGCTTTTGACACCGAGGATACCAAGAATAAGAATCTTCAGGATGAGATGATCCTTGAGAAATTTTCATGGACTCAACATGTGAAGGACTTGAATGGGAATGTTAACTCTCTCACTCAAAATTTTTAAAGGGATAGATATCTCTAGATTGAGCTCTAAAAAAATCATGTAAAGAAAGATGAAGTTCTTAAATCACAATATGAGGTCTTAAAATTTCAAGATGAAAGGATAAATTATTTGGAGAAGCAAGTTGAGGAGGACCAGAAAGACTTGAAAAAGCTGAAAACTCTCTTGAAGAAGCTAATCCCAAAGGAAACAGATGACAAATAGACAAATCTGATCTTTTGTTTCATTTGCCTTTTGTTGTAATGATTATTTCAAATGTAAATAAATTTTTGGTTGGTTGTATCTTTTGTTATTATGTACTCATGTTTCAGGTACTTTATTTCTTTTCCATTCCCCTAAATTATTTTTGAAAATCCCAAAGGTGGAGAAGTAAAAAGAACTACTCAAAAGAGGGAGAAGGAATAATTTCTAAGTCATGAACTATCTTTATATAAGGGGGAGTTTCTATTTACGATGTTTTTCATTCCCATGATAATGATAACTCCACTCATGAAATTAATAATACAATCCTTAGAGTTCCAAAACCAAAGGGGGAGTAAGTTTTATTCATTATCATCTATGAAAAAAGGGAGATAAGTTTTAATTTAAAAGTCTAAAGAAATTTTTCATAGTCCATATATTATTTTTCTTAAGGTTTTTTGTGCTTTCCAAAAAGGAGGATATTGTTGAGTTAACAAGGTTTTCCTTATTACTTTTCCATTCCTTCTTCTTTTGAAAATCACAAACACCTTATACATAAGCATATCTATATTTTACATATCTAAGGAAAATTTCCTTCTATAAAGAAATTTACCCTTACCTAGATTTCCTTATACATGACAATATTTTTTTATGTATAAAAATAGGATTCAAACCTAAAACATCATAATTATATAATACTTAGATATGAAGCATTCTGTTTTAGGATCCGAATTCTGGATACGAACTCTAATGAAGTTCCATTCCGAATTATGGATACAAACTCTAATAAAGTTCCATTCCGAATTCTGTATAAAAACTCTATTGAAGTTCCATTTGGAATTATGGATAAGAACTCTAATGATGTTCCACTCCAAATTATGGATAGGAACTAAAATAAAGTTCCATTCCAAATTTTGGGTATGAACTCTCATAATGTTCCACTCGGATTTTTGGACTCTGAACATCAATGAGATCGACTCCGAACACCTACCAGTTCGACTCCAAACCTCTATGAGTTCGATTCCGAACATCAACTAGTTCTTCTCCGAAATTATATGAGTTCGATTCCAAAATTCTAGAAGTTCGACTCCGAACTTCTACTAGTTCGACTTAGAACAACTAAGAAGAACGACTCTGAACTCTGTAAGTTCAGTTTCTGAAATCTAGTGAAACCAGACTCCGAATTTCCATAGAAATTTAGACTCCGGATTTATACATAATTCAGATTTCAAATTCCTATAAAACAGAATCTGAATATCTCATTATTATAGACTATGAATTACATTTTGGTTAGACTCTAAAATTCTATTTTCATACATTCCGAACTTCAGTTTTTCTTATGCTTACACTTGTTTCATTACAAAATGATTATGTGCTTTCAATTATTGACTAACCGTAGGTTTAGTGACATGTGTACTGGTCCCTCAAAAATTCAAGGAAAAATATGACAGTTGTAGGAGGGAGCCGACCATTCGAGCATCGCCTATAAATATGAGATCATTTGAACGCGATCACATCTTTTGGAATTTTGGTGACCAGAATTTCTTGAAGAAAGTGGTTCCAATACCTTGAAGTTGAGGGCTTCCATGCTGCGGAAGATAGAGGTGTCGACTACCTGATAGTTGAGGGCTTGCAGGGATTGAAAGACAGACTCAGATCTTCATATCGAGGGCTTACCTTAGTATGGGTATGACAGACTTTCTTGAAAGTATAAATCATGAGACATTTATCCAAGGATGTTAGATACCATTCTCTTTGGGTTAAAAGAGTTATTGTTTGTTACTTGTAGATTCACTACTTGTTTTTCTTCTGAATTTTGTATTGTTAATGAAATTATAACTTTCTTATACTTTTTTACTTGTACTCTAATTATATAGGATTCTATACACTTTAAGGTATATTCTTAGAGGTTGTCTGAATTTTGGTTTCTCAAAATTTATTTTGAAATTTTGAAAAGGTACAATTCACCCCCTCCTCATGTATCATTATATCTCATTGTACTTATTCAATCCTACGTTTGGTATCACAGAGTATATAATTCTCAGAGTTATACCATCCTAACAACCATGACGTCCCGCAGTGCAATACCTTGAGGTAGGCGATGACCATACACAAGTGATAGTGGGCACATGCTACCAGTTGATCATCATATTGTTCTAGATATGGAACTCGAGGTAGTTATAGAAATAGGTACTAAAGCATAGTTCCATGAGGGTTTCTCTAGATATATGCATATGATCCAGGGAGCATCATAGCCAGTATTGACTATGGATAAATTAACATGGGTGGTATTACAGTTTACTAATACATTTTTAGAGGACGGTAGACCACAAGATATTGAGATATGGATAGAGACAAAGTTAGTGATTTTTGGGAATCAAGATATGCCTTCAGATAAAAGGTTCATGCTCGTGACATACATGATATGAAAAGAAACAAAGAACTGGTGTGATGTTTTAAAATAGGTTGATGGATTATAGAAAATGTGTTAGGATGAATTTGAAACAAGTTCTATGACTACTTTTACCCCACGAATCTGTTATTAGAGCATTCTATTGAGTTTAGGAATCTATAGTATGGTCTGAAGACAGTTATGGAATACTCAATAGGCTTTACAGAGCTGCAGCATTTTTCACTGATTTATCTTACTAATGAGCTATCGAGGGAGAGACGCTTTGATGATGGTCTCATGCATTCTATCAATTCTCATGTCAATGTGTTAAGGTTTCCTTCTATCATTGAGATTGTGAATCATGTTATGATTACATAGCATAACCAAAGGGAATCTAGGGGTACAAAACATTGGGGTGATTTTTCTCAACCTAGTGGATTTATGTATTCTGGAAGGAAGCGTCATTTTGAGTCTTCGGATTATATGAGAGCTAGGAAGGCTATGGGTGAAGGCATCTTCGTATATTTACATCATTGTTCTTGGGGGGACACATGAAAAATCCGTGCTACTTTGACCCTGTCATGTGTCAAGCTTGCGGCATGATGGGACATATACATCAGATTTAAAGGACCATTCCTCCAGTTGCATGTGGTTGGGGGGTCAGCTCTGATGTTGGGTTCAGGAGCAGGTTCTTTAACTCCACATTAGTCTAGGAGATGGGCTAGTATAGTCCGATCTGGCCAGCGTAGTAGTTGGTGTGGTCATGGAATCCAAACACTTGGTTTTTAGAGATAGTTCAGGAGATTAGATTAGGGTATCCATGTTGTGTCAAAGGGTCATAGTATAGTCGAGACATATGTAATGAAACAAACCCAATAGGTGAAGGTTCCCAAACAATCTACAATGATTTTTAAGTTCTTTATTAGCTTCTAATATTTAATATACTATATTTAATAGAGTTTTATGTCACAATTTTCTCTCTGTGTAATTGGTAAGAATCCTTGGGCTTGTGGTTTTTCTTTATGATGGTGTATTAATACTAAACACACTGTCAGGTGTTAGAACAAGTTATCTGCGCCCTTGTATGGAGTGTCCCCTTGAGGCTGGAGGTTGTCACTTCATCTGGTATCACTACATCATCAATATGATATGGTTTTATTTCATTCATGGAATGAGTTTTCTCATGGATTATTGAGTGTACTTTGAACGCTATCACTAGAGGGTGAATTTCACACCCCCATAGGGTACATTGTTTGTTTAAAATGGCGATTCAGATGTCCAGGTGAGAAGAAATAGCCTTAGGAATCATGGGCCTGGATGCATGATAGCCCAATTTTCTAGTTTGATTATAGATGATCATGGTATGAGTCATGAAAAATTTCTTCCCGTCGCTAAGTGCTTCAGGGGAATCACACCAGATGAATTTTCTAGTTTACTTCCTGAGATAAGGGTGGAGCTCTCTGTCGAGCTAGTTCTAGGAGGTGCACTAGAATGCATTCCTCCTTACCTGATGGATACTTCAGAGAAGAAAGAAATCAAGACGTATCTAGAATATGTTTAGGTGAAGGGGTTTTTTATACATAGTACTTCTCCATTGAGTTCACCAGTACTTTTGTCAAATGATGGATATAACTCTTAGGCTATGCGTGGATCACCGAAAACTAAAAAAAGTTAATGGTTAAAAACTAATATCCTTTTCCACAGATATAAGACCTGTTTGAATAGATCTGGGGATATCGTGTGTTCTTAATTATTGACTTGAGGTCAGGATATCATCATGTGTATTTTTTACCTATAGACATACCTTGTAAAAACTTTTGAAGCAGGTATGGGTTATAGGTGAATTTGGTTATGCCATTCAGTCTCACGAACACACCAATGGTTTTCAATGCTATGATGATCAATGTGTTCAATCCTTACTTCAATTCTTCTATGGTGGATTTAATAGACAATATCATGGTGAATTCGCACAATAAACGTGACCATACCATCCATCTTGAGATCATTTTGAATACACAGAGAGATAATCCATTATATGATAATCTCACAACGTTCCACATTTGGATGGATCAGATTGACATGCTAGTTTACATCATCATGGTGACAGGAGGGTCAGTGAACCCCGATAAGTCAAGTGAAATTTTTTTAAGGAACATCTAGTGAATGTTTTTGACATAAAGAGTTTACTGGGGCTTGCTGTATAATAAAAACATTTTATACTAGACTTGTAAAGCAAAAAAGCTCCATTGATTGGATTGAATGAAAAGGGTGTAAAGTTCCACAGGTCATTACCCTGTGAAATAGCCTTTCAAGAGATAAATTCTAGGTTTACATCAGCACAAGTCCTAAAACTACCTATGTTGGGGAATATCTACAAAGTGTAATGTGATAGTTTAGGTATTGGTATAGGGGTAGTGATGAGGCTGAAAGATTTAGTCAGGGCCTATGAGTCTCGGTATCTAAGGCCTCATGAAAGGAATCATACTACATATGATCTAGAATTACCTAAATGTTTTCACACATTGTGTTTTAGTGGAAACTTTTTACTGGGATAGTGTTTTGTGATGTACACGGACCACAAAATACTCAAGCATATCTTTGGGCAACGTGATATTAATTTGAGGCAGTGAAGGTGGGTGGAGTACCTAAAGTACTTTGACATTGAGCATACCTAATTGCCTTGTAGGGGAAATGAAGTAATTGATGCAATGATCAAGAGGAATAACGTACAAGAAGTTCATTAGGTCAGTAGTGAGTAGATGATTATGGAATTGTTTTCTGAGATGTATATGGAGGTGCATGCTAGATAAGAGAAGATTTTTATTTCATCCTTAGTTGTTTCCACTACCCTATTGGATAGAGTTTGGATGTGGTAGCTAGAAAATTTATAAGACAATGTTTTATGAGATGGTCTGGTAGGTCAAGACCCTCCTCATGGTTGTAAAGTAGGAGATGATTAGTTTCTTCATATCGATGGACGTTTTTGGGCTGTAGTGGATATATGTGAGTAGTTGATACAGAAGTTTAATGATTCAACATGGGAATTTCATCCTTAGGTCACCAAGGTGTATCGTTACTTGGGATGTTAGTACGGGTGGCTAGGAATGAAACATTAGGTGGATGGTAGGGTTTCTAGGTGTTCCACCTATTAATAGGTGAAGGAGAAACATCAACGAACGATTGGGATATTACAATAGTTACCTATTCTGGTGTGGAAATGGGATGATGTCGTGATGGATTTTTTGACATTTTTACGAAGGTAACCTACTTATTTCGATTCTATATGGGGTTTCCTTGATAGGTTTACGAAGGTCTCACATTTCATGTCGTTCAACGATTCCTTAAGTATTGAGAATCATGGAATGTTTTACATCTGAGAGGTGGTACAATATCATGGATTCACGTGCACTATCATTTCAGATAGGGACACCCACATTACTTATTATATCAGGAACAATTTCTAGAGTGCACTAGGTACACAAGTGCTTCTGAGCACAACATACCACTCTCACATTGATGGCCATTCTGATCGTACAATACAGGTGATAGAGGAAATTATGTGAGAAAACATCAATGATTTTTGGGGATCTTGTGATTGGCGTGTTCCCCTAGTTGAGTTCACCAATACTAACAATTATTGGTTGAAGATACATATCGAAATTTTTAGGGATTTATAGGTAGGGCATTATGTTATCCCATATACTGGTTAGAGGTTATAGTGTTAGCTTTACAGGGACCAAGGATTATACTAGATACATCTAAGTAGGTATAGATGATTCAGAATTGGATGGATACTCTTTTGTTTCATCCTAAATGATACATCGATCATCATATATAACTTATAGAGCTAGAGGATGGGGATAATATTTTCTTGCAAGTTTCACCGTGATTGGGACAGTGGTGGATTAGAAGACAAGGTAAACATCACCAATATATGTCGGGCTATTAAAAAATAAGGAGAGATTCAGGTAGGTTTCCTATTGGTTCATGTTACCATTGAGGTAATGATCGATGCATGATGCCTTCCACGTATCGCACCTATGCCACTATCTCTTGGACAAATCTCATGTTTTTTGGCCTGAGGAGGATGAGATTCTGGTTGATGCATCCTTTGAAGAGCATCTGATTCGTATAGTTGAGAGGAGCATGAAGGTTCCCTATGTCTGGTTTGTTTCTCTATTATGGGTTTTATAGAATCATGACCATTCATAGTATTATAATTCAGAGAGGCAGGACGATGTATGTGCCCACTGGTGTGAGTTATTTTTAGATGAATCTTGACCACCCTTTAGAACACAATTGAGGGAATGATTTTATATGGATGAAAGAATGTATGATATTAGGTTATTCAATAGATATGGATCTTTATTTTCTTGATAAAGGATCTATACATTACATTTTGGATTAGACCCTTTGTTGGACCATGGGAAACATGGGTTGTTTTGGTATAGAAAGGGGAAAATATTTAGAAAGCTAGCTATAGGACAGGTACACTTCGTATAAATGTCCTACACATAGTGTACATGGCCTACATTCCATGTAATGGACCTTCATGATATGTAGCATGACTATTTATGAATGAAATACAAGGAAGTAGAAAATGTTTAGTTGTCCTACACATAGTGTACTGGCCCATTTGTGTCTTTTTAAAAAAATCTAGAAGCCTCATATTTTGACAGGCAAAACCTATTTTATTTGTTTTTTAGAGGAAAACACATATTTTTTTATTCAAAATCCATCTGGGCACCAATTCATACAACAACGATCTCGTTGGAACCATAACAGTATGTAATCAATTGGTTTTTGTTTATTATTGATTATTTATAAACAAAGACTACAATATTTGGATTTAGGCTCATATGACATAATTTATCAGTTTAAATTCTTTCATCAAAATTAGTTCAAACCCTTATAAATAAGGAAATGATATTGGATAATTTATATACAACCAAGATGAAGTATGTTGTCATTGCATACATTCATCGTTTTAGGTTCTTTGAAAGCATTCACCCTTTTCTCCACCCGTCGGACTTCCCAAAGAGGCCCCGTTTAAGATCATGTTGCTTACCATAGGATTTTTCTGACATAGGGTGGATTCAAAATGGTTATGTTTAGGTGTGTTGGCACCAGTTACATGATTTAGGGTCACCCATGGGGTGTGACATGAGGAAAAGTATGTTGTTATTCAAACATAAACCACCCAAGGGGTAGGTGGTTTTGCTTTCTTAGTTAGGGGAATCCCATTAATTCCATGATAGCTTGAATAGTTTTCTGAGGAGATGCACTACCTCTTTCCCTTGTAATATCTAGTTATTCCATTCTGTGTGAATTTAACTAGGATTGTTAAATGGATTATTTGGATGGGTATAACTATTTAAAATGATAATGGATTGTAAAATGGATAAAATGAGAGGGTAAGACTATATTATTGTAGTTGATAAATTGGTCGAACGAGTGGGTGTAATCATATATTGTGAATGTCGTTGTGAGTGGGTATACTCACATGGATTTTTTTTAATTTAATGATATAATGATTTAATGAATGGTATATTGATTCCATGGACTTCTCTCTACGGATCTGAAACGCGGTAGTGGATGCCTTGGGTTGACTCTTCCCCTTGGGGTTTGATTCTGTGGGTTGCCTCTTTCCTTGCTACCTCATGAATCCAACTTGATTGGGATCACATGGGATTTTTATGTTTTATTCTACTAGAACCCCAACTGGTTCCTAACCGAGTCTCAACTAGGGATCTCCATGGGACCTAATGGGTTTCCATGGACAATCTCCTAGGATATGGACCAATATGTTCTAGATTTATTAGATTGAAACCTTGGTACATGAAACATTGGATCTGTCCCTCGTGTTCTATAATTAACTACACAGTGTGGTTGTGGAATATTTGAATTCACTATATAGTGTTGTTGTGGAATAACTAACGTCTTTATACAATGTGACTGTAGGTTGAATAATACAGAAGGATGTATAGTATGGTCATGTGACATGTTTAATTTGTTATAGCTGCCTTGTTATGAGCTCACTTTTTTACAAGTATCCATGAGGGGTTGTTTGGTTTTAATTATTGTGTCTTACATATTCCATGGGAATTTATATTACATACTACTTTGTTAATACTTTATAGAACATTGTACATTGCTCTTAAAACTATATAGACCTGGGTTGTTGCCTACTAAGATGCCTATCTCACACCCGGTTTGGGCCTCCTATGGGTCTCAAACCAATCATAGGGTTTCATGTGGTAATAGGGGAATGTTCCATAGTACATTTTATTTATTGTGGATTTGGATCAGAGGAATATAGGTTCATACTGAGGCATTCAATGATAGGATTCATTTTTGGGACTTGTGCTATATTAAATTTCAATGTTTATGATTTAGATACATTCTAGAAACATGTATCACCTGCATAATTTTGTATATGGGACACTTCTAGTTATTGTTATGTATCCCATTATTTCTTTCCTTATATTTAGTATACTTCCATTTATTTCTCATCAGCCATTTACTAAATGTTTTTACTATCAATGTGATACTCTGTTTAGGAGGGTATAGTCACCCCATTAACTCATTGATACCTTCGTTGCTAGTAAGAAGCCTCTGCTGTTTTGGGAGATGCTCGTGATTCCTCATGACCCACTGGGATCGAGGTACTATTTTGGGTGGAATCTAATACTGGGAGGTTACAGTATCAATGAAAAGAACACACCCAAAGAAATAAAAGAATAAAATATTGATAATAAATTGGTGGAATAGGTAATAATAATATTATTTAAGCCATTATAAACATGGTTTTATTTCGATAATAAATTAATAACACTATTCAAACCATTATATAGGATGTTTGAACATACAATAATGACGTCGAACTGAGGTAATTGATTTCTTAAGTAAATTTTATTTTGTTGAGTTAAACATATATGTCATTGGTTATGTTTTCAAATAATATATGTGATTGAAATATGATTATATATACTATATATAAAATTATACTATTTGGATTAATCTTTTTAACACACAATTATGTGATTGATTTTTTCTCACCCTATTGATATGATCATTGAAATGGTTTTCATCCAGAATCTTTAATTTCATTATGGATATGGTTTCTCCCACTATACACCTATGTAATTATTCATTACATGTATATAATTCATAGAAATTCTATATATGTGTTTCAATCACATATATCTATATAATTTCATTATTTTTTTTTGTATAATATATGTTTTAATATTCTCCCTTCTCAATTATTTCTGATGTGCATGCTCTAGTAAACGGAATATGTCATTTTATTAACCATTTTCAAGTTCCATCAATAATTTTTTAAGACAACACTATGATTCCAAAAAAACAAAAAACAAATTTATGAAAAAACTATTTTTATTCATTCCTTTCATTATACATACAATCATGTCAAATTAAAATTATATTCCAAAAGAACACCTCTTTAAAAAGTAAATTTGTTATTTCTCCTAAGAATTTATCATTGATTTTATTAAAGTATTTTTATCTATTTCAACAGCTCGGTTGAATTATATTCTTTGTTGAGACTGATCTATTTTGATCATCATTGGCCTTATTTTATTGATGGTTTTTTATTATTTTGTCTTTGGATGTGCTGTTTTTTACCATCCATCATACTAGTCTCAATGTTTAGAAATTATTTTTAATGATTGTTGAAATTTATTTACATTAAATATGTATATAATGTTAATGCTTAAATTATATCATATGATGAATGAATTGGATATAGAAAATGATGGGTGGGGCCCACTATATCCCTTCGATGCATCGGTAGATCTCAAGAGGCAAAATCGATATGGACTTTGTTGAGGCCTTTCCCATTTGCAGATATAGTTTTGGCCTAGGCCTTAATCATTTTTTAATGTCTTGGATGAGGCCTTGAAAGTATGATTCAAATTTCTGGCATATGGATTCCCTCATTATGACATTATTAATTTATTATCTATGTAAATATTATAATATTATAAAATCCTTTGTAAAGAACATTTCTCATGTGAATTCTTATATGAAATTATGTATTCATCTTTTATCATTGTCATGTCATATTCATGATTATGTTTTAATGGCATGTTTTTTTATTCATTTCCCATTCATTATTGTATATATTATACTTTACTATATGAATTACCCATATAGAGCATCTAAGAACACCCCTTTTTTAAGTTTTATTTGTCCCCACGATATGAATATGAATATTATTAATGACTTGCCATGTTAATATAAGTGTTCTTTTGTGTTTCAAATGGAGATTATACATTGTGTTTCCTTTAAAGTTGTAATTTTATATTCACTGATGTAATTTAGATTCCAAAAATACTAAAATGACTTTATCATTGGTAATTTATTCTTATATTTATGCTAGTATTATAAATCAAGGCATGGACATCAGGCTATAAGGTTTGGGGTCCTAACATGTTCTATCATATGATGTTTATTAGAAGCATTGGAAAATATATTTACAGAATGATGATTTAAGAATGTATGCCTATAATATAATTGTAGGAAAAATATTGAATAACATACTATAATTTTGCACGGTAGATATTTTTGTATATTTATTGAAATACATTTGTTGTTAGATATTACAAGTGGATGTGGTTCTAGAACAGATCAACCAAGGCATCACAACTCTGACAAGGTGTCCCAAGAAAGACTGAGGGTAACCTTGTTCATGAAAACTAGCCTTACAAAAAAAAATAGATTGAATCTTTTAGGAGATATGATTAGAATAAGTCACATATCTTATACAATACATTATAAATGATTTAAATGAAAATATGTCCCCAAATAAATAGTGTTTTTATTATGGGATTAGCTGCATATAAAATTTTCAATTTATTTAAATCATTTCAATAGTTTCGATATTATACATTATGATTCATAATGTTGGGATATATTCTAATGTATTTAATTGTTTAGAAATTTTTTATACCATATGGAATGGGAACCACATCAATGCATATATTCCAAAGAGTAATAATGATTGTATCTTCAATGATTTTAAACCATTATTTCAAATGAAACTATTCTCTCAAACATTATCCTCTCACAAGGATATACTATGATGTCTTAAATAGTATGACTACATGGTTAATATGTATTATTGATTCCAAATGAAGAATCAGAGAATGTGGAAAACTAGGAAAAATATTGATAAAGTGAATAACGGAAAGTTTTAATTTCACATAAGTGATAATTGTGGAAGGAAACAACGTGGTATATCCATAAAAGGAATGTGTGTTTGATAAAATTTTTGATAAAAAGGACACCATTTTTTAGACTTCAATGGTAGGAAATTTTTTCCATTGTACAATGATTCAATTACAGGATGATTTGTACTATTCAAGTCAATTTCCCATGCATCTAACGAATATACACCAAAAAAATAAAAAAGATCATGGTCAAGATTATAATACTATAATGGACAAAGATAAATGACTAATTCTATTATGTTTAGATTCATGATTTATGTATTTTTAGTATTTTAATTAATGATGTAATAGTTTTCATAATTATATAATATATAAGATTGAACTGCGATACTATTTAATTAAGTATTTGAGGTAGTTTGATGAATGGTACTAATGAAAATAGGCTCAGTAGTATGTTAAACGGTAGAAAAAATATATTTTTGTGGTAAAGAAAACCCTTAATATGATCCTGATACTGAGATATTAATTTCATAATATAGATATGAATGATTTTGAAAATGTAAAATAGATATCACTTAATATCTTATATCTAAATAATTCACTATTAGTAATGTGGTAGAGTATAAAACATTTTGGGAATTATAAATATTTCCCAGTTCATATCATTTACATAAGGAATAAAGAACAATGAACTCATTCAAGAATCTTTTATAGTAATTCTAGTTTTTTCCATGATTCAAGTCATTACATGAAAAGATTAGTCACTTGTTTGTATGTGATGATTAAGAGACACTTCATTTTGTTTAATATGTTCACTATGGAAATTCAGTGATCATTATTATAATGTGTTGGATCGTGATATTTTTGAAAAATTAACCATTTATGAAATGGTTTAATTTTATCTATGGATAAGGCTATTATTTTATTTTACCATATTATACAACTTGTCCCATGAAATTATGTAGGAATAGTTAATGGCAAAACCGAAGTCTAATATTGTGTTTATAGATATGTATCATGTACTAATATTTCCTTACATTATTATAAAGTGAAATAATCTATCATTATTAGGGAAAGGATCATGGAAAAACCAAAATTGTTATCCTATTATCTTCTTCTCTAATGTTTGTTTTCCATTAATTTATTTTTAGGTATCGTCCTTTTTTACTTTTTTGAAGTGAAATTTGAAATTCTAAGGAAGCATGTTTTTGAATAGGGGATAATGTAGTACCACAATAATTTACAATTAAATTTAAAAGCAAATTTAATTCACACAATATTGGATCGAAATATATAATTAGATGATAAAATAGAAGAGGGGGGAATTATAGGTTTAAAAATATTCCCTTTTAAGCCTAAAAGGAAATATATGTTTATCATAGTTAAACAAGATTTTTTCAGAAACACTATTTAGTTCATAAAAATTCAAATAACTCTTATAGGATCCAGAAATATGGATCCATGAAAATTCTGAAATTTTTACATTGAGAAATATTATACATTAAAGCATATAGAATCTTATTTATCATAGTATACATGAACAAGAGATTATAGTAAATTTATAATTTTTTTTTAACGAAATGAAACAGAAATAAAACTAATAACAACAATAAGTAACCACGTAGGAAATATTTCAAAGCAAAGAGATGGGTATCCAAAATCATTGGATAATGGTATTTTTGTTTATACTTTCATGAAAGTTAGTCTTACCCACACCCAGGTATGATCTCGATAAGAATATCAGAGTCTGTTATGATATCCCTACATGCCCTTGAAAATTAAGTTAGTTGAAACCTCTATCTTCTTAAACCTAGAAGCCCCCAATTGTACATAGTAATAATCAAACTCACACTAAGTAGGGTGAAAATTTTGTTCACAAATGAATTGGTTGTTCATAGCTGAACAGTATCATCACAGATAGAAAAGGCATGAGAGTCTCTCTCTCTCTATAAATTACTTCAAATCATATAAGAATGTAATATCTAGATTTATCAATACATTCAAATGGCTGGGGAATTTATAGGAAAAGTTTCAACTATCTTCACCCTACTGTAATGGTAATATTTTTCCACTAATTTCGCAGGGACCTATAAATATGTCATTCGAGCAATAGTTAGTTAAAACAGATAGTATGAAGTCTTTTAATTGTAACAAAATCATGTGTAAGGTAATATAATGTGTAAGAAAATAATTCATAAATTTATTAATAATAAGTAAATTTGGATCTGATAAAGCCGGAATAATATCTTATGAAAGAAAACTAAATTTAAATATTATGAATAATTGGATTCTGAATAATATGGAATGTTCGGAGTCTAAATTTAAAGGAATTTAGAGTATAAATTATGATTAATTCTGTGAAATAATTTCAGGGAATTTGGAATCCAAAATTTTTAGAATTCGGTGTCTAAATTTTTGATAATCCAGATTCTGAATTTCACAGAATTCAGAGTTTGAATTTCAGGGAATTGAGATTCTGAATTTATGAGATTTTATAGTCTAAATTTCAGAAAATTTATAGTATAAATTTCAGAGAATTCGGAGTTTGAAAATAGTAAGACTCAGTATCGATGTAACAATAAGATCTTGAGGTTTTAGATAAGGATCCAATTATTCTTATAGAAATTTGATCTTAGAAGAAATAAGACTAAGCTTATATAAGGAACATTAATCATATCTTATGAAAGAATTTTTTGTTTTATGAAATAAATTTCAATTGGATAACAAAATTTAATATAAGAAAAAAAATATTCTTGGAAGATAATTTTCCATAATAAAATGCATTTGTGATTTTCAAAACATAAAGAAATGAAAAATCCATACGGGAACATATTGATATAATAATATCGCCTTTTTGGAAACCAAGAAAAATATCAACAATAAATAAAAGAAATAATATTTTCACTTTTTTTAAATTTAACAAAAAACGTATATCCCTTTACTTATGAACCATAATTATGAAAAAGAACCCCCACATTGGTTTTAAAATCCCTTAGAATCATATTTTTGTCTTTCCTAGAAATTATATTTATTCTTCTTTAAGAATATATATTCTTTTGAAACCTCCCCTTTCTTAATAAACCCCTAAATTAGGGCATTAATTTTTTACATAATAATTTTTTGATCATTCTTTTCTCCCCCTTTGTAATTTTCCAAAAATAATGTAGGGATAAAATGTACCTAAACGGTTAGGAATATAAAAGTTAAAATAATGGAAAAAATAACAAAATTTCATTATGATTTGAAAAAAATCAGAAGGAAAACATACAAAAAAGGATCAGACTTTCATAAATAAACCATCCTTTTTATCCTTCAGAATTAGCTTTATCGATGTTTCCTTTAACTTCTTCACCTCATTATGATCATTTTGAAACTCCATGAGCATCCCCTCCTGATCAAGATTATTCATTTCAAGAACATTGAATCTTTCTTATTGATACTTTATAATTTTGTCTTTAGACATTAACAATTCTTCTTGGAGTTTGAATTTTCCTTCCAACTCTTCACTGAGTCATCTTTCTCTTTTCTTATTTAGAACAACGTAATTTATCTTTCAATTATGCTATATATCTTCTTGAATCTAGAAAAGTTGTTCAAAATTCATTTTCATTTAAAATATTTTGTAAGGATCATGTGGGATTCATCTAACTTATTAAAATAATCCATTACTGAATCATGAAAATCATACACGATTCTCATATCATCAATTATCGACTTTGAAAAATTGGTTTTTTCTTTGTGTGATCTTCTATGAGAAACATAACCTATGTTAATATATTTAAATTCCACTTCATTATTGATATAATATTATATGAACATGATTATCGAATCTTACTTTTGATTGATAGTATACTAAAACCATGAAAATATCAAATCAATGATTGTAAATAACGGGATTGTGTTCACTAGATTTTTTCAAGATTTAACAAAAAAATCATGTTCCAAGGAAGGTGAAGATTAAAAAGAAGTTTCTTTTACTGGTGAGGAAACATTATATTTCTCTTCGTCTTTCCTTTTAGATGTTCTAGAAACATCATTCATATATTTCACAACCATAACTATTCTAGGAAAATAAACACCTACTTTTTTCCTTTTTCAGGTATAGAGATTTCATTTTCAACTTTCAGAGTCTCATTCTCACTATAAGAATCATGGATTATCTTATCATCATCAAAATCAACTATATCAAAATAATACATAACACCTTTAGGATGGGTGATATCATAATTACTGCTTTTATCATCAGTATGTTTATTAACATCATCGTGTATATCATCATCTTTCCCTTTTGAAATTCTTTTGGTTGATTCAACATGTGATATTCTGATTGATAACATGTCATAAGGACCTTCCTTCTTGTTGTATTGTTTCTTCATTACTATTACATATTCAATTTTCTATTCTTCTTCATCATCTTCTTCATCTTTTTGTTGCTGTACATATTCATAGCAATGGGATTTGGAATTGAAACATTCTTTCCCAGAGTTTCTATTGGAATTGACTCTTTTATGAACGATTTTCATGCTTTGATTTGTTTAGAATATTTAAATGTATATTTAAGAAAGTCTTGGACAATTATGGTTTCTGACATCTCCTTCTTCATCCTTTTCACTTTTTCATGCATCACAATCACTTATACTATCTTAGTCCTCAATACCTTAGACTAAGTAGAGTCTAAACAAATACATGAATCTCTCTCCATCTTCTTAATCTTCTTCTCTCCCCACTTAGCTACCAATTAATAAAAAAGGGAGGTGTCTTTTTTAGTTTTGGTGGAGATAATTGAGCTTTTGGAAAGGGTTCTATTTCTTTAGATATTGGTTATTCTTATTTTTTCTTCAATGGTATTATCTTAGAAGTTTCACCTACTTCCCGTTTCTTGATAATAGATTCAACCACAATTTCAAGCAGATCATAGGACTCTCCTGTCTTAATACTAAAATTCATCATCATCTTCTATAGAGTATCATCACTCAAACACATAATCATAAGGATTATGGGTCGGGAAATATAAGGAATTTTACAGTACACTAAACAATGGACAATGATCTTCAACAAGATCACTAGATCTATACCTATCAAAGACTTTTGGGTTCCATTCTTGATATTTTTTATTGTCAATAGAATACACATGATAAGTTATACCATAAATAGATTCACTAATAAATACATCATAAAAAATATCACTCTTATAAAGGGAATCCTTGTATCCCTATCTCGAAATGAGAAATCCATGCATCCACAATACTAATAATTAGTAGTAGGTTGAAAGATGAATGATATTGGGGGAATTGACTCTATTATATCCTAGGCACTCAATTTCATTAACCTTCTCCAGACTTCATTCCCTTGTCTGGTAACTTGTGAGCGAAAAATATAGCATCTCTTTCTTAAGGAATATCATGATCACATGCATCTTTGATGAATGATAAAGAGTAAGTATAACAATAGATCTTAAAAATGATTTCTCTACCTCCTTATTTTTAAAAACTTACAGTATCATAGAATTCAATAATCTTATCAGGATATATAGGATCTTGATTCTTTATCATGGTTACACAAAGATATTCCCTAATATTCGTATTTATAAAATTAGAAATCAGGGAAACATACTTTAGAAATAATTTTTGTTCAACCAACCATTATCTATATATCTCTTAATAATTTAGTTCCTTGTTTGAGGCCATCTAATTCTGTAGGGAATTATCAAGATACATATAGAACATAAAGAAACTAACAAAATATAGTGACTAATTTGAAGGGAGTCAGAGATTCTTCCCAAAGTCAGTTGAAAAAACCGATGTGGGACACGAATATGGGGGACCTTTATATAGGATATGAAGTGACCGTTTGAATTACTGAGTCAGTCCAACAGTTGATATAGTCTTGGTATGATCTAACAATTGATATCAAGGCTGAAGAAGAATCTTATGTTTCTGTTCTTTTCATATTTTAAGGGAAACTCATATTTTAGGAAAGTGAATCTGATCGTGTTTTCTTAAAAGATGATTTTATTTGACAATATGTAAAAGTAAAAATATGATGATTTAAGTAAGGAAAAAAATTTCGTATTGTGTATAATTAATTTTAAATATTGATAAGGTTCTTCTAATTGATCTTATATTCCAAAATTTTTTATTAAAGAATGAAAAAAAAATTGGTTCTAAACAATTTTATTAGGGACTGAAAAAAATTAGGATACAAAAAAATAGTCAATTTTTTTAAAAGAATAAAAAAATGTACATCCACTTTGAAAACTATTTTCTTAATGAAGGGATTTATGTTTCAGAAAAAAAATTATATGAATGAATACCTAACGGTTATCATTCCAAATTGTTTTAATATATTCTAATCTATCATAGGGTAGAGATTTTGTAAAAATGATATCCAGTTGATCTTGAATTCTAATAAATTGAAGAATGATATCATATGTAAGTGTGTGATCCCTAAAACGTGATGCATACTAACAATGTTCATTGCAATATAGTGATGATAGTGAGTTTTTATTAGGTAAATGTAACTTGTATTATCATACTTTTTTTGTAAAACTCATGAAATATTCCATTAGTGTGTGTTTCATCCACAAAATGTGAGCACAACAACTTCCAGCTGCTACATATTCATCATTAGTAGTGGAAAGTTCTACTGAGTTTTTCTTCTTGCATGTCCGAGATACTAATTAATATACTAAGAAAAAACATGTTTCTAATGTACTTTTCTAATCAATTCCAAAACCACCCAAATTAGCATCTAAAATATTAAAGCACATTAATTTCTAGAATAATAATTAGGTCATAAGCCCTTGGTTACCTTTAAATTGAGAAAAAACATTTCACTTCTTTTAATTGAGATTCAAATAGATTATATTGATATCATAGACATAAGAATACTGGAAACATTAATTCTTGATGACTAGAATTTTATTATAATAAACATGTTATCATACCTCTTAAAAAATGATTGATCGACTAGTTTCCCAGATTCTTCAAGATCAAGAATGTTTGAGGCACCGATTAGAGTAGTTATACTTTTAGTTTTTTCATATCCATTTTTTAATAAGATATTTAATATACTTATGTGGATATATATAAGTTCCATTCGGTTTTTGAGAAATTGTAAAACTGAGGAAAAATGATAACTCCAAAATTATAATCATGTCAAAATCAGATTTCATAAGATTCATAAATGAATCAGTTAAATAATGATTATTTGATCAGTATATAATGTCACCAATAAAGATTATAACAATAATTTTTTTATAATATTTATTTATAAAAATAGTTTGATAAGAATTTCCATTAACAAAATCATTTTGGGTAAAAAAATTTGTAAGTCAATCAAACCAAACTCTAGGGGATTTATTAAGAGCATAAAATGATTTATTTACTTTGAAAAAATGTTCAGGATGTTTTGTGTCTTCAAAATGAGGATATTTTTCAACAAAAAAATATTCATGAACATTTTATTCATGAAAAGGCCACTTCACCTCCATTTGAAAATGTTTGAATTTAAAGAATGATGAAAAATATTGTAGAGTCTAAATTGATTAATGTTTAGATACTAAAGCATATGTTTCTTCATATTATATTCATTCTTGTTGATTATTTCCATTAATAGCTAATCTAGCATAATTTATTGAAATTATTTCATTTTCATCACATTTATTTATGAAGATCCATTAAACTGTAACTACAGATGCTTCCTTAGGTATTTCAACCTTGATCTAGACTTTTTTTCATTCAAATATATATATATTTCATTCTACATATCTTTAATCTACTCATCATCATCGAATGCTTTATCAGTTATTTTAGGTTCTAATTGGTAAAATAAATACTATATTTTCTACTTCATTTTGAAAATAACTTTTATTCTATACAGTTTGATTTACATCACTAATGATATTTTCACTAGGATGATTATTAAGAAAAAACTGATTTAGGTATTGTAAAACATGTTCATCAACATAAGGTAAAAAATAGTGTACGATAAATGATTCAAATACATTTTCTTGGGTATTTACTTATTAAAAGAATCTTCCATCAATGGATGATAATTAGTTTTTAAAATTACATTTGAAGAAGTAGTTCTGGGTTATTTAAAAACAAAATGATCAGTTTCATCAAATTTAACATGTAATTTTTCTTCAAAAGTAATATAATTTTTGTTAAAAACAATATAATACATAGATGTAGCAGATTATCCTAAGAAAATTCGTTCATCGGATTTGGGGGAGAATTTATATATGTTATCTTTAGTATTAAAGATGAATAAATTTTATCGAAACACATTGGTTTAAAAAACATAAGTGTTCAACCAGTCCACAATTCATAAGGTGTTTTATTAATAACATTTATGATTAGAACTCAAATTATAGTATAAAAAGAAATACTAACAGATTCTTCCCAGAAGCCTTTAGAAATATAATATTCACTCTATATGGTTCTAGTTATCTCTTGAAAAATAAAATTTCATCTATCAATAAAAACATTTTGTTGAAGTGTTTTTTTGGGGATGAGAGGTTATGAATAATTCCTTTCAAACTACAAAAAGTTTCAAAATCTGAATTTAGAAATTCTCCCAAATGATTAATATGAATATTTATCAATGTATTACTTTCTCATTTTTAACTTCTTCTTAAAATGATTTATAATATTTAAATGATTCAAAATTTCTTGCAAGGAAATAGACCCAAGTAAATCTTGTGTAATCATCACTATATCAAATATATAGTATTTGCATCTAATAATTCATGTTTGTGTTTTTCCGAAATGATAAATATGAACTTGATGTAATCAATAAAATGTTGAGACATCTATAATTTATTCATAGTTGTACATTTGTTTCTTTCCATATTAAAAAGGATAAAAAACTTTTGAAGAATCAAATCTAAGCTCCGGTAGATCCTTAAAAAGTCCTTTCATTGAGAGAGTTCATAGGTTCCTATGGTTACAGTGTCCCAGTCTTCTATTCCATGACCATGATTGATATTCTATTTCACTAAGGCAATGTAGATATTGTCTTCTATGTTATTATCTGATTAGTCTATAAACATTCTCATGCCAATGTACAGAGAGAATAAACAATTCCTTGTAATTGGGTAATAAGCATTTATCCTTCCTAAATACACAGGTTAACCATCATCACATAATTGGGTTATGCATAAAAATCTATGATTAAGACCTTTAACAAATAAAACATATTAAATTAACGCTTTTCCATGAAGAACAATGTTACCTATACATACAATTTATCCATTAGCATTGTCTCCAAAAGTTACTTTCCCTCCTTTCGTCTTGATAATATTTTCAAAGATATTTTTGTCACTATTCATGTTCTAGGAACATCCACTATCAATGTACAATGTGTTTTGCGGGAACATCCTTTATTTTCAAGAAAATAAAATAGTTTGACATTCAGAATCCAAACATTCTTGGATCCAAAATTTTTATAAATTAAAATATTAGATATCCACATTTTCATAGAAAAATAATCATTATCAAAACCTAGGAATTGGTTTTTATTCAAAGAAAACAATTTCTCTCAATATCCACCACATTGACACTTAGTAAAAATGGGAGAAAGTTCAGGAATAAAATAATTATGGCTAAAAATATGTTTGTAGTTAGTATAACCAAATCCAGAAAATTTTTTAAGTGGGCGATGTTTGGAATACAATTTATCAAATTATTTCCTTCCCAAAGTAAAATATGATAATGGTTTATTTATGGATAATAGTTCATATTTTAGAGTAATGACTAAATTATTATCCACATATTCAATAGTCTTAGATTTTGAGTTATATTATACAACATTTTTCTTAGAAATGACATTTTCATGATCCTTAGAATGTTTATCTTTCTCAGAATGAGCTTCCTTATGATTTTTATAAATATCTTAAATATTCAGAGTTTTTTATCAAGATTCCTAGAAATATCTAATACTTATTTTGTTAAAACAGAAATTGTATAATTTTATTTCTATAGATTATTTATTATCATACAGTACACATTCTTGTGATGTTTATGAAATCTAATGAATTCTTAAAATTAAGGTAAGGTATTATCTTATGATGAAGATGATTCTTCATCCAAATATTGATAATATTTTTTATTAGAAAAATTTAAATTTAATGAAATATTTTTTATGGATTCAACATTTTTTACCTTACCCATAGGACAATTATTTTCAATATGTAATCTATTTATAAGACTAATATTCTTCGGACTAGGATATTCATATTCCGATTATTTATCTGAAGAGTCACCAACACTAGCACTGTAGTTGTAATTAGCATTCAAAAGATTCTTAGGTTTATTTTTTTAGTACTACTTTATTTTATTTTTAGAATTCTGATCCTTTATGTCTTCTCTCTTGAGCATATGACAATCAGTTCTGATAAGTCCAACTCATTTTCATTCGTAACAATGTACATTTGAATATTTATTTTCCTTTAATTATTTCATCTTTTATATATATTTAAAATTATTCTTTCCCACAATCTTTTCATCATTTGAGGAAGATTGGTATGTTCATTATCATACTAATTACTGTCACTTGATTCAGGTAGATTAACATCTTTCTTTGCATTATATATAGATATTGTTTCCAGATTCGTGGATTTATATATAGTAGTAAAAAAAAACTTCCATTTCCATTCTTATTATCATTTAATTAAACATCTGTATTCATTGTTGTCTCATGCTGTATAAGAGTTCCAAATAACTCATCAAGAGTAATGTTATATAATTTACTATTTTCATCCAAATCATTTCTTTTAGATTCCAACTCATTGGGCATAATATCAATTATATCATCGAAAATAAAATCATCATAATGTCTATTATCTCCCATAGATTGAAAAATATTGAAGATAGTCATAAATCATTTATACACTTTGAAAACTTGTTCTCCATAAAGAAATAAAAATCCATGATATTCAACTCTAAACATAACTTTATTAGATTCCATCACTTTGGAAGTTCCAAACTGTGTAACGTCATGTTTCTTCTAGATATATTTTTAGATTCATAAGAATATATTTAACCATAGATATTCCATGTCATGGAACATAAAAGAGTATTGAATTCATAGTAGTTTTGTTGATATTCTTGTTTTTAATAATTTATAAAGGTTTTTATTTTGTTGTTAGCTATCTATTATTCACCAGTGATCATAACAATGTTATCCACTTCATTGTTAATAAAAAAAGTCGTAATTATCTATATCTATTACTCATAATAATTTCCAACAATGATTTGCAGTCTGGTAGAATTCAAGATGTCTATAAAACTGAAATTCATTCCTTCTATTCTTATAAAAAATATATTTTCCACAAAAAGAAATAGTAGTAATAGACTATAAACAATAAATATTCAGAAAAAAACATGAAGATGTAAATTTGGGAAGAAAATTTTGAGAAATAAATCCTATACATAAGTATAAGTATTTTAGAGACATTGTATGATACCAATTTTATGATAAAACTATAGATGTAGATTCTTAATTACAAGAGGGTGGTGAATTGTAGGTTTAAAAACACTTCCTTTTATACCTAAAAGAAAATAAATGTTTAAAAAAGATAATCAAGATGGATACATAAACCCTTTTTAGTTTTTATCTAAAAAACTAACATTATTAGGATCCCAAAATATAGATCCAACAAGGAATCTAATTAAAATTTTACATACAGAATGACTATACCTTAAATAATATAAAATACTTTTTATCAAATTTTAAAAGTATAAGAAATTATATTAATGTAATAATTTATTTCTTTAACAAAATGAAGTGGAAATAAAACCTGTGACAACAAGAAGTAAATAATTAGAGAATATTCTAACCCCTGAGAAATATGTCCAACATCCTTGGATATAAGTCCAATGATTTATACATTCATGAAAGTCTATATTAACCAAACCAGGGTATACCCATAATAAGAATATCAAATTATATCATATTATCCCCAAAATCCCTTAAACTTTAAGGTACTCGACACCACTATATTTATATTCCCGAAAGTCCTAGATTTTACACATCAAAAATTGGAGTCGCACTGAGGAGGCTGAATAATTTGTTCACAACAATATAAGATGTTCATAGATCACACATGGAACAAGAGTCTCTTTATCTAAAAATATCTTCATTTCATCACAATATGTAATCTATAGATATATCAACAATTTCAAATTACTGAGGTATTTATAAGAAATGTTTCAATAGTCCGACCCCTACTCCAAAAGTCATATTTTTCATTAAACTTCAAAGGTTCATAGACACATCTCTTTCATCCAACGATGAGTTAAAACAAATTTCATTAAATCATTTTATTTCAACCAATTCTGACATAAATAAATGAAAAATTTAATACATGTTATGATAAATTTAAGAATCTTTAGTAAATTAGTATTCGATAAAGATGGGATAATTTCTTAAGAAATAAAAGTATCAAAAACATATATGAATAATCAAATTCTGAATAAAGTCAAAATTCAGAGTTTAAAATATGAGTACTTTTGAGATATAAGTTTGAAGAATTTGGAATATAAAATCTAAGGAATTTGGTGTATGAATTTCATTGAATTCAGAGTCTGAATATCATGAAATTCCGAGTCTGAATTTCAGATAATTCAAGGTCTCAATTTTAGAGAATTCAAAGTTTCAATTTCAGAGAATTTAGAGTTTTAATTTCAGAAAATTTGGAGTCTAATTTTTAAATAATTCACATTCATAATTTCAATGAATCTGATGTCTAAATTTCAGAGATTTCAGCCTCTAAATTTCAGATAATTCAGAGTCTAAATATCAATGAATTTAGATTATGAATTTCCAATAATTTAGTGTCTGAAAATAGTAATACTCAGTATCTATGGAACACTATGATTCCAAGGATTTAGATATAGAACATATTATTCTTTTGTAAATTTGATCTTACGAAAAATATGATTAATCTTAGATATGGAACATTAAGCTTATCTTATAAAAGTATGTTATTGTTTAACAAAATTATTTTCCTTAATAAAAGGAAAATTTCCTTAAGAAAAAAATTCTTAAAGATGATTTTTCTTAATAAAATGTGTTTTTTATTTTCAAAAAAAATGGAATAGAAAAGATATAAGAGATATTATTGGCATTACACACAACACTATGTCTCTGTGAAAGAAAACTTTATTATTATAAATATTTAAACAAGATAGTTATAACCTTCTCATTAAACATAATATTTCTTTGATATATGAATTAAATTTAAAAAATCGATATAAATGGGTTGGATTACTGAGATATTTAATGTTTTATAGGATCAACATAATTGTTTTTGTGAATACTATCTTGACCCTATTAAATAGTAATGTTACCATTATGAATAATAATATGACACATATGAATAGTTAACCATCCAAATGAATTGTAAACTCACACATGAAAGTATAAATAAAATGTAGGAATCTTATAAATTAATGTATGATATAATTATATCATAGTATATGTAAATAAATGTTATATAAATTAATACTTAAGTATTAGTATTTTTAAAAACATTAATTTCTATGAAAAATTTTATAAACAATATAATGATTCAAAAAATGACTATTCATAAGTATATATTATTAAATCTCATGATTTTAAGTAAATTTTAGGAGACGTTAGATAATTTTTCAAAGTGTCATAATATCAGTTATAATTTTAAAATTTGTAATTTTTCATGGAAATGAATATTTTAATTAAAAATTTAATTTCTCATATTTATAAATTATTTTCATAAAATAGACATTAGTTTGGAATTCAGCATTTCAAAAAATATTTTTGATGAATTTTTGGTATCTTTCTGAAATATATACATTATTAGTGAATTGAAAAAAATCAATTTTAATAAAATATATTAATTTTTGTTATAATTTCAATAGATATTGATGATATAAAATTTATTAAAATTATAGAACAAATATATAATGATATGATAAGAGAAATTTTGAATAGAAATAATTCAGAATATATAAATTATATTTTTCTTAATATGTACAAAAGAACTATTGTAATTGTCGACGCAGTGTCTATATCACGATGAAAAAGTAAATTTGGTTCCATAAAATGAAAAATAAGTGCTAAAAATATTTTTCAAAAACTTATTATTAATTATTATTTATAATTTATTTTTTCGAAAATAATTTAAATTTTTTTAGTTCGGTAATATTAATCTTAACAAAATTCATGTGAAATGCTTTCGCTGGGCAAAAACATAAAAAATGACAAATTTAAGAAGTTGTCTTATTATGTATACCAGTCAATATTCATAATGAATTAATATAGAATTTTTATAATCTAATTAATTTATTTTTAATATATAAATTTATTTTTAATTTGTATATAAATAATAATTAACATTAAATCTTATGCAACACTGATGTAGTGATTCTAAAAAATTAACTGAGCTATTATTAATTAAAATAATAATAAATAAATAAATGAAGTATATTTTGGCTAAAACTTTTTATATAAGTACTATTTGATCATTATGATGTTTTGATTCTAATTTTTGATAGTTTTTACCTACATTAATCACTTTAATGACATTGTCGTATATTATTTCGGAAGAAACTCAGGTTTTCATATTAATGTTTTAAATTTGATTAATATTTTTATTTGTGGATTTGAAGAATATTTTCTTCAAACAAGAATAGTATTGGGAAATATTATAAAATTAGATTTCTCAAATATTTTTTTTAAATTTTGAGACAACAAATACTTACAAAAATCATTCACAAATATGATTCAATATTAATTTAATTATTGAATAAATAAAATTATTGATATTAAAGGAAACAACATTAATGTAATTTATGGTTTTCAATATAATTTATTTTTTCCCAATTTGAATAGGATGTGTATGTGATATAATAAATAAATATTTGAATTTTAATATTAGTTTTGATGTACTTAAAGTCAAAGTTGTGGTTTGTTTTTATTTTTAGAGGAATTATTTTTCATCATTAAAATATTTTATTAAATTATTTAAAACTCTCAATATTATTGATAAACTTAAAAATTTATTTTACTACTTCTAATAAGAAATAAATATTTTATCGTCATTTTTTTAATATCAAAAACCTATAATATATGTATTAATTTTTTAAATTTGAGTAATTCCTATGTTACACCAACCTCACCTATAAATGAAGGCTCTTTCCTTCAAAAATATTCATCACCTTGAGCCTTATTACTCATAAAATACATAGAAAATATCAATTATCCACATCCATATGAACATTTTGTTGCTTCTGGTCTATCAAAAATTCAACTTTCATTATCGTAAGGCCATTCTCAAGGAGAGACGATTCACGATGTTTTATTCACTTTTCCACTCTTTTATATTATTTTTTACTTCTACCATATCGTTACCAAATACCCATGATTAATAAAAATTCAAATATCTTATATATATTGTAAATCAGTTGTGTTGATGTTATATGAATCATAAAATATTTTATTTTCTTCTTTCATTCTTAAATAATGAAATAATCGTATGTGGTGTGTCAATTCACCACCTTTTTGGACGATGAGATTTCATTTCACTTTACCTCAATACTGGTAAGTTTAATATAAAATATAATTTTTTAATGAACTAAATATATATATATTATAAATTTATTATTATTATTTATTTTTGACAAGGATGAACAGAATAAACCGACCTTGGAAACCCTGAAAACTACACACTCGAAACAATGGAAATAGGCAAATATTATTAATAAATGGGTGGAAATATTATAAGATGAATATATAAGGTATAATGAACCTGATATTTTGTTATGTAATATATTAATAAAACTATTAGAACCATTATACAAGAGGGTTGAACAAATTTTATAGACTTCAAACCTGAGGAAAGGGATATTTTAACTAAATTTTCATTTGTTGAGTTAAACAACTATGTCATTGGTTATGTTTTTCCAAGAATATGTGTGAATGAACTCTGATTTATTTATAATATCTCCACTTATATTATTCGTATTTATATTTTTCTCACAAAATTATTCCATTGCCTTTTAATCACTCAAATGATACAATATTTTTAAGGGTTTTCATCCTGAATTTCCATTTTCATGCTGGTTATGATTTGTCCCTTTGTAAACCAATGTAATTTTTCAATATTTTTTAATGATTCTTATAAATTATCTTTATATGTTCCAATCACACAAGCACATATATATATATATATATATATATATATATATATCATTTTATCTTTCATTGATAGGATAATACATATTTTGCAAGGCTCCCGTCATATTTATTTCTTTGAAAAATGCCTGATTAAATGGAGCGCCCAAATTCCATACCCATTTTCATGTTCCATACATAAACTATTTCATGCCACCTTTATTTTTTTAAAATCACTAATTTTTTTATAAAAACAATATTTTTTCAACTCTGAATTTATATAATCTATCATAAAAATTAAAAAAAACATTCCAAAAGAGTTATTCTTTGCAATGTAAGGGGTATATTATCCCATTAATTCCAAGACAATTTTATTAGAGTACATTCATATATTTCAACACCTATTGGAATTTTAATATTTTTTGAGATTGTAATAAAATTATTATAATTTACCATATTTTAATAAATGGTTTATGATCAGTTTGACTGTGAATATACTATTTAGTTACAATTCTCCAAACTACACAGAATGGTTAGTTATTATATATAAATATTGTGGAAAGTTATTCACAAAGTATATTTATAGGATTTTTATTTTTAACCCCACTTATATGTAGAATGAATTGGACTTATAATGTGATGGGTGGGGCTCTCTATATCCCCGTGATGAATTTGTAGGTATCGTGAGACAAAATAGATATAGACTTGGTAAAGGCCTTTTCCATTTTCAAATACGGTTTGGGTCGTGGCCTTAATAATTTTTAGATGTCTTGGTCAAGGCCTAGAATAATTGTTTCAGATGTCCATCAAATGACATCCCTCATAATGATATAATTACTTTATTATCCATGTTAATATTAATCTAGTATAATATTCATGGTAAAGATTCATTCTCACATGAATCGTTTTTTGGAATTATTTATTCAGATTTTATCCTTATCATATCATATTCAATATTATGTTCTAATTGATTGAGTTTTTATTAATTTACCATGAATTATTGTTTATATTGCATTAAATTGTATTATTTTCCCTTACTGAGCATCTAATATCACACCTTTTATTTTTTATTTTCCCTACGATAAGAATTTAAATATTATGAATGACAAACATGGTTAATCTTAGAGTTTTTTGTGTTTCCAAGGTAGATTCAACATTTTTTCCATTTCAAGTTGTAATTTAATGTCCACATATGTAATATGGATTACAAAAATACTAATTTGATCAATCATTTGGGAATAAATTCTCAAATAAATGCCATTATAATAATGTAAGGCACCCGATTTAGTCTATCATGTTCTGGGTCCATACATACGTTACATTATTTTGGTATAACATGAGTAAGAACCTTATGTTTTGAAAGAAATTTATAAGATAAAATATGTAGTCATGGAGTAAAATTTTGTGTTAAAAAAATATGTAATCAAATAAAATCCATCATTATCACTTTTAATCATATGAAACATTTCATTCAAATTTTAAAATAAATTTTAATGTTATATTTTAATTAAACGTTCAAATGGAAATATTTAGTTTTTTCTTAGTTTAAAAAAAACAAACACTTTATTTTTTTTTATAATAAACTGTCTAATATAATTTAATTTAATTACATTAATAAATTTATACTTCACAAAAATTATAATATTAAAACACACTTTTTAGAAAAATGGTCCTTATGCATTACGTGGCCAAATTAGATAATTTAATATTCTAAAATTTTGAAATTTTATTTTATAAAATTATTTTAATATGTTAAATAGATATATTAAAATTATATAAAATTATATTTTTAATTTTTTCTTTAAAATTATTTACAACGAATAAGATATAGTTTTCAGATGTAAAAGTAAAAATTGTAAAAATATTTTTACTAAGTGAAGAAGTCATAAATAATTAGAAAAACATTTTTCCATTTATTCCAATTAGAGGTGGATTAAAAAATTCCTCTACTCAATTATTTTATTTTGTTGGATCCATTGAACATTTAATAGAGATATACCCTTAAATAAATGTAATGCATACTTCAACAATTACTATTCTCTTTACTTATCAAGGGGAGTCAACTACACTACTTCATGGTAATACTATACCATCAAATTCCATAATAAAAATATTATTTTATCCTCCTTATATAATCCTAATACATAGTAATAATACACTGGAAAAAAATAATTATCCAACGTCTATTATTTCAAAGGTGATTTCTTTGAGAAATACTAGGTTCTAAATATGAGGATTTCTTAATAAATAAAAATGATAATGTTTAGTCAATTAAACATCCAAGACTTCTATAGAAAATCAATTGTAATTAAGTTAATATTATAAATATTAATAATGTTATAATATTAGTAGATATTACATTATTCAATCATTTCCATCCATCAATAAAAAATGAACTAAAATTCTCAGGCATACGTGCAAATTATCACCTCTAGGAATCGATGTTGTTCATTTATCAGAACAACCCATCATGACTAGAAACAATATGGATTTTAATAATGAATATATGTAATACTTTTTAATTATAATTAGGAAAATATTGTTTATCATATATCATTATTATATCACATTCTTTAAGAAGTTGAAGCATTAATCATGTGTATTTGGGGACTACTACCTCCACATCCATTAAATTTTAATTTTCATTACAAATATATATGGATTTTTATAAGTATAAATTTAATGATGATAAATTATATTTTTAAAATTTTTCTGATTATTTAAATTTTTTATTATTATTGTATAAAAAAATTGCACACTTGTCCGATCAATATTACATGATCTTTTTTGTGTAAGTTTTACCACATATGTGAATGATATTATAATGTTTATATCCTATATTATTAAGAAATGTTATATATTTTTAATAAAAATATATTTAATATTTATTAATTACTTTGTAATGGGGATCTTAATTTTTAATATATTTATTAATATACAACACATCGGTCATTAAACACGATGAAGCTAGTTTTTTAAAATTTCCTTTTTCATGAACCATATCCATGTATGTCATACAATAAAATGGAACTGAATTATTCATTGAAATAGAATATTATGATATATTGAATAATATATTAATAAAAAAATTATAACAAATAGATGATAATTGAACTTGTCACTATGAATCTTATAGGAAAAAAAATCCAAAAATATAAAAATAGAAAAATGAAAATTAACTATAACTATTTAATATATTTTTAATAGATTGTTGTAAATAATTTATATAAAATATAAAAACGTTAAATAAAGATTTTTTTTTGATTAATATAGGTATGTTCATTTTATATGAGGATATAGTACAATTTACTAAGCATAATGTAATGTATCATGTATACGAAGAGTATTTATCACATCAGCATTTTAACGTCGGTTATTTATAAACGACATGCAATGACATGTAAATTGATTTATTATGTCCGCTATACTATATATTATGTTAAAAATGAATTTTCTTGATTTATCATGTCTATTACACTATAACAGACATCATAAATTAGGTATCATTGTTTATCAGGTCTGTTATATAATAACCAATGTGATAACGGAAATAAAAAGTCATTTATCTCATAAGTTATGAAATAAATGACATGATGAACCATTTAAAAATTTTATGAATACCTATTTTTATTCATTGTAGGATTTTTTTTGGTGACAACGACTTTTTTCTATCTAATGGAGAAACCCTAGAATAGATCATTCAATACCACTACCTCCAACTTCATTTTTATCTCTTCAATCAGACTCTTTTTCATCGATGCATCAATCGGATTGAATAACAACTCTCAAGTAAGCATCACGTACCTTTATTTTCATCCTTATATATCAGGGATTCCCAAAATATATGTTGTGAAATTTTTTCTAATAAAATATCCCAATAACATGTTTAATTTCCTCATGTTATCGCATTGCATCTGTCACTATTAATGAATAAATTGTACAATCCTTGTGATAATTTATGTGGGACATGGTTTTTATTAATGATACACACAATTTATTCACTATAATTCCATTTTTCATTAATTTAATTTAATTTATCATGTTTATTTATGAATTACTCATTTTTAGATGAAATATATTCTTTGTTTCCTGAAAGGTGAGCCTATGTGAGGTTGCAAATCATGTTCACTTTTTAGACAACATGAAACCCCGGTAATATTTTTGCATATGGATGATATAAAATGTGGTTATTTTGAAACTACCTATAATTCCACACAAATGAAATTCCATTATAATTGTGCTACTCATCTAGGAGATATATATAACTATACAAGGACTCTATTTCTTAGGTAGAAGTAATGTATCAGTGTAAACAATCCAAAATAATAGAACATCTAAAAAATATTTTATTTCTACTGTTTAGAAAATTATCAAAATATGATTTGGTTTTCACAGTAGAAATATTACGATAAAATTACGTAACCCCTGTATATTATTCGTAAAAAAATATCATCATTATATGTTAAAATATAGAATGAAAAAAATGTGACTGAATTATTATATGACTTCAATGATTTTGTTATTTTGTATTGATTTTCCAAGAGGTACATTGACACAAAAAACATTATACTAGGTTAATAATACATCACACTGGTGGGTGGTGATTTATTTTTACCTAATTTTTTCTATCTTATTGATCAAAAATAATATCATTATAATTTTCAAATATGCATATATTTGTTTTTATATTTCAAAATTATGTTACTTTCAAATTATGACATATTTCATATAAATGAAAAAATATATTATCTAACAATATTTTTTTAATGTTTTTCCAGGATTATACTTTGAGGATTTATCATTTATTTTTAAATATATATTCCATTATTGTGTTTAATTAGTAATTATATATTTAAAATAAACATATATTTGATTCATATTTCTAAATTGGGATTATTTCTAATTATGACATATTTCATATAAATAAAAAATTGTATTTACTTAATAACATATAAAATTTATATATTTCTTATTGGTAAAAATGATTCAATGTTGGATTACAGAACATTGAATTAGTGGTGAATATGAGGAATGTTTTGATGATTTTTTTTGAATTTTTTAAATGAAATATTCGAAACAATGACATGTTATTCTTTTCAATCCTGAAATGTTTAAATATGAAGAATTTGAAATATAGAGAAATCAATGGTAATTTAATTTTTCATTGTATAAATCATAGTTATAACCCTTGGATTTGGTATGGTGAAACTGGGAAATATTTTATACATACTGTTGAAGATGCTTTCCAAAATAATAACTCTAATTAAATTTATGAAATGCTTTGTGATATTGAATAAAATCAAATTGAAAAATAACTAACAAACGATCATATATATGGTTATTATATAAAACAATTTTATCCTAGTTTAAGGGATTTTATGGTTTTGTTATCGATGTTAATATTAATTAACCTAAATACGATACATGGATGGTGTTTCAAGAGTTTTATAGTGCTGAAATTTTTTTTGAATGACATTATTTTTAATGAAAAAGATCATCTAGATTAACTTTGTAAGGCTACCAAATATTATTCTCTTATGGATTGGGGTACATGAAAAAATATACCTACCCAAATGAATGTCTAATATATAGGAAGGAATATGAATTTCTAAAAGAGTGTCCTAAATGTGAGACATCACTTTATTAGTTGAATGGAAAATCAAAGGCTAACTTAGAGGTTACAGATACCCATTCGAAGGAATTTTTCTATCATCCTGTAATTACTCCTTTGAAAAATTTATTTGAAAATCAGATGATGCAAAAAGGTTAAAATTAAATTATGATGATAGGATATGCGATGAAAAAATATGTCATCCAACAAACTGTCCACAATGGAAGAAAATTGATCACCTGTTACCTATATTTAGAAAAGAAGTTATAAATCTTATACATTGACTGTTTAAGGATGGAATGAATCCATATCTTAGCCTTAATATCACACAAATTTCATGTCTTGTTTTATTGGTAACTTAGAAACTTTCTCATGAATTTTGTATGGAGCCTAGGTATGTCATGTTGAGTATAATGATCTATAGACCAAAGAATCCTTGAAATAATATTTATGTTTTCTTGTCACAATTAATTTATGATTTGAATCTCTAATGGAATGTTTGAATTACAGTTTATGATTCTTATAAAATTGAATATTTTTAACATAATGCAATGATTATGTTTACTATAAATGACTTCCTAGTCTATTGAAATTTTTTAGGATACAATGTTAATGGGTTTAAATAGTGTCCAATTTGAGAAAATACAAACTTTATATAGTCAATTGCATCCTCGGTGGAAAATAATATACATGGTTTATCAAATGATTTGGCCTATTGATCACTCCTATAGAAGATTAAAAAAGGAATTAAATGGCTCATATGAATTTTATATTGTTCAAAAACCTTTATCCATTAATGATTATTCTGAGAGGTTGAAAAAACATGATGTGGCTTTTTCATAGACACATAAATCTGGTAATGATAGTTATATTTAGAAGACATGGTCAATATTTTTTGTGCTATCATATTATAGATATCATGAATTGAAACATAAAGTTGATCTCATGCACGTGGAGAAGAATATATATGATATCTTGATTACAAAATTGTATGATATCAAATGAAATACAAAATATGGGTTGAATGCAGTATTATACATATAGTCAATGGAAATATGTTTGGAATTAGCTCCCACTCTTGATGAAAGACAGAAATTTCTTCCCCCATCGTTCCATAAATTAACCTAGAGGGTGGAAATTATATTTTTTCTTTTTCTTCACAGTATCAAAGTTCTATAGGGTTATTCATCAAAGGTAAAAAAATTGACTATTTGAAGGATTTTATGTTCACAGGTTTGAAATCTCATTATTTTTAGGTTGTGATGAAACATCTTCTACCAGTCCCATTACATGTATTATTTACCATTGGTTTTAGAAACACTATCATAAAGGTGTGTTATTTTTTCAATTCAATTTAAAATAAGGTGATTTATCTGGATTCTTTGAACATTTTAGAAAACGAAGAAATATTTATACATTTTTAATGGGAAATATAATTTCCTCCATATTTGTGGATTTAATAGTGCATTTAATGGGTCATCTGGATCGAGAAATATTGCTTTTCAGACATGTATAACTACATTGGTTGAATCATTTTTAAAGTTATATGAATATATTGAAGTTTTATTTTAATAATCCATTTTGAATTGAACAGTCCTTCATTTAAAAGTATATTTCTGAGGAGGTTATAGTGCTTTATATGAGCTACTTGTCTATGGAGGAGCACATTTGTTTGCCTTCATATCACTATGAACGATTTAATAATGGGGGAAGGGGGATTCATGGTTTCAATGTCAAATATTATTCAATTAAACATATAATGAAGGTAAATTTATCCATCATTAATAACATAGATGATGATCAACAATATATAACATTTCATATTAATCAGTTGAAACAATGTTATATAAAGAAAAAATAAATTTAGATTTTGAATGAGTATTACAATAAATTTATTCTATGGTTTTAAAATACCAGGATTAATAAATAAGATGAATCATAGACATTAATATGGTTGATGGTTGATCCAGGTTTAAATGTGATAACATGGTCCACATTTAACAATAATGCCTATACATTTTATATGAATGGTCTAGACAACAGAAGTGGAATTCAAAATAGTTCTGTATTGGTGTTTGCATAATCAATTCTTTTTTATAGTTCAAAATAAAAAAACAAAATTTCTAGATTAGGTGCATATTATAGGGTTATTGAAAAATATTATAAGATGATTACGTTAAAATAAATGTTACATTGTTTAACGTCAAATAGTTTATCAGTAACAACAGTGAAATACATGATGAATTTGGAATGACACTTGTTAGTTTGAATACATTGGAAGTCAAAACTGATTCTTTTATTATGATAAGTCATGAAAAACTATATTTTATTGAACAATCTGATAAGTAGGGGTATATTGATTTACATGGAATAAAATATATTGGGGATGACAAACTTTCTAAAAATGGTGATTTATGTGAGATAACAATTTATATCGAATTATTAAGGGATAATAATGATGAGAACATCATAGAAATGGTTTATTTCAAAAGGAATGATCATAATGAAGTAATTTGGTAAGACTATCCATTATTACTTTCCTAATATTTCTGGTGTATATGTTTATTTCTTATTTACTTTTTTTTATTTCATAAAATTTTAGATATTGTAATAGTTCCTTTATAAAAACACACATTAAAATAAATAAGTAGTTTTTTTATATTACTTTAGTTTGGTTTAGATTAACATGATTACATTTACATAACTTATTTAGTTGTTTATTTATTTTAATTAAAATTATTTCAAATCTAATATGTTTAATTAAAACAATTATAAGTGTATATTGAAAAATATACTTTTTTTTGCAACAAATGATTTATTTGGTAGGACAATTATAAATATTCCCACTCAAATTTTGGATTTATTTTCATTCATTTACATAAAATATCATATATCATTACTGTTAGCATATTATTTGACTAAAAAATGTATACTATTAGGTTATGTTTTATTTTACTTTTGTGTTTTGTAATTTTTAAATTTAAATTTACATTAGTATTATAATAGTATAATTTTTATATTTTATGCCAATTGTATGTTTCTTTGATTATAAAGATAATGAAAAACTAGTATACTTGTCAAAAACATTATTTTTGAGATGAGCTTCATGACCACACCTCATGGGAGAATCATTCACTTGCTCTTATTGATGATCTTCAACCTTCCTAATCCTATAGATAAAAAGATGAATTAAGCGCGTGTAAATGTGGTAGCACACATTTAAAAAATTTATTAGTTTCTCATAGCGGGGAATAGAGGATAGTTGTAGAAATTAATGAGAATGATATTCTAAGAGGTACTATTTCAGAACAATTTAGATGTTTTCTACCAACCCATGGTAAAACAAAATTTAGAATATAACATAATGATTAGAGAAGTATTGAGATAGAAACATTATCTCTGTTATGTGAGAAAATTTTGGAAAGATCTTTTGTTTTTTATTTACTAATCATGAAAAGTTTATGGTATAATATTTTTTCCATATTCTTATCAGATGATATTTTACATACATGATACTATAAGATTCATGAGGAAATTATTATCTAAGAATCTTAGGAGATGGATGGATTTTAAATAAAACTTCAAATCTAATTTCATTTTTGGGAATAGGAAACATGAAAATCCATGTCATATATAAATATATCCATTTATAGATGAAAATACCTGAAATAGTTTTTCGACATTTGAAGACATGAAGAATTTTTTATAATTGAAATTTAATATATTACAAGTCTCCTTATATTAATGGTATAATTACTAATTTATTATTGATTTATCAATGATTTTTTATTCTTAATTTGTAGGAATCAAGGAGATCTAATTTTTCAATCCAATCTTGAAATGTATACCCTATTAATTTATTATCGGGGTTATATATTTTATTGGAAAAAAATGATGGTGCAATAATTAAAAAAACTAAAATATGAGTCCTTAATCTCTAGAGAGGATTCTCCTCCATGCCCCCCCACTTAATGAGACATGAAAAATGGAAGAGGTCTCAAATGCGAAAAAAATATAAATATCTTATAGAATTATGGAAGATCATAGGTGAGATAATTATAAGATGTTTATCTAATTGTTTATTAAAGTTACTTAAACTATTTATATATTTTGAATCATTACAGATTTTTTAAAAAATTCATACACAATTATCTTATGGAGAATAGAACATATAGGCTCGTTGTAGCTTAGGGGAGGCAATATATTTTATATACAACATTGGGAAATCCCAAACACTCGGGTCAAGTAAAATGATACCGAGAGGGTTTATCCGTGAGAAAAGTGTTACCATGTTCAATTGATTCTAAATAGAGTATTTTTATAAAAATGAATCGTTGAGGGTTGAATTTAAAAATATTAATGTGATGATGGATGAAACGATAAAAGAATCCAAACATTCCATGTTTTCATAAATGTGATAACAATTTCAAACTTCATCTCCCACACGCCCATCTTCTCCATCAGCTACCACTCCCCCAAAATTTCCATGAGAATCCATTATTTATCCTCTACCTATTCCTAAAAACCCCATATTTTACCCTAATACATCACATTCTCCACCACATCATCTTGGAAACAACATTTTTTATCATACTCCTTCATAGTCATCCACATCTTCTGAGCTAAAATGATTAATATGTTGATAATCGTCACATTCATATAGTTACATATGGGATCATATATTATATAAGAGATATAATTCATCATAAATAGATAGATATAAAAAATTTTATGGTCAACTAATAGGATATTATAGATATATTATCTGGAGTACCATTTCCAATATATGAGTTGAGGACAGTTGGAAAAAGTATCATCCATTTTATAGTTTGTTATTCTAGACATTTGTGACAGATTACTATATAGGTAAGTGTATATTTTATATTTTATTTTATTTCTGTATGATTATTTTAACATTTCAAAGAGAGTATATTTATCTATTTATATACAAGAATACATTAATGGTAAATAAGTATTGTATAACCAACAACAATGACAATGGACTATGACTTCAGATATAGAATCTAGAATTCATGACATATTATCAAAATATTTAAATTTTTTGTAGGGTGTTTATACATTTCTAATAGAATCCCATGTATGTGGATGGGCAATAAATGTGATTATTTAAAAAATGATATCATGAAGGTTGTAACATGAGATAAGTTGGGAGTCCAAGTGATGCATGTTTTTTTCATGTATGTCCTAACATAAATCTCTCCGTATATTAAATTTATTAAAAATTTATACTTATGTATGTTTTTTATTAGGAATATTTATAAAATTTTTATGGAGAATGAGATGAATGATTTATATAGATTGATAGGCCCATAATTCCTTTCACCCGAAGAGTTAACATTTAATGATGAAGAAAGAACAATTTATAATTATGAAATATTTGAACAAAATATAATTAAAAAGTGTTGGTTGTTTCCATATATGGAGAGGAATTACACATATATTTCATAGAAAAATTATTTATCTTCAACATAATTACCACAAAAATTAATTTTTCATTTATATCATTGACTATTTGATTTTAGGTGTTTTTTCTCTAAAGTAAAAGACACTTTACTGGATATTCTCTTTCCATAGAGATGGGTGGGGAAATTTAAAAACATGTTAGAAAAGTATGTTTTAATTTCATAATAGTTGTTTATATAATAATTAATTTAAAATTTATTTAATTCATATTATTTTCAATTAGGGGTGGTATTTATTTCGATAAAACACAAATAAAAAGGACTCAAAGTTCAAATATGTAAAATTAAAGGTGAAATTCCATTTATAATTATTAAAATTGGAATATATTACATAAAAATGATATTTTGAATTGAAAAGCTCATTTAAACAAAAATTTTCTTAAAAATAAATGAAATAAAATAATGTGGATATTATGTGATAATATTTATTCCTGAAATAATTACAACTAAAAAAATTACGATGTTCAACCATGTTAGATTTATTTACAAACTATTATTTATTATTTCATTTGTCTCATTTTCTATTCATGTTAACTACATTCCTTTTATATTTTATCTTTTTGATGACCCCCACCCTAATATTACACAAGATCTCACACACTTACAAGTCTATTGGGAAAATAATTTTAAAGGTTTGTTTTGATATTATTTTATTTTATTGAATGTTGTAATTTTTAATGTTGTAATTATATATGTTTATTTTTTAGTTATATTTGTATGGTCTATATTTTACTTATTAATATTTTTATGTCTTTATGTCTTTATTTTGAATGTGTAATTTTTTAGTTTTTTTTATTTCTTATTTATGTATTTTTCTGGTATGGTCCGTAGTGGAGAGGAAAATTTTAATGAAATATTATTTAAATACATGTTTGTATGTTGGTTATTTTATTATTGACAATAAAAATATAGTTTTTAGGATTATTAGGATGGATTTATTAGAACTGACATGGTATAATATTTTTTAAATCGGTTATAAAATAAAAAACATTAAAACCCTTCGTTGTGAAGTCTTTTCTAATAAGTTTCAAAATAACTAACATGGAATATACTTTTTTTACATCTAATAATAATTAAATGTTGTTAAAGGTCTTCGATATTATTTTTTCCACATTGGTAATAAAACAATTAACATGGTATACGAGGTTATAAGTGATTTATTAAAAACCCGATGTAAAAACCCTTTATCCTGAAGTATTTTTTTACATCGATCATATAAAAACAGACGTAATATAAAAATTTTATGTCTCTTATTTAAAAATAAATGTAAAAAAAATTTCCATTATATATTTTAAATGTAAATTTTTTTAACTAACATTAATGAAAATATTTTCAACATCTCATTTTGTAAAAGTGGGTGATATAAGATGTAGAAAATCAACAAAACTAATGTGAAAATAATTTTGGTACTAGTTTATATTATCCTTTGTCTAAAATTAATTTTGTTGAAGAATAATTTATATTTTTTACCATGATATCATAGATATAGTGTAACTACCACCTAATGAATTTATTTAACCATATTCATGTAATTAATTGTGTTTATTGGATAAATCATGTTCTTTCATTAAATGGATTCTAATCCCATGGATACTAGGTTTGTAAGAGTTCGTTTGTTTCATTTTAAAACTGACCATATCTGTTTTCTTTTGTTCATCATATTTTACTAGATTGTTTATAAACTAAATTTTTTATTCTTTTTTTCTTGAATTATTATTTATTCATGGTCATTTGTGTTCAATTTGTAACTCTCCCTTTTAATGGATTTTGATGAAAATTATTGTTAAATAATATTGGATTAATTTCAAATCATATCTTTTAAAAATATTTTTTTAAGGTATAATACTTTTGGGGATTTTTAATAATTTATAAAACCATCATCATTTTCATTGGTTATTCAAGGGGTTTCACATATCCCCTCGTATTCTATTTCCCCTTTAATCACATTTTAGCAGATGTTTTTAATGTATGTGTTAATATCCCAATATATTGTTTTTAAATAGGAACCTTCATTTTCTATATTTGTGTTCATTAGATTTGTTTTTGTATTTCATTATATAAACCTAAATGACATATTATGGTACTCCTACACTAAATTTACATTCATTAAAAACTTTCCAATAAATTATTATGGTTTTTTATGTTGTTCATTTTCATTAATGTGTGAAACGAATCACTTTTTAACTTTTTCCTTGTGAACACATTGATCCACCATTTTTTTACTTTTTATGAACATCCCATGTGAACTTTATTATTTTATAAATAAAATAATGATCCCCCATGTATTGGTAAATATTTATTTTCAAATATAGTTTTTTATAACTAGGTATATTCCTTATTTTCAAGGTGATTTTCATAATTCTTCTAAAATTATTTTCCTCCTATATAAACATCCTTTGACAGCTTTTTTGTTGGATCATGGATATTATATAAATTTTAACAGCATCCTTCTTTATGGATGGATTATGAAATGTTGTTTTTCTATTAGTGGAGATATCTATCATTTCCTTTTTCTTTACTATATATCCATTACAAATAGACATAACTTTTCTTCGAATACCTTTCCATTTTGAATACCAATCTTTTAATATCATTGAATAAAGGGTGTACAACCAAATTCAATACATTGATTGACATGGATAACAATCTACTACACTATATTCCCTTTACCTATACTGATTAAATATTATATAACTAATTAAATGGAAACTACCTATAAAGTTTAATATTATCATTGGATATCCATATATATTCCTATGATTTATTGTGTTTATTTTTTGAATTATGTATGATTTAATTAAATAATTCTTGTTAAAAGGGATATGAACATTATTTCCTTTACATGGATTAATTATGATATAATGTATGATTGAATTATTTTGGAACATATATATATTTGGATGATGATGAGTGTGATCCTATATTTCGAATCAATTCATTGTTTATGGTTTTGTATTTCATGATATAATGATGTCTGGATGTGAATATATTTTTTCATATCATAAATCATTATGATTTTGGGATTTTATCACAACATAATGTGTTGACATGATTGTAGTATTTCAAAACATAAATCCTAGAAATTTCTGGATTTTTTACCACAAATTTTCGATAGATTTTGTTTTTTTACAATGTAATTTGGGTACATTTATAGTTCTATTCCCAATATGTTTTTTTTCCATTATTATAATTTTCTATAATGTAGTATTATAATATAATTAAATGAAAATAGATGTTTCTATGTCAACTTCATAAGATTATTCACTATGGATATTGTTTACTATATCACACTATTTTTATGTGCCACGTGTTTGTTAATTTTACATTACCTGTCCCAATATCCTTACATATGGGTAAATCATACTATTAAATGTTATTTTTAATTATATATTTCTCCCTGTACATATTTAATTTCACTATTATAATCTAACAATTTATGACATGTTGAAGATATTTTTCATATACTATGTTTTTGTACCTAAAACATTATTATGTATCCATTCACCTGGTTATGATAATTATTATAACTGAGATTATTTTTAAAATGGATACTAGTCAGGATTAATTATTAAACCATGTACACATGTCTTCTAAAATTAGTTTTTTATAAAGATGCCCTTCATGGAGCCTAAAACATTTATTCTTTGACAATTATAATTTTTATGAGTTATAATATTTATGTTAGGAGAATGATGTGTAATAATGATTTGATTATCTTGGGGTATACTAATCAGTTTTTAGAAATTTATTTCGAGGGAACAATTTATTATATATGAAATGACAATTTTCCATATGGATTTTTGAAGGTGATGAGATTGTAATAATATTTTCGGATTGAATTGTTTTTTCAACCACACTATGTGAGGAGGTTCTTATGATGTTTTATAATCACACCATTATGATGTATTATTTTTCGTTTAATAAGTACCAATTCTTCAGATATCACTATTAGTGTCTTGTTATGAAATAGATCATTTCAGAGTTCATATCGTATTTCTCAAATATCAATAGGTGATGGTGGAGCAACATTTCCTATCAGATTTAGATCAACTCCATCACTTTTAAGATATGATGTGTGTTGTGGCATAAAAGTATTTTTTGACCATACATCCATATTTCATGAAGTTACATGATTCTATTTGAAAAATCATTTATTGTGTGACTAATTAAACTCAATTCCTTCTGATTCTAGGGAACATTTTGATCAAGATATTTAGACAGATTTAATTGGATGATCTTTTCCAATTGAATGGTATACCCTAAAGGATTATCTAGAACATGTAATTTTTTTCACACCAAAATTCTGGATGAGATTACAGACATATGCTTTGGAAACTAATGTAGACTGTTATAGTGTTCCACTCATAAATTAATTGAAATATCAACATAAAAATCTTTTATATTTAGTTAATTTTATAGGAATATCTTATTGATTTTGAATGATATTGGTAGGATCACATACTACTAAAAGATTTTTTGAACTAAATAATACCACACCATTATCATCATGGAACATCTAATATCCCTATACGGTAGACTCTAAAGACCAGTCATGTTTTTGATAGTGATAAGTCATTAAGAAATTATGGGGACACTATTTTTTGTGGGTGATGATGAATAATATGTTATTAATCCTATAGTAGATGAGGAAGGACCAACATCTTAAAATTTTATTTATAGGAAAAAAATTGAATCTTCTAGAGTCTGAGGGGGGAGAAATTTTTTTCATAATGTCATTCCATGATGTGGATTTCATATATTTAATCATGTATTTATGTTATCCTATTGTTTCCCTTGGGAAATTGTGCATACAATAATGGTTAGGTGAGACAACGTTCCACATAAAACATCCCCACAATTAGATGTGTATAAAATTTATTTCCTATGACACAACTTGGAAGATACATTTACAAAGAAAATCATTATATAAATTATAGTGAGGTAGAGAATGGGTATGAGGCAATGATTATGGAATAGAAAATTTAGGTCGAGGATTAGTAGGATATGACCCTTAGTGTTCTAAAATTACCTTTGGCGTGTGTTTTATTACAGTTTTGGAATCCTTATTAGATCATGTTGGAATATCAATTCTACATCATTTCTTTATATTCTAACTATTTCATGTAAATTATGGTTTTTTAGAGGGAAATACAATAATTTGGTTAGGATATAGTGAGATATCATTTTTTACTTTTAACGTAAGATTTGTTTTATTGGTTATTTTTTTATAGTCCATGGAGTTATTTTAATAAGGTTATCATCATCAGATCCTGATTATATTTAATTAAAAATTAAAAATTATTTCTTTATCAAGAACATATATTTGGAAAATTATTGATACATTATAGACCAATCAATAGATTTATTTTATAACACATCCATTTATCAACAAATCAATTGTTTTTCCTTGCATTTAAATAATTTTCGTTTTCATTTTTGGCCCTAGGTTCAAGCCTGTTTTTATTGTTTTATTAAAAATATATAATACATAATTATTCAATATATAATACTTTTTATTTATCTAGTTTTGTTTAGTTACCACAAATAAAAAATTAGAGATAGTGGTTAAAAGGTAATCTAAGATCTAATAAATTAGATTTTGAGAGATCATCACTGGATCTTAATTTGATCACAGTATTCAATAAACTTCAATATGATCCTTGTGGTATAGATTTATATATTTTTTATTTCTACAATATCATAAATTGATGATGGATATATTTCTTTTATATTCCATTCATGAATTATATTCATCCTCATGCCATGTATTTGAGATAGAAAATTATTTACCTCGATTTTTTTGTTAAATAATGGATTGTGGATTGAAAAAGAACAATTGGAGGGGAAATTGTTGGCTCAAAAGTTCATCCCTTACATTAACCTGTTCTGTGTACACATTATATATGTTATGTTTCAATGGGATCATTTAGTGATGAGATTCTGGTGGCTTGATCCTCCAGCCACAATCCCACATCCCCCATCATTGTTTTTCTCTCTTGTGTAAACACATAGAGGGACACCAACTATAGAAGTAGCTAGAGGAAATGTTAATGAAGAAAAATTTTGGAAGTAAATTGGTGGTGGAAAAATGCAGAAGTGGATGTAATTAATGAAAATCCATGACATGGTTTTAAGGCTTACAAATATTAAAGTGGTGAATGTTGAAGTAAGTAGTTATATATCACACATTACCATATCCCTTATGATCAAAATGCCACCTTGAAATCTTTTTTCACAATGGAGAAAATTAATGGAGGGGTTTTTAACTAGTAGACTAGATTGAATCAAACCCCCTTTGTCAATAATTTAACTTGGCTTAGTCTGTTAGGAAATCCAAGAGCATAGACTAGTTCACATGACCATGTGCAAGGCCCATCACATTGGCCATACTATATCAGCCAAACAAGATAACAAATGAAGACTTTTGATGAGGTTAACTATGTGAGGGGAATGTGTTCAACTAACTTGACCTGAGTAAGTGGTGTGTATGTTCAGTACACATTAGAACCACATTCTGAAATGTTTTTTTGTCACGCAATGCAATGTGTGAGGAAATATATACACTTATTATAGTTATTCACATAATTCTCATAAGGGTGGTTACATATACTGCTCTTTTATTAATTTGGTTTTATTTTGAATTTCACCATATTTAAATTTTGGGAAAATATATATTTTATCCTGATCATTTATCCTAGTAGATTTAAAATTTTGATTCTTTTTGAAAATATGAAACCATTTATGAAAAGTTATACGACGGATAAATTTATTGTACACTTGAATTTATGTTGGGGTTTTCTCATGTTGTACGAAGTATAGAAATTAGGATGGTAATCCTCTGGATAGGTGTTGATCACATGGCCTCGATCCCCCATAAGATTATAGTGTTAGATTCTCCCCTCATACGTAATGTATGGGTTTTGTACAATTCATGAATGGTATCTATACTACCTATTTCTTGATAAAGTGTTATTCAATAATATATTTGATAGAATTAGGTATTACTTAGACTGATGTCTTGTGGAAATATGGTTCATAGATCCTCTATCTATATAATTAGGTACATCCCCATTCGACATGTCTGGTCATCTTGGATCTGGTTCCCCATTAGGGATTGGTACTCAATTAACCAACACAAATTCAATTAAAAACATTTTTACTCTCCCTATTTCTAGTTATTTGGAATTGATTAGGGAGAAGGGTAATTTTAGTTCTTGTGTTTCTCAGGGGTTAAAATTCCATTTATGTGTGTTTAAGGGGTTAATGTTCTATATATCTCTTGTTCTATAATTTTTAAAAATCATATTTATTCATGTATTTATTTTTTGAAGATTTATCTGAATAGTATTATTTGGTACCCTATTTGTTTTTATCTGTGTATTGGAGGGATTGTATGAATTTATCCTAGGAATTGTAATTTCACCCATAAATGACATGTCTTATGAAAATAGTGGTCAAGTTTTGGGTGATCTTATTGGATGTGGTATTTTTTTTGGGTGTTGAATTTTTGGAACTCAGAGGTTTGGGGTACTTAATAATGATCATTTTAGGAGTTAGGAATCTATGATTTTAAATAACTTCTATTCTCATATAGTATGGTTTTAAATTTGGATATTTGGATCTTATTTCTCTACATAAATCTTCTTTCATTTTAACATAGTATGGATAATTAACATGTGTTGAATATATATATATATATATTACAGTTTTTCTATTTATCTTACACGAATTATTATATACTATATTAAAACATGTGTTTTTTTTCAAATATATTATTCTACGACCTCTAATATTGTGATATTTACCAAATTGGTATTAGTCACCAGCCCATGGACTATTTTAACTATTGTAGAGGTGTTTAATGAGCTATCCTGGGATACCCGGACCCGATATCCATTTTTTAATACCACAATTTCTAAACTACCTTCCCAATCTCCATGATATAGAAACTAGTTCCAAGGAATTTAACTTACACAACCATGGATTGATTTCAGAAGATAATATTTAACAAAAATAAACCCTCTTCCAAGATGACTGACATGAATATTAATGATAGTGGAATAAAAATAATAATTAATGAAAATTTTTAAAATATAAATCATCAATAAATGACATAAAAAAATAATAAATTCATAAAAATAATTATAACAAAAATCCATTAATATTCCATCATTAAAAAATATTACAATATAGAATTGGGTTAAATGAAGTAATTTAGTCAAAATGTCACAATTAATTCTGATAAAAAGGTCATTTACAAAATATATTTCCTTGAACCAAACAAAACCACAGACAACCACTAATCAATAGAATAGACTCCATTTCTCATCTCTGTGAAAAAAGAACCATCAACATAGACATACCCAATATATAATTTACTAACACATCTATTATATAATTAATGAATTAATATATAAAGAAATATGACATGTATACAGGGTGTGAGATATAAATTATCATTAAGATACCAACATACACACATTCACATTTTCATTTGAAGATAAATCCATGAACAGTAGTTTGAAATATTACGCATACCAAATTATCCGTTTTCACTTTACAAATCCAACAACGAATGATATTATATATTTAAAAAATTAATAAATATACATTATATAATAATTAAAATTGAACAATAAACTTTCTTAAATAAAAATCATTAATTTAAACCAAAATAATAATTCGAAAGATGTTTTAATGAGTATTTTTAAACAAATCATCATATTTCAATATAAAATTATTATTTTAAATAGTTGAAAATAATTAGATACAATATTACCAAACAATACATCAGATATGAATGTATAGGGGAACATTTTGTAATTCAATAGATCAAGTATTTATGATTATCTATGTCGTGATAAAAAAATGTCATCTTTTACAATCTGAGCCTAGTACGATATGATGATATCATAGAAATTAATCAAAGAAAAAAAAATTCAAAAAATTTCTTTTTTCAATATGATTATGTTCAGGACATATTCATGTCACTAGTGATCATATCTATAAGGTTTCCTAGTAAAATACTTGTAGATATTCCACAAATAATTCAAAAATACACAAAAGAGTTGATTGATGAATTCCATGTGCTAGCGCAAATATATGAAGACGAATTAAACACACTGATGATAAATACATTTATGTTCTTGTAATGCATGAGAAAATACTCGATCTGACCACCAGGATGGGTAGTTAATCTATCTAGAAAGTGGGGAAGGAGAGAAGTATTTGAATTACTCATCATAAGAAGTCATAGTCGAGATCCTCTCTCCTTTATTAAATAATGGATGGTCAAATACCCGTATTCAATTCCCCAACCCCTATTTATTAAACATCCACTAAATAAATAATAATGAAAAACATAGCTACATTATAAATATTATTTATATTTTATCACAAGCCTACAATATATATTACATATATTAAATAATAATATGGAATCTTTAAATTGACTCATAATTACTACTAATAATAAATGAACCTATAAAATTAAAATGACATTCATTTGTTTAATATTATTCTTCACATTTATATAACTTCTAAATACATTTAATAAGTAAAATCATTCAAATTATTATTTACATGAATTATAATTAATTTAGTTATTCTTTGTTGATTGATTCCTTTGAAAAAACTGAAACACTATATTGGCTCCCACCACGTCTAATATACCATTCACCATAATATGGTAGAATTATAAATAGTCTATTCTGTGTGGCCCTCTAGGCCCTTTTCTAGGTAATAGTGAGTAGTATCCGTAGACTAAGAGTGGAGTATATCAATGCATCAAAAAACCTTTGGAGACAAGGATAATTCATAACAATTACATCCAACCAATGAATAATTACTATGTATTAAAATTTCTTTTTGTTTAGATAATTCATAAAGTAAGATTCAAACTAGTGTTGTCATCCTTTTATTACTTCATTATTTGATCATCTATGTGGATAGATTTACCCTTGACTGCCTTGGCCAAGAAATTATGAAGGCACTACCATCCTGATCAATCTTTCCCAAGATAAATAATTTCCTCAACTCAAACATGATAAATCATTTATTCACTATTTAACCAGAATCATAAAACCACTAACACACCCAAAACAAGAAACCTCACCATAATTTATTTATTGTTGTTTTTTATTTTCATCAAACTATATGATTGAATAGAACTCATTGAAATAATCTCACGTCAGGAGACAAATATATATTTCCATAGATAGAAATATCCAACGACACATGTAACATGTGGTGTTCCTATTGGTTGGTATGTCCTCAGGATCTCACTACTATATATCACCATGTGGGAACATCATAAAAAGGGGTATCAATGCTCATAATACCCCAATACCAGATAGTAATACATGTATTTTTTTCACTCATTATGATGTATCTAGACCATATAGAATATATTTAATATTATTTTCATTGTATATTGAGGATCTAATTATATTCTAGGATCTTCTATAAACATTTTACATTACAATTAATATATAAATATTGTCATTTATATTGAGAAAGAAATGTATACACTATAATGGTACAAGAGAATCGTGCATAACTAAATCTATACATAATGTGGTAATTGAAAAGTGTATTTCATGTTGGGTCTAGGGAAGCCACTTTTTTGACACTCACACTCACACTAGAGAGAACATGACAAACAACTTGTTATCTCTCACATGATTAAGATCATGTTTCAACTAAGTCATGGATTTAGATTTTGGTTCTTCCATGATTCTTCTTCATGTTATTTAATCAATTTGAGACCACATATCCTTGAGTAATACTCCCCTAGATATTTTATCCTTGATTATATCCCATTTTTCTACTATCCAAAGATTATATCTTTGGGCATACCATTAAAGAATTGTCTTTATGAAAAAAATTACATTCTATGTGGGATTCCAAGAACTAGAACAAATAGTTTCCTTTAATATATTCTTATTATATTACTTAGAAGATATAATGTACATGGAATTTGTATTTATTTATAAAACTAAATTCAATGAGCTTATATCACCCATCACTTAATCTTAAAAGTGACATTAGATCACATGGATGTGGGCAATACAAGTTTATTTCACCTAAAACTAGTATCATTTTCTTTCCACATTTAAGGTACATATCTACTGTAATTTATCAAGTCCAATTAGATAGTTATAAATGTTTCCCTTATAGTACTCCTAGATATTTCTGATATTTTACTACCACATTGTCTATCATAGAAATATCATTTGTTTTATATATCATGGAATATGTGACTGATGCATCTATAAAGAATAGGAAATTCAACTCAATACTATAATATCCACTAAGGCACATTATTTTATTCCTGGATAGATTTATGCAATGTGAAATTTTAAAAATTTCTTACATGAATTGTTCCAACATGAAAATTTCAATAATTTTTCATAATATGTACTATTAAATATGGTTAGGAAACTGTTAGATCTGCCCTATTATATCATGTCCCCTAAAACAGTAGTTTATACGTTAAGTCAATCACTAGATAATTAGATTCATACTAGTATTAACTAACAATTATACAAATATCTATTTTCAATATGTTAAACTAATTATACATGGACTATAATGGAACTCCAATTAACCTCTACTAGAGACATTGAAAAGATTAATTGCAATTAAATATTCTATGACCATGTAAGTTACTTTAATCATGAAATAGAATTATATAACATTCACACTTACTGGAATATGTGATTTTATAATCCATTTATAGTTTATCCATATATACACCTTCAATAAAAGTGGGTCTTGACATAGTCTGATCAATAAAATGACAATATAAATTAGTTAAGATAAGTAATATTTTAATGGATTTGGGAATAAAGACATAGTATAACCAATTGACCCTTATAGGTTCTATGCTTGTACTATCCATTTATAGTCTCATTTTAATACTCACTATAGTAATCAAAATAATAATCCACTTTTCACTTTGATACATGTAATATATTTTTGAATTTTAATTGATCTTTTATATTTTTGTAAATTATAATATGCTTACAAATTATATGAATTATTATTTTCAATTAATAAATTATGAACCTCCCTAGTTAATACATATCCATCACTATTATTTTAACCATCCTTTGCAATATTTTTCTCTGGATCAGTCATGCTCTACATGCACTTGTAAAAGTAGTTCCAATTCCATTAACATGTGCATCTCAAGAAGTGACTAAACCCAAGTCAATTTGTCTCCTACTTTATCTAATAGAGATGTTCAAAATCTTATATAAATATATTATTTCACTTGACTATAAGTTTAATATAATTTATATTTATGAAATATTTTAGGATACTTATATGATTACTACTTTAGATTCTCATTTTGTTTTCTTGATTAATGTTTGTCTATATCATAAAAAAATCATTACATCTAAACACATGTCCTTAGGACATATTATATTACAATCATACTATGAGTCAGATGAAATCCATTATCTATTATTCATATAATAATGGGATATTTTTATTATATTTATATAATGTCTTGATATATGTGGTATTTTCTACAAGTGGAAACATTGATACTACATACTTGAGGACTCTGATGTATAAAATGTGTTTTTAGGAATTTTAGTATGATAAATTCTATCGATCAATGTTTACATGTAAGACTCATCATTGATCCACCATATAAAAATAATTTCTACTATATGGATTTGGTAATGTACATTTAGTAATTACACAACACTATATCATATGGATCTATGAATTCTTGGTCATCAAATTATTTTACATGTCGGGCCAAAGAAACTCATATCTTCTGACTATGGAAGAAGATTACTTCATTTCAGTATTCTAAAATTAATTAAATGAATATTATAATATAGAGTTACCACTATATTAATCTTGATATAGTTTTCTCTCTATATCCCAACAAATTCAGAAATATTTAGGGATTTCCTTTATTTTTAAAGGTTTATTTGACCAAAATAAATATGTAAATATATTGACAATACATAAGGTGTTTAGATAAAAATTCAATAATACCAAACATGGTATATCAATGCTTATCAATTTTAATTTTACATAAAAAATTTATTTTTCCACAACCATGTGTATATGTTCGACATTTTGAATTCATCACTTATTTCGTATGATTCCATTATTAGAAAAATATCGGTTGAGTATGAGACACCAAAAAAACGTTGATTTTTGAACATGGAAAAATATATCCTTATATACAATAGACACATGTGATAAATGGTTGGTTTAAACTCAAAAATAGTTCGACTTAAATCATTATGTTTGTAATAAAATGTTATGTGTTTCTCACCACTGACATAAGAATCACCCTTCCAAACACTCTTGGGGAATTCACCTTACTTCATTTTGTTTTTTTATTAGGTACTTGGTTATTATATTTTAATATGTATATGTAATAAAAATACTCAATTTAATAAACATATACTATGTTAGACATATTAGTTTCAATTGATGTATATACACTAAAGAAGAATATACTACATTCTTCATTAATTAAATTCATTGTGATTAATCTTCCATATATTTATTTCACTATATACACAGCAAATAACATCCCATTTATTACCTCTCTCTTTTAAGGATTTTGTGAATTTTCCTTTAGTGTTGGTATTTTTATTGTCTTTATTGTCTTCTCTTTCAACTTATTCAACACAATAGTTAAATATTAATTCTTCATTAGTATTCTTCTTGATTAGTGAATTTTATCGAAAATGTAATAAGCATTTACTCCAACCTATTCATTTTGTAATCTTAAACGTAATAGGTGCATCCGATTTAAAATATATAAGAATAATATATGTTGAAGAATTGTGATATTACTTTCATATTTACATATAACTAGTTTAATTATCACTCAATCATATATTGATTCCCTTTTTCATTGTTGGATTACCAAAGAAAAGACTATATGTTATATCATCCATGTCCTGATGTAGTGACCACAACAGAAATTTGATGTTGATGATAACATAATCACATACCAATAATATTGTTTTTACATGGGTCAACTATAACCATTTTTTAACCCTTTCATCCTGAGGTTGTTCAACGGGTAATGAGGACTCCAACATCTTGAATTTCCGATATCTTCAAATTATATAGATACACCTATTCGAAATTTTGAATTTCTTACTAATTTGGATGTTTAAATCACAAAATAATTATCATAGTATTAATTTCGGTATTAAGTTAAATTCAGTGTAACAATTAAATCTACCATATTGTAAATTCCCCTTGATTTTTTATTAAGACATTATTTAATAATTAATTAAATAATTAAATTCCTAACACTATTTTATTGAATTTTAGGAACCCTAACTACTACAATCGGAATAATATCTAAGTTGGGTATTATAGTTAAAGGATCCTTCAATATCCTCTCATAGTCTAAAACATATGGTTATTCCCAAACATAGAGAGTCGAAGGTAAACTATTGGATTTACAACCATTTAATAGAGTAAAATTTTAAAGTTGGAACCTTGTATTCAATAAAGTGCATGACAGGTGACACCAAGTGAATAAGGGAATATAATATCCAGATACTTTATTATATATTAACTATTTAAAATATATTATATATATATTTCAATTTATGCAACACTGAGTAAGAATTCATTACTTGTAAGAGAGACCTTCCTCGATGGCTTGCGTTACATGCCACATGGTGTTTTTCCAAACAATAATATATAAAAATATTATTATTTAATATAAAATTATATAAACTAGTCATTAAAATAGTTTTTATGGATTTTAATAACTAAAATATATTATATATGGTTTACTCCAATATAAAATGAATTTATTGGTTACCAATTAATGAGAAATGAAAACAATAACTAATTGGATATAAAAATAAATATCATTATTTTTATGATTCCAAAAGAGTTTTATGATAATAAACACAATTAATTACAATTAGCTAATGATTTTCATGAAATATATTTTTTATATATTCCATAAAATATTCTTGATATTCATCCATTATTTTTTATATGCATAAGATAACAACAAACCCAATTTTTCATATAAAACCCAATATATATATAAATACATTTATATCACCTTTTAATAAATAACGCATTTGAATTTTTTATTCAGAGATGTTAATTGATTTAATATAAAAATGTATATTTAATATTTTAAATAAAAAATATGAAATATGTGTTGGTTAATTTTTTATTTTTTCCTAAAACATTTCATTTTTTTAATAAATAGTTATAAATACAAGATTTTAGTTCTAAACTACATTTCCATCTAATTTATCTATAATAATAAATTTTAAATTTAAATGGTATTAAGGTTTAATTATATATTATTTTTAGAAATTAATACAATTTATTTCATTGGATTTAATTTCACTTTTTGATTTATGGTAAAAAACATAGATATCTTCTTGATGATTTTACTTTTAAAAGTCAAATTGTCATCCCACCCATGGGATTAAATTGAAAGAAATTTATTCTACTTATATGATAATATTTTTGAAAAATGGATTCCATATTTTGAATCAACATATTTTATATATTTTTTAACCAAATTTTTTAGAAAGTGAAATTAAAATTAATTACAATTATCAACGAAAAATGAAGCTTAATAATGGACAAAAACATAAATTTAGTTGATAAAATGACATAGAATCTTGGAAAAAACACATTGGTTGTCCATAACTCTACCAAGAACTTTAAATTATTTATTTTAGTTTTTATTGTATGAAATTTTTTTTGGTAAAAATCTGGGTACACCTAACTGGTTTTAAAAAATGCCTTATGGGTCTTTTTCTTTCCCAATAAATAGTCACCACCTCTCCCCATTACTCACACCTCTAAAACCAATTAGGTTAGGACATGATATTACCATGTAGCTCCCCAAATTCACACCCCTTGATCTTCAAGAAACATTTTATGAATAAAATAGTCCAATGAATCCTTGTGGTACAAACCAAATGTAGTTACCAAATTAAGAGGTAACATATGGTCTCATGAATTTCATTATTATTTCCATTATCCAGACCCTCAACTCTACATATTTATTTATTTAATAACAAAAACATTAAACTAAATAAAATATGATATTTTTATGCAATTTTTGTTATATAAACTTATACACAATTTCATCTAATCGGTAACAACCATTCTATTTCTCTATACAACAATCTAATGCCTCAAAAAATAATGATTGTTCATTTTTTCTTTACCACCCCTCATGGTGGCCATTCTGATGGAAAATTTATTTATATATTTAATGTATGATATTATTTGATTTTATATAATGATTTAATACTTTTATTGAAAAAAACTAATTACATTACATTTTACATTAATTTGATAACATAATTTGAGGACGCGTGGACTACTACCCACTCAAAGCGATATGATTTATTCACAGTATAAATAGAGCGTATAAAAGATGGTTTTATTTAAAAATATGTGATATAAAAAACACTATTTGATATTAATTACATAATAACCTTTAAAGTATATATATATATAATTATTTATTTATATTTATATAATATTTTTATTATTACCCTTTTACACACCTAAAAAGTTATAATGTCGTTAATGGTTGTGTGGATTATCACATCCTCGACACGATGTGTTTATTTTAATATAAAAATAATTATATATATAAGTATATCTGATTAAATTATATGTTATATATGATATAATTAATATTCTATAATGATAATACATTACATACAATCTTTTCATATTTATCTTTGAAAAATGGGAACTTTATTCCATCATACGTATGACCTTCCACATCCATGAACGTAATGATAATACATTTTTCTTAAAATATTAAATGAATTATTTTAAAATTATAATTGATGTATAAATTTGTTTATATTTCCATGAATATTGTTATGAAGATTTTATATAATGACCCATTTGACCATAGTTGACCTACCAAAGTCTTTTTGACATACAAACCGAATTTTTTCAAGACACCCTACATAAACATGATTGTTTATGTTTTTTTCTAAATCAAATTAATATTTCAAATAAAATAAATTATAAAAATGAAAAATTTTCTCAATCAAGTATAAAATAGAATTTTTTTATATTAGTGGTTAAAGGATGTTCACCTTAATTGAGACTCAAGTTAAGGTAATATTGTCTTACTTCTCTTTCTATGAGGCATGCATTATTGTTGTACACCAAATTTCATATACCGGTTGTACATACATCCATTTAGACAAATAATATAATGAATTATATTATATTCATGGTATTTAAATTTTTTATAATTATTATTACCTTTGGGGTTTAAAATTCATTGTTTTCCACAATGGTAAGGGAATTTAATCTAAATTTACTTTTCATTGAGGCATATTATTTTCTATGCGTTATTTCACATTTACATGATGTATATACTAAATTTTTATTATTATATCAAGAATACTTTTATTTTAAATATATTTAATGTTTCATTTAACATCATACCTTTTTAGATATTATGATTCAAATTTTTTAATGTGGTTTGGGAGACATTAGAATCATTAATGATTATTCTACTCATGATAGTTCTGAATGATTATCAATGCAATATAACATCCTTTTGGGATTTTTACCTTGTTATTGAAATAATAATGTTATTGTAATAATTTTAAATTATAAATTTACAAGAATATCCATATTCTCTAAAAATATATAATAGTATATATTAAACTGTATACCATTTTTATGTGGTGTTTACATTGAATGTTATTTTAATATTTGGGGAAATAGTAATAAACCAAAATCCATTATTCAATAAGAATATTTTATAAGGAATATTGTTTATTCAAATTTTTTTCAATACACTATATGGGTTTTGTATTGATTAATACAATACATGTGGATTAGAGATATGTTAATTATGTTTAATAGGTTGGTGGCTGGTGAATAAAGGCCCATAGATTCATCAATAGTCTTATGAGATGAAATTAGTAGGTGAAAACCCTTCAGTTTATTTTCTGATAAGTATATATTGGATTCTACCCATTGTTTAAACACTCATTTTTATGTTACTGACATTATAGGATTTCATGTTTCTGAGGCGTAACATATATTAGGACATCATTTCACTCATTCGGTTTAAGTCCATATTCATCCATGATATATTTCATCAACATATCTATGGATACATTTCATTTTCATTTATTTAGATGGGATGGGTTTTATATTCATACCATTCCATATTTTTTTCAATATCTAGTTATTTTAATTTCATGTATTTCCAGTTATATACTTTCTATATTATTTATGAACTTCCATTCTGTTTACTTATTACATTATTGGTCTGTTTAGTTATTTACCACTCTATATTGAATATTCTCATTGATTAATTATTTCTTAAATTATATTTTTCCCGTACTGAGAATTTGAACTCGTCATTATTATTTTTAATTCCCTTTGAAACTAAGGAGCGTACAATGATTGTTATGAAAGGATTTACTATATAGATTAGAGTTATTCTCGAAGCTATTTATTTAGAAAGGTAAAAATGTTATTTTTAATTAGTGAATTCATTTTAAAAAAATTAACATTAATGTATCTAGTATACCAAGACTACTAAACTCTTTAGTCCATTAAGGATTAATTACTTGTAATATTTAATATGTATAATGTAAAAGTCCTCGGCTATAGGATGTCTGGGGTTAGGTCGCTACTGGTAGTATGAGATCTAGTTCAGTAGAAATAATCGGAACGAGATTTATGAAAACATAGGTTAATGAAAATAACATTATTGTTGAATTTGAGGATAATTATAGAATATCACCCTTGAATTTTGGTAATTTATAGATATTTGGGTCATTATAGTAAAATATCCTTGTCTAGATACTACATGTAGATGTGGTTCTGACACAAATTTTCATAAGAGTTATAACTATGATAAGGTGTTCTGATCTAGACTCGGGGTATCCTGGTATCCAATAAGGGGCCTTACTACTCACCTAGATTGACATACCTAGGGGATTTTCTTAAGATAATTTTTATCTTATTTATAGACCAATATCATCAATTTTGAAACCATATAACATGGATAAAACTAATGTGTTTTGGATTGATGGTAAGGTGTCATGTTTTTGAAATCATTTGAATGTTATTATGAATAATTCTTTGAACTAGGAATGACCTATGTGGAAATAAATGGATGAATTATTTACATATTGGGATTGTATTAAAACCCTAATTAATATTATATTTAGTGATTAACCTTGTTTCAAGGATGTCCATTATATTTATTTTAGAAATTGTATTAAATTTGTTTCAGAAAAAGACAACTTATAGGCTAGTTGAAAACCAATTATGTCTGAATAGTTCATGGTTCTTGAACTCATGACTATGTGGGATAAGTGTTTCACACCAACAACTAACAAATGCAACGCCTTTGTTATTTTTACGTTGATTTTGGTAAAATATTTAGATGTATAAATGTTAATGATGAACTAGTAGTATCACTTTTATAGATAAGAGATTAATCTATGAACCATATTGGTTTTATAGGATATTTAAATACAAATTTTTAGAATTATAACTCTTATGTAGGCCATATGATCCAATAAAATTTTCTATTAGTGCATCAGGCAGAAAAGTTCATTATGTGTAATTAATATCTGGTAGAAAAGGAATGAATTATAATTTGATTAATTCATGAGAAAAATTTAGGAATTATCATTTGAAATTGAATCCTACCAAGTAATATTATTTCCTTATATTATGAGGAATTGAAATAAGGACCCAACATTTGGATAATGGCATAGAAATATAATATTTTCCAAATACCTTAATTTCTGTGGAATGGATTTCCTTCTAAATCATCATAGATTAATGGATTTTTGGCCCAAAATTTTTCATTATTCCTTCATATTTTGGAGATTGATAACCTCATTCATTTTCTATAAATATTTATGTTTTCCTCCAATTACATATCTTTTCATTCCACTATTGTTCTCCTCTATATAGACCAAGTTACATGGTAGTCTGTGTGACCATTGTACATCACATTTCCAATTCTCTATAGGATTTGTTACAAACCATTTTAAAGATGTGGGACTTAAACATAGAAAAATAACCCAATCTATCACCAATACCATGTTTAAATTGGAGGAAGCAGTTTAATTATGTTGGGGAGAATGTATCACCCCAAAATTCTCAAGTAAAGAACCCAGTGTTCAATAGTGTGCATGACATACGACATCAATCGCATAAGTAAATATAATATCCTGATACTTTACAATATATATAGTTTTTAAAATTGATTCTATATATTTCATTTTATGAAAAATACATTTACAGTGCATTATATTTAAGATAAACATTTTTTGATGGCATATATTACAAGAAAGACCGAGTTTTACTGAAAAATAATATACTAAAACTCAATTATTTAATATAATATGATATTAACATTCCATTAAATTATTATTTGTGAATAATAATAACTAACATTTAAAATAATAGTTTAATCTAATATGAAATTAATTCATCAGTTAACAATTATTGAGAAACCAAAATAATAACCAATTGGATATAAAAAGGGATATTATTATATTTATATTTATAAAGGATTTTTATCGTAATAAAAATACTTAATTAAAATTAGTTAATTATTTTAATGAAAATTTTATGTTATATAATCAATCAAATATTTTTCATATTCATCCATTCTGTTTTATATGCCTAAGATGAGAGAATAAACTATTTTGTGCCAAAAAACCTATATTTTTATAAAAACAATTTTACCACCACGTAATAGTGGACTAATTTTGAATTATAATTTTGACACATTAATTGATATAATATATAAAAATAAATATTATATTTTAAATAAAATCATATTAATTATGTTATGGTAATTTTTTTTATATTTTTCTATAACACATAAATTTTTAAATAATAGTTAAAAACACTAAAATTTAATACAAAACTATTTTTTCATATAATTTATTTATAATGTTAAATTATACATTTAATTGTGATTGAAGTATAATTATATTTTATTATTTATCAATTAATACAATTTATGTAATTTTAATCATTTTGACATTGAACATAATTATAAAAACCTAGAAATCTTACTGACGTTTATACTTTTAAAACCTGTATTTTCGTCCTGCCTACAAGAATAAATTTAAATTAATTTATACCAATAATATGATTAGAATTAGGAATAATTAAATGTATATTTTGAATCATTAAAATTTAAAATGTATAAATTGAAAATAATTACTTTTCACATAAATATTACTAAATTTAATGAAAATTAATCACAATTAATAATTCAAAATTACGAAAAATAAAAGACCAATCCTTAAATTTAAGTTCCCAAATGACCCATCCATTTGTCCAAACCCCTTTGGTTGTCCATTCGTTCGACATTAACCATCAATTATTTTTATTGGTATGTTTGGTATGAATATTTTTAGCTTAAAATTATTCTAAACTAAACTTGTTTTCATGTATACCAATCGAGTCATTTTCCTACCGTATAAAAGGCCATCACCTCTCCTCATTTCTCACACCTCTAGAAACACTTAGGTTCTGCCCAGATCTTCCCATATTGATTCCCAAAATTCCAATCCATGACCCTGAATCATTCCATCTGGTAGAAATAAATCCATGGAAGTATTTTTGCACAAGACAAAAGTAGTTAAACGATTAAAAGGTAACGTCTTCTCTTGTGTTTTTTAATTTTCATTCCACTATCCACTCCATCAAATAAACTAATTTAATTATTGTATAAATATAGTAAAATAAATTTATTAGTATGTTGTTATTATTAGGGTTCCACTGACACATAAACACACATCCATCTAATGGATAACAAACAAATTCTTTCATTGTAAGAAGAACTACACCCTCACAAAAAATTGATTATTCATTTTTTAATTTACCACACCTCACACTGTTCATTATGATGGACACACTTTTTTAATATGGTATATAGGATAATATTTATTTTTAAAAACTAATTTATTACTTTTAGTAAACATCTCTTAAAAATGATCATTTTTTCATTAATTTGATAACATCTTTTAAGGATGTGTGGTCAACTGCCCCCTCAAAGTGATGTGATTCCTTCACACTATAAATGGAATGTAGAAAGGATGGTTTTAATTAAAAATATGTTAAATTAACAAACTATATATTATATTCATTACAGGATTATGTTTTTTAATAAATAATATATATATATATATATAACACTCATTTTCATTATAACCCTTTCACACACTTAAAAAGTGATATTGTCATTCATTAACGTGTTGACTACCACCTCCTCGACATGATGTGTTTCATTATACTTGATATAGATTATATATATAAGAACATATGATTAAATAAATCTTTATTTATGATATAGAGATCATTCTGAGAATATAGTGTTTTATTTACCTTCTTTCCATAACAATCATTGAGAAATGAGAACATTGCTCATGAGTACGTGAGGCCTTCCATCCCCATCAGTGAAACATTGATTCATTTTTCATAACCATATTTAGTGATTGATTTTAACATTATCATTGAAATAAAAATAAGAAATATTATTATTATTATTCTATATATTCTATATATACCGCCTCTTCCCATAGTTGACCTACCAAATTCATTTTGGGCCCAGAAACTGAATTTCGTCAAAACACCTGACGTAAACTCTATTGTATAAGTAGTTGTTTTAATTTTTATTCTTTAAGGTCTAATTTATTATCGTGTGCCTAATTTCTTATATATGGTGTATATACTACCATACTGACATATAATATCATGAATTCTATTATCTTTAGAGTATACAAATATTTTAAATGATTATTACCATTGGGTATTACATTTCATTTTTTACAACAACAGTTGGGGAATTTCATCTCAATTTACTTTTAATTGAGACTTAAATGTTGATATGTGCTAATTCATTTTTATTTTATTATATAATATATTTTCATTTTATATCACGAATCCCCATATTATCAGGATATTATATTTTTAATTTATCATCATACCTTTATGGAGATTATGATTCAAAATTTCCAAATTGGTATGAGAAACTTCGAAATATTTAATGATTAGTCTCCTCATAATTGTTCTTAACTATTATATTTGTAATCTCAGTTCCTTTTATAATTTTTAACTTCCACATGATATAATCACTTTATTTTAATCATTTTCATTGGAAATTCCCTTATAAATCCATATTATCATGCAATGGATAATAGTAGTTCCTAAACGAAATACTATTCTTCATATGGTATTTAAATTGAAAGTTATTTTATTAATTGCGGAAATATTTATAAACCCATACCCTTTATTCAATAAAGATATGTCATATTGAATTTTGTTTATTTAAATTATTTAGACATGAACTATATTGTTTGGGGAAACATTAATGCGAGACCTACTAGTTATTGAACTATTAATGGGAGCACTAAGGGTTGGGGTATGGTTAATGAAAGCTCATTGATGCATCAGTAGTATCATGAAAAACAATTAGTGGGAGAGAAACCCTTTGAGTTTGTTTCCAAAAATTATATATGGGTTTCAAACCATAGTTTAAAATATCTTTTGAATGGTCTTGATGGTATAGGTTTTCATATGCATCTGATAGGGCGTCCATTAAAAAATAATTTCCCTCAGTTAGTTTCAATTACTTTTCATCCATGAGACTTTGTGTTTACATATCTATGGAGATATTTCATTCTCAGTTATTTAGATTCCATGTGTTTAATTTTCTTACCATTCTAGAATAATTTTTTTTAGAATTTTATTTGAATGGAATGTGATTCTAGTTTTTAACATTCTATTTTATTTTTGTGCTTTTATTGAGTTTATTAATTACATGTAATGTGTGTTCAGTTATTTACAAAACCATATTGACTATTATAATTTATTTATTATTGCTTCAGCTATATTTTTCCCTTAATGAACATCATAGGTCACCCTTATTATGTTTATTTCTCCAAAAAACCAAGAAGAGTACAATTAATGATATGCATGGATTTAAAATATGGATTATAGTAATTATCAACGTTAATTATTTTGAAAGAGGAAAAATTAATTTGTTCTAATTTGTGTATTCATTTGTAATAAAAGTCTCATTTATTTTTCTAGTTTATGAAGACAACTAAATTATTTTGTCCTTGGAGGCTTTATTCCTTGTAATTATACCAATGTAATTAGTAGAAGAAACCAGATCTGGGCTATCTAGGGTTTGGTCATTACAAACCACATTATCTGTCGACTACTAGATCCATTAAAGGAATACTTAGCTCCTAAAATTATAAACAAAATTATCAATGCTTTCCACTAATGTGATCGTATTCTTACTATGGATTATTTATAACTACCAATTTAGTTATGTCAATCCATATTTATCATAAGAACACCCCTATAGAAGGAGTGACACCCAAATATAGCAGACTGAGCACCTTGAAAAGCATTTTCTATTCATATTCGAATAATGGATAGTTTTATGAGTTAATATTTCATTGATGGTTATTTATATTTTTCATGACTATTTTAATCAATTTCATTTCACCTTATTCATTTTATGTTATCGAGATCAAAACAGAACATGAATAGAAAAACATTTCTCTATTTTTTATGAATTTTTCTTCATTATTTTACCTATTTTCAAGCAGTCATAAAATTCATAAAATAATTAATTAATGCATAATGGAAATCAACTACATGACTAGTCTTTAGTATTTAAAACTCGTTGGTCCTTTTAAACTCAATAGATCAACCACAAACATGGTGTATCGTATCTTAGTCATAGCTTCACTCATGATGCATAATTGTTTTGTCTAGTTTCTCCATTTATCCACTAGAGTGCAACATTGTCTTTGTGGGGACTACATTAAAATCATCATCATCAAAATGTTCAATTATACTCATGCATGTGAAAGGTGACTATGGGCACAAAATACAATTGATATAATTTTTTGTGAAATTCCTTACACATATTGACTGAAAAAAGTCAATGTGGGAAGAATCTAAATAATTAATTACATAAAATCATATAACAATTTTAAATAATTAAATAAATAAACCAAAAAAGGTTAGTGAATAAGACCTATTAGTGTGAAAAATAATTGATGCATGATAACAAATAAATTACAATAAATTATTGAATTAGGGTAATTTAATTAACAAATTTGTTATATAAAGTCAAATAATTTAATTATGATTGGTCTTCTAATTTGTTTAATTTTAATTCCAGATAATATTTTAATTAATTAATTATTTTAATTACCAAAATTAAATTAATTTCTCATGGGTATTAAAATTATTATTTTAACCCAAAAATAATATTTTAATTATTTATTTTTATTTCTAATTATTAAATTAATAAATTAAATTAATTTTGATGAACCCGCCCCATGAAAATCCTGTGCATGCCTAATGTAAGTTGCACTGAACCCGCGATGACCTATTTCGAGCCGTACATAGATAGTTTAAGGATTTTCTCTGTCATGTAGGTCTCCCCAAGACCGTTTCAGGCAAGGAAAACCTAACCCTACCGATTTTGAGGTGATATGATCAGTTCATATTGGAACCACATGTTCTTCAATGTGGTTAGTCCTAATATTATGATGGATACGATGCTACCACTGGCTTCCAGGAATGAGGATGATCTGATATGTCAAGATATAGCACAAAAAAAGAAACTAGAAGGTGTTTGGTCTTGGTCTTCTCTGATCAGAAAAGGGCAGGATCAGACAATGACAAAGCATGTCGACCAACACGGTAGAATGTTAGGAGCTTGGTCTGGCAATCATAGATCTAGTCAATGATTGAGTTGGCTCTATAACCTCATGGATGAGTGGTGACCATGACCTAGATACACTATATATATTGGGAGGAAACATCCTTGACATGGGTGTAGTGGAACAAAGGGATGACCAGAGAATGGGTTTGGTGCTGAGGCTCATGACTATGAGGAAACCCTTTGGGTTGATACTTTCTTCAAATATGTAAGTGTTATCATTCTTGGTTTGTACCTATGAGGGGAGCTAGTGCAATGAGAGGTTTCATATGAAGGTGAAGGGACATAGTATGGTCATGGTATGCACTATAGTCTAGGTTACTAGATGTGGCTAATCCATGGGAAAAAGGAGGCCGATGTACGGCTTTCCCATCTGAGGCATCAGTGTTTTACAAAATGTATGTGGATACCAAGCATGATGTTGTGATCGAGCACACCCAGTAGTGGGAAGTGCTTGAAAATTGGGTTCTACGGACATAGCTAGGAGGAATAATGGGTATGTTATGTTTTGGAAGCCATGGGTGGATCTTGGATGCTTTTCCCATATATATATTCTCTTCATTATGGATTAAAAAAACATAGTTTCAAATTTTTTATTTTTCAATATACTGGGATGGTTTTTGTGAAAATAAATCTGCAACCACCCAATTAAAAAATATGTATCCATGTACACATAAAATGTTCCCTTACATCAATATTCCAAAACATTAATTGAAAAGTAAAAAATAATTATTACATTAAAATTATTTTTTATTCCACAATAATGTTGATTTTTTCTCCCTTTTTTGATATAAAACTAGAAATCAAATCATTTTCATTAATTGAAAATAATTGCACACGATTTATTGGTCATAAATCACCATTATAAATAGATTCAAATAAAAAAAATCTATTTTTTATATATTTTGTTTCTAATATTAATATTCTAAAAACATAAAAAATGATATTTATTAAAACATCAAATGGCCATAAGATGGACATTTGATATCAGAACAATGCATGGTCTATTTTGGTGGGATCAGAATTTAAACCCTATACATAATATAATAATAATAATTTTTAAATTTTATTAGATAATTTATGTGATAGTAATTCACTACTACAAAAACGGGCGAGGGAAGTGCTACCCTTTATCATCGCTCAAAAAAAGTGCTGATAAAGGCTGCCTTTATCAGCACTAGGAAAAAGTGCTGATAAAGGGGGGCCTTTATCAGCTCTAAAAAAAGATCTGATAAAGTCCCCCCTTTATCAGCGGTTTTTTAGCGCTGATAAATACCCCCCTTTATCAGTGCTTTGTTGAGCCCTGATAATGGGGACCCCTTTATCAGTGCTTCTTTTAGTGGTTCTAATAAAGGGAGGCTTTATCAGCACTGAAAAAAATTATATTTAAGAAAATCAGGAAAAACAAATTGTTTTTATATAAGTATATTTATTCATATATAAATATAATATATATATATTTTAAATTTGTTTTATATACGTATAAATAGACTATTACATTTAATATTTATGAAATTTAGTGTAAATAGATTTAAAATATTTTAAAAAATATTATTAATTATTAATTTTCAAATTATTATCGATTAAAAATAATTTAATAACAATTTGAAGACCGAAAAAAATCAAACCAATTAATAAAAGATCTAAAATAAGTTGAAAATGTAACTCAAAATTCAAATGACCATAACTTCTGATCCGAGAGTTTGTTTGAGCTTTACAACATATCAAATCGAAGCCTGCGATGAGGTCTACGCATAATAAAGTGAGGGAAAGCCTTTGTCATGTTTTTCGAGGCCAAAATAGGCCCATAAGGACTCTGAAAATATGTTTTTAGTCAGGATACCCTGATTTGTTAACATTCCAACAGGTATAAATTCTGATCTAGATGTGTGTTAAGCTTGTACCACATATCATATCAAATATTTTTTCATTTTCTTCGATTTTATTGGTTGTGGTGTTGAAATGGGATTCTAGATTATATGTTGTGGTTGTTTAAAAATTCTATGTATTTTCAAATACACATTTATATGCATTTATTCGTAAATATATATGTGTCTGTGTGTGTGTGAGTCGGTGTGTGTGTCTGTGTGTTGTATATATGTATCTATGTCTGTATATATTTATTTACATATAAACACACATAAAAATCATATTTTTTTCATAAATATATTTAAAACTAATCATTAATTATATATTAATATACAAATAAATATATGGATAAAAATTATAACTATATATATATATAGAATAAATATAGATATATATTAATATATGAATGAATATATATATAATAACATATGAATAAATATATTTATATTAATATGAATCAATATCAATATACGAATAAATATAACTATATATAATTATATATAAATAGATATATCATTAAATAGAGAAAAAACAAAATAGCTTAGCTGTAAAGGAGAAGTCGTGAAATGGGGAGGTTGCGGGTTCGAGTTTGGGTGGAGGAAAATGTGGTGCACACATGTGAGGAAGCGTGGGAAGGGCAGCGCACGAGAGACCTCCTAGCACTGATAAAGGGGTGGTCAAGCACTGATAAAATATCTCCCCGTGCATTATTCAAATATTTTTATAAATTTTTTTTGACTATTAACAGCACTTTTTAAAATGCGCTGATAAAGGCCCCTTTTATCAGTGCTAAAAAATAGCAATGACAAAGGGGTCTTTTAACAGCACTTTTTTAGCGCTAATAAACATGGCCTTTATCAGCACTTTTCAGAGCGCTGAGAAAAGGGACCCCCTATATTAGCACGTAGCATTACAATGCATTTTTAGCGCTGTTAAAGCCCATTTTGAGTGCTGATATAGTCCGTTTTTTGTAGTAGTGATGATACCAATTTAAAGAATTAATATAATCAAAAGAATTCATTGGGATGATAATTTAAAATCTTATTCACCCGGACAATGATACATGTCATCTCGAATGATTCAGGCCTCGATACAATCTGATGATATCACATAAATTATAAAGTTAAAAAAAATTAATCAAAACAAAACATTTATTTAATTGAAATTGCACTGAACATCCACTTGTTTCTAGAAATCAATTCTAAAATGGTCTAAATAAAAATCCTTCTAGATGATCCAGAAGTTGTTTTAGAATCCATAGGATCATTGATCATCTAATTCCTGGTTTTAGAATGGAGATCTGATGACTCCTAATATTCATTGACAATTACTGCATGGATGTGCTTACGCTGTGAGAGGGAGAAATAGATCTGACCACCTTTATCTAATGTTCTCTCTCAAGTGTTAGGAATAAGTTTTCAAGATTTTTTTTATAAGAAATAATTCAGTATGGAAGATTTTATCGTTTCTTTTTAAAGAAGAAAATAATCAACTTCACTTTGTAATATTTGACAATCATATTGACCACTATATTATAGATATCAGAGTCATAATTCTTAAGAAAGTCCATCATATTATGAATATTGTTTATTGGGGAAAAGGTTCATTGAACACACCTTGGGTCTGAAATGTAGTTATGATCATAATGAGAAGGAGAGTTAGATTGTTCATGGATCTGTTATAAAATATGATGACTATTTCCTTTTTAATTAAAAAATAATATATTTTCTATGATGTTTTTGTTGCTTGACTTATGAAATAATGGGGGAGTTCTTTAAATAATATTGATGTTTGGAAATAAATATGATGCTGGAAATGATTGGAAGATTTAATTAATTCATATATATATTTCAGAAGATTCTATAAAAAAAATTATCATATTCAAAGTCTAGAGTAAGTAATGAAACAATAAGAGGAATTTTGAAAAAAGAATTTTATTAACCAAAGATTTCTTTTCACATGTTCAATGGTGTGAGAACACCAAAAAATTTTGGTTTAAATTATAAGAATTTTAATCTTCTTGTGAAAAACTAAAGGTTCTAGTTTTCAGAAAGACTAATAATACACAAGTTTTATATATTTTCATAAGGATGTTTATTGAAATAAGATCGTTGATATCATAATAATAAGAGGAAATAAGTTACTGATGTCTAAGATGCTAGAACTAGTTCAATAAATGCGGCATGATATCAATAATCAAAGTCACATTGAAAATGATCATCAATCTCAGTGATTTCTAATAAATATCATCATAGGAAGAATTGTTTTTCAATTATGTCAAGAAGGAAAATCAGTCTCCCTTCATGAACAATTCATCCATGATCCATCAGACTGTTGATTACACTGATTGTCAAAGTGATACAGATATTAATCCATTAGATAAATTATAATACTATTAACATCATCAGATATAGGATACAAAAATTATGAAAAAGATGAAAGGAAGAATTATTTCAACAAGCCACAAAACTGCTATCAGTGGGATTATAGTAGATTTTGATGCAATTTTAGGAATGGTTTACATTTTTTTATTTTAAATAGAGAAACGTAATGGTGAATTTGACGTATCTTTCATAATGAGGAAATCAAATTGGGTTGTCGGTTATGAGAATCATAATGAAAATACATATGTATGATTTTGAATTGGTGCATAGAAAAATAAAAATGAATTTTTTTTCTTCATTATATTTAAAAAACTACTATAGGGAATCATAATTGTACTATTATCTTTTTATAAATTCTATTGAGAGCAACATTTATGAATATTTGAGATGATTAGGGAAGAGTTAATCATATTTAATGAAGTCAATGATATATCTGAAATTCGAGGAGAATTGAGGATTCTTGAAATTTTTCTATGTGGGAATGATTTTCAAAATACCGATTGAACAACTTTTGTGTCACCTAAAAAAGATATGGTACACATTGCTTTCTAACAAATGTATTATACAAAAAGTAAGAGAGATAAGTTGTGATGTTCTAGGGATAAAATTTTTTTTATGTCGAGTATTCCTATTGATGTTTTATAGACAAGAGAAGGAATGATAAGGTAGAAGCTTGTATTCCCCTCATTATTATATTGGGATGAATCATTTGACTAAGAATCAGGCCGTGATTTTCAGACATTGATAGAAGAAGTTCTGTAAGGATGCAATGGAATTATTATATAGTTATATTATATGAAATAGCGATCATACATAAGAATCCTAATTGAAAATTAGACATAATTTTATTACAAATTCCATGGAATTTCTTGAATTATATTGAGTAAGGATGTGAAGAATTTATTTGAATACTGTATTTGTGAAATTTTATCAAGAAGAACCATACAATATTTATTACACAAATTGTATTGAATAAGTTCATGATAGTTGAAGAACATGCATTTTTTTATTGATCATAGAGATAAATATGTGTGTGGTAATATCTATCTCATTATATTCCATGTAAAATGATTGTTTTCTAGTAGATTGTGTTTTATTAGATTGTTTCTAAACCATACCAAGGATGTAACTACTCCTGTTGATTAGTGAAACTTATAAATTCTTATGTTAATGTAAATGTCTATTTTATTTTGTGCAAAAAATAAAGATATATTGAGGTGGATGTGGGGGTTTATTCATAAGGAAGGAAAATTAAAAGAGAGAGAGATATCATTGATTCACCCCTCCGTGCTAATTGATTCATTTATACTTCTCAGGAATAATCAATTGGAATCACAACAAAGGGTTCACTTCTTTTATTCTTTATATCAAAATTGTGTAAATATTAAAAGAATTATGTCTTTTGGTGGTAAATATTATCATATATAGAAATCTAAAATGATTACTTATCTTATGTATCTTGGGTATAATGTTTTCGAAGTTGCAACCAATGGATTTCGTACTATTAATTATAATATTATAATTAAATCTATTTTGAAAGAGAATATTGAGAATGATGGAAGGTCAATGAATGATATTATATCATCAAATTATGAAAGAGTGATTATAAGTGTTAGGGGTGTTTTTATATCCAAATGTACTTGGGATAAGCTGAAAAATATTAATGAAGGTAATACAAATTTTATGATGGAAAAATTAAAAATTTGGAGGCTATTGTATATAGATCTCAATATGGGTGAATACAAATCTATTGGTGAAATCATTACCAGAGTGAATCACACTATCATTGTTATTAGATGACTTGGTGAAAATATAATATTATTCTATTTTTATTGAAATGATCCTTATGGTTATTCCCAAAAAACTTAACACTGATGTTGCTTCATTGGACGAAAAAGATCCTGAAACATTATCTCTGGAGGAATTCTATACCACTCTCATAACTTATAAAATTTGATGGGAGAAAGTAATGTATATAAAAAAAATGTTAATAGGGAAAAGTATTTCATGGTAGTTAGGAAAAAAATGTAAAAGAATATTATCATTTATAAAGATGTTGGGGATTTTGATTCTGAGAATGACGTTTGTAAAAATCATCTGAATTATTATATCTATTCTTTATAAAAATGATATGAGTATCGGTAAAAGTAAATATAAAGGGAAACATTCCATGAATTTTTTTAAATGTAGATACTTTAGGAAATTTTCATCTTCCTCTCCTTGAAGAAACAAATAAGATAATATTTCAAAAGATGATAGAATATAAATAATATCACGAATGGTACAAGGTGATAATAATAAATCATATTACAAAGGAAAATATAGAAAATTATTCAATTCCAACTGAATTAGTTTCTTATCTAAAGATAATATATTATAATATTTCCTGTTTTTATCCTAAAAATCTTTTAAGAAGGATAGTGAAAATACATTCATTGCAATAGAGAACAATGAAGTGTTCAGAAGTATTAGTTTTAATGAAGAATAAAGACAACAATAATTTCACCTAAAAGAATAATTTAAAGAATGTATGATTAAACATGTTGGGATTGAGAAAATAATTAAAAGTAAAAAAGTGAACAATATTAAATAAAAAATAAATAGTGTATCTCTGATGAGGAATTAATGATTTTGTAAGAGATTTATATTTTGATGAAATATCTTGATAAATAAAAGAATCATAATGAATTTATGAATTTAATGTTGAATGAAAAATTAGTTGATTTATAACTTTTCCAACAAAAACATTCTAAAGGAGAATAATGGGTTACATGTTTCAATAACTATAACTCTGAAGTTGGTTAAATATATAGAAAGGGAACACTTGATAAGGTTCAATAATTACCTTCAACTGTTGCAAAGAATGTTGAATTTGTTTTTGAGAATAAGATGGTTGGGATATATTTATATTTTTCACAGAACAACAATGTTCATATATCAGATGTTTCTTGAAATCAGAGTCTAAAATAGTTTATAATACTTTTGGTTCTGATAGGATTAAACATAAATCATATCTCAAAAAGAATATTTCAGTAAATTATAGGAGGGTTTGTTGTAAACATTGTTTTGATAAGAAAAATGAGAAGTCTATTAAGAATCATAATCACAACTCTTTACATTATAAATGATTTAGAGGAAAATATTCCTTATATAGATACTATTATTATATTAGTTAACATGAACTTAAAAAAATGTGTTTGATTAACCAAAATCATTACATCTATTCCACAAATTTCAGAAGGAAATTTACGAAAGGGATTCAATACAATTAACGGAACAAGTCCTCAAAGGACGATTATAAGAAAACAGAAAAGGTATGTGTAAAAATTGAAAATATATTCCACCCTATAGAATGTATTTGTGAGAAATGATAACAACCTCTAAGTCATTCAATATAATATCAATTTGTTTTATCAGCACAACAAATTTTTGATAAATGTTTTTTAATTTGGATGTTTAAAAAAGATAATGGGAAAGAAAAATATATTTTTATAGAATGTATTCTCAAATATTATAATGGATAATGACCATGTATTTTGGATGGTGGGTGTTATTGTCATATAAAGGGATAATTAAAATTAATTCATAGTGTGAATGAATAAATAGATGCAAATATGGAATTTGGTAATGATAAATCCCTAAGAATCAATTGGATTGGATTTTCTCTTATCGGGATAAAATGTTGAAGTCGATAAAATATTAGATTGTTGATGGGATAAAATACAATTTTTTACATGTTTCACAACTTTTTGATGAAGGTAAGGATGTTATTTTTAGAAAATATGGGTTGATTGTGAAAATTGGGGAATATGGAATTATTTTTATGAGATTTCAACTTAAAAAAGGAGACTTGTATCAAGTTAGTGGAATACAAAATTATTGTTATTTGGGTTTGGTGGAAAAAAATAGTTATTTCATTATATTCAAGGAACCACGTTTCATTGAAACATGAGAATGTTATCAAAGAGAGATACTGATTTGGGAATGTCCAATATGTCAAGAAGAAGATATTGTTTCTACAAATGTTTTCAGAATTGAATATTACAAATTATGTGCATAAGAAAGTTAACATTTTCTTATAACTGCCCTTAGATCATATTCATTCTGAGGTCTCTGGGATGATGAGAAAATAATTAACTCATGGAGATAAGTACATCATAACCTTCATTTATGAATTTACCCACATTACATGTGTCTTATATATGAAACATATTTCATATGAGCAAGAAATGATTAAAATTTCTAGGAGAAAATTTAACAAGTAATGTGAGTATTTAGGGAAGAATATGAAGAAAGGAAAAGTTAGTGAATATAAAAATGAATAAATTGAATTTTATCTTGAAAATAATATAATTTATTATGATTTTATCACACCTTACACTCCTCAATATTATGGTAGTTTTGGTAGGAAAAATATAAACAGTTTAAAAATTGAAAAAACTATGTTACTTAGCCATGGTCTTTCTCATTGCTTTTGTAGGAAATCCATGAAGAAAAATTTTTATATACAAAATCAATTTTTTTATACGCCAATTTTCAACATGAATCTATATGATATTTTTAATTTCGATACTCCATGTTTGAAACACAGTAGATTTTTTGAGAGTCTAATCACCATAAATAATAATGGTGGAATCCTTGTAAAGTTTGATATGATAGGTGATGGTTTAATTTTTCATATCTATGCATCAAATGGAAGAGGATGCATATGATTCAGAAAATAATAATGATTATTAATTAAATATTTTGATTTTAATTTTATTTAAAAATTATAAGATGATAAATTGGATCATGTAGATAAGGAATATAAATATGAAGAAATAAATTATGATAAGGATGGCTAACGGAATGAAAAAAATTATAATCCTTCCCATGAAGTAAAATGAGACACATCTATTTCTGGTGATAAGGAAGAATCTTGAAAATCACGTCCAAGTATGAGGAACAAAGGGGATGATATAAATTTAATTGTTGATAAAAATCAAATTGTAAAAAGAAAAATAACTTCAAAATTTGATACACATACATCATCATATTCAAAAGTAGAGGCCAAATATGTGAATTATGATTTATTGAATCCATAATGGGTACATGATAAGAATGAAGATCTTGATTATATATAAAATAATGATACATGGGAATTCATTCATAAACCAAATGAAAAAATTGATATTGGTACAAATTTGTTTTTCCAGAACAAGATGAATGAGAATGGTGAAGTGATTAGGAAGAATGTAAAATTAGGGAGAAAATGTTACTCATTGATAAAATACATGGATTTTGATGAAACCACTACACTATTTTAATGGTTAGAAATAACTAGAACATTTATTTTTATTTCATAAAATGAATGTTACAATATTATTCAAATGGACATGAAAACATAATTTTTGAATGCCGATCTTGATGAGGATGTTTAAATTCAAAAACCATGTCACTTTTTTTATTGCGAAGGATTAAACATATGTGATCAATAAGAATAAATCCTTGTGTGGGATAAAATTTTTACTGATACTTTGATATTCAAAACTAGATACACGTCTGATCTAGGAAGGTGGAATGATTGTACGCTCACTTGAAGTTACCATCTTATTCACACATGCGAAACTCTCTTCGGAAATAACAAAACATCATACTCTTTGGGGAAAAACCATGAACTCTTCTCATGTACACAACCCCTCATTGGAGTTCATTAAAGTATCTCGGATCTCATCCACCATTCACACCTCATTGTTAGTCTCAAACTGCAACCTTGATGTCCTATGGGGAAAAGATAGATCTAATTTTGGAACAACAACAAGGATTGGGAGGTCATCAGGTTTCGGGGCTTCCCTACCCCCAAACTTTCCTCTAGAGAAGTTAAATTCTACACAACATTCACCAAATTAGTCATGTATGATATTAAAAAGGAAAACATCAATCTCATCAAACTTTTCATGGAGCCAGACTGCTGTATTTTCAATCTGTCCTCCATGGGGTCCTTCTCCACCCGAGACATCCGTAGCACACTGAGAATCTTAAAACCCTTAACACCATTATTGAGAGAGGATTCTACTACATCCAATGTCTTTACCCAATTTTGTTTCTAGTTATATCATTCTAGAATATATAAATGAATTGAAACTTACAATATGGATTTGTGATGATAAGTTGATGTGTTCTTGATTTTCCAATATGGTTGGTGGAGTCCACCTGGAAATGAAATGGTGAATAATAGATTTGTGGTATCATGTTTAATAATTTTATTGTAATTCTTTAAGACGAGGAGTACCTCAATTGAAGTGAATTATTAAATATTCAATCATGTGTAAAATTTATTTTCATAAAATATGATAGATTTCTATAGTCTGTTATGTTGTCAACATCAATATAAATATATTACAAAAATTAAAATTTGATTTAAATAAACATCATTGAATTTTTGGGGGAAAATATCATAGATGATGAAATTATAACATTTTATTTTATCTCATTGAATGTAATTATAATAATATAATTTTTTGGGGGATAAAAATTGAATCGATTTGGAATGTTTTATAAATTTATAATGATACATGTTAAATGAACTCTCCATTCCACCATGCATATCCAAAATAAAATGTCGAATGGGAGGAATTTACTACTATATGATTACGAAACAGTCATATTTACTATTAATGGGGAATATTCATCCCTCTCTATTGACCCTATACATTTATTTTCATATATTGACATATTGAGACACACAATAATAAAATTATACACTATTTTAGTGATTTTATTTGGATTCTAAAATGGATGAAAATTTTATTAATGTTATTATATAAAATTTTTTGATTGATTATGAAAATATATTAATTCAATAATCTGATTAGTTTTAGGGGTCACATATAATTTATTATAATTAGAAAAAGAAATGGGGTTTTATGTTTTTATAAATCGATGAAAATTGTATTTTGAAATTTATTTTTTTCTAAATATTTTTGTTATTTGAAATTATGATGATGATCATGATGATACTGATGATTGTGATGATGATGATGACTATATAAATACAAATAAATGATAAAAAACATTCATTTTCTTACTCAGATTATTTTATGAAGCCAAACATTATAGGGATGGGTTGTAATCTATCCCCTTGGTTATTTATCTTCTATTTGGTGCTTCGATGGTCGGACCATTATAAATGGATATAGGTATTCCATTTCTCTCAATATTTTCTTCTTACTCTTCTCCTTTATCATATACTCTCCCACATATATTTCTTTAGTGTTTATAGTATATTGTGGGTTTACTATGAAAATAAAAAACTAACAATTTTTAATTTTATTTTTCGGTTCTAAAAGGATATTAACGTCATTCATAGACCCGAACACATTTATAAGTTTATGGACTATGATTATATTAACATTTGGGTAGGTATCTATACATATACATTTTTATTTGACATGGTATTTATGTTTTATATTTTCAAAATAATTATTTATCAATTTAGAGCATATATAGGAAACATTTAATAGTTTTTACTTTTTTTATTTTAAAATGAGACAAGGGTTTTTCACCCAACTGATACCAATTTTTCAATTTAATAATATTTTTCTAATTTCCTTGTGATTATTCAATTTAAATAGTAGAGTTTTCAATGGTTAGTATGTATTAGATTCCTAAAAATAGTGTCTCATAACCATAAGGTAATTGATATATTTATTGAGTGTCACATAATGAATCAAAATAATTTTATAAATGATTTTTTCAAAAATATTTTTTTTAGAAATGATATTTCAATGATTTTAAAATATTTGATTCTTAATGACAGAAGTATTTCATTGATTTTAATATAGGACATTCCAATGAGAATATTCGGCATTATTATATTTAAAATTTTGTTAGCGTGGCTTTTTTTCTATAAATGTTTTTTTAATTATTCCATGTTTTATTAATTCATGTTCGATATGTTTTATATTATTTTTGATTATGTTGAATTGTTGATTTTAAGCCTTTATTATTTTAATTTCAAATTGACAGAGTTTTTTATTTTTTAGTATATTATATGACTGATAAATTTTTCAAATTCTCAGATTGTTGTCTTACATAAAATTCTCTAGTTATATGAAGGAAAAAAAGAAATGATTGTTACCTAAGTAATTATTTTTCCTAAGTACAGGACCTTATTTATCATTTATATTTAGATTGAATTTTTTTCATAGTGATCCTATATGGGAACATCAATATCCAATCCACTCAATATTTTAGTTTTTTTATAATGCTCAGTTAGTGAGTTCAATGTTTTACATATATACTCTTTAAAAATTTACCCCATTTGGATAAAATTTTATTATAAATATTCCATTAAATTAGATTATTATTTTTTAATATTTTTGATGTGACTAATTTCAAGAAGTGATTGACTTTTTTCTGTGTATTGTATTACACCCTATCCTATTAATTTTTAATAGGACCTTATTTATTTACATAATTTCCATGTTATTTTTTAAAAATGGATCCTAGTATTAGAGGATGTATGAACTGATTTTGTTAGTTGGGAAAGGGAATACAATAATTCTTCAAATTGTATTTTAGACTAACATGACCATTTTTAGTTATAAATGATGTCACATGGATTCTTGATGGTGTCCGAATAGGATCTATTTCACTCCTAAAAAACACAACATAGTATGTTTTTAGACTTATATAAGATTAAAATTTATTATAGGTATTATCATTTTCATTCTTCTCTGGATCTTGTTAGATCGGAATATACAAAGTAACAAATAAGAGATAGTGAAGTTCATCTTTTGAAATTATTCCAAAAATTATGGCTTTTGAAATCCCCTATGCTTTAATGCTGATATGAAATATTTTTCTCCCTTATTAAAATATGAAGTAGTTATATAGATATAATGAACATAGATTTTTTAGTGGTTTTGGGATCAAAGATCCCCTATTCCACTATACCATTCACTCTCAGTGAGATTGGTAGACTTCACTAAAATATTCCTTTTCTCATAATACCATGAATAAACAACTGAGTGTTGTAATTTAAAACCTTTAAAAGACTAATTAAAAACCCTATTGGTCTATAAGAAGGAACCAATCATCCATAGATTATATTGAGAATCTGGTACTCCATCAAAACTGAGTGTGAGTAGTTGATACTAAAATAAATAAAAAGATATTGATTTGATGAAACTGGTAGAACTTAACAATTTTAGTAGTATGTAATTGATAGTAGGTTTATCATCTTCTTTATAAATAAATTTCTTAAAGATAAAATGAGTCATAAGTGATCCATGTTTCACATAGAACATCAATTGTTTAAGAACCTAAATAGTATTAAAAGATTAAAAATATATATGTCCAAAAATGTAGCTTCTTCTAGGATTGATCATTCACTATATTATCATCTTTATAAGATAATTTCAATAAAACAATCTCATATAATAATTTCATATCTCACAAAAAAAAATATGAGGTGTTACTCAAAGAGAATATATAAATAGAAAACATGGTTTGGTATTTCATATCTAAAATAATATCACGATTGATAATGGAATTTCACATTCCAATATTTAATGAGTGTTGAAACTTCCAATAAGAAAAATATATATTTCCTCTAATAAAAATGATTCTTTGAAACAATCAAAATGATCGTTGAATTTGCCTTTATTTTTGAATTGAATGTTACAGCGATCTCCAATTGAATGCATGTATTCAAAAACATCGATGTTATTAACCCAATGTTGGGTTGAGATGCATAGAACAGGGATCCATTACGTTGCATTGGGTTCCCTTAGGTAGCGTAGGGTTCCTTATACAAAATTTAATCCTTAAATTATATTGGGAACAATGTAGCATATGGATGATGATCCTTAGGTTTTTTATTTCCAGCATAAAATATCGAACGTAGCATTTATTTACCATACATTCAACACTTCCACATGTTTGGTTTAAAATACTAAATATACCCTACCATGGAGGGTTATTAATCCATACATGTGTCAACATTACGAACATAAGTATGTTAACCCAAAACAACTCTTTAGAAAAATGTATATTTAGCACAATATGAAAAAATTATCTTTTTAGTGTAACATAGTGATTAAAACAGTGTTTACAGAATCATTATCGTAAGGCTAAATTTCATTAACTAAATTAAAATTCCTACAAAACACAGTTAACAAAACATTATCAGAAAACAAATAGGGTTATTTTTTAGTATCGAAATCATCAAAAAATATGGTGAATAGTTGGGACAATACAAGCCCAAAATTTTCACCCAATTGAGGATCACAAATCCCATATCATAATCCATAACAACAAAGTTAAAAATATATATGATTTTGAAAAAAAAATTGTGATATATAATTTTTTTTTCAAATTTCGATTTCACAAAATTATTTCAAAAAGAAAAAATGTCAAGATAATAAGTTGTGGATGAATATATTATCATCATCTCCCCCATAGATAGTTTCCTTTTCATAAAATTAAATCTTCCCCCATTCATGTGATATCAAAAAGATGGTTTTGAATGAGTAAATGAAATAAAAAACAGTTAATGTAGAACTTAACTATAAATTAATATTCATGAGTTTTGGAATAAGAAAAAAATTAATCTATTATTGGAAGTTATGTATTGAACATAAATGAAAGAAAATATTTACAGATACAAATAAAATGAAGTTAATCATATATTAAAATATTTTAAAAATAATAGTATAATTGAAAATCAAAAAGAGTGTTCAAAATGAAGGGTTAAATATCTATTCTGTTAGGGAATGTGGATTCATTATGATGAGGAACGACATGAATTTCAATACTATGACCAATTTTCTTCAACTACAGACTCTAGAAATGTTTTTGAAGGATTCTTTTCAGTGCTGAAGTAGCTTCCAAAAATCCTATTCAACCTTCAAATATTCATCCAATTTTACCTTTACAAATGCATTTTTATCTTTTTCGTCATGAATAAAGGAGATCAACTTTACTTTAATTTGATTATTCACTGGTCCCAAATAGGGTTCATTCGAATTCAGTTGACTCACAATATGTATTTGATTTTACAATACAATGTTTAAATGATTTCGATCACACTAATGATTGTGGACCATATCATTAAAATTGGTAAGTATATAGGTAATTTCTTAAAAATCCTAATAAATTATAGTGGTGTCTATTGCAATGAGGTATATGATTGATTACTTCCATTGAGAGACTAATACACTCCCCCTATAACCAACTTCTGTTCTTAAAAAACTATCTTCTTGAAAGAATCATACATTAACAATGACATTCTCTGTCAAATGTGTCCATAAGTTATTTAGGATCTCTAAAAAATAATATTTCCATTGAATTATCTTAAAAAATCTTCTGAGATTCAAATTATAATATCAGTACTGAATCAGCCTTGTATTCTTCAAAATATTACTTTTCTTCTTCTAAATGTTCCCTAAAACAATTATGCCCCCAACAGTAGTATTTTTATAAATTTTTCATTAGCCTCTGAATCAGATGATTCTGGATAATTGGATCATACTTGATCAACTTCAATTAAAGTTAGGATTGGATCACCATCACCATCTAGTTTGTTTCCCAAATCAGATCCCCCGAAAACACCATGATCATCAACAATTTTATTATCAAGGATAGAGATATATTCCATGTGATGTTCTTGCCTTTGAGCCTCCATATAAACAATCTAGTTCACTTAAGCCCCACAACTATATTTCCTTTGTACATAAAGTCAAGTGTCAACCCCTCCTCCAACAGGTTCTTCAACAAAAAATTCAGAAACATTAATTGAAATTATTATTATTTTTTTGAAAAAGAGATTCATATAGTTTCCAAGTACCTTCATCATCAGGTTCCTAATGAACTTATCCAATAGAAAGAATAACCCTTTTCTCCCCCTGAGTAGCTACTAACAACTATTTTTTCCCTACACCTATTGGAAAGAAATTCTTTTAAGGATGGATCCAAACATACTCCATCTTCATAACTATTCCAGCATTCAGCATGTTTCTATTTTAACATAATCTACCCCCAAAAAATAATCACAATATTTCCCTTTCGTAGAAGAATGAAATAAAGAATCATACCATAGGGAAAATATCTCATCCCCACATACTCATGGAAGAAATGGATTCAATATCTTATCATAAACTGACAAAAATTAAAAAATATAATTTTTAGAATTAGAAACATGATATACATGACTGGGTGATAGACTTTCTCAAGATCTACAGTCATAGAAAATACCCCAGTTTGAAAAAACATCGTCATCACATGGTGGTAAGAAAAACATTCTTTCATAAATTCATTCTTTACATTTCTTATTCCAAATAAAGAAAACATAATGTCCTCATACATATGTTTTCCATTAATGATATGCATCTAATCAAACTGAAACTCCCCCTCAGGGGGACAATGAATCATCTCTTCCATTACATAATAGGATAATGAAAATTAATTATTATCAATCGAATATAAAATAGAATATTCTTTTATTCCAGAACAACCCAATTTTTTTTACAAAATTCCATTTCATATATTTTATATAACATTGGAATGTTATCTTCACCAAAAGAATAAACCAGTCCTTGAAAACACATATCTTCCTTGAGAAACATATTTTTATAACATATATAGTCTAAATCATTAACCATTCTCTATAACACCTTGCGATCTTTTCCAGAAGCATAAACATTTCTTTCCAACTCATCATCCATAAATCATTATGAGGTTTCCATATCTGATGGTTTTGAGACTGAAAGTGTTAAAGATTTAGTGTTTCTAATAGACAAGAAGCGAATAAAATATAGGTGATCTGTTTGTTGAAAGGATGTGTAGGAGAAGAGAAAGATAGAAAGAGAAAGTTAATGTTTTTTCTCACTTCGATTAAGGATTTACACATTATGTTTTTAATTTTGAAAATAAAATATTAATTAAATTGATATGAAATTCATTTCAAATAATATTAAAAACATGAATAAAAATAATTAAAACAAATTAAATGAATGATAAAAAAATAAAAATAAAGATTCTGGAAATAAATTAATAAATAATAACATAAACTCAAATATTCGTAACTCCCCTTAATAAAATCAAAATTAGTACCAGGGAGTGGTTTAGTAAAAATACAACCTAATTGATAATCAGTATTAAAAAATTCTAAATATATACCCATTTTATGAACATGATATCTTGGAAAGTGATGACATATTTAAATGTGCTTAGTTCAAGAATGACTTATAGAATTCATAGAAATATTAAAAGAACTATATTTATCACAAAAAATAGTTATACTATTTATGTTTAGTCCAATGTCTAGTAGAGTGTTTTTTCATCCACAATACTTATTCACAACAACTCCTAATAGAAACATATTCTGCATTAGTCGTTGAAAAGGAAACTTAGTTTTATTTCATACTAAACCATGAAACAAGATATATTTATTAAAACTAATTGTTTTCAAAAGAACATTTTCTATCTAATTTACAACGTCCAAAGTCATCACAAGAATATGAAAATAAAATAAAACCAAAAGTTTTGGTGTATAGAAGGGATTGAAAAATAGTTCTTTTTATATATCTAAAAATTATTTTGACAGTACTAAGATGGGACTGTTTTAAATTTGATTAAAATCTATCACATGGACCTATAGAAAACATAAACCTTGTTTTGGTAAAGTTAATATATAATATTCTTTCATTGATACCTCTATAAAATATATTTTCAACTAGTTTTCCAGCTTCATCCAAATCATGTTTTATATTGGTACACATGGGAATTTTATATGTCTTATTGTTTTCAAGTATAATCTTTATAAATAAATCAATAATATACTTACATTTATTTAAAACATTTCCATAATCATTATGATAAATTTGAAATCCTAAAAAGAAAAGTAGTTCTCCCATAAAACACATTTCAAATTCTGTTTTCATTAAATTTGAAAAATAATTACAAATATTTTTATTATGGGAACCAAAACTAACATCATAATAATAAATATTAACAATAATATATTTGAAAAAACAATTTTCTTCAAAAGTTTTAGATCTTACAGTCCAAAAGTAAGTCCATTTTTTCAAAATAAATGAACATAATATTTAACACCAAGATCTATGTTCTTGTTTAAGGCCATAGAGCAATTTAGTAAGATTAAAAATAGTTTTTTTTTAGGATTTTCAAACCAAGGGTTTGGTCAACATAATCATATTCCATTAAATAACCAATTAATAGGAATATTTAACATCCATATGATATGATTTAAAATTCATATAAGAGGAATTAGGTAAAAGAATTATAGGTTCTTCTAATATAGAAACAGGGGAAAAGTTTTTATCATAATCTATAAATTCATCCTAATTATATCAAATAGGTACTAATCTGACTTTATTTTAGGTCATGATCCCTTTATGAAACTATTTATTTCAAAATACCCACTTGGTTTCTATAATTTGATAATTGGTTTGTCCTACAACTAGTTCCCAAACATCATTCCTTCAAAACTGATTTAGTTATTCTAGCATTTACGGCATCTAACATTGATCCTCAAAGGCATCATCTGTATTTTTAGGATCTAACTAGGATAAAAATGAAAAAAATAATCTAGGATTCCGACATTTCATTTAGTTCTATTTCATGTTATTAGTTATATAATTAAAATATATAAAGGATGGTTCTTTTGGGTTATAGATTTACAAGGAAAGACACTTTCAAGATCTTCTATATGAAGTTCTTCTGAACAAGACTGAATTTTATTAATATCATTTACTAATTCATTTTTAAGGGTTTCAAGTCTCATTTTATCGAAAGAGTCAGTTACATCATCAGATTGATCTTTCTCTTAAATGAAATGGTCATTTTCATCAGACCTAACATGAACTAATTCTTCAAAAATATGTTAATTTTTATAAAACACTATTTAGCTTTATAAGTAGTATAATATGACAAAAATATTTCATCATCATTTTTTGGATCATACATAACAAGGTTATCCTAAGTATTAATGATGCATGACTTGAATCAAAAAACATTAAGTACATTACATTTAATTTTCTATTATTCCAATGTTATTAAGGTTTCTTTAGGAAAATTGGCTGAATAAAAACTCTATTCACGATATATAAGACATTACATATCGATTATATCAAAAGATATGTAGGAAGATTGTATTCATCTAAAATAGTACAATACATTTTTGTAATAGTTCAACTTCTCCATTCAACAATTATATTTTTTTGAGGTATTCTTGGTGAAGAAAATGTGGTTTTAATACCATGATTTGAAAAAAAATTAATTCATTATTCTAGAATTATCCACCATGATCAATTCATAAATTAAATATTTTAGAACCGTTATCAATTTAAACTATTTTACAAAAACTTTCAAAACATTGAAAACTTCCCTTTTATATTTTGGAAAATAAACACAATTAAATCTATTATAATCCTATACTAAAATTTAAATATATACTTTACTAGCTGTAATTTCTACCCAAAATGGTCGAATCAAATCAATATAAATAATTTCTAAATGTTTAGATAAATAAAATATAATAATATATTAGAATGTTTATTTTCACATCTTGCCAATTTAGAGTGCATCATAGAATCTATCATTTTCAATCATAAGACTATGAAAATAAGAAAATAATTGTTTCTTGGATAATTTAAGTAAAACATAAATATTACAGTGTTTGGGAATAATATTGAAAACATAAGGCTCCACCATTAAACCTTACATAATATTGAGTTATTACAAGATTACACATTATGGATCCTTTCATGTTTAGAGTTTTAGAGAATTAGATCATAAAACTTACATTACATTCCACATTTAAACAAATTGGTTACATAAAAAATAGTATTCATTTTTCCCATCAACGAAAACATATTTAAAATAAAACATGGATTCTTTCTTGACACTTTTTTGACACTATCATCATACCATGTACCCATCCCTTTACCTGTGAAAAACATTTCCAAAACATGAGATGAGCATAAAAATCTCAGTAAGGGATATAAAAATATGGAAAGGAAACATGAGTACATGTATACAAAAGAATCAATGAAATCATACTTTCCTCATAAAACATAAGCACTTTAACATACCTCTTAAAATCATGAATAAATCATTGATATCATAAGACATAAAGGTAACTTGAGGCATTCATAACATTCTTACATAGGGAGTAACCCTCTTGGTTACGTTTGGAATACCCATCACAGTATATTCCCTAAACCTCTTTGTAGAAACATTAATGTTTAACTCCTACACGTTACCCAATGCATTGGAGAGCTATATCGAGATCACCCACCCTTAGTTTATCACGGAACCACCCGTCTTCATAATAATGCCCAAGAACCATAACATAATCTTATCACATAAAACATGTATAAAGGAAACATAACATTTTCACTTTTCAATCAAAAGATATAAATACATCACATTGATATAAAAAAATTATGAAATCCATTTTCAATACCAAAATAAAAAAAAATAAAACAGGGTATTTATTTTTCTTTTAAAAAAATGTATGGCTTGTAGAGGAAGCTGAAACTCAAATAATGGTCACAGTGGCAGAGAATTCGTTGTCGCTGCATACGTACGAAAAAAATAACCTTCCTTTTGTCATTTAGTAAAACTCTTCTTATAAAAAAATATTCCTTTTGAATAAGTATAAAAGTCAAAGTGGTTTATACACCAAAAAAATAAGGTTGTGTATAAAACAAAATATGCCTCAATGAAAGGAGATTGAGATGAAGTCCCATACAAAGATCATTTTTTTAAATAACATAGATCTATAATGTGTATTAACTATAAGTACATATAAATAATGTACAAATACATGATATGAAATAATAATATCATGACATAATTTGAAAGTAGGAGATTAACCCAATGAATGTAAATTGGGTTAAGAAGTTCCCTTACCTCAGGTCTGACTTGACTCGATCGTTAATTTACCTCCTCAATAATAAACATGAGTTAATTTCTAATTGTTTAAGAACTTTTTTTAAGTTCATCATTCCTTTTATATCACTTATTACCATGTCATGAACACTATGTAATTATTTAAGTTAATAACAGTCATTTTATCGATCATTGGTACTTGAGTCAAAAATAAACTCTTTATAATTACATGTTGTTCATGTATCCATTATATCCAGTGTTATACTCATGATTTAGATATCATATATATCATATATATCCAGTATATACATGCATTTATAATATTACATAATGTTTAGAGGGAAGAAATGAAATGCACCATTCATGGAGATGGTAAGCCGTACGTATGCATGAATGCTACTTTCATTTCTATTTAGTATTTTATGGAATGGAATCATAATTATATAAAGGTATATTATAATTATATTATAATATCATATATAATATCATTAATTGCATCCTTTATACGTCCCACATATGGCATTAACGATTCAAATCACTTTGAGGGGGTGGTAGTCTGCACTTCCTAAAATGAAGATATCGCGTTTACCCATAATGAAAACCAAAAAGGTATTCCATAATTTAAAAATACAGAAGATTAAGTATGACATAAACATATTATATATCATATATAAATATAGTGTCATCTTAATGTCCACCTTTGAAGGAGTTAAAATAATATTGAACAATCATCGTTTCGTGAGGCAGAAATTCACCATCCACAGAAACAGAATGTTATTTAACAATTAGATGTAGGTGTGTGTAAGTGTAGCTCTAATAATTCGTATAAGAAATATCCTATTATATGTAATATACTAGTTTTTTTAATAAAAATGAATAAAAAGAGTTTAGGAGGTTGGAGAAGCAAAATAAAACCTAAGAACACAAGAGAAGACACTACCTTAAAATCGGGTAACTCTTTTTGATTTGAGTTCAAAGGCTTCCATGGGAAGACTTATTCCAAATGTGAGGCTTCTAAGATTTAGAGAGGGATGTGAAGAGACAAAATGGGCAGGGTTTGGCCGTGACAAAGGCTATAGAAGTGTGGGTAAGGTGGTAGAGGTGGGGCCTTTTATAAGAGGAGAGGAGGGGAACTCTTGGAATGTTAAGAAAATAGACTTTGTTATAAAATTATTTTCAGATAAAAAGGTCCGAAAATTATAAATTTTAAGGATAAGGTGATAAGGGTTCGAAATCCACCCATCCAATAGGTTTTTTACAAGTGTAGGACTTATATTTTACATTATATTTTCATTTTATTTAAATCGTGAAATAAAGTCGTAATCGTTACATCATCATGGTGTCATAAATAATTAAAATTATTTAATGTCTAAAAATTATAAAAAAAATATCACGATGTAGGAAATATTTTTAGCTTTCTAATTAATATTTATAGTAAAAAATATGACTTGTATAACCCCATGTAAATTTTTTTTAGTAAAATAACTCATGTTTATGTCATTTTTACTTTTACATTAAATAAAAATATATTAATGTTATTTTCCTTCCAAAGTGGATCCATGGGGTCCCCAAATTGAACCATGGATTTTTTTGGTCGGCCATGACACATACAATAATGGTAGGACATGTTTCAAGTTCATTTCATATTATTAAATCATTATTATTACCTTAAATTACACTAATTACCTCTAATCACGATAAAAAACTTAAAAGTTACTATTCAACAAAAAATTATTTTAATCCCATTGAACCACATTTTAATTCTTAATGACAACCATGTATGTAGGATTTTTGAAATTAAAAACACAGAGGTGGTAAAATTTCATTTAAACGAAAAATCAATTTTTTAAGTACCACTTAGTGGTTTCACTATTCATCAAAAATTAAACTTTTTCAGAAAAATATTAAAACATCACCCTAAGCTATATTTGATATTCCGAACTGAAAAATGATGTCTATTTTACAAAATTAAAAACATATAAGTTAAATTAATTAATTTGATAATTAATTCCCGCTGTCAGAGCAAATACCATGTTTTTATTAAACAATAAGTATCAAAAGATCGACACTAGTTTAGGTCCAATTTCATGGTAAAATTAATTCAAACAACAACTATTGGATTAAATGGTAAAAATATATTCATATTAAACTTTAATACCAATAAAATGATAATCTAACCATATAATTAAATTATATGAAAAAGCAGTTTTGATTTAAAATGCTGTATTTTTCACTATTCATTAAAAAATTAACATTGTCAGAAAAATACCAAAATTTTATCCAATGTAAATTTCAATGTCCCAATCATAAAGAATATTTATATTTTTACAAATAGAGATTATATAATTGTCAAGAGTTTGATTTAAAAATTGTTTTCCATCAAAAGGCTGTAAAACAAACTTTTAAAAATATTAGTGTATTCCATGCTTAAGATTGGATTTATTATCATTTTAAGACTCTAAAACACAATTTAATTCATTAGTAGACATAGATATCATATCTATTATTCATTACATACTTGGGATGTTACATCCTTCCCCCCTTTAGAAAATTTTATCCCCGCAATTTATTCACTTATCGAATAAGTGGGAGTATTTAGCCCTCATTGCATTTTCAGATTCCCATGTTGCCTCTCCAATCATGTGGTTTTTCCACAAAACCATTACCTGATTAATCAACATATTCCGTAACACTTTCTCCCTGTGTTCAAGAATCTAGACCTGTTATTCCTCATAAGATAGGTTCTCTTCTAGCTGAACTACCTCTGGACTCATATCATGAGATGGATCTGGCATATACTTTCTCAACATCAAAACATGAAAAACATTGTATACCTGAGATAAACTCGGAGGTAAAGCCACTCGGTATGAAACTGATCCAACTCTCTCCATAATTTCATATGGTCCAATGAACCATTGACTCAGGTTTCCTTTCTTACCAAATCGCATCACACTTTTCCATGGTGATACTTTGAGAAAAAACATGATCACCTACCTCAAAAGGGAGATCCTTCCTCCTATTGTCCGCATAACTCTTCTGCCTACTCAGAGCTATTCTCATGTGTTTCTGTATCAGCCTAACTTTTTCTGCCAACTCTTCTACCAATTCTGGTCCCATCAGCTTCCTTTCACCCACTTCATCCCATAAAGCTGGAGTTCGACACCGTTTACCATATAATTCTTCAAATGGAGCCATCTGTATACTGGAATGAAAACTTTTATTATATGAAATTTCAACCAAAGAAAGATGTTGGTCCCAAATTCCATGACAATCCATCGAACAGGCACGTAGCATATCTTCCAATGTATGAATTGTTCATTCTGACTGCCTATCAGATTGAGGATGGAAAGCTGTACTAAAATTTAATTCAGTACCCAACGACTTCTGAAGGCCTTTCCAAAAGTTAGAAGTAAACCAGGGATCATGATCGGATACAATAGAGAGAGGAACTACATGTAACCTAACTATCTCTTTAAGATACAAACGGGAAAGTTGATCTAGGGAAAAAATATCTCGTATGGCAAGGAAATTGGTAGATTTAGTCAAGCGATCAACAATAACCCAGATTGCTTTATTACCTTGAGGTGTCTTCGGAAATCCCACAACGAAGTCCATGGATATATTTTCCCATTTCCTCTCTGGTAATGGTAAATACTGATGCATGACTTTCAGTAACTACCGCTCTTCTTTAACCTATTGACAAGGTAAACACTTCATAGTAAAATCAGTAATATGCCTTTTCATTCTGTCCCACCAGTAATACTCCTGAAGATCTATATACATCTTAGTACTGCCAGGATGAACTGAAAATGGAGAACTATGAGCTTCACATAACAAATCTCTCTTCAACTGTGAATCACATGGCACACACAATCTCTTCCCATATCTCAAAACAAAATCATTATCAAAGTTGAATTCAGGCAAATTACCCTTCTGAACCAGCTCAACCTTTTTCTGCAACTCGCTGTCTTGATTATGTGCTTGCATAATTCTGTCTGATAGAGAAGATTTCACTAATAACTGAAACAGAATAGAAGTACATCCTGCACCAACAACTTCTATACCAAATTTCATCAAATCCTTAACCAAAGGATCACGTTCCAAATGCAACATTTTTAATGAAGCATTTCTGTTTCGACTCAAAGCATCATCCACTTTATTTGCTTTTCCAGGATGTTAATGAATTGTACAATAACAATGCTTGATTAATTCTAGCCATCTCCTCTATCTCATGTTCAATTCTTTCTGAGTGAATATAAACTTTAAAATATTGTGATCGGTATATATATCAAACTTTACACTATACAAATGATGCCTCCAAATTTTTAATGCGAAAACAACAACAGCTAATTCCAAATCATGTGTAGGGTAATTTACCTCATGGGTTTTCAACTGTTGTGAAGCATAAGCAATTACCTAATCATTCTGCAATAGGATTCAACCAAGTCATTTCAATAAAGAATCACTGTAGATAACAAAATCCCCATTCCTGTAAGGTAGTGCCAAAACTGGAGCATTCACCAATATTCTTTTGAACTCCTGAGTCAACTGAGCCATCACTATAACAAACTATTTTGTTCTGATTCTGACCATCTCAGGATACTGATTTGAAAGGTCATTTCCCTCTATATGCCTTCCCATAAAATCTGTTCTGTTTCCTCTACGAAAAACCATTCTTAACACAGAAATATCTTAGGTGAAACAACATGGTAATCTTTAAATGCTATATCATTTCAATCATACCAAAAAAAAAATTTGGATAATCATTTAATATAATTATAACTTATTAATTTATCTAAACCGACCTCTGATACCAACTACAAGGCCCCAGCCTTAAACCATACTTAATCTTGAGTTATTACAAGATTACACATTGAGGATCTTTTTAGGTTTAAAGTTTTAGAGAATTAGATCATAAAACATGCATTACATTCCACATTTAAACAAATTTGTTACATAAAAGATAGTATTCATTTTTCCCATCAACGGAAACATATTTAAAATAAAACATGGATTATTTCTTGACACTTCCTTGACACTATTATCATATCATATACCCTTCCCTTGACCTATGAAAAACATTTCAAAAACATGGGATGAGCATAAAAAGCTTAGTAAGGGATATAAAAATATGGAAAGGAAACATGAGTACATGTATACACAAGAATCAATGAAATCATACTCTACACATAAAACATAAGAATATTAACATACCTCATCAAATCATGAATAAATAATAGAAATCATAAGAAATAAAGGTAACTTGATGCATTCATAACATTCTTACGTAGGGAGTAACCCTCTTGGTTACATTTGGAATACCCATCGAAGTATATTCCCTAACTCTCATCGGAGAAACCTTAACTTTTAACTCCTTTGCATTACCCAATGCATTCGAGAGCTATATCGGGCTCACCCGCCGTTAGTTTATCACGGAACCACCCGTCTTCATAATAATGCCCACGAACCATAACATAATAGTATCATATAAAACATGCATAAAAGAAACATAACATTTACACTTTTCAATAACAAGATATCAATACAACACATTGATATAGAAACATTATGAAAACCATTTTCAATACCAGAATAAATGAAAATTAAAACAGGGTATTTATTTTTCTTTTAAAAAAATGTATGGCTTGTAGATGAAGCCGAAACTCAAACAGTGGTCACGGCGGCGGAGAAGTCGTTGTCGCCACATACGTACAAAAAAAACATTAATTTTGTCGTTTAGTAAAACGCTTCGTATAAAATATATTCCTTTTGAATAAGCCTAAAAGTCAAAGGGGTTTATACACTGTAAAAAGAAGGTTGTGTATAAAACAAAATATGCCTCAATGAAAGGAGATTGAGATGAAGTCCCATACAAAGATCATTTTTTTAAATAACATAGATCTATAATGTGTATTAACTATAAGTACATATAAATAATGTACAAATACATGATATGAAATAATAATATCATGACATAATTTGAAAGTAGGAGATTAACCCAATGAATGTAAATTGGGTTAAGAAGTTCCCTTACCTCAGGTCTGACTTGACTCGATCGTTAATTTACCTCCTCAATAATAAACATGAGTTAATTTCTAATTGTTTAAGAACTTTTTTTAAGTTCATCATTCCTTTTATATCACTTATTACCATGTCATGAACACTATGTAATTATTTAAGTTAATAACAGTCATTTTATCGATCATTGGTACTTGAGTCAAAAATAAACTCTTTATAATTACATGTTGTTCATGTATCCATTATATCCAGTGTTATACTCATGATTTAGATATCATATATATCATATATATCCAGTATATACATGCATTTATAATATTACATAATGTTTAGAGGGAAGAAATGAAATGCACCATTCATGGAGATGGTAAGCCGTACGTATGCATGAATGCTACTTTCATTTCTATTTAGTATTTTATGGAATGGAATCATAATTATATAAAGGTATATTATAATTATATTATAATATCATATATAATATCATTAATTACATCCTTTATACGTCCCACATATGGCATTAACGAATCAAATCACTTTGAGGGGGTGGTAGTCTGCACTTCCTAAAATGAAGATATCGCGTTTACCCATAATGAAAACCAAAAAGGTATTCCATAATTTAAAAATACAGAAGATTAAGTATGACATAAACATATTATATATCATATATAAATATAGTGTCATCTTAATGTCCACCTTTGAAGGAGTTAAAATAATATTGAACAATCATCGTTTCGTGAGGCAGAAATTCACCATCCACAGAAACAGAATGTTCTTTAACAATTAGATGTAGGTGTGTGTAAGTGTAGCTCTAATAATTCGTATAAGAAATATCCTATTATATGTAATATACTAGTTTTTTTAATAAAAATGAATAAAAAGAGTTTAGGAGGTTGGAGAAGCAAAATAAAACCTAAGAACACAAGAGAAGACACTACCTTAAAATCGGGTAACTCTTTTTGATTTGAGTTCAAAGGCTTCCATGGGAAGACTTATTCCAAATGTGAGGCTTCTAAGATTTAGAGAGGGATGTGAAGAGACAAAATGGGCAGGGTTTGGCCGTGACAAAGGCTATAGAAGTGTGGGTAAGGTGGTAGAGGTGGGGCCTTTTATAAGAGGAGAGGAGGGGAACTCTTGGAATGTTAAGAAAATAGACTTTGTTATAAAATTATTTTCAGATAAAAAGGTCCGAAAATTATAAATTTTAAGGATAAGGTGATAAGGGTTCGAAATCCACCCATCCAATAGGTTTTTTACAAGTGTAGGACTTATATTTTACATTATATTTTCATTTTATTTAAATCGTGAAATAAAGTCGTAATCGTTACATCATCATGGTGTCATAAATAATTAAATTTATTTAATGTCTAAAAATTATAAAAAAAATATCACGATGTAGGAAATATTTTTAGCTTTCTAATTAATATTTATAGTAAAAAATATGACTTGTATAACCCCATGTAAATTTTTTTTAGTAAAATAACTCATGTTTATGTCATTTTTACTTTTACATTAAATAAAAAGATATTAATGTTATTTTCCTTCCAAAGTGGATCCATGGGGTCCCCAAATTGACCCATGGATTTTTTTGGTCGGCCATGACACATACAATAATGGTAGGACATGTTTCAAGTTCATTTCATATTATTAAATCATTATTATTACCTTAAATTACACTAATTACCTCTAATCACGATAAAAAACTTAAAAGTTACTATTCAACAAAAAATTATTTTAATCCCATTGAACCACATTTTAATTCTTAATGACAACCATGTATGTAGGATTTTTGAAATTAAAAACACAGAGGTGGTAAAATTTCATTTAAACGAAAAATCAATTTTTTAAGTACCACTTAGTGGTTTCACTATTCATCAAAAATTAAACTTTTTCAGAAAAATATTAAAACATCACCCTAAGCTATATTTGATATTCCGAACTGAAAAATGATGTCTATTTTACAAAATTAAAAACATATAAGTTAAATTAATTAATTTGATAATTAATTCCCGCTGTCAGAGCAAATACCATGTTTTTATTAAACAATAAGTATCAAAAGATCGACACTAGTTTAGGTCCAATTTCAAGGTAAAATTAATTCAAACAACAACTATTGGATTAAATGGTAAAAATATATTCATATTAAACTTTAATACCAATAAAATGATAATCTAACCATATAATTAAATTATATGAAAAAGCAGTTTTGATTTAAAATGCTGTATTTTTCACTATTCATTAAAAAATTAACATTGTCAGAAAAATACCAAAATTTTATCCAATGTAAATTTCAATGTCCCAATCATAAAGAATATTTATATTTTTACAAATAGAGATTATATAATTGTCAAGAGTTTGATTTAAAAATTGTTTTCCATCAAAAGGCTGTAAAACAAACTTTTAAAAATATTAGTGTATTCCATGCTTAAGTTTGGATTTATTATCATTTTAAGACTCTAAAACACAATTTAATTCATTAGTAGACATAGATATCATATCTATTATTCATTACATACTTGGGATGTTACATCCTTCCCCCCTTTAGAAAATTTTATCCCCGCAATTTATTCACTTATCGAATAAGTGGGAGTATTTAGCCCTCATTGCATTTTCAGATTCCCATGTTGCCTCTCCAATCATGTGGTTTTTCCACAAAACCATTACCTGATTAATCAACATATTCCGTAACACATTCTCCCTGTGTTCAAGAATCTAGAACTGTTATTCCTCATAAGATAGGTTCTCTTCTAGCTGAACTACCTCTGGACTCATATCATGAGATGGATCTGGCATATACTTTCTCAACATCAAAACATGAAAAACATTGTATACCTGAGATAAACTCGGAGGTAAAGCCACTCGGTATAAAACTGATCCAACTCTCTCCATAATTTCATATGGTCCAATGAACCATTGACTCAGGTTTCCTTTCTTACCAAATCGCATCACACTTTTCCATGGTGATACTTTGAGAAAAAACATGATCACCTACCTCAAAAGGGAGATCCTTCCTCCTATTGTCCGCATAACTCTTCTGCCTACTCAGAGCTATTCTCATGTGTTTCTGTATCAGCCTAACTTTTTCTGCCAACTCTTCTACCAATTCTGGTCCCATCAGCTTCCTTTCACCCACTTCATCCCATAAAGCTGGAGTTCGACACCGTTTACCATATAATTCTTCAAATGGAGCCATCTGTATACTGGAATGAAAACTGTTATTATATGAAATTTCAACCAAAGAAAGATGTTGGTCCCAAATTCCATGACAATCCATCGAACAGGCACGTAGCATATCTTCCAATGTATGAATTGTTCATTCTGACTGCCTATCAGATTGAGGATGGAAAGCTGTACTAAAATTTAATTCAGTACCCAACGACTTCTGAAGGCCTTTCCAAAAGTTAGAAGTAAACCAGGGATCATGATCGGATACAATACAGAGAGGAACTACATGTAACCTAACTATCTCTTTAAGATACAAACGGGAAAGTTGATCTAGGGAAAAAGTATCTCGTATGGCAAGGAAATTGGTAGATTTAGTCAAGCGATCAACAATAACCCAGATTGCTTTATTACCTTGAGGTGTCTTCGGAAATCCCACAACGAAGTCCATGGATATATTTTCCCATTTCCTCTCTGGTAATGGTAAATACTGATGCATGACTTTCAGTAACTACCGCTCTTCTTTAACCTATTGACAAGGTAAACACTTCATAGTAAAATCAGTAATATGCCTTTTCATTCTGTCCCACCAGTAATACTCCTGAAGATCTATATACATCTTAGTACTGCCAGGATGAACTGAAAATGGAGAACTATGAGCTTCACATAACAAATCTCTCTTCAACTGTGAATCACATGGCACACACAATCTCTTCCCATATCTCAAAACAAAATCATTATCAAAGTTGAATTCAGGCAAATTACCCTTCTGAACCAGCTCAACCTTTTTCTGCAACTCGCTGTCTTGATTATGTGCTTGCATAATTCTGTCTGATAGAGAAGATTTCACTAATAACTGAAACAGAATAGAAGTACATCCTGCACCAACAACTTCTATACCAAATTTCATCAAATCCTTAACCAAAGGATCACGTTCCAAATGCAACATTTTTAATGAAGCATTTCTGTTTCGACTCAAAGCATCATCCACTTTATTTGCTTTTCCAGGATGTTAATGAATTGTACAATAACAATGCTTGATTAATTCTAGCCATCTCCTCTATCTCATGTTCAATTCTTTCTGAGTGAATATAAACTTTAAAATATTGTGATCGGTATATATATCAAACTTTACACTATACAAATGATGCCTCCAAATTTTTAATGCGAAAACAACAACAGCTAATTCCAAATCATGTGTAGGGTAATTTACCTCATGGGTTTTCAACTGTTGTGAAGCATAAGCAATTACCTAATCATTCCGCAATAGGATTCAACCAAGTCATTTCAATAAAGAATCACTGTAGATAACAAAATCCCCATTCATGGAAGGTAGTGCCAAAACTGGAGCATTCACCAATATTCTTTTGAACTCCTGAGTCAACTGAGCCATCACTATAACAAACTATTTTGTTCTGATTCTGACCATCTCAGGATACTGATTTGAAAGGTCATTTCCCTCTATATGCCTTCCCATAAAATCTGTTCTGTTTCCTCTACGAAAAACCATTCTTAACACAGAAATATCTTAGGTGAAGCAACATGGTAATCTTTAAATGCTATATCATTTCAATCATACCAAAAAAAATTTGGATAATCATTTAATAGAATTATAACTTATTAATTTATCTAAACCGACCTCTGATACCAACTACAAGGCCCCAGCCTTAAACCATACTTAATCTTGAGTTATTACAAGATTACACATTGAGGATCTTTTTAGGTTTAAAGTTTTAGAGAATTAGATCATAAAACATGCATTACATTCCACATTTAAACAAATTTGTTACATAAAAGATAGTATTCATTTTTCCCATCAACGGAAACATATTTAAAATAAAACATGGATTATTTCTTGACACTTCCTTGACACTATTATCATATCATGTACCCTTCCCTTGACCTATGAAAAACATTTCAAAAACATTGGATGAGCATAAAAAGCTTAGTAAGGGATATAAAAATATGGAAAGGAAACATGAGTACATGTATACACAAGAATCAATGAAATCATACTCTACACATAAAACATAAGAATATTAACATACCTCATCAAATCATGAATAAATAATAGAAATCATAAGAAATAAAGGTAACTTGATGCATTCATAACATTCTTACATAGGGAGTAACCCTCTTGGTTACATTTGGAATACCCATCGAAGTATATTCCCTAAATCTCATCGGAGAAACCTTAACTTTTAACTCCTTTGCGTTACCCAATGCATTCGAGATCTATATCGGGCTCACCCGCTGTTAGTTTATCACGGAACCACCCGTCTTCATAATAATGCCCACGAACCATAACATAATAGTATCATATAAAACATGCATAAAAGAAACATAACATTTACACTTTTCAATAACAAGATATCAATACAACACATTGATATAGAAACATTATGAAAACCATTTTCAATACCAGAATAAATGAAAATTAAAACAGGGTATTTATTTTTCTTTTAAAAAAATGTATGGCTTGTAGATGAAGCCGAAACTCAAACAGTGGTCACGGCGGCGGAGAAGTCGTTGTCGCCACATACGTACAAAAAAAACATTAATTTTGTCGTTTAGTAAAACGCTTCGTATAAAATATATTCCTTTTGAATAAGCCTAAAAGTCAAAGGGGTTTATACACTGTAAAAAGAAGGTTGTGTATAAAACAAAATATGCCTCAATGGAAGGAGATTGAGATGAAGTCCCATACAAAGATCATTTTTTTTAAATAAGATAGATCTATTATGTGTATTAACTATAAGTACACATAAATAAAGATCAAATACAAGATATGACATAATAATATCATGACATAATTTGAAAGTAGGAGATTAACACAAAGAACGGAAATTGGGTTAAGAAGTTCCCTTACCTTGGGTCCGACTTGACTCGATCGTTCTTTAACCTCCTGAATAATAAACTTGAGTTAATTTATACTTTCTTAAGAACCTTTTTCATGTTCATTATTCCTTTTATATCACTTATTACCATGTCATGAACATTATGTAAATATTTAATTTAATAACAGTCATTTTATCGATCATTGGTACTTGAGTCAAAAATAAACACTTTATAATTACAATTTTTTCATGTATCCATTATATCCAGAGTTATACTCATTATTTAGATATCATATATATCATATATATCCAGTATATACATGCATTTATAATATTACATAATGTTTAGAGGGAAGAAATGAAATGCACCATTCATGGAGATGGTAAGCCGTACGTATGCATGAATGCTCCTTTCATTTCTATTTAGTATTTTATGGAATGGAATCATAATTATATAAAGGTATATTATAATTATATTATAATATCATATATAATATCATTAATTACATCCTTTATACGTCCCACATATGGCATTAACGAATCAAATCACTTTGAGGGGGTGGTAGTCTGCACTTCCTAAAATGAAGATATCGCGTTTACCCATAATGAAAACCAAAAAGGTATGCCATAATTTAAAAATACAGAAGATTAAGTATGACATAAACATATTATATATCATATATAAATATAGTGTCATCTTAATGTCCACCTTTGAAGGAGTTAAAATAATATTGAACAATCATCGTTTCGTGAGGCAGAAATTCACCATCCACAGAAACAGAATGTTCTTTAACAATTAGATGTAGGTGTGTGTAAGTGTAGCTCTAATAATTCGTATAAGAAATATCCTATTATATGTAATATACTAGTTTTTTTAATAAAAATGAATAAAAAGAGTTTAGGGGGTTGGAGAAGCAAAATAAAACCTAAGAACACAAGAGAAGACACTACCTTAAAATCGGGTAACTCTTTTTGATTTGAGTTCAAAGGCTTCCATGGGAAGACTTATTCCAAATGTGAGGCTTCTAAGATTTAGAGAGGGATGTGAAGAGACAAAATGGGCAGGGTTTGGCCGAGACAAAGGCTATAGAAGTGTGGGTAAGGTGGTAGAGGTGGGGCCTTTTATAAGAGGAGAGGAGGGGAACTCTTGGAATGTTAAGAAAATAGACTTTGTTATAAAATTATTTTCAGATAAAAAGGTCCGAAAATTATAAATTTTAAGGATAAGGTGATAAGGGTTCGAAATCCACCCATCCAATAGGTTTTTTACAAGTGTAGGACTTATATTTTACATTATATTTTCATTTTATTTAAATCGTGAAATAAAGTCGTAATCGTTACATCATCATGGTGTCATAAATAATTAAATTTATTTAATGTCTAAAAATTATAAAAAAAATATCACGATGTAGGAAATATTTTTAGCTTTCTAATTAATATTTATAGTAAAAAATATGACTTGTATAACCCCATGTAAATTTTTTTTAGTAAAATAACTCATGTTTATGTCATTTTTACTTTTACATTAAATAAAAAGATATTAATGTTATTTTCCTTCCAAAGTGGATCCATGGGGTCCCCAAATTGACCCATGGATTTTTTTGGTCGGCCATGACACATACAATAATGGTAGGACATGTTTCAAGTTCATTTCATATTATTAAATCATTATTATTACCTTAAATTACACTAATTACCTCTAATCACGATAAAAAACTTAAAAGTTACTATTCAACAAAAAATTATTTTAATCCCATTGAACCACATTTTAATTCTTAATGACAACCATGTATGTAGGATTTTTGAAATTAAAAACACAGAGGTGGTAAAATTTCATTTAAACGAAAAATCAATTTTTTAAGTACCACTTAGTGGTTTCACTATTCATCAAAAATTAAACTTTTTCAGAAAAATATTAAAACATCACCCTAAGCTATATTTGATATTCCGAACTGAAAAATGATGTATATTTTACAAAATTAAAAACATATAAGTTAAATTAATTAATTTGATAATTAATTCCCGCTGTCAGAGCAAATACCATGTTTTTATTAAACAATAAGTATCAAAAGATCGACACTAGTTTAGGTCCAATTTCAAGGTAAAATTAATTCAAACAACAACTATTGGATTAAATGGTAAAAATATATTCATATTAAACTTTAATACCAATAAAATGATAATCTAACCATATAATTAAATTATATGAAAAAGCAGTTTTGATTTAAAATGCTGTATTTTTCACTATTCATTAAAAAATTAACATTGTCAGAAAAATACCAAAATTTTATCCAATGTAAATTTCAATGTCCCAATCATAAATAATATTTATATTTTTACAAATAGAGATTATATAATTGTCAAGAGTTTGATTTAAAAATTGTTTTCCATCAAAAGGCTGTAAAACAAACTTTTAAAAATATTAGTGTATTCCATGCTTAAGATTGGATTTATTATCATTTTAAGACTCTAAAACACAATTTAATTCATTAGTAGACATAGATATCATATCTATTATTCATTACATACTTGGGATGTTACATCCTTCCCCCCTTTAGAAAATTTTATCCCCGCAATTTATTCACTTATCGAATAAGTGGGAGTATTTATCCCTCATTGCATTTTCAGATTCCCATGTTGCCTCTCCAATCATGTGGTTTTTCCACAAAACCATTACCTGATTAATCAACATATTCCGTAACACTTTCTCCCTGTGTTCAAGAATCTAGACCTGTTATTCCTCATAAGATAGGTTCTCTTCTAGCTGAACTACCTCTGGACTCATATCATGAGATGGATCTGGCATATACTTTCTCAACATCAAAACATGAAAAACATTGTATACCTGAGATAAACTCGGAGGTAAAGCCACTCGGTATGAAACTGATCCAACTCTCTCCATAATTTCATATGGTCCAATGAACCATTGACTCAGGTTTCCTTTCTTACCAAATCGCATCACACTTTTCCATGGTGATACTTTGAGAAAAAACCTGATCACCTACCTCAAAAGGGAGATCCTTCCTCCTATTGTCCGCATAACTCTTCTGCCTACTCAGAGCTATTCTCATGTGTTTCTGTATCAGCCTAACTTTTTCTGCCAACTCTTCTACCAATTCTGGTCCCATCAGCTTCCTTTCACCCACTTCATCCCATAAAGATGGAGTTCGACACCGTTTACCATATAATTCTTCAAATGGAGCCATCTGTATACTGGAATGAAAACTGTTATTATATGAAATTTCAACCAAAGAAAGATGTTGGTCCCAAATTCCATGACAATCCATCGAACAGGCACGTAGCATATCTTCCAATGTATGAATTGTTCATTCTGACTGCCTATCAGATTGAGGATGGAAAGCTGTACTAAAATTTAATTCAGTACCCAACGACTTCTGAAGGCCTTTCCAAAAGTTAGAAGTAAACCAGGGATCATGATCGGATACAATAGAGAGAGGAACTACATGTAACCTAACTATCTCTTTAAGATACAAACGGGAAAGTTGATCTAGGGAAAAAGTATCTCGTATGGCAAGGAAATTGGTAGATTTAGTCAAGCGATCAACAATAACCCAGATTGCTTTATTACCTTGAGGTGTCTTCGGAAATCCCACAACGAAGTCCATGGATATATTTTCCCATTTCCTCTCTGGTAATGGTAAATACTGATGCATGACTTTCAGTAACTACCGCTCTTCTTTAACCTATTGACAAGGTAAACACTTCATAGTAAAATCAGTAATATGCCTTTTCATTCTGTCCCACCAGTAATACTCCTGAAGATCTATATACATCTTAGTACTGCCAGGATGAACTGAAAATGGAGAACTATGAGCTTCACATAACAAATCTCTCTTCAACTGTGAATCACATGGCACACACAATCTCTTCCCATATCTCAAAACAAAATCATTATCAAAGTTGAATTCAGGCAAATTACCCTTCTGAACCAGCTCAACCTTTTTCTGCAACTCGCTGTCTTGATTATGTGCTTGCATAATTCTGTCTGATAGAGAAGATTTCACTAATAACTGAAACAGAATAGAAGTACATCCTGCACCAACAACTTCTATACCAAATTTCATCAAATCCTTAACCAAAGGATCACGTTCCAAATGCAACATTTTTAATGAAGCATTTCTGTTTCGACTCAAAGCATCATCCACTTTATTTTATTTTCCAGGATGTTAATGAATTGTACAATAACAATGCTTGATTAATTCTAGCCATCTCCTCTATCTCATGTTCAATTATTTCTGAGTGAATATAAACTTTAAAATATTGTGATCGGTATATATATCAAACTTTACACAATACAAATGATGCCTCCAAATTTTTAATGCGAAAACAACAACAGCTAATTCCAAATCATGTGTAGGGTAATTTACCTCATGGGTTTTCAACTGTTGTGAAGCATAAGCAATTACCTAATCATTCTGTAATAGGATTCAACCAAGTCATTTCAATAAATAATCACTGTAGATAACAAAATCCCCATTCCTGGAAGGTAGTGCCAAAACTGGAGCATTCACCAATATTCTTTTGAACTCCTGAGTCAACTGAGCCATCACTATAACAAACTATTTTGTTCTGATTCTGACCATCTCAGGATACTGATTTGAAAGGTCATTTCCCTCTATATGCCTTCCCATAAAATCTGTTCTGTTTCCTCTACGAAAAACCATTCTTAACACAGAAATATCTTAGGTGAAGCAACATGGTAATATTTAAATGCTATATCATTTCAATCATACCAAAAAAAAATTTGGATAATCATTTAATAGAATTATAACTTATTAATTTATCTAAACCGACCTCTGATACCAACTACAAGGCCCCAGCCTTAAACCATACTTAATCTTGAGTTATTACAAGATTACACATTGAGGATCTTTTTAGGTTTAAAGTTTTAGAGAATTAGATCATAAAACATGCATTACATTCCACATTTAAACAAATTTGTTACATAAAAGATAGTATTCATTTTTCCCATCAACGGAAACATATTTAAAATAAAACATGGATTATTTCTTGACACTTCCTTGACACTATTATCATATCATGTACCCTTCCCTTGACCTATGAAAAACATTTCAAAAACATGGGATGAGCATAAAAAGCTTAGTAAGGGATATAAAAATATGGAAAGGAAACATGAGTACATGTATACACAAGAATCAATGAAATCATACTCTACACATAAAACATAAGAATATTAACATACCTCATCAAATCATGAATAAATAATAGAAATCATAAGAAATAAAGGTAACTTGATGCATTCATAACATTCTTACGTAGGGAGTAACCCTCTTGGTTACATTTGGAATACCCATCGAAGTATATTCCCTAAATCTCATCGGAGAAACCTTAACTTTTAACTCCTTTGCGTTACCCAATGCATTCGAGAGCTATATCGGGCTCACCCGCCGTTAGTTTATCACGGAACCACCCGTCTTCATAATAATGCCCACGAACCATAACATAATAGTATCATATAAAACATGCATAAAAGAAACATAACATTTACACTTTTCAATAACAAGATATCAATACAACACATTGATATAGAAACATTATGAAAACCATTTTCAATACCAGAATAAATGAAAATTAAAACAGGGTATTTATTTTTCTTTTAAAAAAATGTATGGCTTGTAGATGAAGCCGAAACTCAAACAGTGGTCACGGCGGCGGAGAATTCGTTGTCGCCACATACGTACAAAAAAAACATTAATTTTGTCGTTTAGTAAAACGCTTCGTATAAAATATATTCCTTTTGAATAAGCCTAAAAGTCAAAGGGGTTTATACACTGTAAAAAGAAGGTTGTGTATAAAACAAAATATGCCTCAATGGAAGGAGATTGAGATGAAGTCCCATACAAAGATCATTTTTTTTAAATAAGATAGATCTATTATGTGTATTAACTATAAGTACACATAAATAAAGATCAAATACAAGATATGACATAATAATATCATGACATAATTTGAAAGTAGGAGATTAACACAAAGAACGGAAATTGGGTTAAGAAGTTCCCTTACCTTGGGTCCGACTTGACTCGATCGTTCTTTAACCTCCTGAATAATAAACTTGAGTTAATTTATACTTTCTTAAGAACCTTTTTCATGTTCATTATTCCTTTTATATCACTTATTACCATGTCATGAACATTATGTAAATATTTAATTTAATAACAGTCATTTTATCGATCATTGGTACTTGAGTCAAAAATAAACACTTTATAATTACAATTTTTTCATGTATCCATTATATCCAGAGTTATACTTATTATTTAGATATCATATATATCATATATATCCAGTATATACATGAATTTATAATATTACATAACGTTTAGAGGTAAGAAATGAAATGCACCGTTCATGGAGACGGTAAGTCGTACGTACGCATGAACGCTACTTTCAATTCTATTTGGTATTTTATGGAATGGAATCATAATGATATAAAGGTATATTAAAATTCCATTATAATATAATATATAATATCATTAATTACTGTTGGGCGGAAAAGAAAAGAAAGTGATGGAAAGAGGGGGGGGTGAATTGCCTTTTAAAAATTAATTAACAATTTAAAATCAAAGTGAAACTGCAGCGGAAATAAAGGTGGCAAAACACACAACTTGATAACGGAGTTTGGCTTAAACCCAAGCCTACGTCTCCGCTCCCAACTCAACCGTTGAGAGATTTACTACCGCTTGCTTTTTAATGGTTTTAGCAAGAAACCCACTAGACTTTAAGGTTAGTCTAGAACCTATTACAGCTTGCTTTTAAATGGTTATGCAAGAACCCACTTGCTTTCAATGGTTGAGCCAGAACCCACTAGCCTTCTTACAGGTGAAGGCTAGCTCACCTTTGATTCAAGCCTTTTGAAAGGTAAGGCTTGACTAACCTCTTCACACCTTGAAGGTGGTGTGAGAACCCAAATGAGAAGATGAGAGAAAGAGATGGGGTTTGTAGGCAGAAACCCAAAATGATGCTCAAAATGATAAAACAATGAAAAACCGTAATGGGGAAGTCTTGGGCGCCAATGGATTGATGGAGCTGATGAAGGGCGCTCCCAAGCTTCTTTGGTGGTGCTCCTTGGATGTGGAAGTGTGTTGGAGCAAGTGGGGTTCCCTTAGAGGAATGCGCAGGAGGTTCGCCAAATGATCAAAATGTGTCCCGTGGGCTTCCTTGGCTTGTTTATGGTTCCGGTATTAATCCTTGGGCTTCCGGGGGTTCCTAGTCCTTTATTTATAGATGGGGAACCTTCATATGGCCTTTGGAGGTCTTCGGAGCCGTTGGAAAAGGCTTCGGAGCCGTTGGGAGGCAAGTGGACAGGTCTGGTCAAAGGCCCAACGACTAGTTTGACTGGCTCCACCGGCTGACCGGTGCTAGGCCACCGGTTGGACGGTTCTTGTAAAAAGGGAGAGGGCTCGGGCTCAGGCACCACCGGCTGGCCAGTGAGGGGGCCACCGGTTGGCCGGTGCTGAGGCAGTGGCTGACACTGTTCTGGCTGGGTGCCACCGGCTGGCTGGTGCTGAGGCCACCGGTTGGCCGGTGCTGAGGCAGTGGCTCAGCCTTCTGTTTGGGTGCCACCGGCTGGCCGGTGGTGGGACACCGGTTGACCGGTGGTCTGGACAGAAGGATGCCTTCGGTCCAGGCTCAATCGGCTGGCTGGTGGTGAGGCCACCGGTTGGCCGGTGGACTGAAAACCAGTCCACTTCTGCTTTCAGCCTTCTTGCCCCAATTCCTTGGCAATCTGAAATTATGCTTATCATCCAAAAACACTTAAAACAATATTAGATAAATAAGAGAGTGATTGTGATCATGAAAATTAAACCAAGAGGGGTACGAGAGGTACAACAATCTCCCCCTATTTTGATGATCACAATCACCAAAACAAGCAATGTAAAAGACTGAAATTAGAGGTATGATTTAAAGGATAAAGCAAAGTAAAGTAAAGCATGAGAGAAAGATTTCTCCCCCAATCAACCAAGAAACTCTCCCCCTTTGTGATTATCAAAATATCACAGGGAATAAAACTTGATTGAGGGAATGAGTTGAAAAACAAGATAGAGATTTTAAAACAATTGAAATTTTTGAAATTTGAATTGAAAGTTTTGAATTGAAAATTTCGAATTGAAAATTTCGAATCGAAAGTTTTGAATCGAAAATTTTGAATTGAAAGTTTTGAATCGAAAATTTTGAAATGAAAGTTTTGAATCGAAAATTTTGAATTGAAAGTTTTGAATTAAAAGTTTTGAATTGAAAATTTTGAAAAAAGGATAAACGATCCTAACTCCCCCTAAATAAAAACAACAAATCACCGGGGAGAGGTTTTTGGAACCGAGACAAATTTTGGTCCGGTGAGACTCGCTAGAAGGGATTTTTCAATCCATACTTGTCTAGTGGCGGGTCTTCTCTTATAAAATTCATCATTAAGGAAAATGGTTTTGGGCCTACCATACCGGGCATTTTTCCAATCGCACTCATAAATTAAGTGCCCGGGTTTTTTGCAATAGTTACAAAATTTAAATTGGGAGCTCCCCCTTACAAAAATAGTTGGAGCAAGGGAAGAGGAAGCTTTCTTGGAATAGCCAAGCCCTTGGGTGGTTCCAGATATGCATTGGGAACCAAGAAGTTTGGTCAAATTTTGTTCCCCTTGGGTGAACTTAGCTAGGGATTCCCTTAAATCCTTGATGATTGATTCCATGGAATCAACATCGGGAAGGTTTTGGATTTTGAGGGTCAACTCTTCCTTATCATTGAGAAGTTGTTCTTTTTCGGAAGAGAGTTTTTTGAAATTATTTTTTAAAGCAACAAATTTGGAAGAAAGTTCGTGAAAACCTTCCTCCAAGTGATCTCTAGCATGTTGGAGATCCTCGTAAGATAAATGGTTGAAAGAATTTGAAGAACTAGAGGATGAGGAGTCAGAAGATGTTACCTCATGAAATGCCATTAGGCATTTGTTACCGTTGTCGCTTGAGGAGGAGGAGGAGGATGATGTGGAGCTATCACTCCATGTGGACTTGAATGCCTTCTTCTTCTCCTTTTGCTTGGCCTTTTTCTTGTTGAGTGGACAATCGGGCTTGTAATGGCCTTTCTTGCCACACCCATAACATGTTACCTCGAGCTCGGATTTTTCGTCGTGTTTTTCCTTTCGAGCCTTGCGGGATTTCTTCTTTTTGTGCTTCTTCATGAACTTGTGCATCTTGCGGGCAAGATTCTCCATTTCGGAATCGCCGCTTGAAGAGGAAGACGATGAGGAGGAGGAGCTTTCTTCTTGTTGAACTTTGAAGGCGATGTTCTTTGGAACTTTGATCGGTTTGCCTTCCTTTTCAGCTTGCCTCCTCATGGTGATCTCGTAGGTCATTAGGGATCCGATGAGCTCTTCGACCGGCATGTTCTTGATGTCTTTTGATTCTTGGATTGCCATGACTTTTGGTGCCCATGAGCTTGGTAGGATCCAAAGGATCTTCTTGACCATCGTTTCTGAAGACACATCATCACCAAGGGACTTTCTCCCATTGCAAACATCAGTAAAACGTGTAAACATTTCAGAAATTGATTCATGTGGGTACATAGTGAAAGACTCAAAATCTTGACGGAACATATTCAATCGAGTATCCTTAACTTTGTTGGTCCCCTCATGGGTAACCTCCAATAGTTTCCAGATTTCATGAGATGGGGTGCATGTGGAAACTCGATTGAATTCATTACGATCAAGGCCGTAATGAAGAGCGTTCATGGCTTTGCCATCAAGCTAGAAATTTTTAATATCGGCTTGGGTCCCTTTGGATTCATCGGGAGAAGAAAGATAATAACCATGCATGACAATTTTATAAATGGGATAACCAATGCTTCTAAGAAAATTGGTCATGCGGGTTTTCCAATAAGTATAGTCGGTTCCATCAAAAAATGGAGCACGACCCAATGAATAGCCTTCGGGGGCGAAAAAAGTTGAAGCCATCAAAAAGAATCTTGAATTTGAAACCGGTTAGGGTATTACTCAAATTTCCCTTTGATACCAATTGTTGGGCGGAAAAGAAAAGGAAGTGATGGCAAGAGGGGGGTGAATTGCCTTTTAAAAATTATTTAACAATTTAAAATCAAAGTGAAAGTGCAGCGTAAATAAAGGAGGAAAAACACACAACTTGATAACGGAGTTCGGCTTAAACCCAAGCCTATGTCTCTGCTCCCAACTCAACCGTTGAGAGATTTACTACCGCTTGCTTTTTAATGGTTTTAGCAAGAAACCCACTAGACTTTAAGGTTAGTCTAGAACCTATTACAGCTTGCTTTTAAATGGTTATGCAAGAACCCACTTTCTTTCAATGGTTGAGAAAGAACCCACTAGCCTTCTTACAGGTGAAGGCTAGCTCACATTTTATTCAATCCTTTTGAAAGGTAAGGCTTGACTAACCTCTTCACACCTTGAAGGTGGTGTGAGAACCCAAACGAGAAGATGAGATAAAGAGATGGGGTTTGTAGGCACAAACCCAAAATGATGCTCAAAATGATAAAACAATGAAAAACCGTAATGGGGAAGTCTTGGGCGCCAATGGATTGATGGACCTGATGAAGGGCGCTCCCAAGCTTCTTTGGTGGTGCTCCTTGGATGTGGAAGTGTGTTGGAGCAAGTGGGGTTCCCTTAGAGGAATGCGCCGGAGGTTCGCCAAATGATCAAAATGTGTCCCGTGGGCTTCCTTGGCTTGGTTATGGTTCCAGTATTAATCCTTGGGCTTACGGGGGTTCCTAGACCTTTATTTATAGAGGGGGATCCCTCATATGGCCTTTGGAGGTCTTCGGAGCCGTTGAAAAAAGGCTTCGGAGCCGTTGGGAGGCAAGTGGACAGGTCTGGTCAAAGGCCCAACGGCTAGTTTGACTGGCTCCACCGGCTGACCGGTAATAGGCCACCGGTTGGCCGGTGCTTGTAAAAAGGGAGAGGGCTCGGGCTCAGGAACCACCGGCTGGCCGGTGAGGAGGCCACCGGTTGGCCGGTGCTGAGGCAGTGGCTGACACTGTTCTGGCTGGGTGCCACCGGCTGGCCTTTGGTGAGGCCACCGGTTGGCCGGTGGACTGAAAACCAGTCCACTTCTGCTTTCAGCCTTCTTGCCCCAATTCCATGGTAATCTGAAATTATGCCTATCATCCAAAAACACTTAAAACAAGATTAGATAAATAAGAGAGTGATTTTGATCATGAAAATTAAACCATGAGGGGTACGAGAGGTACAACAATTACATCCTTCATACGTCCCACATATGGCATTAACGAATCAAATCACATTGAGGGGCGGTAGTCCACACTTCCTAAAATGAAGATATCGCGTTTACCCGTAATGGAAACCATAAAGGTATGATATAAATGAAAAATACAGAAGCTTAAGTAAAACATAAACATATTATATATCATATATAAATATAGTGTCATATTAATGGCCACCTTTGAATGTGTTAAAAGAATATTGACCAATCATCGTTTCGTGAGGTAGAAATTCGCCATCCACGGAAACAATATGTTCTTTAACCATTAGATGTTGGTGTGTGTAAGTGTATCTCGAATCCTTCTTATAACAACATCCTAGTATATGGAATATATTTTTGTTTTTACAAAATAAAAGAATAAAAAGAGTTTAGGGGGATGGAGAAGCAAAATTAAACATAAGAACACAAGAGAAGACACTACCTTTAAATCGGGTAAGTCTTTTTTATTTGAGATCAAAGGCTTCCATGGGAAGACTTCTGCCCAATGTGAGGCTTCTAAGACTTAGATAGGGATGTGGAGAGACAAAATGGGCAGGGTTTGGCCGGGCCAAATGCTTTGGAAGTGTGGGTAAGGTGGTAGAGGTGGGGGCCTTTTATAAGAGGAGAGGAGGGGCACTCTTGGAAAGTTAAGAAAAGATACTTTGTTATAAAATGATTTTCGGATAAAAAATGTCCCAAAATTATAAATTTCTAGGATAAGGTGATAAGGGTTCGAAATACACCCATCCAATTGGTTTTTGACAAGTGTAGGTCTTATATTTTACATTTTATTTTCATTTTACTTAAATCGTTAAATAATGTGGTAATCACTTCATCATCATAGTGTCATATATAATTTAATTTATTTAATGTCTAAAAATTATAAAAAAATGTCATGATGTAGGAAATTGTTTTAGATTTCTAATGAATTTTTATAGTCAAAACACTGACTTTTATAACCCCATGTAATTTTTTTTAGTAAAAAAACTCATGTTTGTGTCATTTTTTCTTTTACATTAAATAAAAAGATATTAACATCATTTTCCTTCCAAAGTGGCTCCATGGGGTCCCCAAGTTGACCCATGGATTGTCTTGGTCGACCATGACACATACAATAAGGGTAGGATATGTTTCAAGTTCATTTCATATTGTTAAAACATTATTCTTACCTTAAATTACATGAATTATCTTTAATCACGATTAAAAACTTAAAAGTTACTATTCACCAAAAAATTATTTTAATCCCATTGAACCACATTTTACTTCTTAATGACAACCATGTATGTCGGATTTTTGAAATTCAAAACACAGAGGTGGTAAAATTTCATTTAAACAAAAAATCAGTTTTTTAAGTACCACTTAGTGGTTTCACTATTCATAAAAAGTTGAAGTTTTTTAGAAAAATACCAAAACTTCAACCTAATCTACATTTGATATTCCGAATTGAAAAATGATGTATATTTTACAAAATTCAAAAAATATAAGTTACATTAGTAAATTTAATAATTAATTCCCGCTGTCAGAGCAAATAGCGTGTTTTTTTGAAACAATAAGTATCAAAAGATTGACAGTAGTTTAAGTCTAATTTCAATGTGAAATTAATTCCAACGACAACTATTGGATTAAATGGTAAAAATATATTCATATTACACTTTAAGACCAATTAAAAAGATGATCTAACCATATAATTAAATTATATGGAAAAGCAATTTTGATGTAAAATGAAGTATTTCTCACTATTCATTAAAAAATGAACTTTGTCCGAAAAATATCAAAAATTTATCCAATGTAAATTTCAATGTCCCAATCATAAATAATATTTTTATATTGACAAATAGAGCTTATAAAATTGTCAAATGTTTGATTTAAAAATGGTTTTCCATCAAAAGGCAGTAAAACAATCTTTTAAAAATATTAGTGTATTCCATGCTTAAGATTGGATTTATTCTCATTTTAAGCCTCTAAAACACTATATAATTCATTAGTATACATAGATAAAAATATATATTATTCATTAAATACATGGGATGTTACACAAAATCCATGATTCACTTTTCATAACAGATAATTATTTCACATTCAGTTTACTAAACGAATTTTGATCTGAAGTAAAAACATTTTCATTTTGTGGTTCTCTAAACATAAGAAAATTTTCATTAAACACAAAGAAATAATTTTTTGAAAAGTAATTATAAAAACCAACATCACAATTTTGAGAGATAAATAAAATATTGGGAATTAACCATTCCTTATACAGAACAGTATTGCTTGTAATTGTTTTTGGATCTCCAACAGGAATAACTCTAATTATTTTTCCTATGGCATTGTTACCAACAACGATGATTACTTCATACTATCGAGTTATTGTATGAAAGTTTTATTGATCTTCACTCACATGACTAAAAAAACCATTTTTCATATACTATATAGAATATTTGTTCTTTTGGACTGTTACCTGAAATAGTAATTTAGAAAATCATTAATGATATTTTCTCACCCTTGCATAAAATTATTTATCATTCCCTATTAATTACATTATTAAAAAAAATTCATTTATGATATTTTCTACTTTAGTAAAAAAATAAAAACACTTTTCAAATTTTCTACTTAGTCTTGTAGTTCTTTGATTCTTTTTTCATTATCAAGATGATTTGTGGTAGATGTGTGTAATTTAAGAACTAACTCTTGATGTTTTCTTAAAAAGTGTCTCCTTCACTGAAAATAACATTATGAATATTTTTAAAAGTCACAGGCTTCTTTATTAGAAAATATTAATTTTCATCAACCATTGAATAGTAGGTTAATAGTTTATTAGTTGATAAACTAATAGTTTCTTAATAAAAATAATAATATGTTTTTTCTTTTCCTCTTCATTATTTTCCATAAATTAGATGTTGGATTTTAGATTTGATTTATCCTTTTTTGAATCTGTCTTTCAATTACAGTTGGAGTATTTAGATACACTCTATATATATTTCATTTCACATTTTTATCTTTGTAATCATAATCATCATTTTTGGCATCACTTTTCTATCATTTTCTTTTATCGTTCAGTCTAGGGCAAACTAGTCTGTTATGAAAGAAAAATTCTTACACTCATAGCGACAATCTTCTCTTGGTTCTTTTTCATTCTTCATAAATGATTTTACGAATTCTTTTTTCTATCTATAATACATACTGAACTTCCAGACAGTCTAAACTTGTTCCATTTCATAATCAGATGAGTCTGAATTCTTCTCTTCTTTAGCTTCTTGATGGAATTTTCTATTGTACTTATTAGTTTCCACCATCAGATTAATATTATTTTAATTCACTATAAACATAAGATATTCATATTCATCTTTAATTTCTTATTCATACATCACCTTTTCAAACATCAGGTCTTTCATTGATAGATCTTTTACTAGTGATGATTGTCAAATTGTAGCCAATATGTCATTCCATTTTTAGGGAAGTATTTTGAGTAGTTTTAAATATTTATCAGCTTGTTTAATTGGATCATCTAAGACTATAATATTGTAGATAATTTTTATAAGCCTTCCATTTATATGTATGATGGTTTCAACATCAAAAATTCTAAATCTGTCAATTTGTTTTGGATATAGTATATATTATCTATTTGACATTTTATATGCATTCATAAGTAACTGAAACCATTTTACACATGTTATATGCGGTTGTACATTGTGATTTATGATTTAATTCACTTGGTCCATGAATGAAAATAATAGCATTCATTTCCATTTAATTCATATCAAATTTATATTCTGTTTCTAGGTCAAAATTTTCAGATTTCTAGGGACTTTTAGAAAGAGTAATTATTGTTTAGTAAACACTGAATCCAATATTCATTAAGTAGATAATCATTTCAGATTTACATCATCCATAATATACATCATTAAAATATTGATCTCATATAGGTTTCATTTCTTCTCTTGGATCATCCATTTCCATATTTTTATAGACCATTAAATTTCATCATTCTATGAATTATTCCAAAATATATCTTTTGATTCCAATTATTATGTTTTAATAAACAATGTAACACACAAGAGGGGCTAGAATTGTTTCTTTTCAAATAATTCCATAAATTATCACTTTTGACAACCTCTGTAATTTAATTTTTATATGTAGTGTTTTTCATCTATATTAAAATATGAAGCTGATACACAAAAATAAAGAACTACAATTTTTATAGTGGTTTGACACACAAAGATCCCCATGTCAATGTCCACTCTACCAATCACACTCTCATTGATATTGATAAATTTCCATATAATGGTCATTTTATCAAAAGACCAAGATTCAACAATTGAGTGCAAAATGTTGAACCCTCTAGAAGAATAATTAAATATACTTTTGGATATATAATAGATAACTGATTATCTATAGATTAGTTCATGAATATGATACTCCATAACAATTGAGTACAACTAGTTGAAACTCTAATAAATCAAAAGTAATTTATTTTTTGAAATTGGTTAAACATCACAATTGCAACATCAAACAATTGACTGTAGATGGGTCTTCTTCTTCAAAAATAAAAGTCGTCGAGAGATAATGAGCCTGACATGACCCAAATATTACATAGATCTTCAATATGTTGTAAAAATAAATTGCTATAAAAGATTGAACATGAATATCACCAAAATGTCACTTCATTAAGAGTTGATCGTTCAATGATGTATCATCTATAAAATTTAATTTCAATAATGTAGTTGCGTATATAATTCACTTATTACTCACACAGATATATATGAGTAGTTACTATGAGTGAATATATAAAACATATAACCATTATTTGGTATTCAAGATCCAAATGAATAGCCTGATTAATCACATGATTTCAATTTCCAATTTTTCATGTGTGTCATAACATCCCATAGAAACATGAGATATTTTCTCTAATGAACACAGTTCTTTAAATCAATCAAAATTAACATCAAATAGGTCATTAATTCTAAGTTAATCGTTGAAACATTCTCAGATAGAAAAAATCTCTTGAAAAACTTCACAGTTGAGAACAAAATGTACTGTTGAGTTGCATAACATAGGGCTCCTTTGCATTGTGTAGAATTCTTTTTCCTAGAATATGGTTCCGTAACAATACATTCATATTTATGTAATGAATGGAAAATTTAGAAGATGGATGATGATCCAAATGATTGTCCTTTTCAACATAAGATCCCGAATGTATCTATGATTAAGGATACATTCCACTTTTCTACACGTAAGGTTGAACACATTAAATTGAGACTCCAATATAGGTTTCCTAATCTATACGAATGTAAATTTCATTAATGTACCGATTTAAATCCAAATGCCAATAATTTAGCTTAACATTGGGTTGATACCATACACAAACACTAACTATCCTGAATAACGTAGGGATGAAACCATTGATTCAATAATCATTCCTCAAATGCTAAATTTATTTAAATAAAATGTAAATTATTGTAAAACATACATAACAAAACATGATTGGAAAAAATTCTGGGGTATTTGGGAACATCAAAAACATCATAAAATATAGAGTATTGTAGATACAATACATTCCCAATAGATCCGACCATAATATTTGATGTGGGATCATAGTGAAGGTGTAATTTTAGGATATCAAGATCCAAATAAGAGATAAAAATGATTTATTCTCAATAAAAATATTTTCTTTGTTCATATTATTTCATTTTATTAAAAAAATTCAACATACATTTTATATATTAATCTTATGATTATTATATTAAGGTCATTATTTTTTCAAATATTATTAAATATTTTTTGTGGGTAATTTGTGACCATTTATTCATGTGTGGTACTCTTAAGACGTGGGATATCCTAGGGTGATTAGAAACATGCCATATGTTTTTAGCGTGATGGTTGGAATATATATAGAAAATACTTAGGATGATATGTTACTTTTAATATCATACACAAACCTAGATAGTAAATAATCAATTGAGATAATAAGATACATTCCTTGAGATCATATTATGATATGGAAATAATATAGTAAAAAGTCTGTGTAATGAACATGAAATTTAGGGATCATTATTTCAGGGGAATTTTGAATTTTTGATCTTGGGATAGGGGGTTATTTTAAATTTTAGCTTATATCAAGATTATAATAGTTTGAACATATTCAATTGTTTTTTTTATATATGGGTTGTCGTGGGATGAAATTATATACCTGATAAATGGATGGAGTAATTATTGAATAAAATTATGACAATTGGGAATTTAGATATATACTGGGATAAATTCATGAAATTTTGGAATTTTAGGTTCTTATTTAAAGGGTAAGACAAGTTTGAATCATAGAAAATGTATAATTTGGGAGATATAATAGATTCTTGAAAATCATCTAATTATTGATGCACCTTTTGGTATTATTCTATTTTTATATCTCATCAGGTAATTTTTTATTGGATGCTCTACAAAAATAAAAGCATGTTACAACCCTTATATATCCAAAATGATTTTTTGGGAAATGTATTTTGTTTTTAAAGTTTATATAAATATTATTTAGTTTTAAAACCCATAAATTTATGGAAAATACAACATATTGATTTTAATATCTATGTGAAAAACTTATATATGTGGAAAATAATGTAATTTTTTTCTATGTTCAAACACTCAACTATGAGGAAAATATTAATTACATTTAACTATTTTTATGTGAACTAAAATATGTATGAATTTTATCATATGATTAGTTTTCATGGTATGGAAAAAACATACACTCAAAAAATAATTTACAAATTGGAAGTGAATGATACATATTGACAATTTTCATGTGGAAAAACCTTATGTTTGAGGTAATGTCTTAAATATGATGGAATTTAATGATTTTACTTATAATATATAAGGATTATATTGAAATGGATGTTTTTAATTAAATCAATATAAGTAATTTTTTTCATTTTAAATTATATGTTGGTTAATACAAAAGTTCTTAAATTGTACAAAATCAAATATGAGTATTTTTTCCACAATTCTATAAAATATTAGAAATTTAAATAATTAAATCAATGATATGGTGTCCTTATAATTCATTCAGAAGACATGAAACACATCATATATGGCTTCCACATTCATATACTTATTCAAAAAGTGTATCTTTGATGGTATTTTTGGTATCTTATTTTTTTAATTTGTACAGTAGTCAATGGTATGGGTAACTAATCATGGGTGCTTATGTTTTCTCCAAATGTTCTCTTATTTTCATTCAATTCTTCCATAAATCATGGGTTTTTTCATATTATTTTATTTATATTGGTAGAATATGTATGGGAATGTGTTTCTTTGTATGTTTAATCATGGTTACATTGAACGAGGTAGGCTTCAAAAACATCGATGTTGAGAACACAACATTGGGTTCAGATGAATAACATAGGGTTCCATTACATTGTGTAAGGTTCCTTATCCATAATTTAATATTTAAAAAATGTTTGGAAGAATGTAGCTTAGGTATGATGGTCTATACATTTTTCGTTGTCAGAATATAATCTCCAAAGTATAATTTATTAACCATAAGTACATCATTTCCACATATAGGGTTGAAAATAGTAAATCTAGAATCCAACATAGGTTTTATGATCAATGTGTGCGTGAATATTACGAGCATAAATATTTAAATAAAAAACACCCTCTTTAGTGTAACATATGGTAGATTTAATATGCAAACATTATATTTTTGGCGAAATGTATGGATGAAAGCAGTGTTTCTAGAATCATTCCCATAATGATAAATTTCATTAAATAAAATTTAATTTTCTATAAAATTCACTTAACAAAACTTTATCAAAAAAATAGGGGTATTGGTGATTATCAAAATCAAATTTTATAGACAATACATGCCAAAAATTTTCCCCTTTTGAGTATCACAGAACCCATAACATAATTCTTAACAAAAAATTATAGAAAATATAGGATATTGAAAACACAAATGTATATATATAATATTTTTTAAATTTAAATTTCACAAAAAAATTTCAAAAGAGAATATTTTTTAGAAGAAAATATTGTGGTTGAAAATATTCCATCCATGTCCCCCAGAGATAGTTTCCATATCATAATATTAAATCTTCTCCCCCTTTTTGTGATATCAGAATGAATGTTGTGAAAGAATAAATAAAATAAACCATAGTTAATATAGAACATAACTATAAATGAATCTTTATTAACTATCTAATATATAAAAAAATCAAATATTTGAAGATATGTATTGAACTTAAATGAAAGAAAATATATCTAGATACAAATGAACCGAAGTAAAACCAAAATTGTATTTTTTTTAAAATTATAGTACAATCCACAATCAACAAGAGTCTTCAAAATGGATTGTTGAAGCTCTGTTTTTGTAGGGACATAGGGGTCTTCAAGATGATGAAGGTCATGAATTTCACTGCTATGAACAATTATCATACATAAGAGGCTCTAGAAATGGTTGTTGGATATTTATTTCAAATGCTGAAGAAACTAATTAAAATCAAATCGACCGTTCAAACTTCATCCAATTTTACCTTTACAAATTCATCCATATCTACTTCTGACTGAAATAAAGATATCAAATTGTCTTAAGTGAATTATATCACTCGGAATAGTGTGTATCCTAGCATTAAAATTGTTCAGTATAGAGGTAATTGGTTCCAACATCCTAATAATTTTTTTCAGTGTCCATTGTGATGAAGTATATGCTTGATTTCTTTCTACGTGAGACTGAAACACATTCCATATCATCAACATAAATTCATCAAACACCATCTTCATGATATAATAATCTTTTGATGTAAATAATTCCTTTTTCAGTCATTTCTATAAGGTCATTATAATTTCTAATAGAAAAAATATTTTCATTGAAATCAATTAAATTAAGATTCTGATATTAAAACTCCAATAGTATTACTAAAATAGCCTTGTATTCTTCAAACATTTTCTTCACATATTTTAACTGTTCTCTAAAAAAATTATGCGTCTAACAGTTTCATTTTTATGACATGGTCATTTTCCTTTAAACTATAAGAATAAGTAAATTTAGATCATGCATGATCTACATCATCTAATTCTAGGGTTGGAACACAATCATCATCTGCTCCATTTCCCCAATTTGATCCTCCCAAAACCCCATGATTAGAAACAATTTTATTATTAGGGTTAGAGAGATCATCCTTATTATATTATTTCATTTGTGTCTCCTGATCAATATGCACATTCACATAAGTATCACATCTAGATTCTCTTTTCCTACAATTTGAAGTTTCATCAACTCATCCAAATGAGGTTTAATCAAAATATTCTGAAACATTAATTGAAATTATTATTCATTTCTGAACAAAATATTCTAATGGACTCAGTGTGATTTCTTCATCATATCCCTATGGATCTGGTCCAACTGTAGGGATAAAACTTTTCTCCCGTTGAGTAGAAACAAAAAACATTTGTTGGTTCTCTTCCCTAATTGGATGAAAATTCTTGCAAGGGTTGATCGAGGAAAACCAATCTTCTTAATTATTCAATAACTCATCCTGTTTCTATGATGACTGTTTAGTAGTTCATTGAAATTTGTGTTATAATATTAAGAATCACTTATTCCAGGCAGATACCATTGGATTTTTTTAGGGAATCAGAAACTTACAATAGTTCATTATCTAAAAGGGGCCTATTTCCAAAGGCTGGAATTCTTCCATATTGAACATTATGATTATTAGAAACATGCATTGGACGAGATGATTGGTGGTCTAACTCATCACACCCTTTTGAGGGGAATTATTTTCTGCCCTGAGACGCTCTTTATAAATTTAATATATTTTCATGAATCATTATCAACTCACCAAGTATATCATAAGATTCCCGTGGTATTTTTAACCACTTATTAATATGTGAAAAATTAATATTCATTACTATATATTCACAGTTCTTATTTAATAGAGATATACATATGTATTCATGGTTCTCCATTAATGGTATCCTCTTATATACCATTTAACAATTCTTTTAATCATATTTATGATGATACTGGTTTTAAGCCACTCAATGGGGCAGTCGTGAATTTTTTTTCATCCAGGGAGAAAACATTTTGTTTGGATGTTGGGATGGTACCCACGATATTAGATACCTACATATCCTTGTGAATGGAATCAAATCCCACTTTGTTTGGTGCCACATAATGGGTCAAATCAAACCATTTAAGGCCATGTGATAAGGATCTAGTCAAACAGTTTAATTTTATGTGGTATGGTCATCTAAGAAAAATTTTATAGTTAATCATTGTGTGGGAATTATTCCTAGGTATCCCAAAGAAATTTGATGGATATAGGTTTCCAAATAATATTAGACGCTATTGGGAATATGGACCAAGGAGAACAAGGATGATTGTAAGTGTTGGGTTTTAACTTCATGGAGGCTTCATACTTATCCCATTTGGATGGGAATGAAAACACATGTTGTTTGATAATTCTCATAGGAGAGTATAGTATTTTGAGTGAAATGAGTTTGGTATTACATCCTAAAAATGATATCTAGATTATTAGGGTGTTTAATATAAGGCTTATTATTAAGGAGGATTCCCAGATAAAGGGAATTATGGTTGGATTTCTGATGAAGATATCCAATGAGCTCAGGCCCTGAAAAGGGTTCTTACATTTCCTTATTATGATGGGAATCAGAGTTCTAGTACTTAATAAAATATTGGATTTTTATGAAAATGTGGTTATAATCATGAATATTTAAGCCCACATGAGTCATTATCGGTGTGATAAATAATAGGATGTGGAAGATTCAACAATGACAATGGAACTTTTCCTCCTCTTCTAGTGGAAGACGCTGCACCTACAGAGGCTAGGGTAGAGGAGGCAGAGGCGGCGTGCCATTACTATATTCACTTTACATTACAAAGGGGTCTAATGAATGGAATAAGGGTTGAAGGTTAAGGGATTATTCTAGGAAGGCTCCCCTAAAATTGATCCTGGTAGGGGAGGGAGATTAATCATTTGGTTTCATTGAAAAAAAAGAATGAACCTTACCATCCCTATAATAAATTTTAGGTTATGGTTCTTTGAGAAAGGAGAGGTCAGGACCGAGACCCTTATTCTCAGAACTGGGACCTTCCCAGCGCTATTCCAAGGATAATGGTCCATGTTCCCCCCGATATAAAAACCCAAACACACACCATGAATTATAACCCTATTTCGAAAAAAAAATGTGGGAAACCTATGACTACGGATATACAAACCCGAATATAAGACACACAGATGTTCCTTTCTCTATGGTTTGATAATATTGGAGGTTTTGGTCAAGGTCTCAACAGAATCCCTTTCAATCATCGGATCGAATGAAGAATATCACATTCCCTTGATGGCTTTGAGGAGGGTTTATGGCTTGTAGATCGAAGAGATTATGTGAATAAAAGAAGGGTGCCCATGTAGATTAGGGAATACATATATGGGCATGGAAGTAGGATTGGGAGACTTGATATTAACTTAAGAGATGAATAACCTATATGGAAATATTTGGGATAGACCTGGCTCAACCCATCTGGTGTATTCATAGGTGATCCCAGAAGTGGGGAGCTCATGTTCCTATGAATGTAATAGGTGGTTCACAAGTGTTTCTGATTTTATGGAGGTTGGGTGTTTTCGGAGCCCATGTGTTAGGGATTTTAGCCACTAAATGAACTTAATTCCTATGATCCTCCTTCAATTACTTGGAAAAAGCACTAGGGTGACCAGTGCAGCAATTGGGTTTTATAAAAAATAATCCATACAAATGAAGGCCCCAATGGTATATTGATATGAAAAAATATAACCCTGGGTGAAAGGAATTTGCTTGTGGAAGTTGGTTGTGCACCAAAATTGTGTCTCTCAAGTGGCTAAGAAACATATGGGCGTCTCCCAAGTAGACTTACATGTCGTTGGTGTTTTATCCTAACTAGGATGATATATTTTGGACTTATCCAACATAATACTTTTATTCGGCTTCATCAAGGTGTTGCGTAGGTATTTACAGAAAGGTGCCTTGGGCACCAATTTGGGGACATAGAAAAATTTATTTCTCTATACTATGGGGGATGTCCCCCCCCCCCCCTCTCCCCGGCTTAGGATCACTGCCCGGCTACAGTCCCAACTCTTCAGGTAGGTTATAAGGACCCAACCTTAAAACATACAAAATCTTGAATTAGGTTAATAATTCACATTTAGTATCTTTGCAGGATTGGAGCATTATAGAATTAGGTCATAACTATTACATTTCATTTTAAAATATACAAAGTAGAAACTTTTACTCAGTTCCTATTTTTTTCACAAAACAAAATCCCTTAAAAAAAGAGTCATGTCTAGTTCCATGTTTAAGATTGAATGAATTTTCCTTGATCCCCTCCTTGACCCTATACTACATAATGTCACGTGAAAAACATTTCATAAACCTGGGATGAGCATAAAAATCTCATTAATGGATACACAAAGAAGGAAAACTGTTAGTTTTTAAAACAAAACATAAATCATGAATACATTTATGTATCTAACACTTTTCACCTTTGTGATGTAGTAAATACTATTCTTTGAATAAAAGATCACTACATACCATTTTTAATAAAAATATTACCATAAAACACATATAATGAACACATAAAATATAATGGTAACTTGGGACATAATCATACGTAAATGGAATAACCATAGTCGACTTCAACAAATATCACAAAATGGAATAGCCAAACGGCCTACTTCCATACCCAATGCATTAGAGGTTATAACATAAAATCCCATCGTTGTTTTCACGGAACCACCTGTCAGTTGGTTTATCATGATACCATCCTTCAAATTTCCATGTTCCATTATAAAATCATAACACATAAAACCAATTTAAAGGAATGATATCAATAATACCTTTCCATCACAATATATCATTTCAAGATATTGAAATAATAAATCCATTCTCAAAAACATTTTCTATACCAAAATATGTAAAAGTGACTATGTTATTTATTTTCTTTTAAAAACATTACGACTTGTTGAGAAAGCCAAAGATCAAATAATACTCGTTGCAGAAGAAATGGTTATTATCACCGATTATATTAAAAAGAACATTCTTTTTATCGTTTAGTAAAATGATTCGTAAAAAATATTCCTTTTGAATAAAAGTAAAATTCAATGGGTTTTATACACCATATAAAATAAAGTTGTGTGTAAATTAAAATACGCCTTAATGATAGGAGATTGAGATGAAGCCCCTTACCTCGTGTCCGACATTCCTCGATTGTTCTTTAATTTTCATGAATATTAAACTAAAGATAATTTATACTTTATTAAGAACCTTTTTCAAGTTTATTATTCCTTTTCTATAACTAATTATCATGCTATAAACATGGTTTTATTCATTTATGTTAATAACTATCGTTTTGTCGACATTTGGTACTTGAGTAAAAAATATACTTCTTATAATTACATGTCGTTTATGTGGAAAACATTTCATTACATCCAGAATGATATTCATGATTTTGATATCATATATATCATATATATTAAGTATATATATGTATTTATAAACGTATATAACATTTGTATGTAAGAAATGAAATGCACTGTTCATGGAGACGGTAAGTCGTACGTATGCATGAACACTACTTTCATTTCTATTTCGCATTCTAATAGAATTAAAACATAACGATACATAGTTATATTATAATTAAAATATAATTTCATATATAATATCATTAACACCATCCATTATATGTCCCACATAAGGAATTAATGAGTCATATCACTATGAGTGGGCGGTAGTGCACAATTCATCAAATGAAATTGTTGTGGTTACTCATTATGGAAACAATAAAGGTATGATATAAATGGAAAATATAGAAGCATAAAGAAAACATAAACATAATATATATCATATAAAAATACAGTTCCATCATAATATCCACCATGAGAGGAGGTTGGAGTTATCTGAACAATCATCGTTTCTTGAGGCGTTAGTTGGTCATCCACAGAAACATTATGTTCTTCACCCATTACATAGACGTGTGTGTAAGTGTAGTTTGAATAATTCCCATAACAACACCATATTATATATAGGATACTGATTTTTCTATAAAATAATGGAATAAAAATAGTTTCGGCCATTGGAGGAGTAAAAGAAATGAAATTAATTAAGGAGAAAATGTTACCTTTAATTTGGGTAACTCATTTTGGTTTGAACCAAAAAAGACTTTTTGAAGTGCATTATGCTTAAGGTGAGGCTTCTAGGTGAAATAGAAGGATTTAGGGAGCTTAATTGGTCAGTGTTTGGACGAGCCAAAAGACTTTATAGGTGTGATGAATTGGTTATAAGTGGTCTCCTATTATAAGGGAGAGGAGTGTCTCTTTAAGAAAGTGTGAAAATATTATTTTATTATATAATGATATTCGGTTTCTAAAGGACTAAAAACCATTATAGTTGAAGCTAATATGACTCATGGTTAAAATAAAATCATAAAATAAGAATTAGAAATGTTTTGGACTTTTTTAATATTTAGTCTTATTTATTTAAATGATTTATTAATGAGATAAACACTACATCCTTATGGTTTCATAAATAATTTAATTTATTCAATCTCTAAAAATTATAAAAAAATACAATGATGTAGGAAATATTAGTATATTTATAATTTATATTTATAGTCAAAAATATTACATATATAACACCATATAAAAATTATTTTAATTAAATATTTTTGTTTATCTCATTTTTGTCTTTACATTAAAATAATTAATCTAAAGTGTCATTTTCATTCATATGTTGGTGAATGGGGTCCCAAAATCGACCCAAGGATGCCCATGGTCATCCATTACTCATCCAATAAGGTTATGACGAGTGTTAAGGTAATTTTTAATTATTATAATATACTTTTTACCTTGAATTACCTTATTAACCTTTAACCGCCGTAAATAAAAGTCAAATGTTACTATTCATAAAAAATTATTTTCTTCTTATTTAGTGACATTTTACTTACTAATAACAACAATTTATGTTTTATTTTAGAAATTAAATTCATCGAAGTCTTAAAATTAATTTAAATGAAAAAATTGGGTTTTTATGTACTACTAAGCGGTTTCACTATTCATAAAAAATTTATATTTTTTAGAAAACTACCAAAAACTCAGACTATGCTATATTTGATATTTCAAATTCAAAAATAATGTCTATTTTAACAAATTAAAAACATATAAGTTTCTTTAATTAATTTAAAATTAATTATCATTGTTTAAACAAATAGTTTCTTTTTAAGAAACAATAACTGTCAAATGATTGATATTTGTTTATGTCCAATTTCAATAGGAAATTAATTCCAATGACCAAAATTGGATTAAATGGTAAAAATAAATTTTAATTACACTTTAAAATAAATTAAAAATATAATCTAACCATAATAATAAATTCTATTAAATGGTAGTTTTGAATTAAAATATAATATTTTTCACTATTCGTTAAAAAAAGAACTTTATTAGAAAAATTACAAAAACATTACACAAAGTAAATTTTTATATTCCTTCACATTTTAAGACTCTAAATTTTATTGGATAAAAGTAAATACATTTAACAAAGATGTATAATAATATTGTAGAATGTTGTTTTCATTATATTCAAAACAATATCTAGGAGTTAACTTCAATTTAATATAACAATATTATATTGTTAATGTGTAGCGTAAAATTTCAAAGAAAACCATTGTGGTGTATCGGGTATGCTATCGAATATAGAAACCCTTTTAAATTAAAATTATTATTTAATTCACTAATATTAATAAATTTGAAAATCAATTATTATTAATTTACCTGTGATGTTACATCCCTCCCCCATTTTGGAAATTTCACCCTCTCCATTATTATTCACTCTTCAAAATAAGTGGGGTATTTATCCCCTCATTGCATTTTTAGATTCCTACATTGCCTCTTCAACCATATGGTTTTTCCGAAAAACCTTTACCTTGTGAATTACCATATTCCACAACATTTTCTCTCATTAGTCAAGAATCTGGACCGGTTGTTCATCATTGGAGAGATTCTCTTCAAACTAAACTACCTATGGACTTAATACGTGGGATGGATCTGGCATATAATTTATCAACATTAAAACATGAAAAACATTGTGTACCTGGGACAGAATTGGTGGTAAAGCCAATATGTATGCATCTGATCCAACTTTCTTCTAGATATCATAGGGTCCAATGAACCACGGAATCATCTTTCCCTTCATACAAAAACACATCACACTTTTCCATGGATAAAAATTTAGAAAGACATGATCACCTACATCAAAAGAAATCTTCATCTGCCGTTTATCCGCATAACATTTCGGTCTGCTCTGAGCTGCTCTAATGTGCTTCTGAATCAATTGAACTTTCTCTGCCATCTCTTCAACCAATTCTGGTCCCACCAACTTCCTTTCACCTACATCATCCCAAAAACTGAAGTTCGACAATGCATTCCATATAATTACTCAAATGGATCCATCTACATACTAGAATGAAAACTTTTATTATAAGAAAACTCAAAAAAAGAAAGATGTTGTTCCCAACTTCCCTTTCAATCATGTGAACAAGCACGTAGCATATCCTCCATGGTCTGAAGTTTCGATTCTTACTGCCCATATGATTTTGGATGAAAATCTGTAATAAAATTTAATTCAGTACCCAACAACTTCTGAAGTCCTTTTCAAAAGATAGAAGTAAACCTGATATCATGATCAGATACAATGGATAGGAAAACTCTATAAAACCAAACGATATCTTTAACAAACAACCAAGCATGTTGATCTAGACACATAGTATCTTGAATAGGAATTAAATGAGCTAATTTATTCAATCTATCAACTATAACCCAGATTGCATTATTACCTCAAGATGTCTTTGGTAATCCCACAATAAAGTCAATGGATATATATTCCCATTTCCACTCTGGCACTGATATGGACTGAATAATCCCTTTCAGTAACTACAGCTCTTCTTAACCCTACTGACAAGTCAAACGCTTCACAGTAAAATCAGCAATATCACTTTTCATTCCATCCCACCAATAATACTTCTAAAGATATATGTACATCTTACTACATCCAGGATGAACTGAAAATGGAGAAATATGAGCTTCACAAAGAAACTATTTCTTCCACTGTGAATCACAAGTCACGCATAATAACTTCTGAAAACTCAAAACACAATCATTATCAATGTTAAAATTTGGCATCTTTCTGAACCTACACTACTTTTTTCTGCAACTCACTGTCTTCTTTCTGTGCTTGCTTTATTCTGACTGATAGAGATGATTTCACTGAGACATAAAACAAAACAAAATAATTTCCTAGAACAACAACTTCTATGCCGAATTTCATCAAATCAACAACCAAATGATCTCATTCCAAACATAGCATGGTTAATGAGACATTACTTTTTTGACTCAATGCATCAACCACTTTATTTTCTTTTCCCAGATGGTAATGGATTGTGAAATCATAATCCTTGATTAATTCCAGCTATCTCCACTATCTCATGTTCAATTATTTCTGAGTGAATATATAATTTAAACTTTTGAGGTCACTATATATTTCACATTTTACCCTATACAAATGAGGCCACAAAATTATTAATAAAAAAACAACCGCTGATTCCAAATAATTTCTAGGGTAATTTAACTCATGAGGTTTCAACTGAAGTGAAGCATATGAAATTACCTGATCATTATGTATAAGGACAAAAACATGTCCTTTCAATTAAGCATCATTGTAAATAATAAAATCACCATTTTAGGAGGAAGTGCCATAACTGGAACATTCACCAATCTTTTTTCTAGTTCATGAAAAATATCATCGGAATCTTTTGTCCAAATGAATTTAAAACCATTTTGAGTTAACTTTGTCATTGGACTAGATAACTGTGAAACATTATCGACAATACTCCAGTAATAACCTGTCAAACCATCAAATCTAAGGATCTCGGTTATACTTATGGGTCTTGGCCATACTTCAATAACATTTGTTCTAGCAGGATCAATAGTTATGACATTTTTTTAAAAATGTGACCATGGAATGAAATTGGTTGTAACCAAAACTCACAGTTTCTAAATTTCCAAAACAATTTCATTTCTTTTATGATTTTCATGAAAACCCTTAAATGAATTTCATGCTCATAGTTACTTTTAGAATAAACCAAAATATCATCAATGTACACAACCACAAAAATATCCAAGAACTCATGGAAAATTATATTCATAAGATCCTTGAATACAACAGGTGCATTGGATTACCAAAAAGTCATAACTACAAGTTCATAATTTCCATATCTAGTATGAAACACGGTCTTCGGAATGTCTGATTCATTTACATTAAACGGATGGTACCCCGATCTCAATTCAATCTTCAAAAAATACTAAGCTCCCGGAAGCTGATTCAACAAATCATTGATATGATCAAAGGATACTAGTTCATAATATTTATGTTATTCAATGATCTATATTCAATGAAAAGTCTCATTGAACCATATTTCTTTTTAATAAACAAGATAGGACCACCCCATGGTGATGTGCTAGGTCAAATTAAACCTTTATCTAATTACTCCTGAAATTGCTTGTTTAACTCTAAAAGTTCAATTTTATCAATTTGATAAGGAGTTTTTTAAATTGGCTTAGCATCAGCAACTAAGTCAATAGTAAATTCAACTTCCTGATCATGTACTATTCTATGCAACTCATCAGGAAAAACATCAAGGAACTCATTTACCACTGGCACATCATTAATATGAATAGTTCCTATATTTTCAACAATATGTGAAAGGTGACATTGATTTCTATATTTTAATAGTTTCTCATATTCCTTCTATGTTATCGAAATCAAGGGTTCATTCTTGTACACAAACTAAAAATATTTCAGAAAATAATCCTCTTTAGAACTGTAGTCATTTTTAACTTGATAAACAGACATCCAATCCATGCCCAAAATAACATCAAACTCTACTAGAGGCAAACCAATAAGGTTTGTAGGTGGATTCATTCCATAAAAAAGGGCAGGAAGGTTCTTATAATTTATTTTTGTCTCAACATTTCATCCAGGTGTTTTTACCATAAGTTCTGTATTCATATCTTGAGATGGAATTCATAGTTTGTTAGAAAACATCTTAGAAATGAAAGTGTGTGTAGACCCTGAATCAAACAACATATTATCATAACATGAATAAACTAACATTGTACCTGATACTACTTCATTTGATGGCCCAACATCTTCTGATGTTGTTGCAAAGGATTTCACCACCACTTTCTGCTTGTAGTCTGACTTCTTTCCCTCAGTTTAGTTCTTAGTTAGACATTAATTTGTATAATGACCCATTTAATTACACTAAATACAACTTATTGATGGATTTTCATTTCTTGATTGATCATATTTCTTATAGTTACGAGCAATATGACCAAACTTACCACACTCAATGAAGTTTCTCGACTTTGATAAACATTCTTCAGGATGATTTTTACCACACTTCTCACAAGTTAGATATTTAATTTTCTTTCCTCCAGACTTCTTTAATTAATTCCTTCCCTTTGCCTTCCAATTGTACCTCTAATTTTGTTGTTTGTCAATGAACACCTGATCATTGGCAAACTCCATTTCCACCTTCTCCACACATCGAATTTTTTTTTCATAACTTTTGAACTCACTATAAGATAACATCCTTTATACATTGGATTTAATCCTAAGTAAAACGGTAGATTTTTATATCAAGATAACGTATGAAATTTGGATCATATCTTGCCAGTCGAGTGAATTTTGCTTCATAAGAAGACACTGAGTCATCCTCTTACCTCAATTCAGGGAATTATTTTTCCATTCTAAGACGAACAACCTTAGGAAAATATTTCTCATGAAACATACCTTTAAATTCATCCCAATAAAGAGAATAATTCTCCTCACTATCCCGGATACTCTTCAACATCAAACACCAATGATTTGCTTCACCTTCAAAACGATAAATAACGAGACTATCCTTTTGAATTTCTGAACACCCCATGACATAAAAAATCTTCTGAAGTGCTTTAATCCACCCTTCCGCTAGCATAGGGTTAGATGATCCTCTGAATGATGGGGGATGTTTCCTCATGAAATTATCCACTACTGAAATGTTCCAATGCGGTGGATCGAGCAGATCTCATGCATGGATACTACCACCATTTATAGCCTAAGTCCACTTTTCCATCACTTCAAAAAAAATGTTCAGTTCCGATTCTGACCATCTCAGGTTGTTGATTTGGAAGGTCGTCTTCCTTATAATGTCATCCCAACATAGCTGTCGTGTTTCCTCTACAGAAAAACATTCTAAAAACAGAAATATCTTAGGCGTAGAAACACGGTATTTTGTAAATGATATATGATTTCAATATAAACATAAATTAATTTATGGATATTAGTTTAACAATACCTTAACACCTATGGTTGTCTATACCGACCTCTAATACCAACTATAAAGACCCGACCTTAAAACATACATAATATTGGAATAGGGTAATAATTCACTTTGAGGATCTTTTCAGGTTTAGTGTTTTAGAGAATTAGGTCATAACTATTACATTTCATTTTAGAAAAAATAAAAAGTAGAAACCTCTACTCAGTTTTTATTGTTTTCACAAAAGAAAAACTCTTGAAAAAAATAGACATGACTAGTTCCAGGTTTAAGATCGCATGAATTTTTCCATGATCTCATCCTTGACCCTATTCCACAATATTTCATTTGAAAAACATTTCACAAACATGGGATATTCATAAAAATATCAGTAAGGGATACACAAAGAAGGAAAACTATTAGTATTTGAAAACAAAAAGTAAACCATTAATACTTTAACATCAGTAATACTTTTCACCATTACGAAGTAGTAAATCACTTCACTGAATAATATATCCCTACATACACATTTATAACCAAAAGATTCCAATAAAACCCATATAAAGAACACATAACATATAAAGGTATCTTGGTACATAAACATACTTATATGTAATAACCATACAGTCGACTTCCACACATATCACTAAATGGAATAGCAATACGGCCGACTTCCATACCCTATGCAGTAGAGGTTATAACATAACCACCCATCCTGGTTTTCACAGAACCACATATCATTTAGTTTATCACGTAACCAGCCATCAAATTTCCAAGTACCATTACAAAATCATAACACATCAACACAAAATAAAAAAATGATAACATTTACATATTTCCATCAAAATATATCATTTCAAGATATTGAAATAATAAATCCATTATCAAAACCATTTTCAATAACAAAATACATAAAATGTTATATGGTATTTATTTTTCATTTAAAAACATTACGGCTTATTGAGGAAGCCAAAGATCAAATAATACTCGCGGTGGCAGAAAAGGTCGTTGTCACCACATAAATTAAAAGGAACATTATTTTTTTCATTTCGTAAAATGCTTCGTAAAAAATTCTTCCTTTTTAATAAATGTAAAAGTCAAAGGGGTTTATAAAATGTATAAAAGAAATTTCTGTATAAATGAAAATATGCCTCAATGAAATGAGATTGAGACAAAGTCCCTAACCTCTTGCCCGACTTGAATAGATTGTTCTTAAATTTTCATTAATAATTAACTAAAGATAATATCTACTTTCTTAAGGACATTTTTCATTTTTATTATTCCTTTTATATAACTTATTACCATTTTATAAACATTATGTTATCATTTATGTAAATAACGGTCATTTTGTTGATATTTTGTACTTGAGTCAAAAATTGACTTCTTATAATTACATGTTGTTCATGTGGTGAAAAGTTAATTATATCCTGAATTATATTCATGATTTGGATATCATATATTTCATATATATTCATTATATATATATATTTATAAGAGTACATAACATTTGTAGGTAAGAAATGAAATGCATCGTTCATGGAGACGGTAAGTTGTACGTAAGCAGGAACACTACTTTCATTTCTATTTCACATTTTAATAGAATTAAAACATAATGATACATAGTTATATTATAATTTCAGTATGATATCATATATAATATCATTAACTCCATCCTTTATACATTGCACAAAAGGAATTAACGAGTCATATCACTTTGAGGGGGCGGTAGTCCGCACTTCCTAAAATGAAATTATCGGGTTTACCTATAATGGAAACAATAATGGTATGATATAAATGGATAATACAGAAGCATTAAGAAAAAATAAACATAATATATATCATATATAAATATATCTCCATCATAATGGCCACCATGATAGGTGGTAGGAGGTAATTGAACGATGATCATTTCGTGAGGCGTTAGTTTTCCATCCAAAAAAACATTATGTTTTCCACCCATTAGATGAAGGTGTGTGTAAGTGTAGTTCTAATAGTTCTCATAAAAAAATCCTAGAATATTTAGGATACTGGTGTTTCTATAAAATAAAGGAATAAAAATAGTTTAGTGGGTTGGAGAAGTAAAATTAATGAAAACAATTTAGGAGAAACCCTTACCTTTAATTTGGGTAGCTCCCTTTGGTTTGAGCCAAAAGGACTTCATGATGTGCCTTCTACCTAATTTAAATATTCTAGGTAAAATAGGGGGAGTTAGGGATATTAATTGGAAATATTTTGGATGAACCAAAAAGCTTTATAGGTTTTAGGAATTGGTTTGAAGTGGAATTATTTTATAAGTGATAGGAGGGATCTATAGGAAAGTGTAAGAATATTATTTGATTATATAATGATTTTCGGTTTCTAAATGTCAAAAAAAAATTATATTAAATGATAATAAGACTCAAGGATTAAATAAAATCAGACAATAAGAATTTGAATAGTTTTGGATGTTATTTTAATATTTATAATATTATTAATTTAAATGATTTATTAATGAGGTTAACACTGCATCATTATTGTGTCATAAATAATTTAATTTATTCGATATCATAAAATTATAAAACACTAACAGGATGTAGGAAATCATTTTACCATTCTAATGAATAATTATAGTCAAAACGATTACTTATATAACACTTTGTAAAAATTAATTTACTAAAAGATTTTTTGTTTATTTCATTTTTGTCTTTACTTTAATTAATTAATCAAAAGTGTCATTATCATTCATAAGTGGCTCCATGAGGTCCCAAAATCGACCCAAGGATTCCCATGGTTGTCCATTACTCTGAAAATAAGGATAGGACAAGTTTTATGATAATTTTGAATTATTATAATATTCTTTTTACCTTGAATTACCTAATTTACCTTCCACCGCGACAAATAAGAGTCAAAAGTTACTATTCAAAAAAATAATAATTTTCATCTTATTGAACAAAATTTTACATAATAATAACAACCATGTATGTACGATTTTTGAAATTCAATTCACAGAAGTGGTAATATTTCATATAACTAAAAAAGTCATTTTTTAAGTACTACTATGTGGTTTCACTATTCATCAAAACTTGATGTTTTTCAGAAAACTACCAAACAATCAGCCTAATCTATATTTGATAATCCAAATTCATAAATAATTTCTAAGAAAAATAAAAACATAGAATTTGAAATAATTATTTTGAAATTAATTCTCATTGTTAAAACAAAGAGCTTGTTTTTATGAAACAATAACTATCAAAAGATCGACACTTATTTAGGTCCAATTTCAATGTGAAATTAATTCCCCTGACCAACACCATATTAAATTGTAAAAAAATTATAATTAAACTTTAAATCCAATTAAAAAGGTAATCTATCCATATAAATAAATTAGATTAAAACGCAGTTTGAATTAAAATACGATATTTTTCACTATTCATTAAAAATAAACTTTATCGGAAAAATTCCAAAAAGTTACAAAAAGTAAATATTGATATCCCCATTCTAAAGAAGGATTTTATTTTTTCAAATATAATGTATTAAAGTGACCAAAACTATATTTAATTTGGGTTCAACCTTAAAAGGTGGTAAATCAACATTTTAATTTAAATTATGCTTAAAATTATATTCATTCACATGTTAAGCCCCTAAATTTAATTGGATAAAAGTAAATAATTTTTATAAACATGTATAATAATAATATAGTTAGTTTTTTTCATTCCTGCCAATAAAATATCTAGGAAATAACTTTCATTTAAAGTAAAAATATTATATTATTAGTGTGCAACATAAGATTTCAAAAAAACCTGTTGTTGCGTATCGGGTACGCTATCGAACATAGCAACCCTTTCAATGTAAAATTAATATTTAATTTAAAAATATTAATAAATTTGACAATATATTTTTCTTATATTACATGGTATGTTATATTGGTTCCTTCGTATCCATCACCGACTCCCATGAAAAATGTTCAATCACCCCATGATCTTTTCAAGCATGCTTTAGGTCATTTTGTGGAGAAGGGAATGGAACACATTCCGTGGTGTCTACAATGATAGAATATACCCAAAAATATATTCACAATATTTAACATTACTCACCCAAAGTTATAAAGAATCCTACCATAGGGGAAATATCTCATCCCCATATAATCAACGCAAAAATCATTTAGGTATCTTATCATAAACTGAGAAAAATTAAACTTATCATTATTCAGATGTAGAAACAAGACTACATAAAGAATATTGTTAAGCTCGGATGTCCTAGAATATATAGCATTTTATATATGCATCACCATCACATGGTGGTAAAATGGATGTTCATTCATTAACATTTTATTTACATTTCTTTGTTCAATCAATGAAAACATAATGTCTTCAGAACTATGTCTTCTATTTTAGATATGTCTTTAATCTAACAAGAACTCCCCCTATTGGGTATAGTGGAGAATCTCTACAACATCCATCGAGGATAGTGGAAATTTATTATTATCAATCATAGGTACAATAGAAGATTCTTTGAATCCATGACTAGTTGAAACATTTTTACAAAATTCATTTTCTCCTATTTTATATAACATCATCATGTTGTCTTCTCCAAAAGCATACACGAGTCCTTGAAAACACACTACTTCCTTGTGAAATAGATTTTTAGAATCTAGATAGTCAGTATCATTAATCTTTCTCTCTAAAACCTTGTAATCTTTTCCAGAAGCATAGAAATTTGTGTCCAAATTAGCATCCCCAGAACTTCATGAAGTAGCCATCCCTGATGGTTTTGTGACTAATGGGGTTAAAGGTTTTGGGTTTTCAATAGAATAAAATAGAAGTAGATAGATGTGCTCTATATTTCAAAAGGTCGTGTAGTAGATGAGACATATAGAAAGGGAAAGAAAATGTTTTTCTCACACCGATTGAGTATGTATTCATTATGTTATTTATTTTGGAAATAAATTTATAATAAAACATAAATGAAATTTATTTAAAAACAAATTAAAACTAACTTGAATAAAAATAATTAAAAAAGATTAAATAAATATTAATAAAATAAATGAGATTATGGAAATAAATTAATAAATAATCAATTAAACTCAATTATTCCTAAAAATCCCATAATAAAATCAAAACTAGAACAGGGAAGTAGTTTAGTAAAAAAATTACCTAATTTATATTCATTATTACAAAATTGTAAAGATTTATTTTTTTTAATAACATGATATCTTAGAAAATAATGCCATATATCAATGATCTTAGATATAGAATTACTTATAGGATTTGAAGAAATATTAATGGCACTAGTATTATTACATAAAAGAGGTATACTATTAATGTTTAGTCCAAAATATAGTAGAGTGTTTTTTCATCCACAATACTTGTGCACAACAACTACTAGAAGTCACATATTCTGCTTTAGTGGTTGGAAAGGAAACTGTGTGTTATTTCATACAAGACCATGAAACTAATGATTTTCAGAAAAAGTTATACATTCATAAAGAGCATTTTCTATCTAATCTAAAACCTCAAATGTCAGCACCTGAAATTAAAATTAAATTAAAATCATAATTTTGGGGTTATATAATATATTTAAATATACGTCCTTTAAACGTCCAAATATTCTTTTAATAGAAATAATATGGGAATATTTTATATTTTAGTGAAATCTAGCACATAGACTGATAGAAATAATAATTTCTGGTCATCTCCAAAAAATATATAAAAATATCCCAATTATAACTCTATACAACATATTTTCAACTAGATTTTTATCATTATCTAAATCATGTTGTATATTGGTAGACATTGGAGTTTTATATGGCATCTTGTTTTAATGTAAAAACATATTAATTAAATCAATAATATACTTACAATGATTTAATAAATTTCCAAAATCTTTTAGATGAATTTTAAATACTAAAAAGAAAAATATTTCTCCCAAAATACTCATTTTAAATTATTTTTTTCTTTATTTGAAACATCATGACAAAGCTTATTATTAGTGGAACCAAAAATAACATCATGATAATAAATTTGAACAAATAAATTATTTGAACAAATTTTTTATTGAGAATATTTATATCTTCCAATCCAACAGTAAATCTATTTTTCAAAGGAAAAGAACATAATATTTAATTCTAAGACTTAGTTTCATTGTATAAATCTATAGAGAGATTTCATATTTTAAAAAAATATATTTTTTAAAATATTAAAATATAGGGAGTTGTTCAACAAAAACATAATCTATTAAATTACCATTTAAAATAGTGATTTAACATCTATAGTAAATAATTTAAATTTCATTTGATATATATAAGGTAAAACAATTTTAATGGACACTATTCTAGATACAGGGCTAATGTTTTTATCATAATCGATAGCTTCTACCTAATTATATCCTTTATCTACTAATCTAACACGATTTTAGGTTGTGATCCCATGATCTTCCTATTTATATTTAAATACCAAATTTGTTTCTATAACCGTATAATTGGTTTTCCCTTATACATTTTCCCAAACTTTATTCGAGCTAAATTGATTTAGTTCTTCCAGCGTATCCATCATCCAACATTCATCATCAATGGATTCCTCTATAGTTTTAGCTTCAAACTGGTATAAAATTGAATAACATTTACATATGTTTCATAAATTTCATTTAGTTCTAATTCATGTGCTTAAATATCCTATTATAGTATCTAAATGATTGTTCTTTAGGGTAATAGAATTTTTAGGAAAGACACTTTAAGGGTCATATTTATCATTTAATTATGATGTAGACTGGATTTTATTAATATTATTTCCAATGTCAATTTTATGTGTTTCATGTCTCATGTTATCAAATGATTCAGTGACTTCATCATTCTGACAATTATTTTTAATGAAAGGGTAACATTCTTCAAACTTCACAAAAATGAATCTTCATCAATACTTTATTTTTTTTAAAAAACACTATAAGAGTTTTAGGTAGATGAATAACTCAAAAATATTCCAACAATAGCTTTTGGATCAAACATACCATGGTTATCCTTATTTTTAATATAGAAAACCATTCATCCAAAAACCGTAAGTACATTTATTTTTGTTTTATGTTATTACAAATTTTATAATATTTTTAAAAAAAATTCAAATAATTAAAACTCTATTCATCATATAACAGGTTTTACATATAGCTTCTTCCAAATGATTGGTTTAATGATTATATTCATCCAACATATTCAAATCTATTTCTTGATTGTTCTATTTCTCCTTTCAAAAAATCCATTTTTGTGGGATGTTCATGGTTCATAGAAGGTGTCTTTATTACAAATATTTTATAAAATTAATTAAATTTTTTATTCTCAAATTATCCACCCAAATCACTTCTTAATTAAATTATTTTAAAGTGGTTCTGATTTTAAATTTTTTTTAAAAACATTCAAAACCTATGAAAATACCATTTTTTAGTTTTGGAAAGTACCCCATGTAAATCTAGTATAATAATAATATAAAACATAAATATATACCTTACCAGACAAAATTTTCATCCTTAATGATTAAAACAAATAAATATTGATAATTTATAATGTTTTCTATGTTGGAATATTATTAATTTATTTTAATGATAATTGTTTCTTCTTTTTTATTTGGAATACATCACAGAATTAGTCATTTTCAAACATAAGGTTTGGAAAATAAAAAAAATAAATCTTTTTGATAATTTATGTAAATAATAAATATTATAGTGTTCATGAAATCTATGAAAATTCTATGATTCATTTTTCTTGGCAGATAAACAACTCACTTTAGGTTTATATGAGAAATTTAAAACAAACTTATAAACATTTTCATTTCATTATGCTTTAAACAAAAAGAACATATCTTCAAAAACAGAGCAAGAAATTTATGAAAATTTAACCTAAAAACCATCATCACATTGTGGATAGATTCTTATCATATTTTTCATTAACCATTCCACATAGAAAACATTTTTTATTAAGATAGTCTATGGATCTCCCATAGTTCCAACTACAATTATTTTTCCTTGGAATTTTCACCAAAAGTGATAAGACCTTAATCCATTTGAGATAGCATATGAATGTTTGATGGATATCCATGAAAATTCATGAAACAACCATTTCCATATATTAGATACTATTTTTGTTCCTGTAGACTGTTAGCTCCAAAAAAATTTAATAAAAAATTTCATTTAAGATATCTTTTCACCCATTCTTATTATTCTGTATCTTTCCTTATTAATTATATTATTTAAAAATATAATTTATGAAAATTTCTCCTTTAGAAAAATATATAAACACTTGTATAAGATTCTACTTCATCTAGTAATGCTTTGATCCTTTTTTCATTATCAGCATCATTTTTTGTAGATGAGTTGAATTTAACAACTAACTTTTGACGTGGGTGTAACATAGTGTCTCCTCACTAAAAACAACCTCATGAATATTTTTTAAACATAAGTGATTGTTAAATAGGAAATCATATTTTTATTCTAAAATTGAACAATAAGAAACTATATTATGATTTGACTAACTAATAATATCATAATTAGAATTATAATATTTTTTCTTCTTTTCCTCTTCATCATTTTCATTAAATCACATATTTTATTTTAGACTTAATTTCAAATTTTTAATTTGTACTTGGATTACATCTAGAGTAATTGAATACACTCTATGTATATTTCATTTTATCCTTTTTCCATTATGCTCGTACACATCATTTTCCTGTGATATATTTTCTAATGTTTGTCTTTCATTGTTCAGTCAAGGACAAATTGGTTTGATGTGACAAAATTTCTTCTACATGTATAAAAAAAACTTCTCTTGGTTTTTTTCTGACATTTCAAAATGATTTTTTGATTACTTTTTTCATCCGATCAAAGTTACTGATCTTCTTAACTAGCTGAACTAGTTCCATATCAGAATCAGATGACTCAGAATTATTCACTTCTTTGACTTCTTGATTAGTTTTTCTACGGTAATTATTGTATTTCACCTTCATTGTCATATTTTATTTATTCACATTAGATTTATGATCTAAAGATTCATCCTTCGCTTCTCATTTATTCATCATTAATTCCTCATTTAGTTATTTCATCTCTAAATCTTTTACTAGTTCATATTGTCAAATTATAGCATACATGTAATCCCATTTTGAGGGAAGTATTATGAGTACATTAAAATCTTGATCTACTTATTTTATGGGTTTTTCTAATTATATAATATTATTGATAATTTTTATAATCCTTTTATATATCTATATGATGGTTTCAACATCCAACATTAAAAATGTGTGAAATTTTAGCTTGTCTAGTGTATATCATATCTATCTAACATTACATATTCCTTTATAAGAAACTGAAATAGTTTTCCGCATTTCATTGGTAGTTTTACATTTTGATACATGATTGAATTCATCTGGTCAAAGACCACAAATAATAGCATTCATTACAATTGAATTCATATCATATTCGGATTCTCTCGATATATCCCACATATTTGGTTTCTCAGGACTCTTATACAGAGAAATGATTTTTGAGTAATCTCTGAATCCCATATTCTTTAGATTGATAATTATTTGAGATTTCTATAATCCATTATTTTCCAAAATAATATATGGAACTCATACGATTAATATTCCTTCTCTTGGATCTACAATTTCCATATTTTTATAGACCTGTACATTTCATATTTCTATAACATTATCCATAATCTCTCCTACAGTACAAATGATTACGTTTGAATAAACATTGAAACACACAAAATGGGGGTGAATTTTTTCTTGTCAAATAATTCCATCGATTATAGCTTTTGGCACCCTCTGTAATTTATTTAGATATGCAACACTTTTCTTATATATTAAAATTTGAAGCAGTTAAATAGAAATAATTAACATGGGTTTTTATAGTGATTTGGCATACAGTGATCCCCAAGTCCACTCTACTAATCACTCTCCAAGTGATCTTGGTTAATTTAACTAGAATGGTCCTTTTATTTGAACACCAAGAATCAACAATAGAGTGAAAGTTGTATATACCTATAGAAGACTAATTAAAAATCATTCTTGTTCTATAACAGATAAATGATTATCCATAGCATAGATCGAGAATTTGATATTCTATCACAGTTGAGTATGACAAGTTGAAACTAAAATAAATCCAAAGTGATTGATTTGTTGAAACAGGTTGAACATCATAATTACAACATCACACAATTGGCAATAAATGGATATTCTTCTTCACAAAAAATTATTCCAGAGAAAATGAGCCTGAATTAGTCTAGGTTTCACATAGATCTTTAGTTAGGTAGAAATATAAACAATGATAAAATATTTTACATGTATATCTCCAAAATGTAACTTCATTATGCATTGATCAATCATTATAGTAGAATCTATAAATATAATTTCAATAGTAAGGTCACATATATTAATCACTTATCACTCATACACATATATATTAAGAGTTAATATGATGGAATATATAAGACATAAATCATTTCTTTTGAATTCCAAATCCTAATGAATATCCTTATTGATCAAGGAATTTTATTTTTTATTTTTTATTTTTCTATGAGAGTCTTAAAATCCCATATAAACATGAGAGATTTTCTCCAATTAAAATAGTTTTTTAATACAATGATAATGATCATTGAATCAGTCAATAATTCGGAATTGTCCATTGCAATAATCTCATATTCAAAATGCATCTAGAAAAACATCTTCATTGAGAACACAATGTTGGTTTGAGCTGCATAGCGTAAGGTTCGTCTGCATACTGTATAGTTCCTTTGTGTAGTGTAAGTTCCCTAAACCATACCTTCATCATTATGTAATGTATCGAACAATGTATCATATGTATGATGATCCATACATTTATCCATTCCAATATAATATCCCAAACATAGCCTTGATTAGCCAAATGTTTCACTTTTTTTCTCATAGGGTTGAAAATAGAAAATCCAAACTACAACATAGGGTTCCGGATCCATACACATGTCGATTATCTGAATGTAACGATGTAAATGAAAATGTAAAATAATTAGTGTAACATATGGTTTATACCATACACAAACATTTTCATTCTATCATAACGTAGGGATGAAATCATTGATCCTATCATCAATCCCTGAATGCTAATTTTATTTAAATAAAATGTAAATTCATGTATAACTCACTTAACAAAACGTTATAAAAAACCCAACTAGGGTATTGTTGAATATCAAAATCATCCTAAAATATATAGTATTGTGGAGACTATAAATTACCAATAGATTCGAACAAAATATTAGTTGTGGGATAATAGTGAAGTGTAATTTTAGGACATCGGGCTCCACATAAGATATAAGGATGATTTATTTCCACGAAATGTAGTAACATGGTTGATATTATCTCATTTTCAAATTTTTCATTATAACGTTTATAGATTAATATTATAAATATTATATGTTAGTTCGCTATTTTTTCAATTATTATTTGATAATTTTGGTGGGTAATTTGTAACCCTTTATTCATTTGTGGTACTCTTAGTACGTGTTCTATCCTAGGAAGATAAGAAACATGCGTTAGACTTTAGTTATGAGGGTTGGAATATTAAGAAAATATATAAGATGATATGTTACATTTAATAAAATAAACCAACATAGATAATAATTCATCTATATAGGGAATGAGATACTTTCTTTGAGGTATTCTTATCATAAGGAAATAATATATTTTATAATGCGTGTAATGGACATCAAATTTATGTATAATTCTTTCAGGGGAAATTTAATATTTTAGTTTTGGGGTTGGGGATTTCTTTTGAATTTTGGTTCATATTAGGATGACAATAGTCTTAACATATACAGGTGGTGTTTTTATGTATGGGGTCGGGGGATAAAATTCTATACTAGATAAAAGGATGGTGTATTTATTGAATAAATTTATAAAAATTTATTATTGAGATATATATTGGGTTGAATTCAATAAATAATGTAATTTCATGTTCTTAGTTATATGGTAAGTCTTTTTGAATCATAGACAATGTCTAATTTGGGATATTTAATAGATTCATGAAAATAATCTAATTATTGAAGAACCTTCTGTTCCTATTCTATTTTTATGGAACATGAGTAATTTTATTATTGGAATCTATACTAAAATAAAAACAAGGTTGAATCCTTATATATCTACAATGATTTGTTGAAGAATTAATAAAGTTTTTTCGGAAGTTTATATTGAAATTTGTTTACAGGAAAAACCATAAATTTAAGGAAAATATAACATATAGATTTTTATATCCTTGTGAAAAAAATACATATGTAGAAAATCATACATTTTATTTGTCTATGTTTAAATAATCGATTGTGAGGAAAAGATTAATTGTAATTTTTTATTCTTATGGGAAATTACATATAAATGAATTGTATCATATGAATGGTTTTTAGCATATGTGGAAAACATTCATTTGAATAACAAACTACATATTCGAATAAAATTTTATATATTTAATATTTCAATGTGGAAAAACCTTATTTGAGAGGAAATGTCTTAAATATGATGGAATTTTATGAGATTGATCATAATATTTAAGATTATTTTTACATGGATATTTTTAATTAAATCATGACATATATTTTTTTTCAATGTCAGTTATATGCTGGCTAATACATAAGTTCATGAATTATACCCAATCAAATTTGAGGATTTTTCTTTAATTCTATAAAATATAAAAAATTTACAAATTAAATGAAATAATATGGGGTTCTTTTAATTCATTATTAATACATGAAACACATTGTATATGGTGTCCCCATTCATAAACATATCCACATATGGTATCTTTGATGGTTTTTCATTATCTTATCTTTTTTATTCATAGATTAGTCATGGGTATGGATAAAAAAACATTGTTGTATATGGTTTCTCCCAATGTTCTCTTAATTTTGTTAAATTGTTCCCTAAATCATGGGTTTTTTTATTATTGTATTTCTTCTGGTTGGATTGGTATTTGAAAGGGTTTCTGAGTATTTTGAATCGAAATATCATTGAACAATGTCGGTTTTGTTTAAATTTATGATTCTGTTTCTCATTTGGTGATTTTATATATATATTCTATCATTGTGATAACATCTTGTATGATTATAAACATTTATTTAATTCTGTCTTCTCAAGCTCCTTATTATCAATTCTGTAGACTTTATTGCATGTAGTCACATGAGGATATACATCAAATATTGGGTGAGTTAAATATCAGTAAGAGGATAAGAAAATGATAGAATATAATATAGGGAGAGAATATTCATAATGTCATCATAATAATCATGAGATAAAGCATTAGATAATCACATAGAATGTGTCTATTCTTCAAATAAAACAACATGAATTAATGGTATACTACCACACATAGTAGTGAAAAAATATATCATCTTATTCATTCATATTTCACATTACCCTTGAGGCTCTTCAAATTACCCAATTCACTCGAGTGCAATATAAATCTGGGCACACTCTTCATATCCATACATTTTCATAGTTCTATATAATTCTAGGTTCTCTCGTCACAAAATAACATTTACATTATCATTCATGCCAAATTGAATATATAACAATATTGAATTTAAAACAAGACATGGAAATATTGGTTTGATAATTCACATTACGTTGTGTATGAATGATTTATTTACATTAATGTCATGTATAATGAAATTAGATTCATTAATTAACTATTAAATAACATTTTTATACCTAAAAATGAATCATTAGGGCTTTTTTACATTCTTTTATGAGCCATTGGATGATTTATAGAGTTTAGATTCATTATTTTGGAGTGTTCTTTTTCTTAGTTTTCTTGAACGGTTCACATGTACACCTGAATGTAGTTTCGTGTAGAACATAGATAAATATATAGAACTGATATTACATTATATTAATGATATTAAATGAGTTTAGGTGATCTTTTAATGAATTATGTTATATACCAATTGGATGCATGTTTAGTTAAAATTTATTGATGATCATTTTAGGTGAATTTTGGATGTTTTTTATCTCATTGAACATGTTTTGTTTTATGATTTTGTATTATGTATAAAAGTTGATTCTAGAACATAAAATGGTTTACAAAATAAATATTGCAATATTTTTTATACCATTAAATGTTTTTATTGACATCCTTGATGGAGTTGAATGAAAAATGATGTCTGTCGCCCAAGATATAGGTAAGCTGACACATCATAGGAAAAAATTTCATTTTTCTAAAAACAGAGATTTATGGAGAAGTATAATGATTAATATTACATTAAATCGAGAGAATAAAAGTATATCAATCATATTAGAGTTTTCAATAGATTTTGAGAAGATAATTTTAGGTTAATAAAATACAAGAAATGAAATTTGAATGGAATTTGAATGAAAAGAGAAAGAGAAATTACCTCTTGAATATATCTTCCATGAGAGACTCTTTTGGTGATAGTTTTTGGTATTTATATGAGTTACGGGGATTTTTTTACGTGGGGTAGGAGCTTGGGAAGAGATTTTATCAGAGTATGGAGTAGTCACAAGGCTTGAGAGGTGTGATGAAATGAGGTTCTGATTGGTGGTATTTATAGTAAAGTGGACATGGGTTTTCTAATTATTATATTCATTAATTTACTATTTCATTACAAGACAAGAAATAGTGATGATTTTTGATTAAAAAAATTTATATATGTGCATGTGAGTTTGAAACAATATCTATTTACATCTTCCATGACTCATTCTTGATGTAGATATTCATTAATTTGTCATATTTTTTAAATTATCGAATTTCAATATTCATAAAAAATTCATGTATTTTATGAAAATAAAAAAACATCACCCTAACCATTTTTCAACGTGTAGAATTCAAAAATTAAATCCATTTTATGAAATTAAATTTATAAATATTATTAATTTTATTTTATTATTAAAATCATAATTTATTTGAAAAATAGAAAATTAAAATTTATAAACTACTTTTATAACACCTTGAAAAATTAATTATTTTCTCTTTAAATTATCATATAATTATAAGAGATCGAAATAATAGATTATGAATAAATTTTATGAAAATAAATTTTCTTTTAAATTATAAAATTAATCATTAAATATTCATTTCTTATAAAATTATAGGCACCTTATTGTAATTTTATAGTAATGCCTCTTATATTATGGATGAAGTTTATTTTTACTATCATTGGTAAGGTTCTTAATCACTTGGATAATTTACATTTCATAAGGGTCATGTTACAATTCATAAGGGTGAAATTACTATTCTGAAAAGTGTTTTACAATTCCCTAAATATTATGTTTATCTTATCAGACTCCAAACAACTTTCTGATCACAACCGCATATGTCAAATATTAGAAAATAAAATCACAGAAGAGGAAAATTATGGTTTAAATGTCACAAAGTAGTTCATTAAACATGATGTGGCATTGAATTTCCTAATGTGATTTTATGTGATTATAGAATTACTAAAATAAGGCATATATTTCATTGATAAATGTTTAGGTTGATACATTCTTCCGCCCTATTGAAGTTTCACCATCTAAATTTCATTTCACATAAACAGGTGACGGTACTTCTCCTTCATCGCATCCTCTGGTTCCCAAGTTTCTTCTTCTTACATTTTGTTTCTCCATAACTATAATAACCCAGGTATTTATTGAATAATAATTTTTCATTTCTATTAAAATTTATTAATAATATATTATTTTTACATTAAAGATATTTTTTCTATAGTGTACTCAAAACACAACCATGGGTTTCCAAGATATCTTACGATGCACACAACTTTGAGTTATACTAAAAAATAATATATTATTATTATTATTTTAAATGGTAGTTAGATCCTAGCCATTGTATTTGTGGGAATGAACATAACTAACTACATTATTGTTATAAATGATATTTATGTTTCATTAATTTTATATTAAAAATTTTATAAGCATAAAATTATAATGAATCTAATTTTAATCACAAAACACTCTAATAATTTTAAAAGGCTAGTTTTTTTCCTTTTGATGGAAATTCATTTTTAAATCCAGTTTTTTCCACTTATATAGGTTCTATTTGAAAAAATAGTAATATTTATTAAAAATGGGACATCAAAAAAAATTTATGGATGGAATTTTCAGATTTTTATGATAATTTAGATTTTTAATGAACAGTGAAAAAATACCGCATTTTATGTAAAGACATGTAAAACTCAAGTGAAATTTTTTCTTAATTTTATTTGCGATTTTACAAGAACGTAGTTTCTTGACGGTACCTGATTCTGAGGCCTAGTGGGCCCGGAATAATTTTCTGATGTTTAGATCGGGTACGTTTAGTGAATGAACGAGCAGGATTTCCTAACGTTTGAACCTGTGCTCGGAATCGAAATCCGAGGACACCGATGGAACCACTGCCCCGGTAATTGCTTATAAAGACCTTTACTGGGGTTGTGTTTGCTCGGAGGAGTTGCTAAAAATTGTGGATTAGATGAAAATTAAAATAAAATTGAGCTACAATTTTATTTCTTTTTACTAAGTGGTTATATCCTATGATAGAGAGTTGGAGTGGGACCCGTTTTTGTTCTAAACTTCCCTTGAGAGGATTTATAATGAGGTGGGGCCCACACGAACCCCCAACTTTTCATTTCTCCTTAGCTCCTTTTAAAACCTCATTGTCATTAAAGTTGCCAACATATCACTTCAATAAATTTTGACAAGTTAAGTGAATTAAATTCAAATGTTTTGAATTTCATAAACATACGACATGATTAATAAAATAAGGAAACGCTTATTTTATTATTGTTGTTTTGGTTGTGCGAGATGATTTTGGAGAGGATTTTATCTAACTCTTGAAGAAAATCATCTTCCTCGTCGAAGAACGCGAAGAACACCGAGGCTTCGATGAAGAACTTCATCATCGCAAAGGGGAGTTCGTCGTACCGTCTTCTTCCCTCTCCACAGTCGGTGAGAGACACCATCCCCGGAGACCGACGACGCGACGCCGGTAATTCTCTTCTCTACAATGCTGACGATCCTTAATCCGTGACACCATCTTCCGCGATGTCCCTTCCCAACGACGAATCAACAACACTTGAGTTAGGGGTTAATTGTTTTTGTTCGTGAATACTTTCATCGCTGTTCATCGTTTTCAAATTGCGCCGCCTGTTATCGTATTAACGGGAGGAGGTCGGACCGCACGAACACGGCTGACCCTCCTCCCCCCTTGATGCTTGAATTTGTTGTGGCATGGGAAAAGGTAGCGCGATTCCGTTGCACCGCGCGGAAATAATGAAGAATGGGCGAAGAAGCGCGGAGCCGTCGCACCGCGCCGCTAAAGTCGAACAAAGCCGCAGCGCCGTCGCATCGCGCCGGAGAACCTCGAAGAGGCCGCGACCGGAGCGGGGCTACGGTGGTGGGGCGAGGCACCCTTGCACCGCGCCTATCGTACAAGGCTGCGGTGGTGCGGAGAGCAGCGGACAGAACCACCGGCCGCCGGACCAGGAGGGCGGGACCGAGGCGGTCCCGCGGCGGCTGCAACCGGCCGATTGGACCGGTCCGACCATTTCAGGGGGAGACCGAGGGTTCGTAACCGCCATCTGGAAGAAGAGCGGCCCCCATATGGGGGGTTGTGGGTTGTCAGTCAGGGGGGCATCACCCCCCCCCCTTTCCGCTCGGCCGTTTCGGCCGAGCCGCCTGGTCACGCGGGCGCCACACCAGCGCCAGGCCAGCCGGGATGCCCAGGCCGGGCCGGACCTCACCCAGGCCGGGCCGGGCCATGGAGGTCGGGCCGGGCCTTGCCAGCCAGTTCGGGCCATTCCCAAATGGGCCATACCTGGACCTGGTTTGGTTCAACCCATTTCGGGCCAACCCAGGGGTCTCGGGCTGGGTCGGTCCGGGCCCAAAACTCCCATTTTCGGACCTCTTTCGGTCATTTTCCCATAACATGGGATACCGACCACCGATCGACGCACCGTCAACTGCGATGTGATCCTTGGATCGAGACGGTCATTTTGGTATATTACACTCAAGGTTTCAGTGAACTTTGGGTTTGGCCGGGTTGGTTCGAACACAAACCAACTGGGCCCTTGGAGGAGAAGCGCTTAAAACTTGAGCTCCAGACATCCAATTGACGTGATGTCAACTTTGATGGATTACTCATAGTGAGACGGACCTTTTGGCTTACTCCTCTCGAGGTTTGGATGCAGTTGGAGTACATCCTGGTTGGTTTTGATTTAAAAACCAACCGGGCCCATAGGATGAAAAGGTCAATAACTCTCAGAACGGGCGTCCGATTGGCGCGCCGTCTGTCACGTTGAGTTCCTATTGACGATACAGAACATTTGGATACATCAAATTTGTACATTGTGTCAATTGATGTATCAGCCCCTTTGCCTCGTGGAGCAGACCCTCCCCGAATGAGCTTGCTGTGTGCGGGAACCCTAGAGCTGGCTGCGACGACGACGACGATGATGACTCTACAGAAATCCTCCGTGGGTTTGACCGCGACGACTACAGCACTCAGCATTCCTATGCGGATCAGTGCTACCGATCCTGTGTGTGTCATATCCTGTGTGGGTTAGCGCTCAGCAGTCTAGTGTGGGCCAGTGCATACTGATCCCGTGTGGGTCAGATCTTGTGTGGGTCCTTGCGGGGGTTAGTTCCTATAGATCATTAGTGGGTCTGATGGCTTAGATGAATCAATGGCTACATCTGATCATCTCTATCATCTTATGAACAAGTATACATGTGTGAGATGAGTCTTGACTTTCAATATTATCTTCGATAAGATTTACTTGATATCCTGTGTGGATTACGTTGTGCTTTCCTGTGTGGATTGGATTGTAAATTCCTATGTGGAATGGGTTATGTTTTCCTATGTGGACTGGGTTGTACTCAGGCTCGGATGTTGGAGCCGAAATGGAATTGATGACTTGGGTATATGTATGGGAATATACCTAAGTAGTATCATATTTTACTTCGTGATTGTATCTTTCCTTTTTGGATTATCCTTTGTGGATTCTGGATGACCTTCAAGGGTCTCGGGGTCCCTAAAAAGTAGCGTGTACTCACCCCTGCACTGGTTATGCCTGCACTACGTTGTGTTGGATGCAGACGACGGACAACACTGATCGTGGCTGAGGCTTGTGGAGAAAGTCAGTACCTGGAGGTGGACCACTGGGCGGGACATACATTTAGGGGACGGTTGGACCCATAGAGTTGTGGAGACTATTTGTACCCCCCCCCCCCCCTTCAGGTGGGACATCCAGTGGACAACTCGACGTTGCTGCTTTAGTTTTCAGTTGCTGTACTTTCTTCCAGTTGTACTTTACTTTGAGTTTGAGTTTGTATTCTGGCCCACTTACTTTTCCACACTACTATTGTACCCAGTTTTACTTATTGTTTACTTCTTCTTTCTTACTCTGTGTGTTTTTTTACTTTATAAAGGAAATACCTTCCCTTCTTTATCGAGAATTACGCCTTGGTGCTAGTCGCCATCCCCTGGCCTATGGAATGTGGGCTTGGGGTAGTCATGGCATGGGCCCCGAGGATGGGTCGTGACGAAGTGGTATCATTGGAGTTTAGTTCTACCACAGAACTCAGGACTCTGATCTTTTTCTATGTGAAGCAATAGTGTTAAGAGTATTGAGTGTGGTTATCAGTTCAGGGAATCCAGTATTGGTGCGGCGACCGACGTATCCGTACACCAGGACCCTGACTTATGATTTCTGACTTAGTGCACGAAGACACTGATTGCATGTGTGTTTCAAGTTTTCTTTGTGATTACTTTGTGTCAGCTCACCAGGTATACTGTATTAAACGTGGCGCAACCGTTTATATTCAGGATGGCTCCACGACGGCAGCTAGCTAGGGTTCTGATTTTTGAACGTGACGATAGCCCACCGAGCGATGAGGCCTCAGTGTAGATCCCTATTACTGCGGAGGCACCGGCGGTACCACTACCCGTCGAGCCACCGATATACCACCGTAGCTGCTGAGAGTGCAGGTCACCTTGGTGCACTGCACAAGTTTCAGCGTCAGAGACCACCCAGGTTCCTTAGGGAGACGGAACCCCAGGTAGCCGAGGATTGGCTGGAGGCAGTTGTGTGAGTTTTCATGTTAGTGGGGACACCATCTGACCTCATGGTGATCCTCACAGTGAGCCTCCTGCACGCATCAGCAGGAAGATGGTGGAGCTTGATGCTCCAGGTGCACGATGAGGCATCTCTCCTCTGGACGGACTATTAGAGCCTCTTCCACTCGGAGTTCATCCCAGCCACCCTCTGTGCAGTGCACATCTAGGAGCTACTACAGCTCTGGCAGGGCAGCTTGACGGTCGCCCAGTACTCGGCGAGATTTACCGATCTCTCGTGTTATTTGACGGACATGGTATGGGACCCATTCTTCTGGTCTCGGACCTTCGAGCATGGAATGAGGCATGAGATCAGGGCATCACTGATCTCCCTTATCATTCCTACACAGGCAGGGGTTATGGAGTGAGCCCTTATCATTTCGAGGTTCTTCTTGAGCCTACACCAGCAGCGAGACCTACCGCAGGGCGGCACGTAGCAGAGTCTTCTGTAGCTAGCAGTCGACGGATGACAAATGGGTCCAGGAGGACTAGACCCTCAGGCGGATGACCTCAGGACACTGGCTCAGAGGTGCGGGGCACACAGCGCAGAGCCAATATTTTGAGAGGCATACAGTGCTACGCATGCTGCGGGCAGGGCCACATGGCTCGTGACTGCCCGACCCGCCGTACGGAGGAGCAGTAGATGGTTGAGGGACCACCCAGGCAGAGGCAGAGGGTCGACTGTGGCAGTCCGAAGGAATAGGCGGATGAGGAAGAGGAGTTGGCTGTGCAGCAGGTGGTGGGCGGCACTTTGAGGCTCTACCACCACCACCACCAGGAAGTCCACCCCGACCATAGGGAGCTGGTGGGAAGAGGCAGGCACAGCTTCAGGCAGTAGAGGCCTACGACCACGGCACACCTGAGATGATTCAAGGTACTATATTTGTCTATTCCACCCTTTATATAGTTCTTATAAACACAGTAGAGATTCATTATTTCATTTTCCCTGCCCTTGTTTGGAGCTCGGAGATTCTGACGGAGCCATTGGCTCGATCCTTACGGGTAGAGACTCCTACGAGAGTAGAGTCGACGATTACACCCTGCTTCTGGCAGTGTGAGCTTACTCTAGGAGGCGAGATCTTCAGCTATGATATTCTTGTAGCGGCGTCGAGGCCTTATGACTTCATCTTGTGCATGGATTGGTTATCTACAATCCATTCTCATATCGACTTCATTAGGCGCAAGATGCGATGTGTTCGCACCGATGTGAGCAGGTTCACCTTCAACGGCGAGAAGGGAGCCATTGCAGCACAGGATGGAATCACACAGAGGATAGGATAGCCCATCACTCATCATTTGGCTAGCCTTATCCTATGAGCAGCTAATGTGCAGAGTCTGAGCTTACCTGCAGTGGTGGATCAGTATGCATACGTTTTTCCCGATGATGTTCCAGGACTACTTCCTCAGAGAGAGGTAGACTTTTATATTGACCTATACCCTAGGATAGCCCCGATATCCACTCCATCATATCAGATGGCTCCTGCTGAGCTTCTAGAGCTACGGGTACAGCTGGAGGACTTGCAGGGAAAGGGATTCATCCGACCCAGTGTTTCACCCTGGGCTTCCCTGATATTGTTCGCCAAGAAGGCGGATTGGAGCTTGCAACTTTGTGTCGACTATCGTCGCCTGAACCAGGTGACCATGAGGAAAAAGTATCTGCTACCAAGGATTGTCGACCTCTTCTATCAGCTCAAGGGAGCACGGTGGTTCTTGAAGATAGAACTCATGTCAGGATATCATTAGCTCAGAGTTCGAGACGAGGACGTGCAGAAGACGACCTTCAGATGTCGGTATGACCACTATGAGTTCTTGGTTATGCCCTTCAACGTAACCAATGCTTAATCATTGTTCATGGGTCTCATGAACAAGATCTTTAAGCCTTACCTTGATTGATTTTTCGTGGTCTTTATCGACGACATATTGATATACTCGACGACTGAGGAGGAGCATGCCTACCACCTGCGGGTTGTACTGGAGACACTATGAGAGCACTAGCTTTATGGTAAGCTCTTGATGTGTCAGTTCTAGATACTTGAGGTCCAATTGTTGGGTCACGTCATCTCTGAGGCCAGAGTTGCAGTGGATCCTGCAAAGATCGAGGCAGTGCTAGCTTTGGAGCCACCCAGGAGAATGATGGAGGTGCGGAGTTTCTTGGGACTAGCTGGGTACTACCGGAGATTTGTGCCAGACTTCTCCAGAGGTGTGGAACCCCTTTTATCTTTGACGAAGAAGGGGAATCCCTTAGTGTGGTCAGACAGATATCAGTAGAGCTTCCAAGAGCTGATATAGAGATTGACCAGCGCACCTATCTTGAGGCTACCCGAGGATGGAGTTGGGTACGTAGTTTACTGTGATGCATCAGGGAACAGACTAGGATGTTTCCTGATGCAGGAGTAGGCATTCATCACCAATGTATCACGTTATTTGAGGTAGCATGAGAAGAACTATGCTACCCATGACCTGGAGTTAGCAGTAGTGGTCTTCGCTTTGAAGATTGGGCGACACTATCTGAGGGGCGAGTGTTTTACATTCTATTCTGACCACCAGAGTCTCAAATACATCTTCTCACAGAAGGACCTGAACCTGAGACAACGGCGATGGCTCACGTTCCTCTAGGACTACGACACTGAGATAGTCTATACTCCTGGAAAGGGTAACGTAGTAGCCGATGCTCTCAGCAGGAGGACGGGCATTCAGCTACATGGGGAGGTGACAGAGTAGCTAGCCGCTTTGCAGATATCCTTCATGGACAGTGATGGAGTAGCCTTTCTATAGTCACTAACAGTCACTCCTCCACTACTTCAGGGGGTCATAGAGGCACATGGTGGGGACTTTGATTGTGAGACGCGGTGTGCACAGATATCCTCAAGACAAGCACCTGATTGATTCTCTATGGGAGGAGAGCACGTCATCCTTTTCAGAGGTCGTACCATGATACCAGTTTCTTTATAGGAGGAGGTGATGAGGTATTTTCATACATCCCCTTTAGAGGTACATCTAGGAGTGTTGAAGATGTACCAGGACCTCAGACGACAGCACTGGTGGCTGGGGATGAAGAAGGCTGTAGCGGAGTTCGTTTCTCGACGCCTCACCTGCCAGCAGGTGAAGGCAGAGCACCAGGTACAAGCAGGCTTCGTACAGCCCTTGGAGGTCCCGATGTGGAAGTGGGATGGGTTATATATGGACTTCATGACTATACTTACACGCACTTCAAGAGGTCACGACTCTATTTGGGTGATTGTCGACAGACTTACCAAGTCGGGCCACTTCCTACCCATCAGAGAGCAGGTCTCAGTGGAGAGCTTGGGATGCCTCTACGTTTAGGAGATCGTACGGCTTCATGGTGTGCCATCATATATCGTCTCTGATCGAGATGCACGATTTACTTCCCGGATTTGGAAGGGGTTACAGGAGGCATTCGGGATGGAGCTACGTTTGAGCACCGCCTTTCACCCTAAGACGGATGGTCAGACGGAGATGACCATTCAGACTCTTGAGGACATGCTCTGTGCATGTGTCCTCGACTTTGGTCGCAGTTGGAGGGACCACCTACCCTTGGTGGAGTTCGCGTACAACAACATCCACCACTCCACCATCGAGATGGAACCATACGAGGCATTGTACGGCCGACCTTGCAGACCACCTCTGTGCTGGATAGACCCCAAAGAGTCAGCACTTGTGGGACCAGAGATGGTCTAGGCCACGACAGAGAAGGTCCAGGTCATCCAGGAGCATATGAGGACAGCTTAGATCGATCAAAATTCTTATGCTGACAGGAGGCGGAGGCCACTAGAGTTCGAGGATGGCGACCATGTATTCATGCATGTCTCACCTCGACGTGGATTACGGGGATTTGGCCGAGGAAGAAAGTTGTCTCCAATCTTCATCAAACCATTCTAGGTTCTCAGCAGGATTGGCGAGGTGTCTTATCGCATGTCTCTACCACCTCCGTTGCACCGGGTGCACGACTTCTTCCACGTATCTCACCTGAGGAGATACGTGCACGACACGACGCATATCATCGACCATTGGGAGCTAGACATTGATGATGGGGTGACTATTGCGGTGGTACTAGTGGAGACTGAGGATCGATAGGAGCGGGTCCTACGTGGATTGTTGATTCCACTAATGCACATCAGGTGGCAGCACGGTAACCTCCAGGAGAGCACTTGGGAGCGGGAGGCTCAGGTGCGTGCACAATACACACATTTTCAACTAGTTTATGATGTATCTTTATGGGGACGTAATGCCATGAGGTGGGTGTAATGTAAAGAGCTGTAAAAATCAAGGGAATTTTTATTTATTTATTTTTTGGATTTTACAAGAACACAGTTTCTGATGGAACCTGATTCCGAGGCCCGGTGTGCCCGGAATAATTTTCTGAAGTTTAGCTCGGGTACGTTCAGTGAACGAACAAGCGGGATTTCCTAACTTTTGAACTGGTGCTCAGAATCAAAATCTGAGGACACTGATGGAACCGCAGCGCCAGTAATTGCTTAAGAAGACCTTTACTGGGGTTGCATTTTCTTGGGAGGAGTTGTTAAAAATTGTGGTTTAGATGAAAAGTATATTAAAATTGAGCTACAATTTTATTTCTTTTTACTAAGTTGTTATATCCTATGAAAGGGAGTTGGAGTGGGACCCACTATGGTTCTAAACATCCCTTGAGAGGATTTATGGTGAGGTGGGGCCCACACGTGCCGCCACCTTTTCATTTTTCCTTAAATCCTTTTAAAACCTCTTTAACATTAAAGTTGCCAACTTATCACATCACTAAATTTTTACAGGTTAAGTGAATTAAATTCGAATGTTTTGAATTTCATAAACATATGGCATGAGTAATAAAATAAGGAAACACTTATTTTATTATTGTTGTTTTGGTTGTGCGAGAGGATTTTGGAGAGGATTTTCTCTAACTCTTGAAGAACATCCTCTTCCTCGTCGAAGAATGTGAAGAACCCCGAGCCTTCGACGAAGAACTCTGTCACTGCAAAGGGGAGTTCATCGTACCGTCTTTTTCCCTCTCCGCAGCCGGTGAGAGATGCCATCCTCGGAGATCGACGATGCGACGCCGAAGATTCTCTTCTCCATGACGCCGAAGATCCTCCTTCCGCGACGTCGTCTTCCACGACGTACCTTCCCCACGATGAATCAACAACGCTTGAGGTAGGGGTTAATCGTTTTTTTTTCGTGAATACTTTCGTCGCCGTTCATCGTATTCAAATTAGGATGCCTGTATTTGTATTAACGGGAGGAGGTCATAATGTACGAACACGGCTGACCCTCATCCCCCCTTGATGCTCGAATTTGTTGTGGCACGAGCAAATGCATCGTGATGCCGTTGCACCATGTGGAAATAATGAAGAATGGGCGAAGAAGCATGGCGCCGTCGTGCCGCGCCGTTGAAGTCGAACAAAGCCACGGCCCCGTCACGCCGTGCCGGAGAACCTAGAAGAGGCCGAGGCTAGAGCAGGGCCGCGTCAGAGGGGGGTAGTGCCATCGCACCGCACCGATCAGACAAGGCTGCACCCTAAGACTGTGGTGGTTCTGGGAGCAACGGCCGGAACCGACGGCCACTGGAGCAGGAGGGCGGGACCCCGACGGTCCCATGACGGCAGCAACCGGCCGGCTAGACCGGGCCAACCATTTCAGGGGGAGACCAGGGGTTCATAACCCCTAGTTGGAATATGAGTGGCCCCAATGTGGTGGGGGGGGTGGGTTGTCAATAAGGGGGGCATCGCCCCCCCACTATTCTGCTCGGCCGTTTCGACCGAGTCGCATGGTCACGCGGGCGCCACACCAATGCCAGGCCGGTCCGGGCCGCGCCCAGGCTGGGAAGGGCCGCACAGGCCGAGCCGGGCCACACCCAAATGTGCCGGACCTCGACTCGGTCGGTTCGACCCGGTCCGGTCCGACCAGGGGGTCTCGGGCCGGGTCGGTCCGGGCCTCAAACCCCCATTTTCGGAACTCTTTCGGTATTTTTCCCATAACATGTGATATGGAATTCCGATTGATGCACCGTCAGCTGTGATGCGATCCTTGAATCGAGACGGTCGTTTTAGTATATTACACTCAAGGTTTCCGAGAACATTGTGTTCGCCGGGTTGGTTCGAACATGAAACCAATCGGGCCCTCGGAGCGGAAACACTTATAACTTGAGCTTCGGACGTCCGATTGACGTGTCATCAACTTTTTTTTATTCCTCTTAGTGAGACGGACATTTTGTCTTACTCCGATCGAGGTTTGGACGTAGTTAGAGTATGGCCAGGTTGGTTTTGACTTAAAAACCAATCGGTCCCCTAGGACAAAACTTCCAATAACTCTCAGACCGGGCGTCCGATTGACGCGTTGTATATCACGTTGAGTTCCTTTTGATGATACTAAACTTTTGAATACATCAAATCTGGAATTAGTGTCCGGTTATGTATCATACCCTTTGGCTCATGGAGTGGACCCTCCACGAATGAGCTTGCTCTGTGCGGGAACCCTAGAGCTAGTTGTGACGGCGATGTCGATGATGACTGTACAGAAATCCTCCGTGGGTTTGACATCGACGACTAGAAAACACAACGATCTTGTTTTGATCAGTGCTACTGATCCTGTGTGGGTCATATCATGTGTGGGTCAGCGTTCAGCGGTCTTGTGTGGGCCATCACATACCGATCATGTCTAGGTCAGATCCTGTGTGGGTCATTGCGGGGGTTAGTACCTATAGATCATGTGTGGGTCTGACAGATTAGATGAATCAATGGCTATATCTGATCATCTATATCGTCTTATGAAGAAGTATGACTTTGTGAGGTGAGTCTTGACTTTCAATCTTATCTTCGATAAGATTGACTTGATATCCTGTGTGGATTATGTTGTGCTTTCCTGTGTGGATTGGGTTGCGAATTCCTATGTGGAATGGGTTGTGTTTTCCTATGTGGACTGGGTTGTACATAGGCTCAGATGTTGGATCCACACTGGAATTGATGACTTAGGTATATGTATGGGAATATACCTAAGTAGTATCAGATGTTACTTTGTGATTGTATCTTTCCTTTTTCTATTATCCTTTGTTGATTCTAGGAGACCTTTGGGGGTCTCGAGGTCCCTACTGAGTAGTGTTTTCTCACCCCTACATGGGCTATGCCTGCACTACATTGTGTTGGATACAGAAGATCGACAATGCTGATCGTAGCTGAGGATTGTGGAGCGAGTCGGTACCTGGAGGTGGACCACATGGTGGGACGTACACTGAGGGGACGGCTGGACCCGTAGAGCTGTGGAGACTATCTGTACTCCCCCCCCCTTCAGGTGGGACTTCCAGTGGACGGCTCCACGTTGCTGTTTACCTTTCAGTTGTTGTACTTTCTTCCAGTTGTACTTTACATTTAGTTTGAGTTTGTATTCTGGCCCTCTTACTTTTCCGCACTACTATTGTACCCAGTTTTACTTAGTGTTTAATTTTTCTTGCTTACGATGTGTGTTTGTATACTTTATAAAGGCAATGCCATCCCTTTTTTATCGGGAATTACTCCTTGGTGATAGTTTCCACCCCCTGGCCTATGGAATGTGGGCTTGGGGTAGTCACGACACAGGCCCCGAGGACGGGTCGTGACAGTTTAAGTCAAAACTGGTTTTTCATATAATATATATATATAGTTAGATTATACTTTCAATTTGTTTTAAATATTTAATGGATTATATTTTTATCATTTAATCCAATGTTGGGCATTGTATTTAATTTCCCCTTGAAATTGTCCATAAATACATGTCAGTCTTTTGGTAGTTTTTACTTCTAAAAAACACACTTTTTTGGTTTTGACAATAGGAATTAATTTGAAATATATTACTAAAAATTATATGTTTTGAATTCGTAAAAATGGATTCTATATTTATAATTAGTAGGTTTAAATTGCGTGAATATATACCTTTTATTTTTAGACATTGTGAATAATAACTTTATTAATTATTTAATTACCCATTGTTAAAGCGCAAATCAGTTAAATAAGGGTAAAAAAATAATTTTATAATAATATTAAACTACCCTAACACATGTCCAATCCTATTGGAGGAGATATCTCTGAACATGTTCATCCTTGGGTCGAGTATGTGACTTCATGGAGCCATAAGGATATGAAAATGACATTCTATAAGAATTAATTTTAAGTAATGGCAAATATAACGTAAAAAATATATTTTATTACAATAATTTTAAAATTGAGTTTTGTAAGTGATATATTAGACTCTAAATAATCAACAAAAATAAAAAACAATTTCATACATCATGGTTATTTATTTATAATTTTTAGACATCAAATAAATAAATATATTTATGACATAATGACATTGTAGTGATTACTTTATTAATGAATGATTAAATAAATGATTTTATAAATATTAAAATAAAATTATTTTAAATATTTTTATAACATCCACGTATTTTATGGATGATTATGACATGTTATCATTAAATTTATGAATATTTTTTAAAGAATCAAGCATTTATATTTCATTTAAATTCATGATATTAATCGAATAAAAATTGTCATAAAGGTGATTTTAAAACAAATACTATTTTATTAAATGATATTATAGTCCAAAAAATATAATATTCATCCAAATGATTTAGATAATATTTTCAATGTAATTAATGAACCACTTTAGGTTCAATTGTCATTTAATAGTAATTATATTAAACAAATAGTATGAATATAGAAGAAGACACGGAAATAGTTAAATAAGTTAACTAAGGATTTAAGCTAAATGATAAGTGTAAAAATGTGACCTAGATGTGTCTAAAACCTATTGGTTAAGTGATTATCAACCCAAAATAATATTATAATTGAAATAAATCACATTGGGGAAATTTTAATTCGAAATTAATTTTATAATAAAATAATACTTCAAAACATTCCTAATGTTCCCCTCCTCCCTCTTATATAAGGGCATCACCCATACCCATTTAATCACAAATCTCAATCCCCATTGATTATCCACCCTTTTCCTCAATAAGATACCAACATCCCTCTATTAATTTTATATTCTTTACCTTTCAAAAATGGAAATTCAAGGAATCCATTTGGCTCAAATCAGCGAGAGTTACATATTTTAAGAGGTAGTGTCTTTTCTAATGTCATTTTCCATTATCTTAATTATTAACTACCTATTATTTTAATATTATTATATTACATGTAAAAAGTATTATCCTTAATATAATATGGTGTTTTTTGATAATTATTAAAAATAAACATACACACACCTCTATCTAATTGATATAAACATACGGTTTCTGTGGACGACCAACTACAGCCTCACGAAACGATGATTGTTCAATTTTCCCCTGCCACCACTCATGGTAGCCATTATGTTGGAACTATATTTATATATGATATGTATTATATTTTTTATCTATTATTCTGTAATTTTTATTTAAATAATAGCTTCATGCTTTTCATAACGTGTAAATACAATAATTTCATTTGAGGAAGGGTGGACTACAACCACTTCAAAGTGACATGACTCGTCCATTCCATACATGAAACGTATAATGTATGGAATTAATAAACATATGAAATATATATAAAATAATATATTATTCTAAAATTATAATATTCCTATGTATAATTTAGTTTTCAATCCTTTAAATTTGAAGAATAAATGAAAGTAGCTTTCTTGCATACGTGCAGCTTACCATCTCGAGGAATGGTGCATTCCATTTATTATATCCAAATGTTATGTACAATTATAAATACATATATATAATGGATATATTTGATATTAAAATCATGAATATCATTTTTGAGATGATGCAACTTTTACCACATGGAAAAATTGTAATTATAAAATTTTTATTTTCGTCTCAGGTACCGAATATCGACAATATTACAGATATGAACTTAAATAATAATGTAATTTTTATAACATGAAGATAAGTGATATAAAATAAAGAATAAACAAAAAAAGGTTATTAATAAATTTCAAGATAAATTAAGTTTATTATTCATGAAGAAGAAGGAATACACATGATGATTCAGACTCATGGAAAGGGACTTCGTCTCAATCACCTTTCATTGAGGCATATTTTTATTTATACATATCATTATTTTATGCGGTTTATAAAACAATTTTAATTTTAATTTCATTAAAAGGGAATATTTTTTCTATGATATCATTTTAATAAATAACAAAATGAATGTTTCTTTTTAACGTACGTAGTGACAACTGCATTTCTGACACCGCGACAATTATTTTATATTTGGATTCCTTAACCAGATGTAATGTTATTAAACGGAAAAAAATACCCATACCATTTTTTCATATTTTGTTATATAAAATGGTCTTTATAATGGATTTATTTTGTAAATATATTGAAATAATATATTTTTATTGCAATGTGGAAATGTTATCATTCAATTATGCTTGTTTTATGTGTTATGAATATTGTTCATAGATTTTGTTTACATATATTGGTGGTTCCCTGATAAACAGAGGGTTGGTGAGCCTGAGATAGCCCAATAATGAATTGGGTAATGTGAAGGAGGTAAATGCTAATGTTTCTCCTAATAGATTTAGGATGTATACCATGATCGGTATTCCAAACATATCTCCCTATGTAGCTGTAAAAGCTACAATGTATGTATGTTATAGATGCCACAATTTAACTTTATGATTTATGATTTATAAATATTATTAATAAATCATATGATTTCATGAGGTATGATAATGACATTATGTTCTATGATTGAAATAATGATTTCAATTATTTTTATTTATTCATTGCCTAATGTTTTCATTCATTATTTTAAAAACCTTATTGATATTTTTATGCTCATTACATGTTTTGGAAAAAAAAATAATAGGGTATAAGGAAGTGAAAGAGAAAGGAATACTTTTAGAATATTTTCATCAAAAAAATAAATCTTATTTTTATTTATGGATTTTTATTGTTGTGAAAAAATTCAATTGAGTAGAAGTGTATACTTTCTAATATTTGATATTTAATGTAGTAGTTATGGCCTAATTCTCTAAAACTCAATACCTGAAAAGACCTTTATTTTGAATTCTTAGATTTACACTTGATTATGTAATGTTTAAGGATGGGGCCTTATAATTACACATTGAATAGTTGGGTTTCCATGTTGCATAGAACCTCATCTCTCCAGTCCGGAATCTTTACTCATTGTTCCTCATATGAGAGATCATCTTCAAGTTGTGCAACCACTTATTTTAGTGAATGTTAGGGATATATTATGTAATTACTTAAGAGTCATATGTGATATACATAATGAAATTGAACCATATTTGGTGGAAGTGAAATTTGGTAGGCCATGGATCCTATGTGGTCAAGGATCTAAAAGGCACCAATGTACCTTATGCTTAGCATCCCACTCATTCCAAACCACATGACCCTCTTCCTGGGTAATATTCTAAGGGAGAATATATCTCTAAAATCTTACAATAAGTCCCCTGGATTGTTTTCAGCATAGCACATTTATGAAATTGTTAATTTTTGATATATTATTGGATTAATTGAACCTTCAATGTCATATATTAAAGAAGATCAGGTCCATGTAGATTTATTTCTCCAAATTCATCACCACATGTTGGATTATACAATGCATTCCATACAGATATTCATATGGAACCATCTAAATAATCGATTGGAATTTATTATTGTATGAGAAATCAACCAAAGGGAGATGTTTATCCCTTCCACCATTGAATTCTAGTAAGTAGGCTCTGAGCATATCATCGAGTGTTTGAATTTTCCATTTATATTGGCCAAAATTTTTGGGTTTATTGGCCGTGTAATATTTCAATTTAGTACTAAAATAATGTTGGAGACTTCTAGAATTTACATGTGGACTCCGAATCACGATTACAGAAAATTGAGTGTGGAACACTATGTAGTCTCACCCCTTCTTTCCCATATATCATTTCATTTTATTCATGTGGGAGATCTTCCAGAATATCGATAATGTGGTCATTCTTAGTAATTCGGTCCACTAAAACCCATATAGCATTATTTCCTTTAGATTTATCCAAGAGACACGTGAAAAATTCTATAGTTACATTCTCCCATTTCCACAAGGATACTGAAAATGGTCACACCATATCTTTTGAATGTTGTTTCTATGCTTTAACTTGCGGACATATCAAGCACCTTGATATATACTAATCAATAACCTTCTTCATATTGTCCCACAAAACATTTTCTCAGAGATCACGATACATCTTGGTACTCTAAAGATGGATAGAGAAAGTTGAGCTATGTGCATTGTCCAATAGATCTATCTTCATCCCAAGTGATTAAGGAATAAAATGAAGCATTCCAAACTAAATAAAACCATCATAGTCGATATGAAACTCATCAATAATCCTTTTATTTCATTAACCTTCTTTGGTAACTCTAGATCATCCCATTGTTCCTCTATAATATTCTGTTTGATATATGTTTGAAAAATAATTTGGGAAAGAGATGATTTATTAATTTCTCTTAATATTTCTAAATCCATCCAATGAATATACATGATTAGTGGGTCATTCTATATCAACATCATGGATCAAGTAGTTTGTTCTTTTTATAATAGAGCATTCATACATTGTTTTCCTTGCTATCATGATAGAGAATAGAGCCATCATAGTCTTTTATTATTTATAACCATATCCTTTGATTAATTTTGAGCTCTTTTTGTGGGAATATATACCTTATTATCTTATTATTATATATATCACATGTATAACAATAAAGGTAGTTCAGATATATTTTCCCGAAAAATATCACAGCTGCTAGCTCTAAATCCTGCGTCGGGTTGTTCTACACATGGATCTTCAACTGTTTTGAGGCATAGGCTATCACATTACCATTTTTCAAGAGCACACATCCCAAGAAATTATTAAAAGCAACATTATATATCACAAAACATTCTCCAATTTTGGTTTATGTGATTACATGTGATGTGATCAACCTTTTCTTTAGCTCTATAATGTATTCCTCACATTCTTTCATCTAGAAGTATTATACCCCATTCCTTATTTACTATGTTAGAGGGCATGAAAATAGTGTGAAATTACTCAAAAAACGTATGTAGTACATAGATAATCAATGAAAAATACATATTTATGTGACACTATAGTGTTTGGGCCATTCCTCAATCACCTTTTTTAAGGGTCCATAGAAATTCCCTCACATTTGATCAATGTCCAAAGAACATGACTTAATTAATCCACAAGTCAAAATTTTTGAACTTGGCATACAAATTCCCCTTTCTCAATGTCACCAAAATAATCCTTATATGATCTTCATGTTCCTCCATGATCTTGGAGTAGATTATAAAATAACCAATTAACACAACCAAAACTCTTTCGATGTAATTTCCAAAATCCCAATTCATCAAATCCAAGAAGATGTTAGGGTTGTTAGTGTGTATAAAGGGATTCATCAGAAACTCATAGAGACTATACCTTGTACATAAGGTAGTCTTATGAATATCTCACCACTACCCCATTATATAATGATGTCATGAATAAATATCAACCATTAAGAAGTACTGATATACTCTAAACTGATCGAACAAGACTTCAACCCTTGGAAGATGATACTTTTTCTTTAGGTGACCTTACTGAGTTACCAATAATTAATATAATATCTTATTATTCAATCCTTCTTCATCCTAAAGAGCACTATCTCACCCCAAGGTGATGCTCAAAGATGTATGAACCCTTTTTCTAATAACTCATTCAACAACTTCTTTAACTCCTAATCTTCGATAAGAACAATCCTATAGAGACACTTTGAGATAGATGTATCTCCATGTATGAGTTCTATATATAACTCTACTTCATTATCTAGGTGAAATATATTCAACTCTTTATGAAATATGTCATTGTATTCCATCATGATGTGAATTTTAGCTAGTTTGACACTTTCCTTTGGGCCAACCATTTGAGCGAGCTATGCCTCTTAATAAAGAATAAACAACCACATCATTGAAGGATTTCTCAAAGGATAATCATGATCTTCCATAAATTTATATATGAGGATGAGATGGTTTGAAATATGAAAATATATTTCATTTTCTTGATAGTTGATATGGGATCTATATATCTAGGGCCATTCCATTCCCATTATAGCTTCAAATTCTGCCAAGGGAAGTATAATGAGATTTGCTGGAAGAATATTCCAACATACGCAAATAAGAGAAGAGTCCAACACTTGGGTTACAATGATTTCTCCCCTTTGTGTTTTTATAGATATCTATACTTATAGTTTTTTGGGGTTCTATTCCATAGTTTTAAAAAACATGAAAGATATATAGGAATGCATAGAACAAGAATCAAATAATATGTTTTGCATGTGTTACTAAATTGGAAGTATACCTTATATGAATTCATCTTCCTACTAAAATTCTGATGTAGTGATGGGATATGCCTTCCCTTGATAATTAATCATTGTTGGATAATTATACTAATTACATTTGAGATCTTGATGTTTAGTGCACTATATTGCTGAGTGGCCTCTCTCCCTATAGTTGTAGCATTTAACTATATGTGGTGACCTCCTTTCCTCCACCACACTCTCCTACCTTATAATAATTTATCATCACTATTGAGCGTTGTTGACTTATTTCCCACACGTGAAGCATTTCCCTATCCATTTGAAGAAATTCCCATGATGTTTCTTCCCATATTTGATTCATGTCGGTGGTTGAGTTTTCATTCCACATTTCTTATTAGATCCTCCACAATGAAACTCCATATTTCATTTATTATAACCATAGCCTTGGGACAATTCTCCAAACTCTATCTCCATATAAGGAGCACACAAAAAAACTTCTTCATGACTACTAAGGTCTAAAATTTCTAGAGGCTTCCAAAGGTGTGGTTTTAATACACTAAAGAATCTGTCTATCTTGATATCATTCTTGATAGTAAATCCCAAAGCGTATCGTGAAATCATTTTCAAATTCAATTTATAAACCAAGACCGATTCTCTATCCTTTTCTTTAGATCTATGAATTTTATCATGATATTCATAATAAACATTCCTGGGAAAAACTTGTGAAGAACCTTTATCTTAAACTCTTCCCACATTATCTCTTCAATTTTATCTCTCGTTTTGGTGTTCATAATCAAATCCCACCATTAGTCGGCCTCTCCATAGAGATGATAAATTACCAGAGACACTTTTCTGGTCTCAGAATATTGAATCATTGAAAAGATATTTTCTATAGAGTAGACCCACTTTTCTGTAACTAGTGCATCAGAATATCCACTAAACATCAGGGGTTGTTTCCACATAAAATACATGATATCCAATTTCTACCTCTTATGTGAAGGAAAACATTCCACATTATTTGGGTTATTATTTCACAACCTGAGATAATTTGGAAGAAATCACCATAATGTTTTGAACTCCACCTCCCAAAGAATTAGGGATGTCGTTCATGATATCATTTCATTTTCCCCCACATGGGTTGTCGGAATGGTTTCTCATGTTCCTAATGTTTTCTAATATATAAAATGATATAACATAAATAGATCAACAAATCTTGAATAAATAATATATTCCTTTGGGAAATTAACTCTTAATGTATATATTATATGACTAATATGTTTGTAAAATCTTTTTTTGGGCTTACATATACATATTCTGGTACTATGTATTTTCACTTGGGTTCTCAAATCCTAATTCCCAAATTAACTAAACTGACCTGTGATACCATCCATAGAGACCCTACATTTATTACAGTACAATTACATTATTTAAATGATAAAAAATATAAAAAAATTACAGAATAACGATCCAAAGGATTTTTGTTTGGGTAAAACTATGATCGTACATAATATTTACAACATAAATCATAAAAATTTAAATAATTTATTATTATCTAGCTTCTTATTAGCCCTTGTTTACTCTTTTTTACATGTAGTCACCTGAGGTTGTACATAAAAATGGGATGGAAATAATCCCAATAAGAGGATGATTACAGGAGGCAATATAAAATATAGAGATCATATTCAAAACATCATCATAATATTCATGAGAGGAATCAATAGATAATATAATTGAATGCGAAAATGCATAAAAATGAAACATCATGTCATGGTAGTATACTACCACACATAGTTGTGAGCAAGTATATCATCATTTTCATGAATATTTCACTATACTCATGAGGTTATTCCAACTAACCAAATCATTGGATCACTATATAATTCTGGTCTCACCCAACACATCATAACATTTTTATTGCGCTATATAATTTTAGGAACACCCATCACATCCCAAAATTTAAATATTCTTGCATACCACATGGAACACATATCAATATTGAACATAAAAAACATGTAAAACAATGGTTTTTTTCTTATTAAATCATACATTCATAAAGTTTGGGTCCCCAAATGAATGAGAGAATAACATACTGGATACAAGGACCATCACCCTTGAGTGAGATGTACTGGGTGTATTTTTGAAGAAGGGTTCATTTTGAAAATATTATGTTTGAAATAAACTGTAGTGGAAAAAATATATATCCCAGAAAATTATAGATAATTATGAATAAATAATTTTTAATGTAATACCATACTGAAAATCGAGTGAAAGAGGGATAACTCAATGAATGAAAGTTGGGTCCTAGAATATCCCTACCTTGTGTCTGAATACTTTATCCATTTTAATGTCTACTATAATAAAAATAGGTTCATTAATTTAATATTACATAAACAATTATACATTATAATGTTTAATTACGGTTATATGAAGTTATTTTATTTTCTTTTGGATGAGTTATAGAGTTTATATTCACTATTTGGTAGTGTTCATTTTCTTTGTTTTCATGAACAGTTCCCTTGTACACATGAATAAAAGTTCATGTAGAACATAGAAAGATATCCAGAATGGATATTAAACTTTATTAATTTTATTTAAGGATTTTAAATTCGGTTTTAATGAATTATGTTACATACCATGAGGATGAATCAAAAGATAAAAAATTTAATGATGATCATTTTAGGTTAATTTGGGTGGTTTACGGATCACAACATAAATGTTTTGTTTTATCAATTTGTTTTAACTATAATTTTTTTGAAGAACCTAAAAGGGTTTAAAAAACATATTTATGTATTTCTTCATCCGTTTAATGATTTAATTGACATCTTGGATGGATTCGAATGAAAATTGAAGTGCATCACCCATGATGTAGTAAAATTAACACATCACGGGAAACAATTTCATTTTTATAAACAAAGAGATAAAGGGTGAAGAATAATGAATAATCTTCCATTAGCATGATATAATACCATTATATCAATAATAATGGAGTCATTGAGTCATTTGGATAAGATTATTTTTGGATAAGAGATGAATAGAAATTAAACTAGAAAGTGATTTGAATAAAAAGAGAGAACGAAATTACCTCTTGAATATATCTTCTTTGAGAGACTCTTAATAAGAGTGGTTTTGGTCTTTTTATGAGACTGAGTTCTGATGGAAGTGGGGTATGATCTTGGTTATATAGTTGATTATAATTTGAATTTGGAACATGTCTTGAGAGATTTTTGGAAATGAGGTTGTGAGGGGTGGTATTTATATTGTCGGGGGGAGGATTTTTCCCGATATTATGTTCATTAATGTATTATTTCTCTATAAGACAAGAAATAATGGAGAATATTTTGTCTAAAAATAGTAATAAATGAATGTCAGTTCGAACCAATGTCCATTTACATCATCCATTATCCAAGAATGATGCCTAAATTCATATATTTAGCATATTTTGTAAATTATGAAATTTCACCATTCACCAAAAATTCAATTATTATAAAAAAATTCCAATTCTACAACCTAATAATTTTTTGACGTTTATACTTGATAAATGAACTACCTTTTAAATAAATAATTTTCTAAATAGGATTAATTTATTTTTTTAATTAAAATCAAAATCTACTTGAAAAATACAATTTTCAAAATTAAAAACATCCTTTCTAACAGCTTTAAAATTTAATTAAGGTATCATAAAATTGTCATATAATCATAATACATCTAAATTATAGTTTATGAATAAATTTTGTGAAGATATATTTTCTTTTATATTTTTAAATTAATATGAACATATTCATGACTTTCAAAATTTCAAACATGATACTGAGATTATATCATATAGTCACTTATAGGATGTATACCTTTTCTATATACTATCATTGGGAAGGTTCCTATTTACTTGGATGATTTACTATTCAATGGAGTCATACAAATATTAATATTGGTAACATTATTTTTCATAAGCGTGTTTTACTATTCACCAAAATTATGTTTGACCTGTTGGAAACCAGACATCTTACTAATGGTAACCGTGCATGTCAAATTTTGAAAATTGAAATAACAAAACTGGAAAAATTAGGTTTTAAGGTCACATAGTAGTACAATAAGCATGATGTGGATTTTTTTTCTATTGTGAATTTCATTGGTTATGAAATTATTGCATGAAGGGATAAATTTAATTGATATAAGTTTGGGTGGTGAAATTTCCTTGATAAAATGTTAATTGGTGGACCACTTCATCAGTTGTTGGTGGAATGAGAAAGATTTTAAATAAATTTATTCATTCAAATTTTAATGTGAATATATATAATCTTATAAAAAAATATATTTATTTATTGAAATGTTTTAAAATTATACTTCATGTTAATAAGGGTGATTTAAGTGATTTTTTTGAAATAGAATTTCAAATGATGTTCGGTGATTTCCAAAGAATGATTTTATTTGGATTTTTTCCAAATGGGTAGTGTGAATTAAGATTTCATGGAATGAATTTTTTAATTTTGTTATAATGACAGTTTAATTGGGTTTTAAATGATATACCAAAGGGAAATTTTGAGTTTTTTTGGTCTGGTTGAAATCATATGGGAAATATCTCCTTTTATAATGATTTTATGATAATTATGCATGATAATTTATTTTATCAATATTATATTATAGTTACATGAATATTTTTGAATGAATAAGAAGCTCTTATGTTTGTATTACCCATATAGTCACTTTTATATACTATTTTACATGACAGTTTATTAGTCAGCCAAATAATGTACCACTTTTCGAAATAATGATAATAGGTTGGTCTGTATTGAGGTAATTGATATTTTAGAGGGAATTTATTGGTTAAATGGATTTGGTTAAATTTATCTATCCTAAAACAGGGATTAGTGGTAGGGATATCCTCTAGTGTAAATTTGGGCAAGACATAGTTGGTGGGTCTAGATGAGGTTTGGTGGGCCTTGTGGTTTGGAACATTTATTATAATAGGTAATAATTTAGTTTTAAGGGGGGGGGGTAATGTGTTGGTATATATTTCATGTGAGTATACAATATAGTTTATTATTGGGAATGAATAAAGTTTATCCAAAAAGTGATTTTTTAGAGTATAATGGCACGACAATGTTGGTTACTATATTACATTATTTTTTTCATTATGATTTCTATGAGACCTGTAGATACTGATGATTATGCCCACATCCTATGTGGAAGGATGATAGATTGTTTGGTTATGGTGTGTAATAATCTATGTGGTAAAAACCTATAATGAGATTCTTGGGCTCTGATATGATGATATATTACCCCATCATGTCTGAGACTGTAGTTCTTTGTTGTTTATATAATACCCTGAATCAAGTGATAATATAATGACAATGATGTTTTGGAGAACCATACCATTAGTGAGAAGGTAATGGTCCTGATTCGATATAAAACCCTATGATGAGTGAGAAGGTTGTGGATAGGTTTTAATATAATAATATCATATACTGAGAAGGTATGGTTGGGTACAAGATTTGGAATATCATTGGGTTTATGATGTTTGAGAATCCATGAGTGAGATGATTTGTTCAATATGATGATATATGAATAAAAATGAGTTATAATATGTGTTCTGGAATATGTTATGGGATTTCATATATGGTTAAAAATGAGTGATAAGGGGGTTTTAGGTACCTCATATTGGATATACTTTTTTTTCTTGATTAGGGACCACCTCAAGTGAGGGCTTACTAATCGAGGATGAGTTTTGAAGTATGTTGTGATTTATGAACCGTACCCTTAGTTAGATGGAATATGTTAAAAGCTTTTTTGATGCAATTGAGGTTTTTACGGGTTATACCCAACATAATATTGTTCATGTAATTCTTGGTATGACAACCTACCTTGATTCTTCCTTTATGTGTTACAATCTTTGGCATGATGTGACTTCTTCTACTAGGATTACGCGTATAATGAGAGGTGTGGTCCAATGGTGGTATAGTTGTCACATTTCAACAAAACACAATTTTTTCTATTGGAATGTTTTTCTATGATTCATTGGGTGTGTGGAATATTAGAATGACTAACTCCAAAATATATATATATATATATCTAGTACATCCATTTTATCATAACAAAATTTAGTAATTTGAGGAATTTTGGATTCCCATAAGGTTATTGAACTCACCCCATACTCATGTACATGTAATGGGTTTGGATTTACATAGGTATAAAATCAATATTTATTCAACGTTATTGGTATCTCTTGGAGTTTGATATGAGGTCCATGTCTTCAAGGTTGTGGAGGCTAAATATTTGATGGGTTGATTTATTGAGTTGGACCAAATCCCAATGTATTATAATTTTTAATTATTGTTCTATATATATATAAGAATGTGTTTTAGAAAGAATATTTTAATTTTGGTTTCTATTATATATGAATATATTCTAAAAATGATATGATGAGAATTTATTCACTATAAATACTATTTTATTACATTATATTCTGAACTATAATGACCCTCATTGATCTTAATTTATTATTAACATTATTTTGGGGTGTGAGGTCAATAAAAAAATTCATTAAAATTTTTAATATCATTGGGAACGAACTTGTTGATTTATTATTAAGTTTATTATATTCTCATGAAACTTCTATACCCTTATCAGAAGTTGAAAACCTACGACATATATTGAGTTTCTCTCGTGGTATTCGAGCATCCTTTTTTGGGATTGATTTTGATGATTCGAGTTAATTAATTGAAAAATCTAATTAAAACATTTTTTTTCATTTTTGGGGTAATAATAAGAGGTGGATATAGGTTATTATATATAATGATGTAGATCAATATCATATTTGGAAATTGTGGAATTCGTTGAATCCCATGTTCCTAGTGGGATATAGTGTAGGGAATTGGCACTATAGGATATGTGTGGGGTTGGATTAAGAATAATAATACTAGATGTTTGATACATGGGAGAACTCATAATTAAAAGTTGAGATCAATTATGTTATCATGAATCATCGTAGTTTCATGCATTACGAAAGATATATGCTTCTATGGAAAATTTTGTCGAACACGATTCCTCATCAGGACCCATTAATAAATGAATCAACTTATAATATTATTGATTAATTAATTTACATATTATATGTTGTTATTAAATTTAAATCGTTTCTTGGGGATTTTTTTATATTTTTTTATTAGTGGGCCCAAAGAGAAAATATTTTTGGAGGGATTTTATTAGGGAATGACACCCCTATTTTAAATAGATAACTCATGTGGTTTCTAGATGTGTCTATAAAATAGATGTGTATGTTGGGTATACGTTAAAAATCCTTATTATCCAGGGATTTTTTCAATGAATTATATTTTTTGTTTTGAAATAATCCTATAGAATTTCATTTTGAAATGGTTTTTGAATAAATTTTATAAAAATGATTAGTTTCTTGGAAAGGATTGAACTGGTTGGGATGGTTAATTTCATGCTTCCTATCATGGTATAAAAACCTTGAATTTGAAAGGGTGTATTAGAATTTCGGGTGAGTTCCATGATTATATTATTTTATACATTGAATAAGTATTTAGTACTTGTGTAACATGAGTGTCTTTGTTTTTTTGTATTGGTTGGGAGTGACTCATTTTTTTATGTTTTATTCTTAAATAATATGATGTTTTTATTGGAATTAATCAAGTGAGTTTGTATGATGTAGTTTAGTTTGATTTTAGGAATCTAAAAATCTACTGATTATTATGTTTATGAGGTTTACGTGGAATATAGTGGTAGTTTGGGAATAATATAGTGTTTATGATTTGAATTCAATGGGAAATTCATGGTTTAATGAGAAATCAAAGTGTTTTGTTTTGTGGTATTGATGTTTGAGGTTGGGATTGATGATAAGATGTATATTTCTAAGGGACCAAGGTAACTACCTATCAATTATGGGGTTTAGGTGATTACTATAGAATTCAACACATTAATTAGATGATGATTTTATGAGTGGAGTATTATGTAGGGGATCGCCATATGTCTTGACATGAATTATTAATTAGAATCATGGTGTCTTGGGATTAATGATTGCAGTTGGTAAGTAGCTTGGTATTTGGTGTTGATAACCAGTGGGGCGCTTGTGATGTTTTCATGGAGATCATAGAAATTAAATTTAACATGGGGTAAAAGGATTCTAGTGAGATTATGGATATCATGGTTTATTCATAGTTGTTTAAAAAAAGTGTGATGTGATGAGGTTTGGTGAAATTTAATGTGATAAATATTATAATGTTGTAATATTTGATATGGATCAGTGTATCGTGGAACAATTTTTCTAAGGTTGTTTTAGATTAGAGGTTTTCTGGGATGGGTTGAGAATGACTCATGAAGGGAGACACATATTTGATGATGGATGATCATTTTATTTTTGATGGAGGAGTACTATAATTGAATCAATAAAATAGGGTTGACACCATTTTAGGTTAGAGATACTTCCCTTCCTTATGATTGAAAATAGTAAATGTTTTATGAAGTGAACTGTTTTGCATTTGTTGTCAATGAGACATGTTGTTGTCTTAGAATGAATGGATGTCAAGAATTGTCAAGATGTGAATGCCAAAGGTTGTGATGGTGTTGGTGGTGAAGGAGAATGGCCATGGTACTAAGATGCATGTCACTTAGGAGATTCACTAAGTGGTATTGGAAATTGTGGTTGAAACATTCTCCATGAACATTAGACCATTGTTGAGCTGTTCTTTAAGTTCTAAGAACTTGTATCAACTGGATACAATGTCACACCAATGTTTGAAGACCATGCATTGTAGTGAAAATGCACGAGGAGTTGAAAGCGATCCATCCACAACTTCTAAGTGGATGAAGTGGATTAATAAAGTCCATGTACTATTTCTTAGTGCATGATGAATTGAAGATGATCCAACCTGATCTCTAATTAGATCAATGAAGAAAATTGAAGAAGTTATTTGATTAAGGAGGTCGGTTGATGAAGAAGAACCTTCGGGACATCCATTCTTAAATATTGAATACATGATTAAGAAGAGGAGGAATCCATTTGAAGAAG